>JAQPZY010001681.1:3570000-4770000 GCA_029931535.1 Margaritifera margaritifera
TTTTTGATAAATTAAGTGCATTAGTTAGAAGTTCAGATGCACCAAACTATCTTATGTAAGGCACTGCCTTGAGAACAATACATAAAACAATCAGCATAGTTTATGCTGTATTTTCTAAAAAATAGTTGCATTTGAATACAATGATTCAAAAGTATGGTGCAAGCGACCTTTCCGGCATCGGCCAAATCACGCCTGTTTGCATTGTATTGCTACGCAAAAGAAAAGAGGCTGAACGTAGTAAAATTTTACTTTCTATTTAGACTATAATGTTTTCTATTGAATGCAAGTAACATTCGTAATGGTTATCACAACTTCTGGAAAAGTGAGAGAAAAAATAATAATGATTTTCTTGGGGACCGCAAGAGGATGCTAATTGAACCAATTACTGTAGCAATACCTTTAATGAAACTATGCAGGATTTTCGATGATCTGACCTTTTGCGATTGGTTCAATAGCTTTGAATATTTGAAATGCTACAGCTAAAATAAAAATATAAAAATGTCGAACAAAGCTTTTCCATATCGAAATATGGCTATAAGTCTATCCACTTTGCTTCCATTTTGTTTGACACAACTGAAATACAACACTCATTATCTGCTTTGACGCATGCAAAAACAAAATGTACACTCACGAAGGAAATGCACTTGTATTAAAAACCTTTCCAGTGTTCTTTCCGACTGGTGTTCGGGTAAGTGCGTACCCTGAATCTGGCCATCACTATTATTCCAGATTACTCTGTGAATTGACTATATCATTTTAGATTGCTTATTCTTTGAGGATCCTACACAAAGATCCAACGTTTTCTGTATTTGTCTCTGAAAGTAAAAATATTTTATTTTTATCGATTGCACTCGTGGAAAATATATATTTTATCATCGGTTGTATAAAAAAACGTATTTAGATGGGAACATTAGATATCAGCTCCTCCACAGAGTGCCCATGTAGGTCCTGTCCCTCTAGCCAGTCTAAGGCCTTCGTTTCCAGCATCTGCCATTCATCCCGTCTCTCTGAGTGATGTTTCCGCAACCAAGCGATGACAGCCACTGTTGCAACCACAGAGTCATTCTGTAATACACAGACAGGAAAAGGGGTATAAGGAGTTTTTAGCAAACTATTTAAGCGAATACTTTATTATTCAAATCTTAAGACTGTAACACATATATTATTGTACAACCTGAATGTGGTTAAGATCGCGTTTGTTTACAAATCTGAAACGATAAATGCCTCGTAAGAAAGTGAAAACTCCTGAAAATATTATGTTGCAAATATCCTCATATATCTGAACGAATATTTCGAAACAAGTATATAAGTGCCGCGTTATTCCTATGATTTTATAAACGCGCCTAATTTCTGCCACAAACACAGTATGAACTTGAACTTAGGATAACAATCTTAAAGCTAGATTCCCTCCAAAAAACTAAACATTGAGGCAAAGGCATAACATGACTCTGTGCCCCTCCTAATAAAATATGACAACTATAATACTTGGCAAAATATACACCAGTTAAGAAAAAAGATGGAATCCAGGGGTCCACATATCCATCGTGGAGACAAGATACCATGCAAATAAGCTATGCTGATTTGTATTTCGTTTTAAAGAATTGGTGCAAAGTTTAGCGGGAAAAATGAAACCGATCACATCTTGTCCGTAAGGGGTCGAAGTTTGAGAAAACCAAGTGCTGGGCGCGTGCTTTGATTGTCCCAGTGTCACAACCGGATGATTTGTGCCCGACATAAATGATATCCTACCTATAAAAGACTGTGGAATCCAATAAAACAAGCATCCGAACACGGTGCATGGTTACAATCTAATGCAATCAAAAATCCTTTTCAAAACATTTATATTACTGAGTGTAATCAATGCTATTTGCAATCTACAACATATGGGTTTTCGGAAACCGATTAGGCGGAACGGACGAGCTGTGTGGGAAACCATTCACGCTGAACAGAAGAGCCGTATGGATTTTGTGATGTAACAAAAACATTGTCCATAGATACTATTCTCGTCGTATTATTTAAATATGCTTTCCCCAGGGGGAATGCAGAGATATAGAGAAATCTATCCATTTAAAGACAAAATATGCAGTGTAAAGGGAAGGTTAATAACACACACACACACACACACACACATATATATCACACATATATATATATATATATTTTTTTTTTTTCTGGTGGAGGAAGTAGACAGTGATCACCTCAATATTTGCCAGTTTTTTCCGTAAGATGATTCATTGTTTTAAGATAATTTCCGTCCTACAATAAAAAGAACTTTAAGTTTAAGAGTCACGGGGTAATATAAACACTTGATATCCCTTTTCTTAAGGTCTTGAAAACTCTATTACAAATGATTTATACAAAAAATAAAGCTTTCTTGTGCATAAATATGGATTTATCCTTATTCTTCAGACCGAAGTTCGTGAGATTCAAGCAGCTTAATGCTTAATTTAATATATGCATGCTATTTAGTATTTCCTAAAATGGAAATAAATATGAAATTCAAGTAAGTTTAATCTATAGAAAGCAACATCTATTTCTAATTATGAATATAATTTCAAACAAATCATTCTTAAACTCTAACGAGAGTATCCGCCTATTGTCTATTAGTCGATGTAGATAACGGAAATTATTCAGTATAAACCATTTTTCTCCTCTCAGTTGGGTGATCTTGACCTTTGACATCCTGATCCTGAAATTGAAAATCTTCCTTACCCTAAGTGCAAGCCATCCACAAGGTTTGGACCAGATTTGTCATAGGGAAACTAATGCTATAATGCAGACACCATTTGTCTTCTTTCAATCAGAGAGCGTTGGACGTTTTCCTGTTTGACCCCCAAATCAACAGTCCTGTTCCATTTCAGTAGTGCAAGCCATCCGCAAAGGGTGTTTGATGTACGTCATGTAGAACAAATGTTTTTGTGTGGAAACCATTTTTTATTCTTACAGTCACATTAATCTTTAGCTTGATCTTTGGACTCCGAAATCAACAGATGTTTTCCTTATACCAAATCAAATCCATTTACAACGTTTGGTATTCATAGATGATAAAAAACTCAAGTTAATGTGCAAAACCTATTTTTCTTTTTTCGGTCACAGTGAACTGGGCCCTTGCCTTTTTGAACCCAGAATAGATAGGCTTCTTCCTTACCAAGGCAGGCCATCCACACGGTTAGGCAACTGTAGATGGCGGACAATTAGAGTTGTTGTGCTGAATCAATTTTCCTTCTTTCAGTCACATTTACTTTGACCTTTGAGTCCAAAATTGATAATTGTTATTTCTCCTTACCCCATGTGTAAAGCATTCTCAAAGTTGGTAACTGTACATGGTGGACAACAAAAGGTATTGTGCGTAACAAAATTGGTAAGAGATGGATGGATAGACGAGCGAATACAATCATAACATATACGCTCTGTCTTGTGGCGGGCGTATACAAAAGGATATCTGAATGTGCTGAATGAATCTATCCAATTGAATGAGCTATGAGCCATCTAAATAACAGTGGTATTACGAGTCTCAGGAAAAATATACTGAGTGGACATTCACTGAACTGAAAATTTACATTTGTTTGAACAGCAAACTTATCTTACCATCAAATTAAGTTCATTTCATGTCACTGAAGTTTATTTACATGAAAGGTGTTTCCACATAGTAAATATTGTCCCTAAAACACGCATTCATATATGAAATATCCATATATTGCATGATGTTTCAATCGAAAAATAAGCCAGATATAGAAATACAAGCGAGAGAGAGAGAGAGAGAGAGAGAGAGAGAGAGAGAGAGAGAGAGAGAGAGAGAGAGAGAATTTTGTGAAGGAGTAAGAAGACTGGTATTACAATATCTTTCAAAAGTATTTCAAAAGAGTACCCTTTCTTAATCAAATTTCAAATATTTTTCCACACAAAACAAGCATGAGCACAAAGTGGAATTCACAAAAGACCAACTCAGCATTGAAATATATGGATTAAGCTTGAACCTTCCTTAACGTTTTCAGGATAGCTTCGAATGCCAAGACAGAGAGTGGTAAAAAACAACATCTCTCACAATATGAACGAGAATGATCACCCATCCTTCATCCACTTCTCATTGATGGTTATTACTGAAAACAAATATTGCCATTGATTACACTAATGTTGGATTATTACCTGTAAAAGAATGGACTGTTTCAAGCTCTCCGCATCAGTCTCAAGTAGGTTTAAAAGTTCTGTGCCGAGACCCCAGGATCCCTGGAATGTCTGTAATCTTATAATATCCATCATTCTTTGAGAGCTAGACTTTTCTTCGGAATCTTCAAAATCCATCATCACATTTGATTCGGAGTAGTCCATTTCTATGGCTGAACCTAAACCAGATGATCCTGCAAGGGCTAAAAATGTAGGAAAGTATTTGCACTGGAACTTTTCTCTACACCCTAGTCGAACTAAGCCTGAAACTAATGTTTCATTCTAGTTCATGTTACACCATACATGTGGCATAAAAAGGTCAGAAACTTTTCTCATTGTATTCTAAAACAGGATTTACATATGTAAATGAAAATGAGCATTTTCGATCCAGTTTTCTTATCCTTAAACTAAGAAAACCTTTGTATAAGATCTTAATTTGATAGAAATAGATGAATAAATTCCAGAAGTAGGTTTCAACTTCATTGATTTTTCACTTGTACCTTCTAAGTACCTTCTTGTACCTTCTAACAATATTTATGATTTTGTTAAAACAATAAATTCATCTAGCGTAATATATATATATATATATATATATATATATATATATATATATATATATATATATATATATATATATATATATATATATACGTTACCAGCATTATGATTCTTTTTATTAGCTCCCAGGAGCAATAAATAGAAAGAGAACCATTTCTAATCTGATAACAGTTTTGAGAATAGCAAGTAGTTTGTTTCTAAACGTTATTGGAAATTTTGCATCACTAATAATGAACACGTGATATAGTTGTTACGTACAGACATTTTTTTAAATCGATATATCATAAAGAATGTATAAGAGAATGCACATCTGAGGAGTCGAAAGTCCATACCATCGTCATTGCCATCATCATCATTGTTGTCATTGAAGTCCTCGTCATTCGATGATATTATAATTTACAGTTGTGAGCGTCATTATCGTTATTGCAATTATCGTTGCTGTCGCCATCATAGTCATTATAAAAATCATGATCTTCATCATCTTCTATGTAATCAGAATCATCATCGTAATATCAGCGTTGTCAACATCGACGTTAACATTTAAATAACCTATAACTTACATCTGGAATTGCAAGCACGTGGAGGTGGAGGGGCACTGTTGCAGTATGCCTTTCGTGGTGACATTTGCGTTGCAGCCTAGAAAGATATACATTTCATTTGATGTTTAGTCTTTAAAGTTACGACGGAATTACTTTTTAAAACGTAATATATATATATATATATATATATATATATATATATATATATATATATATATATATATATATATGTTATGTCATGTGGACAAATCGTGCTTGATACATGGAGGTTTTTATTTTTCTTATTAGCATTATGGAAGTATAACATAGGGCAAATATATCGAGAAACAGTTCATTTAAATTTCTACTGCAACCACAGGATGAATTGTGCTTGTACCTAGCGAACAAAGGGGCTCGTATCGCTGTTACAACCTATAAATAATATATGTACTATATGTAATAAAGCACGAAGAACACAGCTCTGCCTTCCCTCTCGACATATTTCAGAATCGACACTGATATTTCAAGGTACATTTCCAGTAGCTTTTTGCGCCGAGGCATTCAGGCGTTTGCTCAGGAGTTTGATTTTTTTTATGGCTGCATACATCTTGACTAACTATGCTACCTTTAAGGAATACAACCCTATTTTGCAGCGTTACCACCGGACATGGCCATAATAGCGCCTGGTCGATATGCAAGTGCGACGCCTGAATGGAATACTACCCTCTGACTGGTGGACCGAAAATGACGTACTGCGCCTACTGATAACCTCAATTTTGGTCGACCAGAGAGAGGGCAGTATTCATTCAGCGCGTTGCAATATTGCATATCAAGCTGAAGCAATAATGGCCACATCCAGCGGTAACACCGGAAAGCGGGCTGGCATTCCTTAAGAGCGGTGTAGTAAGTCAAATTTGATGTAAGCATGCAAGTTGAATATCTGAGCAAAACTTCGGTGTTACACTTATTACGCTACGCGATGTGTTGCTTGAGATATCAGTGTCTATTATTAAATAGGTCTCGAGAGAAGACAGAGTTGTCCTCCCTTGTATGATAATAATAATAATAATAATATTTATTATAATTATTATTATTAAATATATATATATATTATTTATAGGTAAATCATAAACAAGGGTACGAGCCCATTGTACATGAGATTGAGCATATGATCTGCCCTTTTAACTCCGTATATATCAACTGAATGGTTTGTTAGATGCGTCAAGAACTGTGAAGAATGGAAAAAGTTATGCACATAATGCTGGGAGAGATTATAAATTTGATAGATTAAAATACTACAACATTTCACAGTAATGCCACGATTCACGAAGAAGAAAAAATGCAATACTTATGATTAAAGTTAAGTTACTGAGCCATTAAAATGCTTGACAAGAAGTAGTTTAGGAAAAGATTTTCCTTCGTATAATTGGTCTTGATACACATGTCAGATCTTGACTTGATTACTCAATTAGCACTGGTTTAGGTGAATGATTTATTACCACTTTAGCTTTGATAGGTACATAAGGACATAAGGCATACAGATGAATATAATTGTAAGCTTCGAGAAGAAAAACCTGCAGGCGGCCACGTTATTGAAATTAAAATATCTTTGAATTTAATCACACCCCTCATGTTGGCGTTAGCATAGTGATTGTTTCACAACATGCCGAATCTATAGACGAGGAACAAAACCGATGCATGTACGCTGTTGAATTTAAGGCGAGTATTTCAAATATTTCAGGGTATATTTTCCGCGTCTATTGAAAAGTGATTGTTTCTTGCAGAAACCATATTCATGACACATCAGGACAGTGGACCGTTTTAGTTGCCGACAATTATGTCAATTTATGCAGTAATTTTGATGTTTATCCAAAAAATCAAAATGAAAACCGCTTGATAGGAAATTCAAAATCGACTTTTGCAAAAGACAACGAGCAAGTAGATTCAAATATATAGTGACTTATGGCACCAACAGCCAAGAAAACCCGTGGCAATACAAATATTTAAGCATGTCAATTAAAACAAAATACCATTTAACTTATTAGATGATGACATAAATAAGTTCAACCACATTTAAGGGGCACAAACCTTCTAGGAGATTAAAAAATTAAAAAATATTTTAAAAAATGTAAGAACAAATTAACTTGGGTTTTCAGTTATGCCGTCTATAGAGAGGATATTTGCTTGAAACGAGTGAATAACGGATATATTTCATCGAGTGGGTGAAAAACTCAGTATTTTCACGAGTGGCGAAGCCACGAGTGAAAATACTTAAGTTTTTCATCCACGAGATGAAATATATCCGTTATTCACTCGGAGAAAGCAAATATTCTTTTTATTTTATGCTCAAGCGTATTGTCTAGCAATTTGTATAACACACTGAAGTAGCTGATTTCTTACTGCATCCCGCGCGATAATGTCAGCGGTTTACCGTATATGAATTGCTCTGTTTTGTGTATATTTGCACATAAAATATCAGTAGTTACATAATGCTTCTTCCCAATTCAAGGTAAAATATCAGATAAAAAGAAAATCAAACAATTTTTTTTATGTCTGTTGTTGGATTTGAACCCGGTTCGCCGGGATGCGAAGTGGCCATCTTTACCACTACACCACGTGAGCTTACTGACTACCAGTGAAAAAATATCATGATATTTTTTCACTGCAGTGAAATATCACAATTATATCTCTCGGAAAATCCAGTATTTCACTGCCTAGTATAAAATAAATTGGAATAATCGCGATGTTTAACAAAATTGAGAATGCTTAAAATAGTCGCTGTTACTGAGGAAGTTAACTGAAAAATACAAAGCTCGAGTACAGTACACAGCAGAGAACCATATGTCCCATCGAAGGTGTTGGGACCACTCGTTCCATTTGCATCCCTTCGACAACTCTTCCTTCGGTGTCCACCATAACAAAGGCTGTATGCTTGGACATAACATTCGCTGATTTGCTGATAGTTAGTATCTGCTCCTTTTTTGCTGAAAGAATTAACAGAACTAGACAAACTCAAAGAAAGAACTGTCACAATACTATAAGGATCAATGATACAAGATCAGCGCTGTTATTTTTGAAAGAGGAATGTAATTTCAGAACATCATACATGATCTATTTGGCTTGAATGAGATGAATTTTAGTGACACTTTCTTCCTTCGGTTTTAAACTAAAACATTCACCGACAAATGTTAAGTAAGGATATGATAGCATTTTCGTCCACCCATTATACAACTGTGGCAAATGTTGTTCGTATGATAATTAATCCCAGTAGAGATCAAATAAAAATAAAATAATGAAATGATATCAAGGCCATAAGCTAATACATACATTTTGTTTATGCTTTTCGAGATGGCGATTAATACTTACTTGCAATCACAAGAATAAAGCTACAAAAATTAACCAAATGTGAATCTTTGTGATTTACCATCAGATGTTTTCCGATGTATTTATTTAATCATTGATTATAAAGTGAAAGCAAATGATTACAAAAATAATCATATATGTTTAACTCCTACGTAAGGTTTACATATGTAGTGGTATTCTTTTTGACGATACACAAATAATCTTCAGAAGAAAAGTTTGCTAACATATTCGACTTCGAAAGGAAATGTAAAGAACACTTTCAAAAATAAATATTTAAACAAATTAAGTCTTTTTTCTGATATAATCAAATTACTTACTATGATAATTGTTACGAAGATATTGTCTTTTCATTTTTGTTTTACATATTCTGTTCCGTTGAGAATGTTTTAATGACTATTATGTGTTCAAAGTCAGAAGATTAAACTTCATATATATGAGGTCATCTCTGGATGCACCTTGTGGCGACCCACAAATTACGCATTTGAGTTATAATAATAATTACACATACACAAACTATATTACAGAAGAGATGACACGAGGAGAAAAGTATTGTTCAGGGAAAGGATAGAGAAACATGTATTAAATTCCTCAATTAAGTTTTGATATTTTTGAGGACGAAGGAAAACTTAGATTCATGTTCATTTAAACAAAAGTGAGAAATGAATGACAATAACAGCAAAGTATGTATTTATTTATTCCTTTGAAATATATTCACTGTGTTTGTCTTCTAGCCCATTAGCTTACACTTCATGTTCTTTTTCATGTAATACCTCCACAATTCTGAATGCATACGCTCTCCGATTATCATCATGAAACATAAACCTTGTACCCTATACTAGACTGATTGATTTGTGGTTATGGCACATCAGTAGACAAAGCTATGTAAAGCCGAATCAATGGGAGTGCAGTTTGTTGCCAAGAGACAAACTAAAGCATGCTAGTATGGGTAGGATTGAACTCGCAACCCATTGATCACGAGTCCAGTACGCTGCCCATTAAACCACCACAACTCCTTATCCTATACGTGAAGTCAAATGAAATCTTCAGTGAATGTCATTTCAATACACGTATGAGTCAATAAACTGCAATTACAGTGGTATATGATTTAGATGGCTGACCCAGTCGCAGAACATAACAGCCATATGATGACACCTACATGTTGGATACATATATCAGCATTCCAATATATCTCAAGTTTTCGTACATAGAAAGCTGCTGAAATGGGACCTCAAGCTGAAATCTAGCACATTGTAACGTGCATGGACTTAGCTGGCGAATAGCTCTTCTTGTGCAACAAAAGCGAACTTACTGCCAGTAGGTAGGACTTGAATGAAATCGACTACCGCAATCCTAATTTATCTCACTAAAATTACGTGTCCTTCACATTTTACTCTATGCATTTGGCTAACTCTTGCTAAAATAAATACTAAGCTTATTCAAAGTTAAGTCATTTTCATGCTGTTGGACTTAACAAAATTAAACCGATATGTTCCATTTTTCAAATGTATCTTGGACAAGAAATGCAAGATGCACAAAGGGTCAGAATCAGCAAAGTCTGATGACATAGCCGTTAATATATAAAATGCTTTCCAAAATGAAAATAGATGCCGACCGATTTCGTCTTCCGATTTTTTTTATATCTGGGACGCAATTAATATCGTTGAGGATTGATATTTATAGACAGAAATATTTAAACTACTCTTGTGATGTTAAACATTTACAGTAAGAAATTTATTTTAATTATTGTGTACAATATTAAATTACACATTTAAAATCAGTTAACGTCATATAGAGTACATAATCTTTTCACGCTCTGTTGAAGAAGAACGGTACCCCTAATACAGACCAAAACTCAGGATATAAATACCGTAGTTATCTTTAAAAAAATTATTTACCATCATTTAATTGTAACTCTTTTATCTGAGCTTTAGCTGCTAGACGATGAATGGGAGCAGAAGTCCCAGTTTCAGTGTTGCCATGGAAAGTGAATGTTTCCTCGTACTCAAATGGCCTGGAGACCAATTTCCCCTTTAGTGTCATGCTGCACACATAAGATTGATCCTGTGAGATAGAAATTATATCATATGTAATATGTATCATTGTTCCATGTCCAAAATGATTGCAAAAGTATAGGTCATAATTATCATAATTATTAATGTGATCAAACAGCTTGGTAATCGTTCTTGTAATCAGTAGGGCTTTGGCACACTAAAATATCAGCAAGCGTTAATCTGGTTGGAAAGCTTGTAGACATCTGGTAAAAATTTGATAGTGGCCTTGAACGTTCTTCAGACATTATTGGCAGTGTTAATAAGTTGCCAAAAAATGGCAACATTTATGTGAAATTCACAAGAATATTCATATATGTACCCCCCCCCCCCCCGGGAAAAAAACAAATAAAAATAAAACAACAAAAGACTGATAAGGCAATAACTTTTCTGCACAGGTTTATTCCTCTGAACAATAACTATGTGTGCCATGTAGTAGGAAAATAAAAGCAAAACAAAGCAAAGCAAAACAAAACAAAACAAAACAAAACAAAACAGAACAACAACAAACAAACAAACAAATCTTACGAGCGCTCATGAGATGTCGATTTTATTTCTTCACAAACGTTTGCAATCAAGCATAACGAGAGTAAAGACGAGTGTAAGAGGTTATCCATAGAGGATAAATTGCATGCATGACATGTATTTGAGGTCATGACTGGCACTGGTTCAATGTCCAGTCATAGACATGCATTAGAAGTCCAGTTGCGAGAGCGTATGTCCACAAATGAGGTTTACGAGAAACGCATAAAACATCTAGGGTACAAGAGAATTGACCTGGAAGTCCTAGGTCGTATTCATAACCTTCTTTGTCGAGGTCATCCCAAGAACGTCGAAGACAACGACTATATTAAAATCATACAACATTTTTGGAGAGAAAAATTGGAGATTCTGTCGGAAATATGTATACAGTTCGCACAGATATTGAGCAGTCTTAGACGCCGCCGTTGATACAATCACCGAGGTTCAAGCAATTATGTACGCCCAATGACGGTATGGTTTGGGGATTATACATGCATACAGCTTATACGTGAAAGGGGCAACAAACTGAAAAATATATCTTTTGGCAGACATATACTCGACGCGCGTTCCAGACTGTGACCCAAATACAAAACAGCCGGAAAGGCAACTTTAAAGGAACTGTTTACGCTGGTTACGCTGCTCAGCTTCGGATGAAAGACAATGTAGCCTCTGATGAATTTCCCGAATAAAGACATATTCTATCGCAATCGAGAATGAGGGATACCAAAACGCGCGCTACATGGGACACCTAAATCAGTCAAATGTACCTTCAGAGCAAACAAATTGAACAACCACCCATAATTTGCCCAATCTCGCTGATTTTGAGACAGAAGCCTACGAGATGATGTATGATGATGCAGGTTTAATGACAAGCGTGATATCACAAAGTAGTTCCTTAAGCAATAGAACTGTCACGGATATTTATGACAAAATAAACCAGACTACAGCCACAAAATGTCGGTTTTAATTCAGCTACTTCCGATCTTAGATGACATGTGTGTGTGTGTGTGTGTGTGTGTGTGTGTGTGTTTGTTTCCAGGAATGGAATCTCAAGTTCAAATCTTGAACATTGCATCATGCAACCTTTATAAAATTAGTTCGTCTCCTTGATTACTGAAACCTGTTAATAAGAATGCACATGAAGATTCCAGAAGGTTGAGGTGCTGACCTCAAATTTAAGTTTTGATTCCACTGTTATTCACGAGTCTATTCATTCAATTAATCAGATGCTATTTCACAGTGTTTAAAGCTTCCTAATTATCGTAGCATTGACCTACCACACCTTCCGTTCCGGAAAGAATAAGATACAAAATCTGCCGTACTCCAAGGAAGAAATAAGGAATTTTTGCTGGCATCATGATCCACGTGACAGGAGAGGGTAAGTTCCATAAGATTTCTATGTCGGTTGCAACAGGTTGCATGGCACATTGCAGGAGAGAAATTACCTGTGCACAACAAAATTATTACATATTTACAAAATAATTTACATATAAAAATAAAAACGAAAATTGTCAATGTTTGCTATTCGATTTTCAATATGCATAATTTGCATATAACAACCATAATAAATACCGGATCAGTATAAATCTTTATAGGAAATCAGTAATTAAAGTTAATAATAAACCAAGTTGAGCCGCAGAATGCTAATGTAGAGTATAACTACTTTGTCATTTTAAAATATATTAATTTCATATATACTGAGCTTTAGGACGCATTATGCAATAGTTGTATCCTGACCTTGAAACTCCGGTTCAATCTGAAAAGATTTATTGTCATGTGATCCTTAATTTTCACCGGTCAATCATTCACAATACTCTCTCAGAGGTATATCTAATTATCACTGGTCCATCATTAACATTTCTCTGTTAAGGGTATATCTAATTAATCTCGTTGGGTTTATGAGCATCTATGAAATGTTCACTGTTAGATAATGTAAACATGAATAACTTTAATGTTTTAAACAGCTGAAACAGTGAAACGTTTTCAACACCTGTTTTTAATGCACAAAAATACAGAAAAGCTTAAGCAAGAATACAAAATTTTGGTATAAGACTTAGGTTTACCTTCTTTGAAAATCAACTGAGTAGCCTAATAGTGTATACAAATTGTCCATCAGAAACTAATTATAAACTAGACTATATACGAATTATAGTATCTGCCTTTCTTGCTTGGAGTATAGAGTATATCGCAGAAACATTTTGCCCACAAATAAAATGTTTCTTTAAGGTTCAGAATGACAAGCCATTGCGAAATTGCAATCCTAGTGACAATATACAACTGAAATTTATTTACTTGTGGGAAGATAGAATAGAATTAAAATAAAACTGAAGAATAAGAATTGCTCAGTAAGTAAAATTCACAGAAGTAGATGTAGAATTAATTTAGACAAAATATGATACTACAACAAAAACAAAATACAAAATAATTTGTAAAAAAATACCTTGGGTTGGATACGTTCTGAATCTGTAACAAAGACCTCCTTCCCTCTACCAGCTTTAGCTAGGCCTCTCACCAGCGCCGTAGAGGCGCCTTGTCCAATACCAACCGTGAAAACTCTGTGATAAATCCGTATGAATTAACAGACTTTTCAGTTCAACTTAGCATTTAATGACATATACTTGGCACTTTGAAACTTTGCACACAAAATTTCTGTCTCTCTCTCTGTATGAAAGTATGTAAATATATATATATATATATATATATATATATATATATATATATATATATATATATATATATATATATATATATATATATATATATATATATATATATATATATATGATCCTACATTTAATATTTAATCAGACTGCGGACAAAGCGAATTTAAATCATCAAAATATTGAATTATTAAAATATTGCAATTTTTGTCTTTCATCCAGTGGGCATTTATGATGTAATTTTTATCCCCTGAAATACTTTTTACGTTTTTCGTTCTTACTGTATGTAATCTAATCTATTTCTGATGATAATATTTTATAAGGAGATTATTTGCTATGTTTTTATTAATGTATGTTGCGAAGTAATCTTTAGGGAAGTGAAAGCCCTCGAATACGTTACACAGTATCATCAAAAATATTTTCGGGACATCACCAAAATTACAAAGGTAAATAGCCTGTAGCCGATATCCAAGGATATATTAACGACCCGTGAAGCCTTCATGGAAAGTAATAAACCTGTGTCTTTATAATGAGAAACTCATGTGGCGTAAGTTCAAACTATGTTCTAAAACATGAATCTCTGTCAAATGTCATCGTGCTTCAATTGAGTTTTCTTATTTCAGAATATTCGACTGTTTATTCTTAAAGTGTTTATTTTCATATGTGGTATCAATATTTCATGCACGCAAATTAAGGTATCTATGTATATGTGTATCTTTGTATGTATGTACGTATGTACTACATACGTGCGTATATTTATGCATGTTTGTTCATCAGTTCCCATGTACCAAAATATATATGTATGCATGCATCTATTTATTGTTTATGTTTGTCTATCTATCTATCTCTCTATCTCACTCTATATATACATATGTGTGCATGTTTTTGAATCGTTATCCATTTCCAATGATAATTAGAAAAGAAAGCAAGAATTTCTTATACTTTCCCACTCATGAAATACCTGGTGTGCTGGGAATTGCTCCCTGCGAGCTTTAAGACTTCTGCCGTATTTTGCACCTCACCATCTGTTAGTACAAACAGCTGCAATACAATAAAATGTACAGGAAACACTACACCAGTATATGCAGTTTTCAAAGAGCGAAGGAGAAAATGAGTGATAATCTTGAGTTAAAAGGTAAATGACCGAATTAAACACCCCTTTTTAATGTGTTATACCATTATTATCTATATTGCAAAAATTGCTAGAATCTGCAGGTGTACACATGTAAGGCTGCATGCAGCACTTGTGACCACTCTCTCTCAAGAATTACATTTTCACTAATGCATAATACAAATGTATTAATACTTTTAGTGAGACGATACCATACATATTGGAGTAATGTAACAAGGGTCATTGATCCATGAAAATATAACTGCTTTCTATCATTTTGTGATTTTCTACCATTTCTATAAAAGAATTCAAGAATGTGCTTCTAGTGATATTAATATCAAAGTCTGCTAGCTTGAATGATACTATTTATCTACAGTTACGTTATCTCAATACAATAAATCTGTGGTAGTAAAATACAATATCTCCTTGCTCGCCTGTTTTAAACCCCAACCCTTTTATTTAAGCTTCTTTGGTAAGCACCCACAAGTATAGGTGAACCCAACAACCGATGTTATCTGCACATAAGCATATGTGTTTAAATCTTCAGTCAGTGAATACGAGTTAAATAGTATGAGATATCATTAGTCAATGGAAGTTATGACCCAGGGGCTAATTCGTTTGAAGTAAAATAGATATACCCCGGACCTATGTTACGTAAACTTATAATAATCTCAATAGCTCAATAGTTACCTAGTTATGGCTCACTGGCTACATATGTATGTTCTTCGGGTATGACCAAGTGTTTTCGTTCAAAATGTCATCTGACATGTATGGACACTTGGGTCAATGATCACAAAATATCGATTCTCATAAATATATCACTTGCAAATCAGGAAATATGTTTTTTTATATCTCAAACCACCCCTACCCCCTAACACAGCGGTCAGAAACTCTGCACATCTATATATCACCCTTACCCCCCGCACAGTGGTCAGGAACTCTGCACATCTATAAACCACCCATAACCCCTAGCCGAGCGGTACGGAACTCTTCACACACACACACACATATATATATATATATATATATATATATATATATATATATATATATATATATATATATATATATATATATATATATATATCACCCCTACCCTTAGACCACACCTTCCTCAATCTCTGCCAGCACCACCTCCCATCCCATGGAGAGAGTCAAAATTCTAAAACTGTTGAGCAAATCTACAGACCATCCTCTCTCGGACCGCATGGTTTGAAATATCTAGCCTGAACAGTTTATTTATTCTCTTTTCACTGCAGATATTTTTCTGTATTGGAATTAAAGACTAGATGATGATGATATTATGGGTACTTTAAATTCACCGAAAGCATATGTATTCCGAACCCTTGTACAGATGTGAACATTCTTTCTATGCAACTGTAATTTTAGAATTTTATTGCACTTAGTGTGTTTTATTAACTGCAATCTGTGATTGTTCCTACTTTCTGTAATTCATGTTATTGATTGTAAATATTACTATTGTACATTTTATTTTACCTTGGCAATGAGTTAAATTAGCCTATGACTCAACATTCTATTGAAAATAGATGAAGTTCGTCTTTATCATTCTTCCTCTTCTTCTTTTTTTCTTTTTCTTCTTCTTCTTCTTCTTCTTCTTCTTAATCTTCTTCTTCTTATTATTATTATGTTGTTGTTGTTGTTGCTGCTGCTTCTTCTCCTTCTTCTTCTTCATCATCATCATCATCATCATCATCATCATCATCATCATTTTCTTCTTCTTCTTCTTCTTATTATTATTATTAGTATGTTGTTGTTGTTGTTGTTGTCGCTGCTGTTTTTTTTTAAGTTAAATTAACGAGAGAAACTGCCACTGGTATGATCGAGAAACTTAACGTACTGATGAAATATTCCTGAAGGAGATGATTTTGAAACCACCACGTTATACCTGTGCAGGTGTGACACTAACATAATATAATTAGGTTTATCATAACTCTGTAATGAGTGGTTCATGTATCTTATTATTTCATTTCGTATGACATATTTTTGAGTGCACATAATGTAAAACTCTAATATACTATTTTATATCAAAACAAGCAGTCACGTCAATGACAAATCAAGTCTTCATTCAGAGGTCTGTTCAAGGACATGCATATAGTTAGAGAGAAAATAACATAGATCAATCAGTTCTCCTGGTTTATTCAAGTCCTGTCTTCCAAAAGATTGAATTCACAGTATCTAAAGCTTTGGACATACAATGTCGCATTGTAAAAAACGAAACATAAATGTTCTATTGTTAAAAACATTCTGACCTGTCTTGGGTAATTCTCTATAAGTTTCTGTTTGAAAACATGCTCTAATGGCCTGAGTATTTCCGTGCCTCCCATGTCAGCGTCCATTTGTTTCTGGATGTCTTCTGCTTTATTAAGATTCTCCTCATTGTATTTCTGACTTCCTCTGTCGATTGTTATAGGAAAGATATATTAAATACGTAAATTATACTACAGATTTAATTGGTATTCAATATCAAATCGTTTTGTCCCAAAATAATGAACTAGAACAAACGGATTTCCACGCCATCTGAAATTCCCATCCTTTTCAATACATATTCCATCCCCCATTTCCATTTAGTATTCACCCGTATCTCCCACAGAGTGGCACTGGAGTCATAATGCACAATCCACCACATATTTAATACGTCTTCCTGCTATGGCTGCACAGGGACATTGTAATTGAAAATTGTGTACATTTTACCCTTGACCGTATCCCAGGAACCCCAGATGTGTGAGCCAATAATCACACCTTTCTCGCAGATGAC
This sequence comes from Margaritifera margaritifera, assembly GCA_029931535.1. Lineage (NCBI taxonomy): Eukaryota > Metazoa > Mollusca > Bivalvia > Unionida > Margaritiferidae > Margaritifera > Margaritifera margaritifera. The sequence continues at coordinate 3,587,721 of JAQPZY010001681.1, forward strand.
CATCCATACGGGCAACACAGCTGCAAACATTCGTGAATATCCCACCAGCGGTTTAGGAGAGGTAGTGACTTACGGACAGACGGATTAACAAACAGTGGATATAGTACTATCTCAGATGCTTTACAACAACCCAATACCTTGGGAATTAACAGTTACCTAACCCTTAAAAAATAAATACCCATACACATTTTCGACAACGAGAAATTGTAAACCTGTGACCATTCTACGGACACAATGGAATTAAAATCTACGTTAATATGAATCTGATCACTGAAATATATCATTAGTACATGCAGATATAAGTGTTAATAAGTGCTACGACTCAGAAGAGAGAACACATAAGTGAATTGCAAATGACTATGCATATGGCACTAGTTTTAGTGAAGAGGTATGGTTTGGTGAATGTTCTTCAGAATATATCTTATTGTTGAAAAGTTATGGATCCGACATGGACACATGTTATATTTCATACTGCAACTTCCTTCCGTTTTAATCTAGGTACCTGACTATGGTATGCATTACGTCATCAAGTCTTAATAAATACTTGGATAAAGTTGGAACTGACAACCCCTCCAGTAGTCAGCAAGTTACAGCCTTGACAAGGAACAGTTCACAAAACCACAATTCTCCTTTCTCTGAACCTTAGAGATGTGGAACAGGGCGTCGTCGCCATGATTTTTAACTAAGTAAAGTTAAAATATATATCCTGTAGTTTAAACACAATTACATTTTCCAAAAGTTGACCGTGACATTTGAGGTAGAAGGGCTGACTGTTTTGCGCATTGGTGATGGTGGTATGCAACAAATCAACAATTTTTGCAGATAATTGGCTAAAATTACAAGAAGATAGTCTCTGTTAGAAAAGTCTAGACAAGGAAACGGATCACAGTTACATATTTCCTTGGCGCGATCTTGACTTGACCTTGAGTATTTGACAGTATATGTTAAATACTGTCTAATCATGGCATATTTGAGTTTATGAGGAAAAGATCACTGGTAAAAACCTAAAACCTGGAGAAGGCAGCATGTCACCACAGAGTTACGTAGATAATTTCCTTGCCGCGGAACCTTGCACTTCGATCAATTCCCTTTATAATAGTACGTGATATGGCTTCTTTATCAGCAAAGTAAAATTTCATTTTTAGGCCACACAAGAAAATTGTAATGGACAGATAAACTGCTAACACCTTAACATAATACGCCCTACTTAGGACGGGTGTTTAAATTCGGATTGAAAATCCTACCCAAATTAAATAGAAAAACAGCAGTACTCACATCTTTATACCCCAATCCCGTCCCATTTCTGTTTTATGCAATCTTTCATAAAAGATGAGCGCCATGCGTTATATACAATCAAAAAACAAATGAAATAGTAAGTTTCGTAATAACAATATTATTGAGGAACGGTAAGTGGAGGAAATCAAAGAAGAAACTGAGGCTAAATTATGAAGCTAATAACATCTTCCTTATGGTAAATGTAAATTTGATCAATAATATCCAACTTTTCGTATTCATAAACACTGAATCATAATTGAGGCTTTACAACAACAACAACAACAAAGACAAAAAATAAACAACAACAAAAAAGACACCCTCCCAAAAAAACAAACAAACAAACAACAACAACAACAACAAAAAGTAAATAATAACAAAAGCGGAAATTGATGTGAAATATAATTCTTTGAATGGGTTATGTACCTCTCAAAAGCCTCTGGCGACATATTTGAAATTGGAAGTAAGAGTAAAACGCTTCTGCCAACAATATACAGAAACTTCCATATATCAAAGGCATCCTAGAAAGTATATTTTCAATTAGGCGAAAGATATTATGGTCAAATTGCAGCGCAATGTTTGCATTTCTGATCTTGGAAAAACATATTATGGTCAAATTGGAGCGTAATGTTTGCATTCTGATCTTGGAAAAACATATTCATCCTGGTATACTTTAACTATAGTATATGAGTGGTGAACTTGATATTAAAATCATCTTACAGTGTTAGTCTAAAACAGTGTTTGGTAAAACACTGATATTTAAAAACAGTTATAACTACTCACTCTTGGAACAGGCTTTCAAAGTGGGATCCAAATCCTATTATGTTGAAATAACAATTCACCGGAAGACTCTTTAAGAACAAAAGAAGTGTCTCCTTGGCACTTTGTATCTTTTCTCCTTGCATACTTCCTAAAATAGAAAATCCAACTCTCAGGAAGATAAATTATCTGCCATATGGCAAATTAGGTCACTTTGTCCTTCCTATTCTAGTATCAGTACAAGAGTTAATTAATCTCTATTTTCTTTTCTGCGCATCAGCCTTGGTGGAGCTTCTATGAATGCGTGTCGCTAAAGTTTCATACCCATAAACCTTATGCTTTTTTCCTCTTGATAATCATATACTATCTAAGAACTTTTGATTTTCGCTTAGATTGTGCTAAATAAACTGGATATATAAATCTTTCTTTTTAAAGTTTGTTCCGAGCTCCCAGTGGACAGAGACTAATTGACATGCTAATTATGTCCATCAACAGATTTTGAAAACATACAAAAGTGAAGTGCAGGAAGATCAGCTGAGACCATCTTATATACAATACTGCTACTAGCAAATTTGTTTGAGATACATTTAACATCATATTTGGTATTCAAAGTAGTGATTATCTATCTTTAAATTTCCTATAACATTTCTGAAAGATTTTTATATTTTTAAATTCAATAGTTGTGACTAAAAACAAGATCTTGTATACAATTTCAATATCCAACCCCAGGTTTAATCTGAAACATATTTTTCTTCTCATCACGTTGTTTAACTTTAGAAAATGTACAAAAGTTGTGATAAAAATAAAAATAGTAATTGCAAAAAATAAATGATCAATTGCAAAAATCAATATAACGTGGAATGAAATGTAGGAGACATCGCCGAATAAAAAAAAGAACTGTATGTAATTACATATTCTGTGCCATGTAGCAACATTTGTAGAAAAGGAAAGGTTTCATGTCTTGCCTCTCTCATGTATTTTAAACGATATTCACAACGGGAAATTTCTTTATCATCATATGTTTACTTTCGAACCATGTTTTAGAACGTACTAACTGAAAAACATTTCCTTGTTAACGAGATCACGAGTGGAAAGCTAAAATTTTTAAACAACTTCTTACGGGTGTCAAAAGAGCAGAATAAATGAAAAAAAAATCCAGTTTCCTGATTACAACTTGCGACAAGTGTGTCAGTTTCTAGGTGTCCCTTTCTTTGCCTGTCTAGATGAACGGATTATAAGAAACAAGAGTTTACAGGCCTTTATGCCAGGATCTCATGCTGGGGATGTAGAAAATGATAGTTTACGTGCATTTGTAATTGATATTCGAACAAGTATATAGAGCTGTTTAATGAAAGGATAGGTGGATAAAATTGATGAAGAACAGACGAACACACTAACAAATAGTAAGGCAGAGATGTAGCGAGAGATAATCTAGAGTGGACTGTGCTGGCGGCAATGAAATTATTGTGGACATTTCTTATCTAACCTGATCTGTCAACGATGAAAATGAATTCGCCTGGGTTTGTTCTTGGAATTTGGGCTGGTGGCTCCAGGAAAAAGTTGACCATCAAAACATCTTCCTTCAGCAGACCTCCTAAAATGTCGAGTTTATTTGTTGAGTCCTATCATATTTGAAACATTCGGTCATTTTTTAAAATGTGTTTTTAATTTATTTATAAAAGTGTTCATGTATCCCGTTAATATGTCACATGATACAAGTTGGTTAATTCAAGGTTAGCACCGTAAAGTTGACTTGAAATTTCATGTTTTAAAGAATTTTACAGATAGACAATACTTAGTTCAGTACATATTCACGTTGCCAAGTTTTATGAAAGGGTGGCCTTACGCAAATACTTATTTTAATGACTTTTCAACTTATTAAAAATTATTTATGTTAGAGGTTGTTTTTTTATTTTGGTGTGTAAATAGTAAACACGATTTACAAATCTAGCATGCAATTAACTTGTGGTAACTTTTTCTCAATTCAGTGCAAATAATTGCTAAGGTGTATAGTGCAAAACAGCTTAGAAAAGTTCGTAAAGGTAATACATTATTTTCATATTAGGTATTTTGTTGAAACTAAAGTTAGTAGCATCTGATAATCAATCCAAAACAAAGTCCACACGAGGTTCTGTTGAACTGGTGGAAAACGGACGTGTATGAATGTAACCAAAAGCTCCTAATAGTCGACCTATAATCTATTTGATGTTCGACGTTACTCGAAATCAAAGTAGTAAGATGTGCTTACTTAAACTGCGCTATTAATTCCCATAAAATATATCGACACGGTTCGTATTCATACAATTATCCATACAGTCTCGGAAAGACATGGCAAATTTATTGAATAATGTATCATAATCAGAGGAAACAGGAACATTGTAACAGTAAACTTGAAAATAGATATAAGAGTGGAAATTATTATGAATATCTGGCCTAGAATTCAAAACATCTCTCTCAGACCTTCATGTCATATTTTGGCAATATAAAACTTCATATTGTCTTTAGAAAAACAAAACAAAAAAATAACAAAAAAAAACAAAACAAAAAAACCCCCCCACTGTATAGCTTTTTCTGCGATGTACATTGAAAGGGGTTTTCAAAACAACAGCGGACCCTCAGGATAGAGCACATCAGTATAACATGGCCCCGTTATAAAGCGAGGATGGTCATGGATTGCATTGTACTGGCTGAATATTATTTTGCTATGCAATGTATCCCAATATGAAGCGGCATTGTCTATATCACGGTACACATTGATGGTGTCTCTACACAGCGTTGTAGTAAAGTACCACTGTGCTAGTCTTGCTTAATGATAGTTAACTAATATACATAACTATAGAGAAAAATGCCTCCTCTTTATCACAGATATTATTCTACATGATGTGTGTCTACTAGTTTTTATAGCATAAAATATATAAGGGACTTTGCTCGAAGATGGTAGCATAAAATATATAAAGGACTTTGCTCGAAGATGGTACCTGACTGTGGGTCCCCTTTCTCCAGTACAATTTGCGGTACGTTGCAAGCTTCATATTCAATCAGTACACTGAGGTCATGGTCAAACCTAAACTCTTCAGCCAGGAAAACCTTAAAATACAAGCAAGAAGCATACAGCTTGTAAGAAAATACAACCATTTGTCTTGATAATAACATAAAATGTAGAGTTGGGTGCCACGAAAAATTGTTGGGACATACCGCGATACCTGCTACGGTATACCGCAATTTTATTAGGGACCAACAATTTAAATTTCTGAAGTGAACCTTTTCGCCAACATATTGGATGGCACCAATCTTACACTTCTAGACGTAAATTAATTTTTTACTGTCACTCCTTACTTTGATTGAACTTGCATTATAGTATTTTAATTTATCTTTGTGAAAATTTGTATTATCACCTTTCACAGTTAAAATCAAACCACTAAGGATATCATGACTTTTATGGTGTAAAATCCTAATAAGACATGTACAAAATGCGTAGCCCTAGTTATGTTATAACAAGTGCGTAGGCAAAAACAGAACATCGGAAAAAATATGGACATACTACGTCAGCGATAATCTCTGAAGATTAATCTTTTTTATAAAATACGTAAAATTGTTGTGACGCACATGGACAGCAAGAAATAAATATAGACCGTATATAAAATCACCCTAAGAAATATAAGATCAGGTATATTTATAACCGAGTAACTGAACCTATAACTTACACTAATTCTATATTCAAATGTAAGCATAAAAAGGAATCAACTCAATCTATGATTCGAATTTTAAAAATACTTCATTATAAATTTATAATCAAGACTAGTAGTTACATTTTTGTACAGGAAAATCCTATATTATAGCATTTACCTTTGCAACTCTTTGGTCTTCTGAATAATCCACATGTAGCTTGTCGTTAGGCCCCAGGACGCCTTTGATCTTTTGTGGACCTCTGACTGTCAGCTGGAAGCTTAGTTTGTATGGTATAGCATCAGCAGTGGCGTATTTAGCCTTTTCTGTTGGTTTTAAGCCGCCTACATCTAAAAACGAACATGTCTCAATAAATACAGATGCTGTTCACTTTGCACAAGACGCTGCGGGTATTAATGCTTCCGTACTGCTGGTTTTAAGCTACCTACGTCTAAAAATGCTCATATCTCAATAATACAGACACTATGCACGTTGTATAATACGCAGTGGGTAATAATGTTCCCTACAACCTTTCTGTCTTTCAGATTTGTGTTAGTAACATCTACACTTGAGCAAGTCATGGGAAATCTATGGGCGCCTCTGTATGAAAAAGAGTAATGAAACACTTAAAACTGCAGAGACTCTGTACGCTTTGTACTTTGTACAAGACATAGTGGGTATTAGTTCTTACTTACTATTCTTTTCGTTATTTTGATTTAAAATTTATGGAAAAGAACCTTCTTAGGAAACGAGTAATGACATACTAAATTCTATATATCGATCCCTTTTAGAGTTAAGTCTCATACAACCCTAATTTTGTCTTATACTGTGCGCAAACCTAGAGTCAAAATGCTTATAATTGCAAAGGCATTGGATAAATTTTGCAAGAGATATCTTCATTTCAAGTAACTTTCAAACCACCAAGAATGTTAACAAATCTAAATCGTAGATGCAAGGCTAGTTAGTATCTATTTCTGTTTAAAATAGTATTATCTTTACCTGGTGAATATCGTGGATTTAGAATAGCTGGAAGAGTGAATTTTACTTTTCCATCCGCTTCCAAATCTAACTCTGTTGCAAAACCCGTGGAAATCTTCGCCTCGGCGTTTGACGGCAAATTCCCAAGTCTACATCTGAAGATATCCCCAGCACTCTCATCCTCCTGAAGTAGCATAGCTGTATGCCCAAAAGCAACGGCGTCATCATAAATCTCTTTAGCCTAAAATATTGTATTGCAGATATGCAGATATTATATCAGACCCAAAAGAATTAAGTTAAAAATTAAATAAAAAAACAACACAACCCCCCCCAAAACCCCCCCCCCCAAAAAAAACAACACATAATGCATATGATCTCCTTCATTTCTGATATCAAATGCATTTGATAATTCCTTCAAAGTATACACCTAAAAGATAACTGTCTCATATGACAAATTCATATTGGATGAATTAGCGTGCTGATAAGAAACAAAAGAGTAATGAAAAAAGAACATAAAATTAGATGATAAAAGACATACAAAGTAAATTCGACTCAAATTGATCTTATAATACTGTTTCAAAAATAAATTGATATATTACCTTTTGTTTTTCATGGCACTCCGCAATCAGGTGTCTACCATCAATATCAGCCTCAAACTTGTACACAGCACTCTGATCATCCAAAGGAAAAGTAAAAATGGCCTCTATTGGGGATTCTTCTTTATTAATATACAGAGATGTGGACTGAACATTGGCCACAAAACCATTAATTGTAACCGACACGTCAATTTTCTTCAGTGGGACTGGAATAATAAGCGATAAGTGTCAATGAAATGAGTGCAAGAGTACAAAATTGGAAAGAAGGTATGGTTCACTTATTTACTTTATGAATTACTTATTTGACAATTATGAAATTAATATCAAGGAAGAAGTACAAAAGGCTCCGTCTAGAAAATGTATTGCATTTTTTGGCTGAGGTCGTTTCAGGCGTAGGGCCTGATGCCATCATCGTCATGTACTTGTGAAACGCATTGAAAGTTTGCATGCCATCTAATGGTTGCTTCGTTTTATCTAATAGCAAAAGGCGAAAAGAAAATTTATTATATATTAACCTGCTATCTCCCTAGACCTTGACTCTGAAAGCAGACATCTAGTTGTACATTACTATCCTTTTTATCTTTAGTTGATTACGCAGAGGCCTATACATGCCAATTTGTGACCCAGTTTCTACAAGGGAGCATTAACTTTTATACTACATGTTCCCTCTCTCCTTCCCACCCCTCGCTCTTTCTCACTCACTTGTTTAGAGTGATTATACCAAGCTTTTAAATGGACAGAATATTTCTAATTTGGTAACAGCGAAGAATACCATAGCAAAATATTCCATACTGAAAAACGTTTTTGTTATGTAAGCTATGGTATATGCATTTTCTACCGGAAGAAAATTATATTTAGGCAGGTGTTGGAAACTCTGCATCGATCATCAAAAACATCAATAATTTGACTATATATTGCCGCATCTCGCTAATCATAACGTAAGTTAATATTGATCGTACACATATAGCCGTAAGTTTCAGAGTATGGTCAATAATCCTGTATTGAGAATTACAACATTTTGCAGTTTTCCTTGCATGTTGTCTCCTAATTATATGTACATAATAAGACCACCTCGGGCTCTGCACGGTTTTTTCATTTTATACCGGTTTTGTAGCATATGAATTTTCATGCATAATCGCCATAATAGGGAAGGATACTACAGAGGTGGTTTTCATTCATTATCAAGCTTACCATTTTGTTCGAATCTCTGCAGTTAATGCTCATTTATCTTTAAATTTATCTCTGGTAGTTGAAAATATTGCAAGCTGAGGGATTTTTTCTTTTTTATGTTTCCTCAATAAAGCTAGAAGTGTACCTAGAAATAAGATACTAAATCATAATGATGTTTGTTTCATAAATCTCCTTGTTGTATTTGGCAAGGATGCTGTTAAACCTATGCTTAAACTCACTTTTCTCCTAATTTCTGCATGTTACGATTTACATGTACTTATACCATCATGTCCACTATCCTTTGTCAAAAATCAAGAAACTATTAGTGCAAAAGACTATTCGCGTATCAATGCGGAAATTATTTTTCTTATCATATATGTGTTATGGATGTTCTATTTTCTTATCTTATCAGGACATACTGAGTTAACTTCCGGTCCAATGTTTCCGTCAGACTCGTCTAGTAGCAATAGTTCTAACAGCTCACTTAGGTCGACTAAAGATGACACGTTATCATTTGTTCATTTGAACATAAGATCTGTACGATTATATTTGGACTGATTTTTGTGATTTTGACATAATAGCACTAACTGAAACACATCTAGATAACAGTATTGATGACGAGTTTTTAAGGATTGAAGGCTATAATAAACATACTAGGTGTGATCGAAATAGCCATGGATGTGGTGTTATGGCAAACAATGTTCCAACTTACTAGCGCGTGGTCTAGAAGGCTTAGCAGTATAACTATTTGGTAAAGGTTTGAAATATCTTTTAGTTGTGATTTACCGACCTCCCTTGACACCATTACTAAACTGGTTTTTATTAAACGCCAGCCCCGAGCAAGCTAAAGAAACATGCATGCGAAAATACGAGAACATTGACTATTTTGGAACAATCTCGAGAGATCAATGGAAACTTATCCACCGGTGTGCAAAAGGGAACACCACAAAAACGAATCCGCTACTCGTGTTTACCAATGTAAATGGTTTTAATTCTATTGCCTTTTCTGATGCTGAAAAAACTGACTGATTCAATTCCTTTTCCACACAAATAGCAAATGTTGATCATACTAATATTAGTTTACCAAATATACAAACTAGATCACATGATAAATTGGATAATTTTGTAATCACTGAACAAGAAATTTGTGATGTAATTCATCTCTTGCCTAAAATCAAAGTTAGTGGACTAGATAAAATAAGCCACCAGATCCTGAAAGAACCACTATATTTGTAGTCAAGCCACTCTGTATTCTTTACAACATGTCTTTAGATACAAAATCATATTCAACCGTAGAGTACCGCTAAAAAACAAAACTTCACTACCTTCTACTTTCGCCAGTCATCCGATGCAAATGAGCATACTTTTATCTCTGCAAGGTCAGTGACATTAAACAAGGTTGAGAAAGATAAAGAGGTGACATTAGCAATAAAGCAATATTTTACCCAAAATAAATACATATACTATAAACGCACTGCATTAATGAAAATCAAATGACTCTAACCCTAACATCACCCTTGTTAACATCACCCTTCTAATAACTGATTACAACGAATACATGTGGAGAGAGAGAGAGAGAGAGAGAGAGAGAGAGAGAGAGAGAGAGAGAGAGAGAGAAAACTTGAATTATTATATCAGTTTACTTGCAACTTTCATAGTGCTACAGTGTAACTTCAATGGATTTTAGCTTTTTACCGGTATAAATACTTAAAATGTTCATGTGTGCAATACTAAAAGAATATGCCAATCAAATGACTCACATTCAATTTGAAGACGTAATATTCATACCTGCCTGAACACGTGTCATCAGGAAAACACAATTTTTGACTTACAACCCTATCACACGTCCACCACCGACACGGTTGTGCTTCGAAACATATAATTGTTAGTAATCTTAGTAAAAACTAAACATAGAGAGAGGCAGAGGCCTTTCTTGACACCACGATATATGCCTGTAACATGTATAAACAGTAAAAAGTCGTGCTTAATGCTCATGTAAATCTATTACTTCAGGGCAGTTTATACAGTTGATTGTCATAGAGGTAATTAAGAAATAAGTCGGTCAGAGATAAACAATCACAGTTTCACAGATTACTTAACTGACTGACAACCGGTAGATGATATTGTGCTAAGAATCCTTTGCGAGAGAGCCCATTATGCTAATTTGCACAGGTAACGGACACGAAATTGAACAGCCCATTGTGTTGATGTTAGGTATATTGAATAGATTTGTGTTGAAGAAATAAAAGTTATTTTTTTTTTTGGAGAGCAGCAAAGACTACATCTAGTTAAGACTGTATTTTACTGTCCAATTGGTTTTAATGATAGTAACTTGGTGTATTCTTTATTTAATGTTTGCGTGGTTGTGATCATTTGAGTGTATGCACAATATACGTCGTATATTAATAAAAAATATATACAGAGACTTATGACGGTGCTCTTCCTCAATATAAATTGAGGGATTTGGCTCCTCTGTATGATGAATTAACTTCTCCAACAAAAAATAAAAATAAAAGTCGAGTTATCCCTTTCAGAGCCTCCGATAACTATGAGGGATTCAGTTCAAGCATTAGTCAGAACGCATGACTGATTTCAAAAGAATGCTGCATTCATCGTTCGAAGGGGCGTGGTAAAGGAGAATACATAGTTTGTAACCCCATCCCCCAATCCTTTATTTTTCTCTTCAGCTTTTGTTATTTGAATTGCAATTTTTGAAGTATTTCCTTAAGCAGTCTAAAATGTCATAAACTAATCCAGCGTTATCAATGTATATAAGTAGTCAACACTATTTTTGGAACATTCGGAAACTCAAATATTGATCATTCCGCTTGTAACTAAATTAGTAATTCAGGGTCATTGCTCTACACCCCTGTAATAACCATCGCTCCACACATCTGTTATAACTCTTTCAGATTGGAAGAGCCAAAAAAATATCTTGAACAAAATATTGGTACAAATATAAATACATAAAAAAATAGAAGCACATGGAATTTTTTGTCTGAAATAGTGTTTGACTTATTTAACGTCTAATTTGTTCGTCTTTTCCAACCAGCGTGCCCTATTATTGTTTACTTGAAGTAGTCTTTGGAAAAGTAGGCCATACCTCAAGGTACTCGAGATTACTATCTATGTTTACAGGGGCGGATCCAGACATATCGTTTAGTATCGTTTTGAGGCAAAGGGGGGGAATAAACAGAACTCCCAGATGGGGCTCAGAGGCAAAGGTTTCCGGAAACTATCTAATTGTAAAGACAACTTATTACAGGAAACGTTGCGATTGTTTTGCTCTCATATTTTTTTTTTTTTTTTTTTTGGGGGGGGGGTCGGGCATCTGCTCAGCCCCCACCCACGATTCCCCCCTGGTTTGCATTAGTATCTTTCATAACAAATTAGGATACTTGTATAAACACAGACAGTAATATCAAATCCCTTTAGGTGATAATATTACTGTACATCTGTATACAAGCTTTAATACCATTATTCAGCAGTATCCTGTTCCCCTTTTGATCTGTTTATTCAGGATATTACAAAATGTAATCCCCGACTATACTGATTTAGCTGCCGATATTGATGTTTAAATGGATGAAAATTATCGCTCAGCGGTCGAATCTTAATAGGTTGAATAGCGCCTTTGGCTCAGTATTTACAAACATACACGCGTTCGTGTAAGCACAAAGGGAAAAGGCTGGTTATTAAAAATCAAAGCAGATGGAATAAAAGTCGCTTCATACAATTTAGAGGAGTATTTAAACAAAGACGAATAATGTTGCATTTACATACATCGGTATATATTTTTTCCTAAAGGAAACAGCTATGTGGCATGTTGACTTTGTGACCTATTTAAAATAGATTGATCAGATCCCAAGTTAATTCAATATGATTTCTAACTGTATACACGCTAACTTTGGAATACAAAATTGTTAATTAATGACTCGTTGAGGGACCGTTCTTTTCTGCCGGAAAATGCACGAGATTCATGGAGTGAAGAGAAGAATCAACGTGTTGAACACATTTAGCTCGCTCCGAATTGCCTGTGGTATTGCTTATGTGCTGTGTATTATTTATAGGCTGTCATATATAATCAGACCTATGCTCGTATCTCTGAAACCTTTACCAAAAGCCTCACTTACCTGGATTTCCCGCAGAGGAGAGTAAACCTTCTTTTACGTCGCACATATTGAGGAAAGGAAGCACAGATTTCACCACATAAACAGCAGTTATTCACACACTCACATAACCTGTCTGTTGCAAATCGGTTCGATGAACAAGTGACGCTATGCATAGGAAGGCAAATTAATGTAACCTTTTGCTTACTATTTATCATGATGAAATATTCTCGGAGTTCAAGGCCGTTACATTACAGGGAGTATCTTCATATTCCGCTTGTTTACCCTCTGTGTGTGTGTGTGTGTGTGTATATATATATATATATATATATATATATATATATATATATATATATATATATATATATATATATATATATATATATATATATACACACATATATGCACATACATATGTATGTATGTGTGTGTAATACTAAATGCATGAAACTTAAATGTCTCCCTATCACAAATAAACACGGAATAGATTGATAGATAGATAAATAGATAGTTAGACATATAGATATATAGAGAGAATGATTTGTTATCAAGGGTTTGTAATAAAAATTCGTTCCCGGCTGTCATCGTATAAAGAGAGATAGAGAGAGAGAGAGAGAGAACACTTGTTTGCATCTGTTATATAAAAGCAAATATATCTCCATAGTATTTCGCGCATCAATGTGACAATACATTGCTGTGAGGAAAAAAAAAATCAATGACGTTCTGTGTAAATGATGGTATATCTCGTTTCTTTCTTTCACCATATATATTATCATGACATTTCCTTTATATAAAAATCGCTATATTTATGCGCATACAATAATAATGATTCGAGCATTTATTGCTTATTAACTTTATAAAATTCTTGTCCTTCCTGTGCTTCATTGCTCTGATCATCATCAAAATGCCCTAGCTTGTGTTAAAATCTAAAGCGGCAAAAAGCAGCACTCAGACTGCTTCCATATCGTCTACATTATATCCAATAAAACTTTGAGACACCAAATTGCTGCGAACCTAATTATTTGTTCTAATTGTCGGGGCTTTCGAGTTTTCGAGGGTAGCCGGCAAGAGAAATCTCTAATGAACATGTCAAGCAAGTGATGCTGAGTATTCCAGTGATTGATGCGTGAATTATTGGAGTTCTATTTAGCGCTAAATTCTGAGTTTACTTAGCACTAGACAGGTTAAAAGAAAGGATTTGTTAAAAAAAAGAGACAGCGCCCAAGAAATACGAAAAGGAAAAATCTGGTAGTTTTAACATCACCGCGCTTTCTTGCATCAGTTTCTGTCGTTGTGAAGCTGGAATTCTGGAGTAGCTGTTTAAAAACATATATTTACTACTTTTCACGTTTAATATTGTTTCATGCAGCCCATTTGAAATATTTGGTATATACCAATATATACCCTTAAAACTCTCTTATTCTGATATCAGTGCTCATATTGACTATTTAAATTTGAACTAGTAACCAAAACGACTCACATCTCAGCATTAAGTTATGGAGGTTTCGGTCTACATTAAGGTTTTCTTGTTACTCTGTAGTACATACCCCTCCCACCGCCCCCCCCCTCGCATAAAACGAATAAGGAAAACTGCTACAAGAAATTATATATATATGTAAAGTGTTGGCAGTTCAAAAAATAAATACAGTTTCGTTCGAAATTCATATCAAGCTGTTCACAGTGTGAACATTGTAATATACAGTTTAGTCTTATTTTTACCATAACACTGCACAAGATGAGCCAATGAGACACAATTGCACTTAATGATCGTACCAATTTATTATAATGGTCTATACGTTTATGTTTTAACTCTAACAACACAATCTAAATAAGTTTTGTTCTATTTTCAAACTTTGTCGATTAAGATTCCTTAGAATAAATCAAAATTAAAGCGTGTTTCATAACCCAGAACCCAGTTACTAAAATTGGTTGTCACTTCCTGCCATAGAGATGCATTATAACCATAACTAATATGCTCAAGACATGTCTCTTATGCTTCATGCAGTGTTATAAATACGAACAGCGTCCTGTCAAGACATGTCACTTATGCTTCATGCAGTGTTATAAATACGAACAGCGTCCTGTCAAGACATGTCTCTTATGCTTCATGCAGTGTTATAAATACGAACAGCGTCCTGTCAAGACATGTCACTTATGCTTCATGCAGTGTTATAAATACGAACAGCGTCCTGTCAAGACATGTCTCTTATGCTTCATGCAGTCTTATAAATACGAACAGCGTCCTGTCATATGCCAAAGGACTATAAATCAGATGAAACTGGATACTACAGAAAATGGAAGTGGAAGGTGAATGATAAAATTAGCGCAAGAGTTTGAATCAGGTTTGCAGTCTTCCCTGGCAGAGAGAACAGAAGCGCGACAGAAAATGTCCTCAATGTTTAATAACATGGACTAATATGGAAGATGTATAGGAAAAATCAAATATTATTATTTTATGTCTTCCCACAAAGCTTTCCAACGATATCCATTTATAGGTATAAGGATACCTTGGAAAATTCTAACAAAAGATATATAAAATAAATTTATCATTGTAACAGGATGAAACCGGGGAGATTCGACCTAGTGAAAACACTTAACATATTCACGTGCATGACATGTTTATTTATAATTCAAAGTAATGATGAATGAATCGGACACCCAACTCATGCGCACAGAGTTCAACAATGGATATAACAAAATGGCATCCTTCCTAAATGGATACGATCAAAGCATGGACTTTCAACAAATAATTACAAATGATCTCGTATGTCAACGGATATGATTAATGTGTGGAACTTATCAACATACATGACTGATAGATGGAACTATCAAGATATATATATATATATATATATATATATATATATATATATATATATATATATATATATATATATATATATATAAATATATTGAACTATCAACATATATGATAAATGTGTGGAATTAGTAACACATATAATCATCGTATAAAATTATCAACAGGTATGATCAATATATTGTTCATCAACAAGTATAATGGTGCCTTAGATTTATGAACAATGTATTGTTCATCAAGAAATATGATTCCTGTTTGGATTAATGATCAATGTATTGTTCATCAACACGTATGATGCTGTATTAGATTCACTGTTACACATAATGACACTGACTTTTTGGTTGTGATGTTTATCTTGTGGTATCCAGCCGATGAATACGAGATATATCCGATCCACACCTATCAACACATGTTTAAGGAACGATCTTGTGTGGTCCGCTCCTTCCAGTCTGCTGAAGGATCCCTCAAAGGACCTCCTTATCCCGCAGACCCGTTGATCTATAACTTTTGGCCCATCACAGTCAGATAATCAGTATCGTCTCTCTAACTAACGTCACCATTGACCACAGTATGCGGTTTACACAACCTTACAGAGTTTAACGACTTCCCGTAACAGCCAAAAATACAATTACTGAGCTGTGTAATACATGATACACTTACGTGCGAATTCAGTGACATACATTAAACTTGCATGCACATGAACTGACTTCGTTACACATTAAATTCTTTCATAAGTACGATGGTAAGAGTTTTGCTATTACAATAACCACACAAATCTGTCTCTGACAAGAATAATTGCACTGGATTATAAAAACTCGAAAATTCCTCATCATTTAATTCATACGACATATAATTGAATTCAGCTTGTCTGTTCGGCTATAAAATGAATAACCTGAACAACTATATTTTATCCAGTACCATGTGACACAGGTCTGACTTTCTAGAAAATTTCGAATACATTCAGAAACATTCTATACATAAAACAATTATATCACATAGAACGAATAGCAAGAGAGAATACAGTTTTTCATTTTTATATACCTCTACAACTGAAGATTGCTTGCGTAAAGTAGACAGCTTCCTGGTGAGACTAATCTGTATTGTGACGATACAGAGAGAATTTGGACCATAAGTACTATATTCGCGGTCAAACCGACGGCCAGAGAAGACGGGATAAACGGGTCCCAAACTGCAGGCGCTTTGTGCATGCATTATGAGTGAACATAAATCAGCATTTGTATATCTCAAAGATTAAAACTAATACACCATGGGTAATCTGTAGGCGGCAACGAAGCCCATATACATTTTTGTTCATATGTAATAAAAAGGTATTTTCCGACAATCATTGTATCGCACAGAAACAGCACACGTTTGCATTAGCTAAATATATGTTTGATAATAATAATGACATTTATTATGCTTCCATTTACTTATAGAAAATACAATTACTCATACTCACCATTAAAACAGTTTTTTCTCTTTCAATTACTCATACTCACCATTCAAGCAGTTTTGTTCTCTTTCAATTACTCATACTCACCCTTCAAACAGTTTTTTCAAACCTGCATCCAAATCCGATGATGTTGAAGTAACAGTCTACAGATAGACTGTTTAGAAACAAAAGAAGAGTATTGTTTGAATTTTGATTTTTGCTCGGCTTCCATACTCCCGTAATAGAAAGCGGTGTCTCAAGAACATATCCTATGTGTACAATAAGATGTTAAGGTACGTTTTCCTTCGGTTGAGATTTTTGATTTGAAGAGAAAATGCTTGCCTTTCACAGCGGATTTCCTCTGTTATGTCCACAATCAGCTCGAAGAATGTGCGTCTCAGGATACCTTTCTCACAAGGACAGTTTTTCTCTAATACTAAATGCAACCTCAAGAACATCTTGTTCTTTCATTACCTCAGATTTGACTTCACTCTACATAACTATTTTGGTTGTAGATGTTAAAAACTATGTTTTGATTGAAGCTGTTTAGCATTCTTTGCAAGTAACATTAACCTATTTATACAATTATTTCTTCACCTAGATTGATCGCTATAGTTAATATAAAGGGATGACGTTAGTTATTTCTGTTTTACATCCTGCTGCAGTCATCAATACAGCAACATGGTAAGGAAACAGACTCAGTGGTAGGAATATTCCGTACGACATATTTTTATTTAAAGTCGTAATTTCCCTCATATCTTTCTGTGCTGTTGCCGCCTTTGGTTGGTGAATCAAACATATATAATCTTAGCAGTAGTAATAACTCCATGCAAATGAAGCCTCGTCTAAAAATAAGTTGGAATTCATTTTCAAACTCTACCGTCCATTGTTGGAATAATCTCCCCGATTCAATAAATGAAGAATCAATGTATACAACATGTAAAAGTAAAACTGAGGTCAAGGCTACACACGTGTCAACCTATTATAGAGATGGGGATCGAAAATTGAATATCATGCATGCCCGAATTAGGAATAAATGAAGTGATCTAAGACTTGTACATGAACCATGTAAGAAATAATCCTCTATGTGCATGTGGTGAAAACATTGAAAATGACTATCATTATATCATTATATATATATATATATATATATATATATATATATATATATATATATATATATATATATATATATATATAAAAGTGTTAATTATATATCCGTAATATACAATAACGATTTACTTTTCTCAAGATAATGTAGAATAGCCTAATAGCTTATGGTATTATTCATAGAATTCTCCCTCCCAAGCAGTGCTACTTTTATCTATCTATCTATATATCTATCTATAAAAAAATTCTTTTATATGCTGCGACACATACGCAAGTCCCTGTATCAGATCTGTATGTGAGTATGGATGGATGCATGTATATGTAGGTTTGCAAATAGATACATACATAGATAGACTTTTATGTATGCTTGGAAGGAATTGATAAGGATAAGTTACATTCTTATCACCTGATCTATCAACAATGAATATGAATTGTACCGAGAATGTTTTATGACATCAGCTGGTTGCTCCAGTAACATCATAACATTATCAGACTGCCAACAAATGTCGAAAGGAACATACATCATAGGGTGCATCATGCCTATTACTATGACGGATTAAGGCGATATTTAGAATCACTACTAACCTAGTTGATTATATTAACTGCAATTGTTTTACATTTTATAATAGAAACTTTGTTTTTAAAAAAATGGCGGTGCCTTGTCAGTGTTAACGAGTTCCACTTAATTCTCTCTGAAACTATACCCTTTAAAATAATACAAATTTTTTAATTGTACAATTGAAGTCAAATATGGAAATTCGATTCAAATCAACACATAGCGAAGTAAATTAGTGAATACATTGATATACCTTCAGTTATGTAATGTGATGAATAAATTTTACCTTTTACCTTTGCAATGTTTCGGTTCTCTATTCAATCGACATTTTGCTTGTCCATGAACTATTTGAACTTCTGTGAATTCCTTATCGATAGCTGGTACCTAAGCATATAGTGGAATATAACTATTTGCTTCTGTTGGCAACAGGTTGGCAGCATAGAAGTTTAATATCTTAGTAATACAAATTTCCAGTTTGAAAAAAAGAGCGGCAGGTGCTAATTCATATATGTAAACCTTGTGATAGTCCAGGTGCACCGGATATCAGTGCCTTCTTTTCGAGGAGTCTCAATGGACTCAAAATACAACTTCCTTCTCTTGTTTATGGATTCAAAATGTAACTTTTGAGAATAATAAAAGTCAGAATTGCATTTGCTCTATATTATCGATCACGTAAACCGATTTTAAAGAATGATAATAGTATAATGTTTATATTATTTGTTATGATCATGAAGGCTCAAGGTATTGATAACTTTCATAATATTTGATCCACTTGAGAGTACAAAATAGAGAATGATAACAGCATTAATAACGACACAACAATGATAACGAATTAACGTTTGCAATGCAGGGTTGTAAGAATAAACTACGGCTTTTTTCTTTCCTTCCAATATGCTGTTTTTACGGTAGTAGCGCGGAACCAGACTTGTGGGAAGAGTGAGTTTAAGATTTCCTTCCGATTCCAAATCTAGTTCAGTGGGAAAAAAGAAAAAAAAGGAAATCTTCGCACTCATTTGGAGTAGCAAATTCTGAAGTTTACCTCTTTCGCCAGTAACACGGCTGTAAGATGTGGCATTTTATTTTTTTAAAATTCTGGTAAGTAAACATACAAAAACAAAACAGAATATATTAGCATATCAATTATTCTTATGTAGCTGGTTCATAGACCGAAATCACTATTCCTCTCAAAGATTTAACTGAAATTGAGACTGGTTACAGGACAAATAGAGTGAAAAATAAGTGAAGAATTTAGACGAAAAATAGCTATTTAGGGCATATATTTACAGCCTTTTACTAACTAACTTAAGGTTAAGATAGGAACTATATAGATTAAAATACAGTTACTGTAGATATATCTCTATATAGTAGATCACTTAATAATACAATAAAAAATTCCAATTTCATAAAACATATGAAACTCAAAAGTTAATGAAGATTTAACGCAAGTATCCTGTTGCAATTTACAAATAATACGAATTCAGAATTTCAGCTGATTTGTTTTTTTCTTTACTAAGGTAGATATCGTAAAATTTTTTACAACATAAGACAATCACAAGGATGCGATCACTTCAAACTTGTAAATGAAACTTAGGATACTAGTCATTTCCTTAATTACGTAAAATATTAGCGCCAATGTGCTATAGAGCTACCACAAGTAAGCGCCAATGTGCTATAGATATACCATAAACAAGCGCCAATGTGTTACAGATCTGCCACAAACTAGCGGCAATGTGCTACAGATCTACCACATACTAGCGCCAATGTGCTATAGATCTATCACAAGCTAGCGGAAATTTGCTATAGATCTACCACAAACTAGCGCCAATTTGCTATAGATCTGCTACAAACCCGTGCCAATGTTCTATAGATCTGCCACAAACTAGCGCCAATGTGCTATAGATCTATCACAAACTAGCGCCAATGTGCTAAATATCTGCCACAAACTAGCGCCAATGTTCTATTGATCTACCACAAACTAGCGCCAATGTGCTATATATCTGCTACAAACTCGTGCCAATGTGCCATAGATCTGCCATAAACTAGCGCCAATGTGCTATAGATCTATCAAAAACTAGCGTTAATGTGCTATAGATCTACCACAAACTAGCGCCAATGTGCTAAAGATCTGCAACAAAACTAGCGCCAATGTTCTATAAATCTACCACAAACTAGCGCAAATGTGCTATAGATCTGCCATAAACTAGCGCCAATGTGCTACAGATCTGCCATAAATTAGCGCCAATGTGCTATAGATCTTTCACAACATAGTGCCAGTCTGTTATGGATCTACTACAAACTAGAGCCAATGTACTATCTGTCTGCCACAAACTAGCGCTAATGTGCTACAGATCTGCCACAAACTAGCGCTAATGTTCTATAGGTGGCGCTGTACAGTTTCTCACTTTGCATAGGGTTAAAAAAGACCTTTTATATCTTAGATATTATTAAAAGAACTTTTAATTCTCTTTATTTTGGTGTATCATTGACGGGTGCAATTTGGGTTATAGAATATACAGCTTGGTCTTACTTAAGATGTGCACCTATCAAAAAACCGCTAGCTCCGCTTGGTAGGGAAACCTTTGAAGCTACGGTATGTTGACGGGAATAATATTATAAATGTGACAAAATATTGCGCAACCGAGATTTGCTTTTCTTTGAGAGAGACAGACATACAGACAGACAGTGAGAGAAAGAGAGGAAGAGAGGGGGTTACATTATATTGTATACCCCTTGTTTTAAATCCTGCCCTGTGTGGTTAGTAGATAGGTGGGTGTTGATCACTCAAACAGCGTGTTGGATAGTAAGTGTAAGGTGTTGGATAGTAAATGTAGCATGCTGGATATCAGATCTCTAGTGTTCGTGACTCCAACGGCGTGTTGGATAGTAAGATTTGGGTGTTGGATAGTAAATGTGTAATGTTAGATAGTAGATGCCTGAGTAATGGTCACTCAAAACGGAGTGTTGGATAGTAAATGTGGGGTGTAGGATAGTAAGTGTTTGGTATTTTATTGTAGATTACTGGATATTGATCAATACAACGGCTTGTTGGACAGCAAGCACAGGGTGGTGTATAGCAAATGTGGGGTGTTGAATAGTAGATAACTGGGTGTTAGTCCCTCCAAAAGAGTTGTTGCGTAGTAAATGTGCGTGTTGGATAGTAAGTGTAGAGTGTTGGATAGTATTCACTAAGTATTGGTTACCACAACCGCCTGTTGGTGGATAGTAAGTGCGGGGTTTTGGATAGTAAGTGGATTGTAGATAACTGGGTGTTGTTCACTCCACACGGCGTGTTGGATAGTAGGCGTAGCCTTAGCATTACATTTCGCATCTTGGCCCTCTAACGGTCCATACTGTTAAACCTATGGACATTTTTAGCATGAGATTTTTCATCTTGTCCCCATAGTGACCCATATATGTGAAACCTATGAGAAAAACAGTTGTAACATAGGATTAAACATCTTGTCCCCATAACAGTCCACTATACTACTTTTGAGGTTAAATGTCGCATTTGCATAGGTAACATATACTATTTCTTGTAATCGAAACTCCTTCTACACTTATTGAGGGAGGATACTAATATTTGCATTAAATCCTCACAAGGATGAGTAAATGGCAAAGATGAGTTCCGTTGAAGCTGCTGAGGGAGATATGGGTGTGGAATCAAGGGTCACATCTTCAAAGATGATATGAATACTCCATTGTAACTTGAACTCCATCTTCACCGACTGAGGCATGGTAGTCTTATTTGAGATGATATTTCAGTAAGATGAGTAGCCGGCAACGCAGGTTTCGTATCCTGGATGCAACACCAGGGATGTGAGATGTGGTAGGGATCAGGAAAGGGAGACAATATAAAAGCTCTGCTATTTGTGATTGGTTCGATCTCTGGTTTAACATAATAAGGCATATTAAAAGTCCTTAACAATTATTACTTACCAATTGTGACTCATAACTGAATATTGGGAAATTAAGCTTCCATTGTTAAGTTTCAAATAACGTTGACATATGTAAAGGAATGTGTTAATGCGGGTGTGAGTTTCGTGATGTTCAAATTAAGTCACTTCTTTCAAACATAATGCTAGATTTTGAATATTGGATCGACAACATATCGGATATAGAAAATAGAGATATTTTACTACAAGCTATATTAAAATGAACCACCTAATTATTTATTAATATCGCATGTCTTTTCTCCATGAATCCACAATAAATCCAAGGAAGAAAGGGGGATTCTTGAATTGATGTGTAAGCACTTGGATTGATGGAAAGAAAATTGTGGGGAGCACTTAAAGTGACTTAACTTTAATGCTGAAGATCAAGATCTTTTTGTTCTGATTGTTGTTAGTTAATTAAACAGAACAATTAGTAACCCCCAGGCCATAAATTGTAAAATTTCTTTTCGGCTTGATAAACTAAAGATAATAATGCAAATAACTAAGATCGCCTTTGGATTCTATTTTTCTCATATAATCTCATTGAATACACGATATAATGATTTACATAGACAGTGTTTTAGAATTTTTTTTTGTTTTTATCTCTAATAATATCCCATAATGAAAATAAATGACACAATAAATAATAAAGCTGCAGTCTCTGCGCATTTTGTTGTATATAAAAGTTAAAACTTTATAAATTTAACTTTATTATTATTATTGCTATTATTATTATTATTATTATAAATCGTCGTCGTTGCAGTATTCGTCGTCGTCGTCGAAGTAGTAGTGGAAGTAGTGGTTGTTTAGTTTTTCGATTAAGCGTATTATACGATTCCGTTAAAATGATGTGGTCATCGAATATGAATGCCACACATTGTCTTTTTGTACGACTTAACCAGAGAGACCTGCAGAAGGACAGACGGATATATGGACATAGGAAAGTAATACTATATGCCTCCCTCCACATTCGTTGTGGTAAACATAAAAACTCCATCGTAAAATCCATGAATCCATACCTTGCTTCAACAAATATGTCAAGGCCACGCAAATTAATTTAATGAATGGGTAGAAAATTAGAAACAAATTCTGATTTGCTCACCGTGTGTATTATTGTGCATGTAACTACGCGATTCTGTTACGCGAGAGACTGATATGATGGACAATACTCGGAAAAAAACAAAGTGTCACTTATGTTTAAACAAGGTTTGTACAATAGTGTTCAAGGAACACAGCAATTGTCTTTTCTCCAGTAGGTCTAGCTCATTCACTACAGCAATTGTCTTTTCTCCAGTATGTCTAACTAATTCACTAAACGAGAATCATATACAATGGAAATAACTAAACAATGAAACTATTATTGACACCTTAATATACTGAGCAAGATGTTCATAGATAAGGACAAACTTTCAAATAAATAATGGGAGATAACCCTTTCATGTATCGACAAGAGATGGTGATATCGGTAGATTAAATGCTTTGATTTTATATCCTATAGTTAACCAGTTTCATTTATATTTGTAACCTATTTGGTTTCGTTTGGTGCTGTACGAAGCAGTAAAACAAAAAGGTACCTAAGTGCCTAGGCAATTGGAATAAAGTCTCTTGCCCAACGACACACCATGGTAATCGATTTGAGCTTATCCGTTACTTGGATTTGAACCGTGCCCGTAATGTCACGAGTCAGGCACGCTAACCACTTAGGTGCCGCGGCTCTCGATTTGTAAATTATCTAGAGTTATATAACACATTTTTTGTATATAGTTTTAATCAGATTTTGCTTTGAAATATCTTTCTTTTCTGCCGCTTTGGCCTTTTTCAGTCAAAATATTTCTTTGCTTCTCTCTTTAGAAAATCTATTCAGCTAATAGGCATGGTCATATTATATTATTTTATGAGCTGTGATTAACACATTCATAAGCAAACTGCCACAAAACCAAGTATTACTCACATTTATAAGCAAACGTTTAAAAAGAAAAAAAAACACATGTTGCATATATATATTTATATATATATATACACTCACACACATATATACACACACACACACACATATATATAAATATATATATATATATATATATATATATATATATATATATATATATATATATATATATATGGCAAGAATTACAGGCCAGAACAGATTTTCCAGTTTCTGCAATTATCTGAAACTTACATGTTACAGTTACTGACGAACGTACATTTCCCATTTATTTTTGCATGAGTTCGACGTGTACATTCCACCTTTAATTATTTTGCCATAGTCTCCACCATTTCATTCAGTATTCAGTACCTATCATGCCAATTGTCAGGATCGCTAATACCTTAGGCGTTGAACTTGTTTTGTTGCTAGGGTTGAAATGACCAAGACGCAATAAACTACGCGAAAGGATGAAAATAAGGTTCGTATGCGAGTGGATGAGTGTGTGTGCGTTTTTGTGTAAAATTTGAAAACGTATGATATTAAAAAGCAAGTTTTAATTTAAATCATGCTTAAGTCCATTTGATGGAATGTGGAAATTGACTGTGGAAAAATTGAATAGAACAAAATTTGAGAGAGCAGGTCACGACTGAAACTGGTTGGCTAAAGTCTGTTCTAAACATACAAATAAAACCTAAACTCGTCGCTATGATAGACACTAAATATAGCCTGCAAATTAAATTAAGTAATTTGCCAATAAGATACATTTTAGCATAAATGATGAGGACATTGCTTATTACTTCAAACTGTCACTGTCTCAGGTTCCTCCTAATTTAAGGATCACTTGCCGTCATGCCTGCACTCTGGTGAGTATATTATACTTGAGATTAGCCATACGAAAATGATAAATAAGCACATTGGAGGTTAAAACAATTAGTAAAGTTTCAACAAGAAAACAAATTCAGTTATCTTATCAAATTTAATTCTTAATTACAATGTTGAGATTAAGCATAAAAACATCTCTATAGAGTTAAAGATCCTGACCGAAACTACTCAAAAGTCAAAACAGAACAAATTTTACTCTGCTATTCCCTTTAAAAAATAAGAGTTTCACAACAAATTTAGGAATAACGCTATCGTACATGTTAGCATAAAACTCCTTGAACACCAATATGTGATGATATACTTTCAAAGTTTCATAGATAACGTCCAGCAATAGTTTATTAGCAGGACCCTGCTATCTTTTAAAGAAAATAAAGAATTTGAAATATTGCCTTAAAAAAACAGAACTGCTCCGATCTGCTGGTCTTGTAATTGCATCATCAATAATAATTGAATAAACATAAACTCAGAGATCTAGTAGTTTCATCTGGAAGCAACGTCTTGACTTATGCCCAAACGTTTGAAACTAGCTTTCATCTGCCGAGCTTCAAGAGCCTCTGTCGCGACTATTAAGTGACTAGAATGGCCAATTAGGAGAAGCTCATCAATAACACTTTTCACATTGTTAGCACTTTCAGTCCATCGGTGACAGAGAGTTGCAATGCAAGCAAATCACTGAGTGTGCACAAATTTAACCTCTGTAAAACCTACTTCTAGAACTTTTGCATTGTCAGACACCAAGGCGCTGACACAGAAAGCGCCGAGATCCTCGAAGGGAGAATTGATATACTCTGCAATATTTACATCTGTATAACAATTATCTACAGGTCTAGTGGCTAACATATTGGACTTCAGCTCACATTTATCACTGATATAGTGCCGTGTCAAGTTTATGCAGCCCTCTTGCGTTACACTAGTCCATAAGTCAGATGCCAGAGAAATAGGCTTATTCTTCATTTCGTCAATGAGCGATTGTTTTTCTTGATGTGGAATGGGAATATTTTGATACAGTATGGTGCGAAAGAAGCTTATACTCCAGATTAAGGGCACCAACAGACCTTCTACAACCTTTTCCACTGCCAATGCACGTAGGACAAAGGTCAACTGTACACTTCAGTTGAAACTGTCTGGTTATAAATTCCGACCGGTCAGCCAATACCTTTGGTCTCTGGAAGTTAATAAGAACTTTTTGCACAGGTAAAACTCTCCTGGGCTATTTTTCGTCGCGGAGTTTGAAGCATTTGTGTTTTAGCTTCATATAATTTCTCATAGCAAAAGTTTCTCCTTTATACGAAAGATCAGCCTTACAAAAAAGTACAAGTTTCTACTTTCTGTCGTCTGATAACTTAAAAGTCTTTCAGATTGCAACCTTCTTCATGTTGTATATCTGACTTTTCAACTAACTCCTGTCAACACTGGCAGTGGTTTCCCAAGAAGGGAAGCTGAGTGTACTGTAATTAACGAACTTACACAAACACACTGAATATCCCTCTACACCAACAAGCAGCAATACCACAACAATTTGATAATGCACTACTGTATTTCAGATTGTTTACAACACAGGACAAAACAACAATGTTTATCTGAGTACCTTCCAACTTAGCCCTCTGTATCATATCTTAAAATATAGGAATACTGTACACGTATAACATTGGGCTGCACCTGGAAAGTTTTGCTGCGTTGTTTCAATTCATGATTTAAACAGGTTGATTTTGAAGAAAAGGTTGGAAGTGAAGATCTTTATACACGTTTAAACACATTTTGAATATGTTTTTATAAATTTTTCCAGCTTACTAAATACGCTTGGCGAGGAAAATATTTGGAAACAATTAACTTGTTATCAAATATCGTAACCGATTACCGCTAAATATCTACTCGATCCGTCGATGGTTACCCGGGTAATTCTCTCTCTCTCTCTCTCTTTATATATATATATATATAATATATATATATATATATATATATATATATATATATATATATATATATATATATATATATATATAACACATCATGAACCATTATACAGTTTTTTGGCAGTTACTTTTACACCATCTCCCTATCCCCTTCCCCGATAGCATATATATATATATATATATATATATATATATATATATATATATATATATATATATAGATATAGATGTAGTATGCTCTCGAATTTCACATGTTGTGGTGTCAATTTATTCTTGTTTTGTTTACAAGCTAAGCGGCGAACATAATAAGGAGTTTTTTATTTAAGCAATAAATGCAAATAATTAACGTATTATTGGTTGGAGCTGGCGAAAGAAAATGATTTTCCTGCTTTTATCTTGCAAATCTGTTGACACTGTCAGACAATATAAACTCATTGTCAAGATAAACATTGAACCCGCTGCACGTTTAGAAGCGCAGACTGCATTTCTGATGCATGTTCCAATGCACAAACGATGAATGTAAACATTATTATGGACAGTAGTGGTGTCCAATCCCCATGTGTTATAGGCGTAGAGTTTGCTCGACTTTTTGTTAAGAATCGAACCGCTGTTCCATAAGGGATAGTCTATTTGGTAGCTCTTGACTTACCATGCAATTCAATTTTCTTCAAATTATGAAGGTTCAGACAGTCATTAGTTTACACAATCTTTTAGGTTTTCTTTGATATACTCCTATACACATTTTCCAGAATTGAATAAGTAGATGTTAAAATGTTTACCTTATGCTTCAACAGTTCGAAATCATTTACTTTCAAGGAATTACTACACATGTGTTACTCTCTAGGTTTAACAGCACAGGGAACAAGTACTGGACTGGACCGCGATTTCAGCTTGCTATGACATGCACCGAGATTGAGGTACTGGCCCTACTAATTTAAATAATTCACTCACATACAGCAAATGGTCACTATCATTAGAATGGGAACTCCCTGATATTGGTTTTTGCTTTCTGTATTGACATCCAGTGGTGTTGATGCATATCAAAGTAGCAGTAAGGAAAAATACTCTTCATTAAAACTTTAGGTTTAAACATTTTAAAATGTACACGCCCAAGTTCGTATAAAACTGAAGTAAGTTTTCAGAGTTTTATAATTGTCTGGTTGTTTTGACAAGTTATGAATCTCATAGACAATCAAGGTGCTGCAAACAGACTATATAATACGAGGTATATATCAAGTTGTAATAGACTTAATTTAAAATACAATTACATGTTGTACATGAAAATGGTGAACACTGTAATATACCTGGATTGAACAGAAACAAAAACATAAGCCTGTTTCTGATAGGGATATCACACGTAAACACATATCAATTGGGCGACAAGAGAGACACTCAGATGTTGCACAAGTAACACAAAGAGCGAACTATATAATTCAACTGGCATATTGGACGCTTTAGGGGAAATGACAATCCAAGAATCCATTAACTCGACCACATGAATCGTATACATGCTGTAATGGTCTCTAACGTTCGTGTAATCTTTTTTGTTGCATGTAATCTAACAGTAAGAGTAAAACAACACCTTTGCTGATGTTGTATAAACTTAAATTTAAAGGATACACCTAATCTGTTTGCCTGGAGAGGAAACTAAACCTTTCTTCCTGTCACTGAGGTTAGGGGAATGCAACGTATATTTCATCACTTAAGCCATAGCTATTGATTTAATAAGCACGCAAAACATTCATCTGTAGATTTATACCGGTTCATGGGTATTTCAAGTGTTGGTGTTATTCAATGTTTCGTGTTCAATTTATGCATATATGTATGTATAACCTGCTTCATTTTATGAAGTTTTAAATATCCTTACTGTTCCAAGATATGCCACTTTGGTGACATTCCTGGCGTATTTCGGCTGACTACGTCGTTTTCTGGTATTACTTTTCATGCCGTTTTAGTGACATTCCTTGCTTATTTCGGCTGACTACATCGATATATTTTATTACTTTTCATACCACTTTGGTAATATTGCTATTTTTGGGGAGGATGACTACTTCGTTGTCAGGAATTATTTTCATGTCATCGTTTTTCTTTAAAATCTCTGGTTAGAGTCATATTACTTCTGTTCCATTATTATTATTATTATTGTTGTTGTTGTTGTTGTTGTTTTGAACACATAACGATGTTTGTTTACATTGCACTCTTCTTGTATTGAGGTCGGGTCCGTGTCTGTTGCCTTATATATCGACTACTTTATGTTACATTTTTCCTGTGCCCATAAGTGCAGTTTTCGGTAGTAGGTATGGCTTCACGATTATAAGCATCTTGCTCAGGCTTTCTCTGAGTTTATAGGGCATTATTGAAGTGCTGACACAACAAAAGGTACAATCACAATCTCTGAGTCAATTTTTGAGACCTTTCTGATTTCTTGTCGCATATTATGTTAGAAAATATCTTTTGATACATTTGTAAACAAAAGCTACAAAATCGTGCAGTTGTCACATTTAATAACAAAAGTTTAAATGATCATGTTGCATCCTTTTTCTTTTGTAAATATACATTTCAATTAATAAATATAGATAACGAGTTAGAATTTGTTCTAAGCACGAACCGACACCTTGCATTTAGTAACAGACCCTATCAACTAGCTCTCGTGCACCCTATCCTAGCTCACTCAGCCATGCACTTATAAATTACCAGCTAGGCAATAGGAATTACACCACAGTCATGTGCACAGATTCACGGATTATTTATTCAGATAGGTGACCTATATGTAGGAAAATATAAATATAAACGACAACAGTATTAAAAAAACGATAAAAGGAAGTAGAAATCAAAATTTAAAAAATATTAAGAGTTCTTGAAAGTAAAAACAAAAATTAACAATTTATTTTAGATACATCTTATTTTTAAATTAGTATAAATTTGCAGTATATATATATGAATCTCCGAATTATCAATTTATTTTTAGACAAGTCTTATTGTTAGATTATTAGAAATATGCAGTATATTTATGTGACCTATTTCCTTCTTTCTTGTTCCTCCAACTCCGCAAAATTAATTAGGATTCATGATCAAGTATGTTCAGAATAAACAAGCGTGGCATCGGAACAAAAAGTCATCTATGGATTCAGGGGATTGTGTTTTCTTCTGTGACTGTATACAAAACAGAACGACTGTTTGTTGGAAAGGTGTAATCTGCTCCAAATCTGTAAGGTCTATTTGAATGATTTACTTGCAACAGTAATTATCTATTAAAAATGTAATGTATCTTATAGATTGTTGGAAAAGGAGAACACCGTTACATTATCTTTTCCTAATGGTTATAAATTTATGTCATATTTGAACATTGTTCCATGAAAATAACAACATGGTGATAACATGAATGAGAGCGAAAAACAATCCTGACGATAACTTACATATAGTGATTATGATAGTTACTTGAGATAATACGATGGTACCTGTTTTCTGGAAAACTTTTGAAAACCTCACGCATGGATAATATAACAAACTTATGTGTGAATACAATATGCTGGATGCCTAAATGCCAAATCCGGAATATTAAGAAAGGTTGAACATTGTAATTTCTGACTAAAATATGAGTAAAATGTGTCAAGCAAGTATTATGTACTACACCGGTTAGTATCAACTAAGTAGCTCATATATACTAAATTATATTAAATTAATTTACTAAAAGTATATATTGTGTCTATATAAAAAACATACAATTTCAATGATCATATAGGAATATAAGCTATTATGTATATAGCAAAGCAAAATAAAAATCTGTGTAAAGCCATACAGAGATTTTTAAAAAATGATTTTGTCTTTTTATTATATCTCTTCTTATCAAATGGGTATTAGTATATTCGTCAGAAGGTTTGCAACCGATGTCATATATCACATGACCAATCCCCGCCACAAATATCAGTAGCCTATTTTTTTAAACATTTACTCACGAATGTGTATGTAGATGTTTAAGGTCCGGATGTAAATATAAACGGTTTCCGCGACAGAAAGAAACAAATTGCAATTTTCATTGGCGCGGGAAACGAAAAGCAGAATGCAAATGAAAATATTGTGGCAATTTAAACCTTTACAGCGATTTGACTTACTCTTGTTAGCATGAGCGCGTATCCGGATTATGGAGATTGTGACGTGACTAATATTCTGGGCAAAAATTAATTGTTAGCAAACGAAGGAGCTATAACTAAGCTTTGTAATGATATAATATCACCTTGATTTTAAGTTATAACCAAAAGAGCTATGAAAGTCATCGTAATGAAAAATTAGATGACTAAAGTATGTTATAATTTAGCATTCTACAATGTGATTCAGTACATACAATGTACCTTTAACCTTCATAGTTTTTTCAGACTTAATTACAGATTGAATCCCTAAAGTATTTATTCCTCACTCTGTGAATTGATCATATAATTTTTTTTAATGCTTTTTCATTGAGAATCCTCCACATGCCTCTAACAATTTATATATCTGTCTGCGAAGCTGAATACATTTTACTTTTTTTACAGGCAGCGTGATTGTTCTCGGAGGAAAATATATTGTATCACTGCTTATATCAACTAAATATTCAGATGGTATCTCTAGACATCAGCTCCTCAACGGAGTGCCCTTGTAGGTTTTGCCCCTGGAGCCAGTCTAAGGCCTTTGTTTCCAGCATCTTCCATTCATCTCGTCTCTCTGAATGATGCTTCCTCAACCAAGTGATGACGGCCACTGTTGCAACCACAGAGTCATCCTTTAATAAAGCGACAGACACAGAGATATAAGGAGCGTGTTGCAAATTATGTAATGGGCTGTATTTGTTATTCAAATACATATAAAAGAAAGAAACGTATGTCATAAGAAGAATATATAATAGATAATGTCGCACATTATTGAATATGGGTTAAAGTCAGGTTTGGTATCAATTTTGAATTCATAATGCATAATAATTATCAAATAAGAATGACTCTTGAAAATATCGCATTTATGTAGTATTTTAGAATTTTAAGTAAAACTGAATGTGTAACTTTTACTTGCAAAAACAATTAAATAATTAAGTTACAAAGACGTTGAAACATTTCAGCTTAGATTGAAATTCGCTTATCTTTAAGTGAACATTTCTAAGCGAGTCCTAAGATTTCTAATCCGCGCCGAATTTATGCTGCAAATACACAATTAATCGAAACCTGGGATAATAATTCTCAAAGCTGAATTGTCTCTCAAAAATCGCAAAATGAGATAACAGCGTGGCAAGAATATAGCTACCTCTTAATAAAGAATAACAAAATATTTTGCAAAACTGAGCACCAAGAAAATAGGATGACAAAAGAGGGCCTACGGGTATTTTGTAACACATTTAAAGGCCTAAATAGGGTACTTGATTCATAAAAAAAGCCTTCACCTTTAAGTCTAAGAGTCATTGGTTGACATACATACTACATATACACTAGCTTAAAAGCTTTAAGCTCTATTACATAAGGTTTCTAAAGAAATGTAAAACTTTTATATGCATAAGAATAGATTGATATTGATACATCAGACCGAAACTGATGAGATTCGTGCACCCTAATTTTATGCCTGATATTTAATATTTCCAGATAAAACCCGAAAAATGAAAACAAAATAGGAAAGTTATGTCATAATATCATACACAAAATCACATTTCTTTTTACTTGTAATCAAACTGTCTAATAAGCGAGTCTTCATCCATAAGAAATGCTGCTTTAATGTGCAAAACTAATAACCATCCTAAAGAGTTTATATTATGAGTCTCTTGCAAAGGTCATAATAAATATGCACTGAGTCTAAAATGATCAAATTCGACATTTGTCTAGATAGGAAACTTACTTTAGTATGAAACTAGTCCATCCCATGTCTCAAAACTTTTGGGACCGGAAATGTCTTTAGACATAAAAAATATGCCCCCCTCCCCCACCCTCCCACAAAAAAACAACACAAAACACCCCAAAGCAAAATACATTCATGAATGGTAAGCCTATGTAGTATATTGTGTGATCTTTGAATAGGAATATAGCGTCAGACATAGCCAGATAGACAGATAGAAATATATGGGGAAATAAGAAGATTGGTATTGTAACATCTTCAAGCTTCAATGGCAAAGACCGATCCGACCCGCGATTGAAAAATGACATTTACAAGAGACCAAAACAACATTAAAATAGGTGGAGTAATCTTTGTAATTCTTTCAAGTTTTCAGAGTGGAGTGGTCAGAAAAACCTACCGCCAGCAAGATGAATCATAGTGATCTCCACACTTCTCACACCATTGATGGCTATCGTTGCTGTTTCAAAACATATATTGCCATACATTACATTCATGCTGGATTATTACCTGCAAAGGAATTATCCGCTTTAAGCTCTCTGCATCAGTCTCAAGTAGGTCTAAAAGTTCATTGTCAAGACTCCATGACCCCTGGAACTTCTGCAACCTTATAACATCCATCATTCTTTGACACCCAGACATTCTCTTGGCTTCACTCGAGTTTATTATACTATCGTCACATAGTGTTTTACTTTCATTCGTGCAATCCAGGCTCGATATGGGGCTAGACATTGAACTCAAGTAAGAGGGTGTTTTTCTGTTCATTCTTAACAAACGTCTGGGGGCATCAGCTGAAACTGTAGCAAAATATTTGCATAATGTCAAACTGAGTACGAATATAATACAATTGATTGCTTTTTATGTGTTAAATTGAAGATATGAGATGAAATGGGCATAACTTTTCTCATTCTATTTCACAGCCAATTAGCCATAAGACTTCCTTATTTTAAAACTGAGCAGTTTTGTTACCCAGTTTGCTTTTTTTCACAAACTGGGTAAACCTTTGTATAGAAACTTAGTTTTCATAGAAATAATATAATACATTGCATAAATAGGGTTTAGCTTCATTGCGTTATCGCTTGTATCTTCTAAGGATACATTATTTATTATTTATATTAAACTATGAATTCCTCTGTCGTAATATTAAATGCACCATGTGTAGACGTTAACAGCATTATGATTTTATTGTATTAAATCACAAGAGGATACAAAAGAGAGAACAATTATATGATAGCAATTTCGAGGTGAACTAATAGTTTGTTCTGAAAACCTGATACAGTTGTAACATATACACCTAAGTCAATTGCAATTAATATAACAAAGGGAATATATACGAAAATACATTTTAAGTGATGAAGGAAAGTAATTTAGTTAGAAAGGGTACCACGGATGCATATCTCTCAACATTAATTAGAACAAATACTACGAACCCGTCTGGTCTGCCGTGGCATAATCCAAAAATCTTGCATGGTCACTAGAGCAAGAAAGGTAGATCACTGTGACCTTCACAATAGGTCATTGAGGTAATTACTATTCCTAATATAAATCCACCCATCAAATGTAATGACAGTACACAAAACAGTTTCTAGGAAATTGAAATAAAGACAAAACTTAAATGATTCGCTGCAGAGCGAAATGAAGTTGACTGTAACCTACTTTTGCTTGTGGTGACTAATACCCTCCAAGATGAATATGCTCATTTAGATTCATCACTGCAGATACAATGGTGCCAGAGACTCGGCTAAATGCAATAAATAACGTAATTGCTGAAGTGTGAGAAGCAGACCGCCATCATCTCCTTTTGCCAGTGGTGAATAGTGTCCTCTAAAATGAATACACTCATCAAGTTAAATGCAGAAGCATAACTTTGACGCCAACAACAGTAATAACACCGTCAGAAAATGGATACCTATGCATCGCCTCAAATTTGATACCATCATCATTACTATCATCATCATCGTTGTCGCCGAAGTCGTCATCGTCGTTGTAATTGTACATTAGAGTTTTAATAGTCTTGATAATTATAACAATCGTCGTTGTTGACTCTATCGTTGTCATTATAAAACATCACAATTAACATAAAGCTATCGTCGTTGTTAACATCCAGATTAACTTTTTTTAATAAACTGTAACTTACATCCAGAGATGCAA
Source organism: Margaritifera margaritifera (assembly GCA_029931535.1). Classification (NCBI taxonomy): domain Eukaryota; kingdom Metazoa; phylum Mollusca; class Bivalvia; order Unionida; family Margaritiferidae; genus Margaritifera; species Margaritifera margaritifera. Next base: position 3,622,833 of record JAQPZY010001681.1, read on the forward strand.
CGTTGGTCTGCATCCTTACTACTGCAGGCCGAAAGGGCGATGTGACTTATGGACTTAGAGGCACACATTGTTAACCTGTGCTAGAAAAAGATATACAATTCAAGTCATTTCTTGATTTGAAGTGACGATTTAAATGATAACCTTAGTCTGTGTTTTTTTTCTTTCTAAAATCATTAGAAAAGTAAAAGATAGACTATCTATATTCTGCCTCAGTCCCTTTTTGATTTACCACTCCAGAGTGCAATGTCTTTGTACCGAACGACTGACGACATACTTCACCTTTCTTTTCTTCATACATATCAATATTCTTTTTCTTCTCTTAACTGACATAAGATATTGGAATATGACAATGGTCTTGTATAATCAAGCCAAAAAAAAAAGATCCATTTTTGTTTCCAGTGTTGATGCGAAGTTTTATTTTTCATATATGTTTAGTGAGTTTTTTCTTTACTTCAGGGCGATGTTTCCATACCATATACAGAATATAAGAAAAAGATTTCTAAGTTTCAAAAATGTTTTAAGTTTGTCTCATTTTTTAATGTAATGTACAGTCTGAGTCAGGAAGTGTCCATGATGATCAGGTACATATCACTGGTATGGTTTCCATGACATAACTGGTATGGTTTCCATGACATAACTGGTATGGTTTCCATGACATCACTGACTGCAGTTTTTAGCTCTATATTTTATATATGTTTGAATAGATGGACGCCTGTTGCTAGATATTCCACTTAACGACATGTCAGTCAGTAGCTGAGGAACCTTTATCTATGAGTTGATGACAAATCTTTATCATGCAGCGGTAACATGAATAGGTTTTCTGTAGACTTTTCTTCGTACACAGGCGAAAAAATCATGCATATACAAAGTTAAGATCTATGATATATAATAATTGTGCAGTTCCAGAATGATAGCCCATCGAAAAAGAAACTTATTTAAGATAAGGGTAAGGTTAAAGTAAAATATAAAGAAAAGTAAAAAGACTTCAAGCAGTAGCAGCAGCATCAATATTAATGCAAATAATGAAATCTCAGATATGTGATGGATATGCATCACTTTTTCCACGGTAATCGCATTAGCTCTTTGCTTGATGGATGAATGGCTATTATGTTTATGCAAACTCTCAGTGCTTGATTGAAGTTGGCAGTACGTAAGATTCAACATTATGTTAGCAAACCTGGTTAAAGGTAAACGTTTGATGTTCTTAGCTTCAAAATTAAATTATGGATATTTATAGATTTCTTTTGTTACATGAGCCATAAACCATGACAATAGAAAATAAAAACATCCAAGCAAGGCACACATATAATGCAAAGAAAAATTAAATATTTATTTCATTACATCGATACAAATTCTTTCAAAACTGCCACCCATTTCATATGTAAAGACTTCAATACTTAAGATACACTTTGAATAATTAAGCTATTGAATTCAAGTACAAGAAATAGCTTATGACTTATTGTAGAGAAAATTAAAAATCACATTTGAAATATCAACAAGGCATATATTTTTATAATAAGATGGAGCTGTTTTCTTCGTATAATTTGTCTTACTATACAGTCTCTCAGCTCTTGATTACTCAGTTAGTACTGGTTCAGTTGAACCATTTATTAGCATAAAAGCTTTATGGATAACAAATATATACCAATGAATATAATTTAAAATATGACAAATTTATTCCAATTCACTTTTATCTTTCCATAGTACCCTACCCTTGATGATGGCGTTAGCACTGATGCTTTTTGCTTTAGAACACATCTAGAACGACGGTCAAGAAACTTAGGCAATACATGCACGCAAATGAAATTAATGTTTTTTAGTACAATTTTACACGTCTTGTAAGTAATGAACTTTTGGTGGAAATAACATCTAAATCATAGAGTAGGTCAGTTGATACTTTTTATCTGACATTTATGTGAACATATACAATTTTTTAATTGGTTTCAAAAAAATAAAAATAAAAACTGCTAGATGAGAAATAGGAAGTCATTTTGCCAACGAGAATTTTGTGAAGGTGGTCACATGATAGCGACAAGCATCCCGTGACATTTTATGAAATTTATGATGGACAGGAAAATGTTGATTTCAACCGATACTGGGACTTACGGCAACAACCACCAAGAAACTCTATGACAAATTAATTAAAACTGATGAAAGTATAAAATGGTGACATAAAAAGTTAAACTATGTTAAGTGCAAACGTCTCTATTTCGACAAGAAAAAAAATGTCGCATCATACCGACTCAAAAAATTCAGTTACTGAAATAGAATATATCACTTTTATCTGAATAATCGCAATTTCAAAGAAATTAGTGATTGTTTAAAATAGTAGCTACTAGTGAATAAGTTGAGACAAGAATAAAATAGCAGGAATAGAATACCTGCTGGGGAAATACCGACCGAGGGGTTGGGACCACTCGTTCCATAGCCATCCCTTTGACAATGTTTCCATCGGTGTCCACCATAACAAAGGCTGTATGTTTAGAAATAACATTCGCTGACTTGCTGATATGTACTATCTGCTCCTTTGGTGCTAAAAGAATTAACATAATTAGAAACATTCAACGAAAGATCTATCACAGTATTATATGGACAAATGACACTAGATTCGTATAACTGAATGAGGAACGTAACTACACAATATTTTAAATGGTCTATTTGTTTTTAATGAGAACACATTTAATGACTCTTTTTTATACCAATGAATTCCCTGATAAAATATATCGTAATATATGGTAGCATTTTGATAACTTTGCGCTGCAAATGGTCGTTTGACATATTTATAGTTGGATTGTCCAAAATGCTGAGTCTGAGTTAGAGAATATGCGTTTACCTTAGGACCGAGTGGCCCTACTTGTATCCTGTCGAAAGTCAGAGATTTCATGAATATAAATATTTGTTTTATTGTTCTCTCTATATTATGCTAAAAAACATTCTCCGACGTGTGAACAATATAAAATATAATTGATATGAGCTAGTATACTATCGCTACTTGTTTATGTAATTCTCTGCTAGTTAAGCTCAACAGTACTTAAATTAAACTCTGAAACATAAATCAAAACAAGTACATGAGATCATATATAATTGTGTTTGCAATCACAATAATAAATCTGGAGCAGTTAGCTGTATCTTGATCTTGGTGATTTATCATCGGATTTTGTCAGTGAATCAAGGATTATCAACTAGAAACATCGTATTCTGAGGAAACACGCCTTTATTTATGCCTATGTTCTATGTCTATATTGGTACTTATTTGAAGATTCACAAATCTTTACTAGCCATGTCTACAATCATTTTTGAATTCTAAAATGAAAAGTAAACAACATTTTCACAACAGAGAATGTAAAGAACTATTATACTCAGTATTTCTTTTGATATAATAATATCTTTTACGGAGAAAATTGACACAATATCCATTTTATATTCCACGAAGGATGTTTTACTGATGGGTTTCATGTTCGTACTCAGACGATTCATCTGAATCTCATATATGTTGCGTCATCTTGGGATGCACCTTGTCGCAACCACAAATCTAGTATTCCAGTCAATATATTTCTTAAACATAAAGGAATTATATTACAGAAGATTTGACGTAATTCTTTACGGGAACAAATTGCAAATCATCATAGACACTCTCCGAGTATATTTTGATATTTTCAGGGACGAAATAAAAACTACCCAACTTATGACAGTGTCCAAGAAAATGAGTGAGAATTAAACTTATAACCAATTTAAACGCACAGTGAGGGATGAATGAAAATGAAAGAAAAATCATATAACCTTCTATATTCCTTGTATTGGAAAAGGAGCAAACATGTTGCATACAAGATGCCAAAATACAATATAAATGATTCATGCGTTTAGAGCCAACCTTGGCAGAACCTTTTAGGAAAATAGCAAAAAGCCTTAATTATGACTTAAAAGGGACCTCTCGTTTCATTGCATACTTTTCCTCCTTGCGCAAATGAAAACACTGAATGTTAAACCTCAGTGGTATCATAAAAACTCTACTCTAGTCTCTTCTGTTGAAGGGTCGCCTCTCATTCCTGACATGATGTCACTTTTAAACCCTATCTTGTATATTGATGTGGATTACATTTTGCGATGTCCTTGTTAAATATGTTTCAGACATATTCCAAATGTGGTTGCCTTCACTACTAGAAATTCAATACAGGTTATATTCGTAGTTTGTTTAATAGAATGCCTCAATAATAATAGATGTGTACGGTCTCTGAATAAAGTACTGAAACAGTAATCATCCATCGTAGACTAGCGGTCCAGTGGAATTGCAGCTTTGGCGCCGCGTGTCATTTAGACAAACTTGTTAGACAAGGAACCATAACCACAATGATATCTGCTTCCGATGACAGATATCGTCGCATAACATAAGGTACAAATGAGCATATCAACATATAGGACATATATCCTCTATGTCAATATATATCAAGGTTTGATTCACGAGAAGGCTGCTGTAATAGGACATACAGTTTAAATCTAGACATTACAAAATGTAACCGACATTAACTTAGTTGGTGGATAGTTCTTAATAGCTGAGCAGCACATCCCGACAGTTCTCTCACTGAAATGTATATGTCCTTCACTTTGAATATTGTTTATTCTGTTAACTCTTGCTAGATTAAGTAAATGAACATAGCTAATTCTAAAGTTACGTCTTTTTCAGGCTGTTTGTCTTATGCAAATTAAATCCGTTTGTTCCAATTGTTCAGATGTTTTTTCATAGAGATGCAAAGATAACGAGGGGTAACCGCCAGTAATCATAGCTCTTATTATGTAAAACGTTTTTCGACTTGAAAAAAGATTCTTGTATTTTGCTTCCAGTTGCTTCGAGGATGCAATTAATATCCTTGTATTGGGATATGTTTATACAAAATATTGAACATACTTCTCGTAAACTAAACATTCGCAGTAAGAAAATTATGTTATTTAGTGAGTACATCTTTAAATTACACAATTAGAATCATCTTTTGCTTGAAGATAGTGTTTGAGATATTATGACTATAACAGAGTAGAGAAACGTTTGACCTCTGTTGAGGAAAAAGTACACTATGAGCTCGTAGCAAAAGAACGGGATTTAATACCGTATATACCAATATAAACTATATTTACCATCACTAAATTGTAGCTCTTTAATCTGGGTCTTAGCTGCCAGGCGATGAATGGGAGCAAAAGTGCCAGTTTCCGTGTGGCCATGGAAAGAAAAAGTTTCCTTGTACTCAAATGATGTGGAGATTAATTTCCCCTTCAATGTCATGCTGCACACATAGGATGGATCCTGTAAATAATATAGTATGTTATATATATATATATATATATATATATATATATATATATATATATATGAGCCAGTTCATGCGATAACCGGCCTTATGACAGGGAGCGAGAGACGCTGGAAAACCCCACTCAAAGTAGGACATAACATTTTAATACATCACGATTACGCGGAAGTAATTTGCCATTTTCAAGAGTGATCAATAATGGTTCCAAGTGAAACCCTTTGAAAGTTTTCATGGATTTTGGAGATGCAATGCATTTAAGGTAAGTTAATCCCTAATATTTAATCAATATTTCAATACAGCGACAAAATGCAGACATGTAATAAATATAATTATCTATGTATTTACCGTAACTGATCAATTTGATTATTCTTTGCTGATCAAAGAATGAATCTAAACCTTATAAAATATATGAATATATCTAATATTTTTAGAGAAATGTCCTATATTTCCTTAGTAAATTGAGCTGAAAAATGCATGCAAATTATATAAAAAGGAATCTAGGATGTACGTTAATATTTTAAAGAATAAATCTAAACTGCCTCAACTATACATACACGACTTATATATTTGTAAAATGTTTTTTGAAAATTGATTTGCATGTTTCGAAGCCTTTTAAATCAGTATATAACTTGGGATTTTTAACGAAATTGATAAATAATTCGACACAGGGTAAGTTATGGGTTTTGTTTTCAATATGTATCAAAATATTAGGCTATATGTAGTTTTTGATAAAACAAAATCTAAAGATTTTATCAGTTCGGCAGGTGAAATGTATGGTCAAAACTGTACCCTATCTTCTTAAATGATCTTGACAGACACTTGTTATCAAGTAGAAAGTTTGGAATTGACATACCTGTTAATGATGATAAAAACTAATTTAATAACAAACTATTATTGTGTGCAGATGAGTGTACATACAGTATTAAATATCTTGGCAGATTTCTATCACAAAATGGCAGTATTCTAAAAGCTAACAAATTCAGCCGAACAAGCCAACAAAATCATTATTTAACTTTACTTGTCAATACATAACCTTGATTTATTTACAAATAAAACTAATTGATCATACCATTTCCCCAGTGTCAAGTATGGGTTTATGACGGCTTTCCAATTTTCGAACAAATACATACTTTGTTTCTAAGAATCTTCACAACTAGCAGAAAAAGCACCCCATTATACATGTTGTATTGTGAACTTGGCCTACACCCCATTATACATGTTGTATTGTGAACTTGGCCTACACCCCATTATACATGTTGTATTGTGAACTTGGCCTACACCCCATTATACATGTTGTATTGTGAACTTGGCCTACACCCCATTATACATGTTGTATTGTGAACTTGGCCTACACACCATTATACATGTTGTATTGTGAACTTGGTCTACACCCCATTATACATGTTGTATTGTGAACTTGGCCTACAGTCCATAAGTATCCTTATCAAGCAATATTCATTGGCTACAGGACTAAAATAATGATGGTAAACAATCATGATCTCAGCAATGTGAATCAAGTAGTGAAAAGTGTTTTAATTTTTGGATCAGTACAAGTAAACTCGGTACCAAAACAACAAAGCTTCTTCTCAAGGAAATAATCACAAGCTTTTGAAATGGAAAAGTATTTCTAAAATCAACCTACAAAAAATATATTTTCTTATTCAGATTCCGAGCAGGAAAACATTTCACCCCGGTAAAAAAGGAACTCTTGGAAAGCATATAACTTTCAGAAAGAAAAGTCAACCTTGTCATAACGTGATATTGGTGATGAATTCCATTGTCTATTGATCCATCCTGAATTCGAGGAACAGAGATAAAAATGTACTAAATGATATTACTACAAGCGTTTAGACATATTGAAATTTAATGAGCTTATGCATTCTGTATCTTGCAGTTAACTCTCAAACCAATGCATGTTTATAATAATAACATTTGTGCAATATGAACGCTTTATATCGGAATGTTTTTGCCGTGACATTTTAAGCTTGATAATAGAAATAAAGTTTGGCCCTTTATTATCAGTTTTGTAATGAATTCATGCAAAGTATTTCTTTTAAATCGTATAAAATAGTTTTATTACATTCCCATTTAATCTTACATGCTTGATCTGGCATTCGATACAGCTGTTCAATCCGTATTTCCGTATCAAAGACCCAGATTGGAACTGCTTATTTGTCTTCATTAACGTGCGCCCGTCAATATTTTTAGACGAAGTGGATAGAGCTTTTATAAATCCAGATTCGATATGAATTTAATTCATACAGTAGAGCTAAACATATTTCGAAAGCGTAAAACAGAGGGTATTTAACAAATACAAAACCGCATTCGTGTTTTGTTCAGAGTCGGTGGGAAGAACTTCCAGAGTGGGAAGGTTTGCTAGCAACAGTTTTCATATTAGCTAACTATATTAACTATCGGAACACAAAGGAACGTTATTAAGATTTTGTATTATATTAAAGTATAAGTACTATAATGAGTTGGTAAAAACCGGAGATTAATTTTGTTTGTGTAGGTTGTTTTCAAAATTATTGTTCCTAAAATGTGTTTGAGAAGCTATTAAGATTTTCCGATCCGAAAATCCTGATTTTTATGGGTAAAAGACGCTGGCTTTCCGAGCAGTATTGAAGCATCCAACTGTAAAGTCATAGTACTTACATCATAAATTACATTGATTAACAACTTCAAGTGAGGCCTTACATGAAAAGAGTGCAGCATGGAGTCCATTCGTCTAATTTACATGTATGATAAACAGTTAACCTATTAAGGGCAAACCATCACAATATACAATGTGCAGTCATTAATATCGACTGTTTACACTTTAATAAACATATTGTTTTCCTGCACTCTCAGCAATGGCCCTCAAGTAAGCTAAGTTGTATACAGCATGGAAGAATCTATTAACTCATAAACACAAATACTTAACCCATGTTAGTAAAGTATACAATGTAGGTCACATTGACCTATTGACCTTTTTCGTCGCAAGTTCTTAGTAGTAACAGAGCATCCAATTATAAAGTTTCTGGCTTGGAACATAAGCAGGATAAAATAAATGAACTTTTAGCTCAGAATTTCAACAAATTCACAGAAGCTTGAAAACAAGGGCTCACATATCTTATCCTGTAATAAGGATGTAGAACTTATAAAGAGGCATCCACTCGCATACAACATACACAAACATCGTGAGCTACATGCAAAAACTTAACTATAGCCAGTAAAAGATGAAATATTGGTCAGGATGAGCTTCTTTTGTTGCAAAGGTGTGGTAGTAACAGATATGCATATCATCATCAATTTCACGATTCTAGTATGAACAGTGCCTGAAAAATGAACATCAAACAAAACACTTACCGCAACTCAATGAAGCGTAATATATGGGTAATGAGGACCGTCTACTGAATGTGGGAGTAGTTTTCATACTAAGCCTAATGTTTCTATATAGCATGCCCAAAACCAATGTGGCCATGGGCTTAATGCGAAAGCTTAACAGAAGCCAGTAAAATATGAAATGTAGTCACAGTGACCTTTCTTGTATGGTTGTAGTACTAAGATGGATGCATACAATCATCAAGTTTAATGAATCGAGCATGAACAGTAAAAATATAAAATTTTACCAAAGTCGGTGATGTTCGAAAAATGGAACACCGAAACCCATTTGTACGATAGGAATGTAGCACTCATCAAGATTCATTCTCTCACCAAGTTTCATGTCTCCAGGCATAACAGTATTATGCAGGAGATACAAATCGTATGTGGTCATTTGATGAACGCAAAAACTTAAACCATTAAATGTAAAAATTGAGGTCACAGTGACTTTCTTTTGTTTGCTAGCGTGTGGTGCCAATAGAGATGCATGATTCTGGCATGAACAGTGCTGCAAAACCCAATTTGGTCATGAACTAATCGGGAACACTTAAAATGTGAAATGTAGGTCGTATGGACCTTCTGTTGTACTAGACAAAAACAACATTTAACCAAAGCTAGTAACGTGTGAAATATGCATCAGAATGACCTACTTTTGAAATGGATGTGGAGTACTGGTCAAAATGTATCCCCTCACCTAGTTGTCTGATTCGATGTATAATAGTATCTATACAGTGTGCAAATAACCAAAACTGTTGTCCACGAAAAACGAAGAAAGAATGTTTGAGATTCAGTTGGGGTCTATATGCTTTTATCTGTGGGTACGCCTGCGCTGACATCAAAGCCAAGTGTAGTATAATAACTCCCTTCTACTTCGTAGAGTTGAGCTAATAAATTAAAGTGTGCAAGTTCAGCTACAGTGAGCAAAACAAAATGAAAAATGTGCTCTCAGTAACTTAAATTGAATGTGCAATGACCCAAAAAAGAAAACAATAAGAAAATGATGCGTTGGTGTCTGAGCCCAGTAATCAACCAGAGACAGTGAACTGTTCAAAACTCAAGGTCATTTTGTATTTATCGGGCATACTAGAAGCATATTTAAATATACAGACTGGACAATTATGGTAAATTTACAAGAAGTCATTACATATTATTTTTTTTTATTTACAGAGTATTGAAGAAACTCGAGCAATAATAATAATAATAATAATAATAGTAATAGCGGACAATAAACTATGATTGAAAACTAAAGATGTACTTTGATGCTTGGTGAATTGGGATAATCAACATATTTCGAGCGAAAGAATAATGATGGATTAGGAGAATGTGTTTATGCAAACATGTCCCATAGAATCATCAGAGTGGTCACAGTGGGTTGGGATTCATACGCGTTTGACATCCGGCAGCGTTTACAGGTGAAACACTTACATAGGGATTGTGGCCACATTCTTTATTACCTGGGGTGGTAAGGTAGATGACACCCCATGTGATATTAAAGCCTAATGTCAGTAGAAAAAATTGTAAGCCGTAAGAGAACGATATAGACAGATAACAGTTAGAATTCAGATGACTATGTGTTGAACTCTCATACAATAGCCTGGATTGGCCTTGAAGGGGTTGTAACATCAATTGAAAGGGCAACAGAAGTTGCACATGTGACATCGTCAATGTGTACAACTGCAGTTACGGAGAAAGATATGGGTAGTTTTTATCTTCGCTCAGAATCAGGTCATAATGATATATGTATTACACACACACACACACACACACACACACACACACACACACATATATATATATATATATATATATATATATATATATATATATATATATATATATATATATATATATATATATATATAAGGAATACAACTCATATAGCGAATAATAACAATGCTTTCAAGTGAACTGGATCCAGCATGGGACCTTGTGTGCCATGGATTGACTAAGATAAAATAATTGTAAAAACTGAAAACGAACAGTGCAAATCTAGCTTTAACAAGCCTAAGCGTTTACAATTATCATTAGGTCTTTGCCAAAGGCAAAATAACAAAACATCGGAGTTCAAACCAATAAGGCACGATATCCACAATTTTGAAATTATACTTCTATTAGATCCATAATCATGGAAAGTTTTCTAAATTCAACATTTTATTTTCTGTTTATTATTTATCTGTTTATCTTGTTTGTCTTGTTTATATATATATATATATATATATATATATATATATATATATATATATATATATATATATATATATATAGATATATATAAAATTTTTACCCTCCCTTGTCCATTGTAAAAGTGGTTAATTTATTGCAATTATTGTAATACAACAAGCAATTGAATTTGCTTTCATTTGATAACTCCAATCACGTTTAGTTGTTTTTCATAGATTGTATTTTTATTTTTGTGGAGCACGATGGTGGCCAAAACAAATTGCCATCGTGTAATCCCACGTCATAGGAGATATCAACATATTGCTTTTCAAGGAATAAAAAACACTATATAAAATCTTTGTAGAGCTGATGTTAATAATGAATCAAAGATTATCAACATTCAACAGTTGACTTTGACATAACTTTCGTAATTGTAAGTTTTTGTCCCAATCAATTTCTGGATTTGATAAAGAGATCCAGTGACCCGATATCAAAGTTTGACATTATGCTTCCTTTCAAAAACGTGTTTGGATGCTGTCATCAAGCATGAAGATCGAGTTTTACGTTACAAATGTTATGTACAGAAATAAAAATACATAATTACACGTGCTTCGACGTAGCATAAGTGGCAATTTGACATCTGTTAGTGAATTGTGATACTCGTCTCTTTTTATCCTTTCCTTTTCAACCTAGGACATTTCATTACACTCGTCAGTACATACTATAAACTGAAATCGTCTGAATTGTTTATGCGAATTATTTAGATAAATGCCATTAACTCCAGAAGATTTTGGGTCCTTCTTTGACGATCGAAATATTTTTCAGAAAATTAGGTTCGTATACTTGGCACATTCCTTTGTTACTTTAGTACCAAATTGTGTCATTATTGTACAACTATAATGAGGATATATCATGCAATTAGAACATAGGTACATTCTGGAGAAGGAAACTAGCTGCCAATTTTGCCAATTTTAAGGAGCCTCAAAAGCGGACACACCTATATATTTCTTCACGTGAAGTCTTCAGGGAAGAAACCTTATGTTGTAATCTATGACTTTGCAACATGTAACTTGTATCGAGTTTATCTGGTGTAGATCACTTATAATGCAACCTAAAACACTTTTTGCCACTTAGTGGGACTTCATTATAGTTCACCATCCCACAGCTTACTTCTCCCACTCAAATATATTTCGAATGCTATTTGGCGCATTCTTGACTACAGAGAACTGAGTTCTATTCAGAATGCATCACTTTTGTTAATCTCACATTTCACCTATAAATATACCATCATTAGATTTCTACCAGATTACTTTCATAATATATTTAGGTACTAAGGGAATAAAGAAAACTAAAGAAACCCTCTGCGAAAAATATCAGAATCTGACTTTGACATCCTTCACCAACTTGTCCTGCATTTCGTTCTTCTCGTTCTGCATTTCGTTCTTCAACGTCTATGCCGGAATTCGATGCTGAGGATAATCAAGAAATGTTGAGAAAACTGGGTTGCAAACGTCAAATTCAAGTTTATTTTTCATTCTTATTCATGGATTAGAACCTAGTCGTGGATTAGTACAATCATCGAATCAGAAGAAATTTCACAAAGTGTAAGCTTCTGAATTTTGAAAGCACATACTCACCACAGCGTCCATCCCAGAAAGCATCACATACAAAATCTGCCGTGCTCCCAGAAAGAAATAAGGAATATTGGATGGTATCATGACTCTTGAGACAGAGGATGGTAAATCCCATACAATTTCTACGTCTGTCGCTACTGGCTGCATTGCGCATTGCAGGAGGGATATAACCTGAATAGGATATAAATCAGGTCCTGTACATACATTTATTTCAATTGTATCATCCTAATATACAGGTGTCAGTGTTTATTATCATTTTATCGGTACACATCATTTGATCCATTAAGTTATGATGTATAACATACAAAAAATATAAGACATATGAAATCAATATAAATATTCAAAGTATATCCGCAATTAAAGTTAAAAATTCGGTATGTTTGTCCCATTTGATCATGCCAAAAAGGTTATGAGCGATATAGCTGCACTGCCATTATAACGCCTACTATTATCATTTGTGCAATGCTTGAGAACACACATTATGTCAATATGTGTATATTGACCTGAAAAACCTGTATAATTGGAAGATATGTATTGTCCAATAAGCCATAGTTATCATTGGCCGATCATTAACATTTTCCTATCAAAGGAATATCTAATTGACATAGTTGCCATGGGAGCCAATGGGCATCGGATCCAAATGGACAACCAAACTCTGTTTTATATAATGTGTGCATAAGTAAATAATTTTTTTGATTTAAAATGATCAAGTGGCGAATTAATGAATACATGCTTGTAATGCAAAAGTTACAGGAAGGCTGTGACAAGGCTGTGAAATTCTAGAATAGTACTTATCAATAACTTTACCAACTTTGGCAATTAAGTGAATTTTGTAACAGTCTATACACAGTTACCGCAAGTGAGTGCTCCAGTTTGAGTATTTAGCAAGCACTAAATTTTTCTCATTTACTTTCTCTTTGAAATATCACAACAAGACATTCCGGCAAAAAAAAAAAAAAAAAAAAAAAAATCAAAAAAAGAAAAGAACGAAAGTCAGTATTGTAGTCCGTAAAAGAGTTGCATTTCAGTGTTAATCAATACACAGGAACTAGATACTTTATTTATCTCAATATGCAGGGTATGGACGAGAAACTGATTCCGATATTGGTAGATTTCATGCCATTTAACATTATATATTTAAATATATAATTTTTAAATAAAATCATATATGGAAATATTGATTAGTGTATATAGGTTGCATTTACGGATATTGCGGAAAGTATCAAAATGTAAAAATCTAACAATGTTACTCACTGTGTGCGTATGTATATATAAATATATATATATATATATATATATATATATATATATATATATATATATATATATATATATATATATATATAGAGAGAGAGAGAGAGAGAGAGAGAGAGAGAGAGAGAGAGATACATTACGTTTCTTTAGATACTAAATTTCTTTCAAATGTGCAGATAAATTTACCTTGCGATTTCCTGATGCAACATTTCTATATATAGGCTATATTATCTGGTATGTGAGTAGAGAGAGCTGGTATTTAGGAAAACCGCAGGTTAAAAATTGCTGAATACCAAGCTTTCATAAAAACTTGTAGGTATATATAGCATTTAACTTTTGGACAGACGGGGATAATGCATTAATAGTATGTACCTTGGGTTGGAGACGTTCTGAGTCTGTAACAAAGACTTCCTTCCCTCCACCAGCTTTAGCGAGGCCTCTAACCAGCGCTGTAGAAGCGCCTTGTCCAATACCAACCGTGAAAACTCTGTCATAAATCCGTATAAAGAAATTATGAGACTTCTCAATCCATATGTGCATTTACTGATGTAGACTTGTCACTTTGGAACTATATACACGACATCTCACGCATAGATACATACATACATACATACATACATACATACATACATACATACATACATACATACATACATACATACATGCATGCATGCATGCATGCATGCATGCATGCATACATACATACATACATACATACATACATACATACATACATACATGCATGCATACATACATACATTGTATCTCTTTCTCTCTCTCTCTCTCTCTCTCTCTCTCTATATATAGATATATATATATATATATATATATATATATATATATATATATATATATATATATATATATAAATACATAAACAAATGCTACTAGAAATGACTAAGTTTATTAGACCGATGAAGAAGCGGATTTGAATCAACGAAATATTGCAAGGTTTGCTTTTGATCTGTTGGTCATTCGTAAAAACTGAAACACGTTATGTAGCATTGATACAGGGCGTATTTAAGCAGTGATTACTATGACATTAAGCAAGAGGTCTTCCTCCTGTCGTTCATGCATCTGACATGCCAAATGAATATAAAACAAATACTGGATGAAATTATTGGCCAAAAAATCTTTCTATAACAATCAAGATAGAATAATTAGTACATAAATCTAATTTTAGCACTCAAAAATATAGTCCAAGTTTTGTTCATGTATCTTGTATTCCAGTTTAAAAAATTCAAAATGTGTTGATAGAAGGTATTGTAAATCCCACTTTGAAACCATTGAAATTCTGGATTCCTTTCTTTGTGCACCAATCGTGTCTAATCCAATCTAATTCCGACGAAACGTTTTCATAAGGAAACTACTTGCTATTTGTATTATTATTATAAAATAATATGGATTCACGTTGCGAAGTAATCCTTGTGGAAGTGAAAGTATATATATATATATATATATATATATATATATATATATATATATATATATATATATATATTATGAAACAAACTAGACAAAGCATGGAGTAACAGGTCTGAGAAACTGGCCAAACGCCTTCGAGATCTACTGATCCGTGTTTTAATGCAGACCAAACAAACAGATAACAATTACACAGACAAACGAAATATATATCTACATACTACTGCGTTACTGAATTGTATACTGCGTTATATATATATATATATATATATATATATATATATATATATATATATATATATATATATATATTATCAACAAATTTATTTATCAGGGACATTCCCAAAAGATGTAAAGATTAAGATCTTGTTTCTAGTATATAAAGATATATTGACATCACATGAAACCTTCATGCAAAGTAATAAACCATTGTCCTTTTCTAAGATTAACCCTTGGAACGTAAATTTGAACCTATATTCAAAGCAATACTTTTTTTTCAATTAATTTTATAAGGTATTTTATTATTTCAGCACTATTATCTGACAGTCTTTCCGTGTGTGTTTTCGGTGGTGGTGGGGGTGCGGCATTTTTAGGGCCATATAAGGCATTAATAAGTATTTCTTAAAAATAAACAAAGACACATATGTATGTATGTATGTATGTATGTATGTATGTATGTATGTATGTATGTATGTATGTATGTATGTATGTATGTATGTATGATGTATGTATGTATGTATGTATGTATGTATGTATGTATGTATGTATGTATGTATGTTCTACGTATGAAAGTATGTATGCATGTATGCATACACACACACACATATATATATATATATATATATATATATATATATATATATCTATATATATATATATCTATATATATAAAGATATATCTTTGTAAATCGTTTTCAATGTTTTTTTATGATAATTAGAAATCAGGAATTTATGCTTCCATGCTTAAATGAAATACCTAGTGTGCTGGGAATTTCTTCTGGCCAGATTTATAACTTCTGCCGTATTCATCACTTCACCATCTGTTAGTATAAACAGCTGAAATAAAAATATTTTCCAGAAAATACTACACCTGTCTATGCGATTCTCAGAAAGCGTAGATACAAAATGAATGATAATGTAGAGTTAAAAATAAGGCGAATGACACACTCATTCCGATTTAATATGTTTATAGCATTAGTATATATACTGCGAAATTGTTTCTTTTTTTAAATTACTGAAGGATGAAATTGTAGCCCTTAAGCAACTTATTACAGCGAAAGTATGTGAAGTATTATATTTTCTGTATTATCTTAAACTTGGTAGGAGAACAAAATACCTGCATTCGTCAAAAATGCAAATTTATATCTTGAACGGGGTACGAGGAGTTGCGCTGCATTAAGCACAGATGCCCGCTAGTCCGGATGCGTATTGTCACATACAATTGTTGCCTTTTCTTTGAGAAGAGCGGGAATACAATTACATACAAAAATCTATGTCTACAATGATGTATTGTCGTTACTCAGTTTTCAGCTTCTATTCGCTAAACTCTTCACATATAATCACATCAAACCGATCTTTTTTGTTTCGACTATTGCTCAGAATGCTAAATGATTTTTATCCCTCTATATGAACTAGAAGCATAAATGGCAGACATATACATATGATATCATGCGTTCTTCAAATCTAAGCATAGGTGGTAAAAACCCTTGCATAAATCAGTACATGTCTGAAAACTCTTTTAACGCGATTGTAATTTTATAGTTTTTTTGCACTTAGTGTATTTTAATCCCGGCAGTATGTGAAAGCCCGTACTTATGTAATTGATTTTATCAATTGTACATTTTGCTAATATGTTCTATTGTATTTCAATTTGCCACTGTGTGAGAATGGCGTTTGGTTCAAAGGTATGTCAGTAATAAACAAGGCTCAACAGTCCACTCATAATAAATAATGTCTATTATTATTATTAGAGGGCTTTTCTTGTTGATAGCATGAACTTGAGAGACTTTAACATGTATAATGCCTAACCCCAAGGGAAAGTATAAATGGAATAGTCTTTATAACGGTTACATTAAAAGGGTTTTCAAATCACCGTATAGGACCTGTACAGGTGTGATACTAAGATATTCTATGTACACAATTTCTCTTAACTCTATATGGAGTGATACTTGTTTATGAATTTGCTTTTTTGATCACTGTATGCCTTTGAGCGTACATGAAGTTAGACTCTAATATACTTAACGTTCTTTCTGTCTATCACTAAGACTGTCTATAAAATCAATCATACATGTAACTAGTCAATCAAATGTCCCTTCAGAGTTATGTTAACTTTGATAAATTTACTTAAAGAGAAAATGACCTAGGTCAATTAAATCTCCAGCTATTGTCGTAAACATCAAAGTGCTTTAGTCCACATTATCTACAGCGCCGGACACACACTATTGTATTGTGAAGAGTGAAACATTAAAGTAGAATTGCCACCACAATTCTGACCTGTCTCGGATAATTATCTATAAGTTTTTGGTTGTAAACGTGGTCCAATGGCCCGAGTAGCTCCGTGCCTCCCATATTAGCGTCCATTTGCCTCTGGAGTTCTTCTGCTTTACTGAGATTCTCCTCATTGTATTTCTGACTTCTTCTGTTGTTTGTTTAAAATAAAAGATATATTAATACGTGTCTCATACGACACGTTTAATTGGCACTCAGCATCAACACATTTTGCACCCTAAGAATTAAACATGCGCATTATCATAAACAAAAACATACAATTGGCAACTACTAGTACCAGACATTGTAAACTTGTATAAATTCTACTGACATATTGGAATTAAAAGACACGTTGATTGAATCTCATCGTTGTCTTAAGACTATATGCAAATTAAAGCGTCACTAAACTTATGACCCAGGAGAGATAGAGCAAGCGAGAGTGTCGCTAAACAACGTCTTGTGGCATTTTCCTCTGATTTTTTTTTTTACCTTTGACCCATTGACCTGACTGTGCATCTAATACAAACTCTCGTCAAAGATTATATCGGGGTGAGGTCTCATCAAAATATTTACTATTGTTGAAAGGTTTATGACCTGACTTGGACACGGGTCCGAGTAAAGTAGGTCACAATGCTAAATTGTATCTTGCAACGACTGTCAGTTTTAAGCTAGGTATCTGTCTATGATATGCATCATACCATCTAGTCCTGATAAATATATGGATAACGTTTCAGCTCACAACATCCCAAGCATTCCCAAGTCATAGGCTCGACAAAGAATAGTTAAATAAAATTAATGTTCCCCTTTCTGTGACTTTGACATTGAATCTAGGGACCAGGAAAGGATAGACATGATGTATAGCTAAATGAAGTTATGAGAATAATTCTAGTAGTTCCAGCAAAATTACATTTACCATATAATCACAATGGTGATATTTGAGGTTGAGGTCGTGACTGCGTTGTGTAAAACATGGTAAACATTCATTATATATATATACATAGAGAGAGAGAGAGAGAGAGAGAGAGAGAGAGAGAGAGAGAGAGAGAGAGAGAGAGAAAGAGAGAGAGAGAGGGAGGGAGGGAGGGAGCGAGAGAAAAATAGAAATATACACAAAACAGAGCGGATAGTGCTATCCCTGGATTATATAGGAGTATGCTTGATAATCATAATTTTTAAATACGAATAAATAATATTATTATACAGGTTAGAGAATTTTAATTCGTATTCTACGGAGATTCGAACATGGACACCCCGGGTTACAGCACCCGTCACCTTGCCTTATAAGTCCAACCCCTATACCATCTCGACCATGCACACATCACCAATAAATGATGCTACAAAATCGGTGGTATAAGCATTTGTGCGTAGCAGACATATCTGCATGTCGACCCATTAATTAATTCTCATCTAAGTAGACAGTCCATCTGGATGCCTATCACAGATATCAATGTATATAGAAGTTATTATAGATAATTACACACACACACACACACACACACACACACATATATATATATATATATATATATATATATATATATATATATATATATATATATATATATATATATACATATACATACAGTAGTTCAATAATTACAGCCACGATGTAGATAAACATGTTACGGAGTTAAATTTTCCCTTCATGTGACCTTAACCCTTGAGGTAAGTGGGGAGAGGGGAGCTTAACTGGTATGCAATACAATATCTAACCATGCTATATATCTGGGAATAGTTTTATGGAAATATATTTTGTGTTTCAAAAGTTAAAGTAATGACAAGAAAGTATTTCATTAAGTTATATTTGACTTTGTCGTGCTTAATGTTGAAGTTGATGACAATGAGAGTGGTTTGCAGCACGTTATTTTGTCTTGATTTATAATAAGATAAAGTGTCAAGAAACTATTTTCTGCGGTTCAAAAGTTACAAGCTGGACACGGAAATAGGTCACAGTTACATTTTCCATTGATGTGACCTTGACTTGATCTTGAGAAAGATGATATCGTATTCGACACACGTTCTAGTTGTGATCTGAACGGACGTTTAACTTCGGATATCACATCCTACAGAGACTGTAAAGGAAAACAATAGTTCTCTCCATTTGATCCTCAAATGCCATCCCATTTTTACGCAATCTTAAACGAAAAACGCCTGCTTTATATGCAATCAGAACGCAAATCAGAGAAATGCTCATTAACAATAATAGCATTAGGATAAGGTAAGTTGAACAATAACTGCAGATACTGAGCCTAATAATATGTTCCCAAGATTACTTAGTGGCACCACAGTGATGAAAGTCCTTAAGGACAATATCTTGGTTTGGAAAATCAGGAACATTGAATTATAACTGAGGGAAAAAAAGGGAAATTGTTATAAAATATCGTTCTGTAAAAGTGTTAGGCACTTCGCAAAAAGTTTTGCTTAAATATATTTGAAATCGAAAGAAAGTGCAAACATATTCTGCCTATTACATACCAAACTTTTGGTATTTACAAGGCTTTTAACAAAGTATTTCTTTAAAAATATAAAGCAAATATTGTTATTAAATTCAGGTCGAAAGTCTACATTTCTTTTCGTGGAAAACAATTACAGTCTGAGAAAATTTGGGTGTAGAACTTGATCGATAAACTCGATAAAATCACCTTACAATATTTGAAACATCGATATTTCAATACGGTTGTGATATTTACCCCTGAATAGACTTTAAAACTGGAAGTCGATACAGGGATGCTTAATTATTGCTGCCTCTACTCACCCTGGGAAGAGGCTTTCAAAGTTTGAGCCAAATCCTATTACGTTGAAATAACAATTCACAGGAAGACTCTTTAAGAACAAAAGAAGTGTCTCCTTCGCGTTCTGTATCTTTTCCCCTTGCATACTTCCTAAAATAGAAAGACTCACAGGTTAGAAGCATAAAGAACATCCAATATTGAACGCTGAGGCCAATTTATACTTCTTGGAACTTTATATCGAGAAGAAAGGTTTAGTATATTTTGCCTTCTGCTGATCAGTCCACGTTTGTATTCGAAAGATGCGTTCCTCCTTACAGTCATATGTCACCCCAAGAACAGTTTCTCTCCATTTAGTTCAGTAATATGACGCTTTCTCTAGCTTTAAAATTTCCATGAAATTTCGAAAAGATTTTTACCAATTGATATTGAGCATTTTCAACTCAAAGCAAGATCTTGCATATAATTTATAGACTCATCACAAAAGTTTGCAAATATTTGTACTTCCTAAGTACTTATCCATAAAAATACAATAAACCAGCTACAACGAAGATGATGACAATCATATTTATTATTATTATTATTATTATTATTATTATTATTATTATTATTATTATATGCGCATAAGAACGTTCACAATTATTTTCAGTTCTATCGCTTACAATATACAATTTAGCTACCATAGGTATGACACACATATTAGTAGTAATCGTATGAAATAAAATGTGCGTTGATAGCATATTTTATATGACGTAGCACCTTTTGTGGAAAAAAAAGACTTCTTCATCTCTTCAAGCTCTTATGTGTCTTTAAAAATTATCAAAATTGTAATTTTATTTTGCATAACATATTAGGTTTCAAACTAAAATTTCCATAGTCATTGATGAAAGGATTGCCTTGCCAACAAGATAACATATGGAATGCTTTAACTTTTAAAAGAACATCATACAGTTATCACAAAAAAGAGAACTTATAAAATAAATCCAGTTATAAAATGACAAGTGTGGCAGTGGATACTTAATCTTATAAGTACTGTTTATGTGTGTCAGATATGCAATGGTGCTATAGATCTATGTATGTGCATATGTTTGCTTGTTCTTTGAATTTCGTAAACAATGGATTGCAACACACAAGAATCTGCAGTCATGTATTCAGGATCCCGAGGTGTGAATAGGGAAAATAATAGTTGCCACGTATTCTCGATTGATTTACAAATATGTATATAGCCTAAAGCAGGATTAATTGAATGATAGAAGGATGAAATGATGAAAGAAAAGGCGCACACACAGTATTATACAGGGAGAGATAATCTAATTTGGATAGTAGAAGTGCTGTTGGTTATTATTATAAGCATTCTTCTATGACCTGATCTGTCAACGACGAAAATGAATTCTCCTGGAGTTGCTCTTGGAATTTCGACTGGTGGCTCCAGGAAAAAGTTAACCATCAAAACATCTTCCTTCAGCAGACCACCTAGAAAATAACCGAGCTTATATGTTGAATATGTTCCCAACCAAATTTTTGAAACATTTGATCAATGTTATTAATCGTTTTCTCAATTTATTTTTAAGACTTTTCATTTAAATATAACCAACAGCCCACGCTGGCTGACCAATAATGTATTTGTCGTTTGAAGGAACTGCGAATGAAAGCAGAGTTGTGACTACTTCAATTTTTCTATTAATGTATTAAGTCACGAGACATTCATTGAACAGGTTAATATTCATCCAGTGATCCATAAACTAGATGTAGCAGTGTTTTTGAATAATTATTTCATAGCAACACAAAAAAACAAAAAATGAAAAAAAAGGAAAAAGAAAAACGCAAAAGTAAAATTCAAATAGAATTCGAAAGACGAAATTACCCGCCCAAAGTTCAAAATATATTTCTCGGCCCATGTTGTTATTTTATTCAATACAAAACCTCAGATAAATCCCTATCATGATATCGTATTAAACATTATACCTCTCTGAGTCATGTACCTTTTAAAGAACAGTTGATATCATAATTATTAATCTTGCTTTGTAATAGTTAACTGTAACCATAGCTATGGAATAAGATGACTCTTCTGGACCAGAGATTCAATGATGATGCTTGACTACAAGTATTCTTAACATAATTGCAGAAGAAACGTTACTTGAAGCTGCTACCTGTCTGTGGGTTTCCTTTCTCTCAAATAATCTGCGGTTCATTGCATGATTCATACTCCACTAGGACACTGAGGTCATGGTCAAACTTAAACACATCATCCAGTGTAACCTAAAATTACAAAACACAATGTTTACAGCGGGTAGGCAAATATATCTCCATATACCTTGATGGTCCCTGCAAATACATTAGATTCAAATACATATCTTTTTATGGATTTAAAATACAAGCAATGCTTTATATTAGGAGTACCAATTCCCTGTGTGTATATTCACTTAAAATAAACAGAACAT
Source organism: Margaritifera margaritifera (assembly GCA_029931535.1). Taxonomy (NCBI): domain Eukaryota; kingdom Metazoa; phylum Mollusca; class Bivalvia; order Unionida; family Margaritiferidae; genus Margaritifera; species Margaritifera margaritifera. Next base: position 3,645,620 of record JAQPZY010001681.1, read on the forward strand.
GAAGAGTAAGATTCAAAAGATTCTTAAAATGTTTATTTTTATTCAAATATTGGCATAACTAATCTACAAAAGGAATGTAACAGAGAATTTTGATGCCTAATGACAGGTTGCTTAATTTTAATCTTAGTATTTCATATAACATATCAGCAAACAAAGTCATCCTCTTTACAATATATTGAATACTATATGTAGAACCATCCTAAAACAACAAGATTCAAAAGATCCTTACAATATTTATTTTTATTCAAATATTATTATAACTAATCTTCAAACGGAATTTAACAGAGAATTTTGTAGTTTAGTATTACATCTTAGTATTTTATATTAGATATCACCAAATAAAGTCATTATTTTTACAATATATTGAATACTATATGTAGTACCATCCTAAAACAACAATGACTCCACTTGAGATCAGGGTATGAACATAAACATAACTATCGAAGGTTTTATTTTCTGAGTACTATTGGGAAAAATAGATTGTCAGGGTTGTGTGTTAATAAAACTATAACGACGTACATTATCTTTCTCCACCCACAAATTGAAGTTGAATAACGAGGAAATATCTTTGATTCCCTCTTATAGTTACACAAGCAGACAGTATATATTGATTATATTGTGGCCACGACATTATTGTATGTTTTTTGGGGGGTCTCTTTTAGCAAATCTAAACACTTTTAATCCTGATATATTATTTCAAACTTTCAAATAACTTTTGCAATGCTTATTATCTCTTATCTTGAAATAACTTTGCACAATGAAAATAAAACCAAGGTATTTCGTACCTGAATATAAATGATTATGGATATTAAATTCCACTATGTTTGTTAAGTAATTTTCACTATGAAAAATACTGACATGTGATGTACAGCATGTGTACAGGCCCAATTCTTGTTAAAAAAAGTGTTCAGACAAAATAAAACATCGAGGACACTCTTGACAGACATGAAGAATACATAACAGACAGAATCACATATAGACCATTTACCTTAAAAAAATAAAATAATACATATTTATTACCGTGTAACTCAGTCCACAATCAGCAATAATCCTTTCTTCCAAGTCAGCAATAAAGAAATAATTAAAATATTTTACCATCGAAATATTAAAAATACACCATAAATGTATGATTGAGCACACTCCGTACATGTTAGCATTTACCTGTGCAACTCTTTGGTCCTCTGAATAATCCACATTTAGTTTGTCGTTCGGCCCGTGTACGCCTTTTATCTTTTGTGGACCTCTTATTGTTAGCTGGAAGCTGAGCTTGTAGGGGATAGCATCAGCGGAGGCATAACTAGCACCTTTCGTTGGTTTTAAGCCGCCTAGATCTACAAATTTAGATATTTCAATACCACATATACTTTGCACCTTATACATGGCGCAGCGGGCAATATTTCTTACCTACTTTTAATATGTTATGGACTCGCTTCACAAAAAAAGAGTAACAAAACATTTAATTCAACATTTCGACCACGTGGAGAGTTAAGACTGTTATAACTATAATTTCGTTTCCTCTACGCACACCTAGGGTACAATTATATAATTATATATATATATATATATATATATATATATATATATATATATATATATATATATATATATATATATATATATATATATATATCTATATATATATATCTATATCTATATATATATATATATATATATATATATATATATATATATATATATATATATATATATAGATAGATAGATAGATAGATAGATAGATAGATAGATAGATAGAGAGATAGATAGATATGACTTTAGATACATTTGATAAATATTTTGAATTCCAATACATCGGAACTATGACGATTCAAAACAAGACGCAATTTTAGGTGAAAAACTGCAATGTAGTCCCTTTTGTTCGAAATAGTGTCTGCAGAATTGAAATAAAACTCTTTACCTGGTGAGTATCGTGGATTCAGAATTGTTGGAAGAGTGAAGTTTACTTTCCCATCCGCTTCCAAATCCAATTCTGTCACGAAACCCATGGAGATCGTCGCCTCAGTCTTTGAAGGTAAATTTCCAAGTTTACAGCTGAATATATCCCCAGCACTATCATCCTCCTTAAGCAGCATGGCTCTACGGCCATATGACATGGCGTCATCATAGATCTCTTTGGCCTTAAGTAAGTATAAATTTCTTCAGAGTTAAATGCAAAGTATTATCGAAGAAAATACAATATTGGTAAAGTGACGAAATTCTTGTCCAAACAACCCCAACCCCCAAATATAGAAAAATAACAACCCCACATCAAGGATGCAGATAGGAGACTTACAAGAAATATTAATATCGAACAAAAACTATAGCACCAATGGTCAGCTATCACAAATCCCCATTATAATTTAACTATGTGTTGCATTGTGTGAACATTATTATTATTATTATTATTATTATTATTATTATTATTATTATTATTATTATAGACCTTCACTTACCATCCCTCAACGATGATCCTATTAATAGAGTCCGAACTGGAAAACATATGTATATCATGTATAATATTGGGTCAAATAATATTCGAAACTGCTACTAAATTGATTTTTTTTATACCTTTGAGTTTTGACTCCTTCAGGGACCCGAGGAGAGAAAGCCAAATTGTTGAACTTCTTGCGAAGGGTTTTTAACCAGATTTATTGTTTATTTTTTTATGAATACTTAGTCAGGCAGACGGATGGAAAGTTATTATAAAATCCTATTAAGGGCGGAGGGAAAAAAAATCAAGATAAGAATAGAAGAGAAAATTCGATTCAAAATAACCTAAGAACGGTAAAAGTAACAAAATCTGCAAAATTACCTGTTTTTTATCGTGGCATTCCGCAATCAGACGTCTGCCATCTATGACCGCCTCAAAGTTATACACGGCACTCTGGTCATCAACAGGAAATGAAAAGATGGCCTCTATTGGTGATTCCTCTTCATTTACATACAGCGATGTTGACAGGACATCGGCAACAAAACCATTAATCGTCACAGACACGTTTATTTCCTTCAGTGGGACTGGAATAAGTCAAGTAAGTACATGGGTTGGGATACAGAGCACATAGTTCAACAAACTAATGAACCATGACGCCAAAGATTTAATATTTTTCAAGTTTAGAATGAATAGGTGAGAGAAGAACGGTTCTACCTATGCAAATATATTCCAGGTAATGAGATTTCCAGTTTCTGATTCAGCTGAAATGATCAGTGTATATATCTGCACATCATTGTTTCACAACAACTGTAATACTTTTATCAGAAATATTGAAGCCGTATTTTAAAATATATAATTAGATAAAATTCGTTGAAAGAAATTGTTGCATTTTCATTGACAAACTTAGTGCCAAAATTGCAGTGCATTTGTCTACTGAAAAACTGATGTCAGGATGTTCTATGTGCTGCATTTAACTTTTCTGTATCATTAATTAATACCAACAACAACACTTTTTTCAATGATATAACTGTCCTATCATGACATGAATCTATTTGCTTTAAACTTTCGTGTTATTCTTTTCCACTCAATACTATAGAGAACAACACGGCTACTAAGTAATATAACACAGACTGGTATGCAAAGAAACTTCAATGATCTGAATGAACTGGTTATTTTCTATATTGTTTAGTTAAGTCAATGAAAATGCTTGTCTTTATGAGGTTTCTAGTGTTATACAATGTTCTTGTAATAAAATGCATGCATGTACATATGTATGTATGTCATAATAGTCATTATAATCATACATAAATTACACTGAAATATAAATCCTTCTAGTTAGTAGAAAGAAAAAAGAAACAAGCAAACAAACAAAATCTTTAATACGTTCTAGGTGCTGTGTCGAGTGATCCAACCTTTTTAAACTTAAAAAGCAATGAGTTTTTTATAATAACGATTAGTACTGAAATTGTACCAGCCATCGAAGAAAGCTTCTCATTTTAATAAATGATAAATAGCACATTTTTACGTATCCAAGTCCTGTTTTTATACTCATTTATCAATCTTGTTTCAGAGTGTCCTAGAGAAAATAGCAAACTCATATTGGTCAAGAATTCATCCAGTCTAACATGAAACACGAGATCATGTTATCATAATTTTCATCCATAGACCCTCCAAGTCGTTGTTCTACATTAGAAAGCAAGTAAATGTTTAAGTAAGATGTCCATGTGGGCCTGATATTACTCAAATGGATTACATAGTTTGACCATTTGACTAAGCATCCTTATGCCGTATTTTAAGAACACAGAAACGTGAAACTATTCCCAGTTTTTATAACATGTCAACTTGACATAATTTCCTGATTCGGATACATTTTATTTCTTTCTCAAAAACAAAGACATAATTAACATGCATAGCTCTCGCTCACAATCAAACTCATTGAAGCTCTTAATGATATAAACACATTTACCAAGTTTTATAGAAATCAGGTGATAAATATAGCCTATAGTAAGGTAACAATCTCAAATCATATTAGGACCAAAATTTTGTAAGCCTATTTACATAGTTTAATCAAAATCCTATAGAAAAGTGTGATACAAGATTAGCCTGTTGGATCCAAGATCACCTCATTAATATGCATAGGTCTAACTCGGATAACAATTATCAAAGACCGTATTGATATTGGCCTATTTATGAAGTCTCATCAAAATAGGGTCAAAAGTACTGTCCCGGGAATGGAAAGACACTTAGAAAATCAGATGTAAGATCACATCATTAACATGCATTGATTTTGCTCATAATAAAGAACATGATACATTTTAGTGATATAGGAATATTTACCGAGCTCGATAAAAATCAGAACGAATATACGTCTCTAGAATTGTAACAAGCTCGGTGATAATTTCATTAGTATTCAGGAATCTTTCTCAAATTCAAATTCAAACTCGACCAAGATCATGATGATATAAACTTATATTCTACATTTGATGAAAATCGAACAAGAAAAGAGGTCTCTAAGGAATTACCAAGCTCAGATAAACCGGAACAATATGAATGAATGCTGCTCATTATATTGAACTCGTCCGCGACCTTGATGACATAAGCCTATATTCCAAGTTTGATCAAAATCGAATACAAATAATTCTCGTTATTGAACTCGTCAGAGATCTTGATGCTATAAGAAAACGTCCTTAATTTTGATGCTATAAGCCCATATTGCAGGTATGATCAAAATCGAATCAGAAATATGGCTTTCAGAGTTGTAACAAGATCAGCCAATTACATGCAACATCAGCGTATTAATATGCGTGGTTGTCTCTCATTATCGACATTATATGCGATCTCGATAATATAAGCCCACATTCCAAGTCTGAGGAAAATCAAATGAGAAATATGGCCTCTGTATAGCGCGCATTCAAAGAAAATCGATGTGTATTAACATGATATAATCCTGCGTAACATTTCTGAAGAAAACAATTTTAAGTGTTTACCTTAAAAGAAACGGTTTGCTATTAATATTTCCTTCAAGTAATTTGAGCAACCTATCCACTTCACTAAGGACAAAGACAGCTATTAATTTCATTACAAATTATATATTCATGCACATGTATTCACTTTGTGTATATATAGTTCAATAAACTTTGACTATTTCTCTAGGCTTGAAATAGCACTGACCTCGTGAAACAATTCCGCAGCGAAGTATGGTTTTCATTTTGTGTGGAGCGTTTGTCAGAATATATATTAACGCCATTTATGAAAGCGCAAGTCACATGGAAAAATGACATATTTGTTTTCTGCGTGCACAACTGTATACTACCATTTCATGATACAGATATCATGTTCCTATATTTTTGTCGCAATAAAATACTTGCTTAAGTGTGGAAAATCAGTTTTCTTTTGCAATGCATTGGATTACGAAGGATCATAAAATCGATACAGAAGCTTCCATATACTGTTGGGCAACAGTTTCACCCGTCTTAGTTTTACCCGTCTTACCCGCATTTTCTTTTCACACTTGTTTTATTTAAAGTTTTAATTTTTTCATATTTATTTTTATTTTTCCTCTAGTTGCCACTGTACACTTTTGGGATGAAAAGTACTTCCTCTTCTGTATCGGTAAAAGCTTTGTTTGGTCACTATTGTATTTGTACTGATCTAATTTATAATGCAAACGATAATTGTAATACTTGTATTACGTGGATATATATATATATATATATATATATATATATATATATATATATATATATATATATATATATATATATTAATATATCTTCTTGTATATGTACTGTCTGTCATAATGTAATACGTTGTATAGCGTTTATTATCTGTTGACGCACGTCCTGATCGAAGAGTTTAAATTCCCAGGTCAAAATTCCTAACTAATATGTATTTCAAAGGTTTTCTTATAGCGTTGCTTTGTTACAACGTTTAATTGGTTATAGCGTTTTATTAATGTGGTCCGCCTGAGGAAATTACCTCAATTATAACGGTTTTATCACCCGACGCGCCAATGCCAGATAGACAATGGTGGTCAGTTCTAAAACAAATCCAATGCAATCCAATAGCCCGACGCCAGGTACCCATATAGTTTCAGATCGGGCCCCTCCTGTATTTTAAGTGAAGTGCCCGTTGGGGCTTGTCAAGAAAAATATAAATTCCCTGAGAAAACTTCGATTGCGCTGATGAAATGCAACATATTATTTTCAAGTTGCTGAAAGACTAGTAAATTACCTTACCCTTATGAAGATCGTCTACTTACCATACTTCTATAGAAAGATGTAAACTTTGTGTACAGTGCAAATCATGTGACTTATGAATGGGGAACATATTGCCTGGGTTACCTATAATTAGTGCTCACTTGGCTTCAACACACGTGTGATTCTACCGGCGGTAGGACAAAATACCTTTTTGAAGTTGAAATCTACCGCTTTTAAAAATGAACAGATTTTGTTAGCAAAAACCGAAGAAAAACAAAACAAAATCGGTAATTGTATGCGTTATATCTATGCATTACAGAAACCAGCCATAAACAGTCTACTGTGTACCGTAACAGTTCCAGCAGTCGTTTCAACCGGTTGTATGGCTGAATAATGGGATTAAGGCTAACATTTTTACACAAGAGGTTGTTAATTATTTTAATCTGGAGAGTTTAGGCTAAATGCGGGATATTTTTTGAGGTGTTATAAGTAATAAAGGTTTCAAATGTGGTCCAGGTTGGCTTTTGAGTCTTTCATTAAAAATCGACCTTCCTTTGGCAGAGGTGAGTCAAAAAAGAAAGACCAGTCAAAAATGATTTCGGCAGAAACAATTGAGGAAGTATTTTGATTTTTGTTGTCTTATTTAATTGCTATTACGTTGTAAAAGATGTTTCAAGCTAAAGTTTCATGAATAATAACTGAGGTTTCCCTTGCTCACGCTTACATTTGTGTAATACAGCACTGACGTTTCAAATAAAAGTGATTTTTGTGATTCACCGGCTGATACATGCACATATATGTTGATACTTTCATCGGATGGTAAAACTTACTGATTTATCAGTTCTCTTCCTCTTGATAACATGTATTAAACAAATGTATGTTTTTCTTTATTACATTACATACGAGTTCTGACAGTAATCATACTAGTATAAATTGTGTACTACAAAGATCTAGTTTGTATAGATATCCAGTAATAATTAAGATTTAACTACTACAAAAATGGAATAATTAGATGCACACACAGTTTCAAAATATTGCGAATGACATAGAGTAGACTTGGTGGAGGACATAGGAAAAAAAAGAGAGATTTATATGGAATTACAGTTGAGGAAATGAAAAAAAATGAAACAAATTATATATCAAAATTAGCAGAAAATCGCGCGAGTGTGTGGAAATTTAGGAAATAGAGGATCGATGTATTTGCACAAAAGAAGTCAATGCAACGCTAATTATTTGATTTTAAATAATGGACTTGAGATTTTAAAAACTAAATAGTTCAACAGTTTACTATGTTCCCGCAACTCAATTGTACGCATTTAATTGGTTAACTCGCGTCAACCAAGTTAACACAACAAATGATCTAACGAGATACAAATTTACTACAGTGAAACTCAATTTTTCACATACAAGCCACGCAACATTTCTGAAATCTACAAAACTACACTCTAAAATTTGACAGTGATAAATCAAGGAAAATATACAGATCATAATGTGACATGAATTTCGGGAAGAATCACCTAAACTGGGCAGCGGTATTTAACACTGTCATTTGATAGAACATACAAGAGTTAGAGAGTAGCAGATCTACCGTCCGAATATCATCACATTTATGCTTAGGATTTTCAAGCTCTTTTGTTTTAAAATTTACACCACCTTCAGCAATTTTTTATTATTTAAATCGCAACAAAAATGGATAAGACTTAGTTGGAAAAAGGATTGTGATTCTCCTCAAGCGGCGCTTAGCGATTTATCGAAGACAAAAGTAGATATATTTATCCAGGATGAGTGCCTGAGATTGAAGAGTACAAACAGAAATTCAACATAGCAATAGCAAATGAAAAATGCAAAGAGATAACCGATAGAAGCTTCAATAAAAATAGTTGAAAACCTGGATGAGGAAAGAGTCTAAAAGACGTATGAAATGTTTGCTAATTGGAGAGTTGCAAAAATATGCAAATAGTTTTCAGATATTTTAACGTGCACTATGGAATGATTGGTCAGTAAATTTGTCGCTATCGAAAACTTGAACAATTTCCAAATGAAATGAAAGATGATTTCATCACATCTAATGGAAGTAGATAGGTCTCCAATTTGTTATAATTTACGCCAGACTTGCCTCTGTCTTGCATTGAGTGCTAGTTCGATAACGTTTAAGCATATAGATTTTACCAAAGATAAAACAGCAGGAAATATGGAAAAAAAAAGATTTTGAAGAAAACAAAACGTTTGAAAATTAAATTGTGTACTGTTTGCTATGTAGTGAATGCATTCGTGCCTTCGACCACACTAGTTACAATAGTTTTCATTACAGAAATAGCAGTTCACTGTTCAGTGAAATTCTATATAAAACAAAACAGATGTGGTTCAAAATCTCTTTAGTGACGAAGTTGCCTTCTTGAATGAATCAACTTTGTTCATGTGATCTATCTCCTCACTAGAGGGCCTATTCGCATTCGTGAATCGGTTTTCGCAGTATGGAATATGTCTCGCATTTGTCCTGAAGAAAACCTTCCCTGCTGCTCAGGATCACCAAGCTCAAACGGGTCACACAGAATGACAAGATCCATATCTAGTTCTTTTTCTGTGATACATGAAAGTTTAGTGATTTGATGTTGTTTCTTAATGTTGAGGAAATTCTACTTCTCGTGTCACTAATTCTCCTGAAAATTTCGACACTAAGAGTATTATTTCTAACTAATCTTTGTTCAGATTCAGATTTATATTCATCTATCTTCCAAATTTAAATAAAAAGAAATCGAAGATAGCGAAGACAGAAAACAAGATGAAAGCAAGGTTGGAACACTGCCTGAAACAGTAACTTAACACGTTTCTTCATAAAAGAGCAATTCTAATTTGGTAGGCAGCATTTAAACGAGCAAAATCCGAACGTTCAAAAAAGTAATAAGATTCTGAAACATTACTTGAAATCACAAAACACGAAATAAATGAATGAGATCAAACAACATAATCTATTACTTGATTTGATTGGAGTAGCTATTTTGGGAATCTTGTTTATTTGGTCAATAAGTTACGCTGCTTCTTCTCAGAGTTTTCAGCAGACAGTGGTAAAAGATGTTTGAAAACCAAAACTAACAATCGATCAAAACACAAAGGAAATATCCAACTATGGCAGTATCTTAGAACGTCGATGAAGCGTTGTGCGGACGCATAGCGACAGTATCGACTGCGTACCAACCAATGCCAGAATTGTTATAACAGAACTTTATGTATGTTCTCCAGTTGGCTAACCTTTAGAAGTTGTAAAGATCAAAATGTCTAGCGAAGCAAAAAACATTATTAACTATGTTTACCATGAAGCACTTAAATCTGTTATCACAACTACATACAATATCATTTTGAAAAAGCTATTAAATTTACAATTAGTCCAATATCAACAATGGGCAGTGACGAAATTGCATAGCTAATTATCCCATTTTACTCAGTCAGTTCGCATTTCACTATCTCATAATACATGGGCTTTTTGTGGGAATCTTGACAAAATTGTTGACATCATCCAATTGAGTGAAAAATTAAACATACATTGCTGGAAGAACTTTAAGGTTGTTCGCCAGCTGGTTAATGTTTGGTACATAAATAACAACATGCTAGGGAAAACATTAAGACATCTCAATACAATTTAAAACGCGACATTTATATATAGCATGCTTTGGAAAAAAACCTATGTGAAGTTTACAATGGATATCAGAGAAGTTTTTAAGCTGAGCATTCCAGTTTGTATGTTTTACTTCACGGTAGACTACCTGATAGGCAATATACTTTCAACAGATACAATTGTTACACAGCAGCGTTTGTTGTTTGGTCAATAGCTGCTTACGAGATGAGTAAATGGTAATACAAAGTGTTAGAGAAGTTACAGATATTAAAAGTTGTCACATCAAGGAGAAAAACTACAAAGTTATGAGAAAATACAAAACGTATACAAAGCTTAGAAACGACTAGAAGCAAGAAGGGAAACAGTTTCAGCCAGTGTAGGCACTTCAACAGCTGGATTGTGTTTATCTGTAATAGATACTAGCATAGCTGTCCTAACAACCTTTTCAATGTTTATCACAGCAGTCATAGAAATTGTGTCAAAGACTTTTAATGAAAAGTGGAATCGTAACAAGGTTTTTAAAACGTGATGAAATAGTAAAATCAGCAATAGATAAATTGAACGGTATAGATGAATTGATAAGCAAGGCGATCACTGATAAATATATATGTGATGCTATGTTCATTTTGAACGCCATAGAGTAGACCGAGTACAAAGAGATGAGAAGAAAAACAAAATCAAGGGATGGAATTTTAAAAAAAACCCCCACTGTTAGATAAATGGATAACTCAAATCAAGACAGCTATATTACAACATACTCACTTACTGTAAACAAACTCCACTTTGATAAAGCAATTGATAATAGAAATGGCAGAGCTTTCATGCCGTTGAAGATAATTGATTTGTTTTTCTGGTATTGCAAGATTTGAGATGAACTCAGAAACAATCTCTTTAACAACATTAATGACAAGAATGAAACAAAAACTGTCTTAATTCCCAATGGATGTTCTTACCTTGAAATGTTCATGAGTAAAACAAATATGACACTAATGGCTATTGTTCGTATTTACTCCAGTCTTTACCAGTTAACAATATGTTTCACGGTGACTTTTGTTTTATGCAATGTTTATGCAATTGCAAACAGTTAGAAAAGAGCACAATTAACAGATTGATTCTTAGCATAAAGTATGGAGATGGAAAAGTAATACATTTTCACTGTGTGCCTGTAACGTGTGTTTATCAGGTCAACTAAATGGAGTAGATACAGAACGTTTGGAAAATATCAATGACAGGTCCCAGTGAACCTTTAAACGTTAATATAAAAACAGATGACAAAGACACAACACTATGTCAAAAGATTACCAGAGACGTAGACTTCAGTAATAACCGTATCATTAATTTACGTGACCTGATACATTCATTTATGCACAAAATTTATACCGAGAAGAGTTGATAATCAGATGCTAAAAAACACATTTAGTGAGTGCAATTTGAAATACACCAAGATGTTGACTGAACAAGCTCCTAAATAATTAACTGCTATTGAAAAAAATGGCAATGAAAGAGCTAGTACAATATCAGAGATACACAGCAGAATAGACTAAAAAGAGTTTAGAAGCTCAAGACTTGTTCAAACAGAGATTCAACAAGTTATCAACTGCTATGCTAGCACTACAGTTAGAATTGGAAAGGTAAATAATTGACCTAACGTTGGGCAATATATTCAACCGATCAAACAGAGGATAAACATTGAAACAGATGCAAATGACATCGATAAAATGTTTAAAAAAATCTATTCAATGGCTCTCTATAATCCCAGCTGGTGAAGTTACAGAGATACGTGAAGAATGAAATCAAACAGAACGATCAAGAGATTAGAACTCTAATACATGATTTTAGCATACACATTACTTGTCTGAATAGCACGATCACAGCGAACACTAATACATTGCCAGAGCTACTGAGAACAAATTATTTAACAGAGATAATCCAAAGAAGAACAGATGATGTTAAACACCAACTGAATGTGAATGAAGTCACGATTATACCAATGAAAACAACCTTCAATGTAGCCATTTCAGATTTATTGAACATTTACTGAAGCAGTGATTATATCCAACCAAACTATAGTTTGTTGGCACATGGGGATTTTGTGTGGGAATATTTAGCGACAAAGTCGCGTGCATCTTTGCTGCTGGTACAGATTCAGTGGTATAAAAAAACATATATCATCCGGATTTTTCATTTTTCTGCAAGGTTTTTTATTCTTCACCCATTCAAGCAGTGATGTACCTAGGATCCAAAGGGAAGGCGAGACCGTGTCCCCATGTCCTCCAGATTTCTAGGACTTACACAATTTTAAAGGAACACAGATAAACACTAGATAGTACTTAATTAATTAATATTGGTAAAATAAAAAATGAGATAATCTTATTTGCTTTAACAATTTCTTCTAACTTAACATTGCTGTCTGCAGTCACTTTAACAATCATCACCTTGGTCATTTACAGGATTGTAATAAATATTTTATAAAGCTCTAGTATTCCACTTAAAACCCCAAAAATGAACAAAAGGAAAATACAGCAAGCAAACAGAAAAAGATGTTTTAATACCTGCTTCACATGTAAAGAGCTGCTCTATTTAATGTTTTCTTCCACGTCTTGCTCTCCCTTGACTTTATTGTTCACTCATTCTCCACATGTACCAGCGTATATTATAAAAATTAGTTTTTTTCTGAATTATATTTCTTTTTGTAGTAGTAATTCAATAATTAAATGCCAAACTGTGTATTTCTGTAAGGTTTCATCCCATAAATTTAGTTCCTTTGATCATTAATTCAACCTCGGAAATACGTTACACTAGCCGCCATCAGTGACTTTGCACTGCAACATGGTAGACTACTACAAAGATTGATTGTTTTAATGGCCCAAAAGATTGTTGTAAATGGAAATTAATTGCCATCTGAAATTGGTATCGCCTTTGGTTACTTTGGCGATTGCTAGCACATATAAAGATGTGGGCAGACATGCGCTAGAGAAAAATCGTTGGTGGATTGTTCGAATTTCCCTGACGAAAAAAGCGCTGCAATGGGGCGCACTGGAGACAAGATTTGGGGTACATGAGACAAAATAATACACGCAATCCCGCGCTCAAGGCGCAACACAGTTCTGGTAAAACTGAATATAAGCTTCTTCTTATCGATTATACCTATATATGTGCAATGTTCAAAATTCAATTCTATCAAACATCCGCCTTTTGCTTTCGCTTAGTTCCTATCAGAATGTGGCATTAAAATGTCAAACAGACGTTCAATGACATCATGCACCTCTGCTCATTATGTTCGTAGGTCTTGATTTATAGTAACAATATCTGTATTTAATTGTCTTTCCTTCATGTGTTGGCCTGTCTATAAGTCTAATCGTTAAGTCTAACTGAATGTTTACAAAAACAAAATTGTCGGATTTTTCGAATTGTCACTTTCGTTAAGTAGGCTTCAGTGCCGTTGAAAGATTCATATAACTCTTGTTTCTTACCACTGTAAAATCTGTACTCGTTTAAGTTTCTCCTGACAGAATCTCCGAGCCTTTTAAAGATGATTCTGTTTCTATTCATTCTTCAACGCTTAATGTTTTTTTCTTCTTTTGTTTCAAAATTAAACGGTATGTGCATATTGTATACATACATTTTGTTTTCTTCTAAAGATCGTTTTTAACAAGCAAAACCTTTCTGATATTCTTTCAAACGACGTACAGGCAATGAAATACTTTGTTTTATATTTCTTTTTACTTTCTAAATTTTCTCATTGGTTTGTTTTAAATTTTGACAAACTTGGGCAAATAGCAAACAAAATCTATTGTCAAAGTAATACTAACAAGGAAGTAAATCACGCAAACATCACCCGCATAGTAAGCTGCATCTCCCTTTACCTTTTCTCATTTTTCAGGACAGCATTTATCTCGGTAGCAATACATTGGGGAATTTATTTTTTTCATTTGGTAGTAAGGGTGTTTTTAAGTAAGAAGGTCTTGGAACACGGCGGTGTTTCTGATTTATATGCAGTAGTAAAGGTGTTTTTCAGTCGTAAGGGAAGTGTTCAAGCATATATTTTGTTTTTATGCAGTAGTAAGTGAAGTGTTTAAGTTGGTCTTTTTGTTATTTTTATACTATAATAAGGGAAATGATTCGGCTATTTTTGATTTAGTGCATTAGTAACGGAAGTGTTTGAAAAAGTTTGTGTGTTGCTTTTATGGTTTGTTTGTGCAATGCGGTAGCGAGGAAAGTGTTTCAGTGTTCTTTATTGTTTTGTTTTTTTTGTTTTGTGTTTCGTTGAGCGGTAGCAAGGAAGTGTTTCAGTGTTTTAAGGTGTCTTTTGTTTCTTTTTTGTTTTGGTTTTCTCACACAGTGGTTTCGAAAACAGCCTCGTTGCGGAGAGGGGGGGGGGGGGAGGGGGAGGTACAAAATAGTACTATATTTCTACAGCAAAATAAATTCGAGCTTCGAGTTTGCATTGGCTAGGGGAAATGTTTCAGAACTGCCAACAGCCATCTACTTGTGTAAACATACTAAAATCGGCAACGGCGCGGGTACTAATTGTAGCCCAACGTTTCAAGTTAGGCAAACTCTTCTTCTGGAGGACAAAGAAGACTCACAAAATGAAAACAGACACTTAACACAAAAGTTATGAAAGGGAAAAGTATTAACATTAAGTATTAACATTAAGGTACAAATAAAGGTTCTGCCCGAAACTTCCCGACGAGATGAATGAAAAAGAAGAGAAAAAATACAAAGACAAACTCAAATACATTTCGTAGTAGTCGTGAATATTGCCCAATATTTTCAGCTTGAATTGTGACGTCACATCATGCATATAATTGTAATCGTCAATTTATATGCTTGAATCGTTAAATTATGAATTAAACTTTTCTTTCGACGGTATAGCTGTTTTGCTCAATCGTTCAAAACTATCGAAATACTACTATCGGTTAATGTCTTTCCTCAAATATATGGATTTCGTTGTACCAAAATATGTAAATACTTTTAAAATAAAAATCATCACTTAGATTTGTATCCCGCTATTATAATAACTACCCAATCAATCTGAATGTATCTACAAAGTTGAATCCCCTTTAAAAATATTATTTCTTTTGCTTCTTTCATGGACATTTCATCTAATATGTCATTGCTAAAAGAAATATATTTCTTGTCTGTATTCCGTATGACGTTTATCTCTTCATCCAGTTCATTTTTGTACAACGGTCTTGATGCAAGAGCCAATGTTATAACCAAACAAGTTATGATTTTTCAATGATATGTATTTACGGCATCTGAAATTCAAATTGCATATTTAAATAGAAGCCACTCTGTATTTGCTTGTCAAGTGATAGTATCACAAAATTTGCCTTTAAATAATTTCTCTCACATATATGGCATGTGTTAGTCGAGTTAAAATGCCTTTCATTCTTCTGTGTGAATACCATAGTGATTTCAGTCTTAATTCTTCGTACACAAGATGTTACGATTTGACTCAGACAGTTGAAAAACACCAGAATGCAATCATTGCCTCTGTAAATGATTGGTCTGTACATTGCATGAATTGGCTTGGTGCACATACAAACTCTGAATTAATTTACTTATCTGTTTGCATTGTCTTTGCCGATTTGGTGCAAGCCTTGACGCATAGCGTCAACGTCGTCGTCCTGAAGGCTTGTTGCAGAGTACAATTAACATTGTGTGTCTGTGGTGCGCAGCACAGACAGTTCGTGTACGCTACGATGAAATTTTCATAATAACAATAAACGAAGTCTTAGAACTTTCAATTATTGATGATATTTTTTAAATTTGATAACGGAACCTTCTTCAGGCATTTTATATGTCGAATTGTCTACACTATAATATATTATTTTATGTTGACATAATTGTTCGTGCCTATGGAAACAATTAAGCATGTTTTACATATATATTTCTGCCCGTAATGTTTGTTGATTTAGGTTGACACCAATGTTGAGGGTTTATTGTTTTCGAGTATTATGGTACCAACCATATTTTTAATTATTAGTATTCATGCATTCATGCAATAAAAAAAAAAAAACTGGCTTAAATATCATTTTATTTTGATCCCGTTATCTTTCACTCATATCCACACTTTAGTATAATACCATCCTCAAACAAGGAAAATGTCCTGGCCTTTGTACCTCCTCCATAGATGAATAAACCAAATATTACAAACAATTTCTCACTTCGAGACTCTGACTCATCTCAAGATTGCTACATCTGATTGGTCTGTGGCTTAACGTTACCCAATTAGATGTAAGTATTTTGTATTGGGTGCAGATCTGAGGGTGAGACTTATTTACAATTGTCGGAAATGTTCCTGATATTATATTGTATATATATTATATTATATTATATATATATATATATATATATATATATATATATATATATATATATATATATATATATATATATATATATGCAATAACCTGTCACATAATAACAATAAATAAATCAATAAAGCAATCAATTAACAAAGCAAGCAATCAATAAAAATAAGCGGATGAGGGTTCTACGGAGATTCGAATACGGGTCCGAGGAGTACTGCACCCATCGCCTTTCCTGCATGCACCGGCCCCTATACCCTTTCGACTAAGCATACATCCCTAATAAAGGATGGTACAAAGTGGCTGATATAGACTTTCGCGAGTAGCAAACACACTCGCATATCGACCCAGTAATTAATTCCCATCTAAGTACACAGTCACTCCGGATTCCTACGACAGAAATCAAGGTATAAAGAGGTTATTATAGAAAGTTACAAATATAGACCAAACAGAGCGGAAAGTGATATCCCTGGATCCTACAGGATGATGCGTGATAATATGAAGTGAACTTTTAAATATGGAGAAAGAATATTATCATATAGGTTCGATAATTTTTAATTCGTACTCTTCTGAGATTCGAACCCGGGTCAGCGGGTTACGGAACCTATCGCCTTCACTGCACGTGGACCCGGGTTCAAATCTATATGACAGTAAAGTTCGAAAGAGCGTTCGTGAGCATCGGCGACGTGTTGGAAAAGGCGTACAAAAATAACTGTCTATAGCATTTTCAAGCTCTGTGTTCCATTGAATGAGGCAATTACAATGTCATCAAGATACTTGATTTATCCGCTTTGACCATGCGGGAAGCTTCCCATTTATAAAAAAAATCACTCGTGCTTTGATAAACAGTGGCTCTCTCGCTTTGTTGAAACATCACTGCCACCATAAGTTAATATATGTAGCTTTCTTACTGACGCTTCTTTTATGGGTTGTATATCATTTTACAAGTTATTTGTGTACAGCAACATAACATATTCACATGTTAAGCCTTAAACCAGCAACTCTAGACCTGCTAGTGTTAACGTTTTATGTCTCGTCGCAAAACTGCAATAAAGGTTAACTGAAATGACAACTGAAAATGAGATTGACTGAAATGACAATCCAAAACGAGTTTGACACACACGGTCTGTGCAGGCAGTGGCGCTGTTTACCTACGTCACTGGAGAGCACTGGGCATTAAGAAAGCGAATCGCAAGGAATTAAAGAAAATGTAGTTTTCACACTGAATACTTAAGTCACTGAAGGTGAAAATAATTAATAATTCCAATTGTTATGAATTGACTGAGTTTTATGCAATATGGTTGGATATAAGCGGTCACGTGATACTGATCTGGAATATTTTACACATCGGTAAATGCTGGGATCAACTTTCTGTTCCCAATCAGTTTCCAGTACAATTTAGGCGAAGCTCTGTTTATACCAATTTCTTACACCATAATAATAACAACAAGTCACTGACCCCTACCCCCGTGACTTCAGATTTGTAACCCCAGATCAAATCGCCGATTAATCGCACAGTCCTCTATGCACTGCAACACTCACCTCTGTAACCAAACAAAGCATATGGCAGGCTGTTCGAGTCACTCTACATTAATAAATTACTGCATATTTGCTTCGACAATATGTTCCACCAGCTGTTATTGAAGGTCATGAACATATGACTTGGGAGCAGGGTATCTCATTACAAATGGTCACGACTTTGGTTTTGAAAGATCAAAATGCGTAGAAAACAAGAACAATTAATGCTAAAACAGAAGGTGCCGGACGCAAACTTAATGTTGAAAACACAATAGCCTGGTAAAATAAATCACACCAAGTGACAAAAGTTCCTCATATCACTGATTTGACATATATATTATATGGAATAATAGTATCAACAAGAAATACTAATAAAAACTAATGAAGTAATTTGAAGGTATTTGACATACATATTCATAATTATGCTAATATAATAAGCATGCAATACATTCATAGTAAATCATGAAGGGTTGCTTTTCTTGGAAAACTGGATAAAACACTGCACAAGTACAGGACAGTTTGACGGGGAAGGCTAACACAATTATTATTTAAAAAACAAAATAGGGAATAAAATGGTGTAAAGAGCGTATACTTGTCAGTATGAAAGTGCTATGCATTTATTTTATACATGATACCCTTATGATATCTCACTACACGCTAACTTGCTAAAATCAATGTCATATCTTACACACGAGCACACTCTAAATTTGAGGGATTTTCTCCTCTCTTGGAGCAAATTATTTCTTCTACAAAAATCAACGTATCAGAGCCTCTGATAACTTCAGGTGAATTCTTTGTTGCCGTAACTCCTGATTTCAAAACAATATCCCATCAATTGTTTCAAGGAGAATGTTAAAGGAAAATTATCGTTTGTAAGATTTGTTTTAGTACTCTTCTTTAATCCACCAGACTTTGATATTTTTAGATTCAGATATAATGTATTTTTTTAAGCTCCCTAACAATGATTAAAACTAATGCGGTGTGATTAATGTCACTTGGGAAATTTTGTATAAAATAGTCATCGATATTTTTGGAACATCCAATAACTCAAATATCAATTATTCCGCTTGAAACACGAATACATGGTTATCGCCCTTAACACGTGTAATAATCCTTTCTACTTAGAAATTATCTTGAACAAAAGCAGGTACATATACAAATGCATACACAAAGCAATCACATGACAGTTCGTGTCTGAATTAGTACTTAGTCACAGTTGACGTCCAATTTGTTCCTCTTATTGAACTGGTGTATCTTGTTCTTGTGTACATGAAGTAGTCTGTGTTTTGAAAAAGTGGGCCATACAACATGACACTAGAGATTACTGTCTTTGTTTATTTGAGTATCCTTCATAACAATATTGGGATATTGTTTAAACACAGACAGTAACCTGAAGTCCCCTTTGGTCTTGCTATTGCTGTCGATCCACACGCAAGATTTACCAGTGTTTTGCCGTACTTTGTTCCCCTTTTGACCTGTTTGTTCATGATACCACAAACGTGATCCCGAACATTGTGATTTTGCTGCTGATGTTGAATTTCAAAACAGATGAAACTATTGATTTGTGGCCGAACCTTAATAGGCTGTACATCGAGTTTTGTCTCAGCGTTTACAAACACGGACGAGTTCATATAAGCACAAATGGGGGAAACAGTTATTAGAAAAAAGCAGACCAAAGTGCATTTACTTGAAGAACATTTGTTTTATACCATGTATAGATGCATTAAACCAAGACGGATATTGTAGCATTAACATATATCTTCCTCTACTCTTTCCAAAAGAAATAAAAGTTGAACTCTGCCTCTATATTAAATGGACCGATCAGATCCTAAGTCAGAGGAGGATCCAGAAGTATCATTTAGTATCGTTTATACAGGCCGTAAATAGTAAACAAGTAGGTCTGTGGAACGGGCTCCCTCCTCTCCCCTCATGAAGCCCCTGGAAGCTCCTGTGTTTTAAGCGTTCACAGGGCATAATTAATGCTGTATCTTTCTAACTCTATACATGCCAACTGACGTTGGGCACTGATTATTTTGCCTGAAAATGCGAAATGAATTATACAATGTAAGAAAATTGCAAGACGCGACTACTTTATATAGCTCTCTTACTTCATTCTACATTGTCCTTGAATTGCCTCCTGTGTTACTTCATTGCTGTATAGTCTGTATATACCACTGACAGACATAATCACACCTGTGTCCGTAATTCTTAATCGTTTACGAAAAAGTCGTGCTTAGCTGGATTACCCGAAGACGAGAGTAAACCCTTTCTTCTGTCGCTCATTTTGATAGAAATGTAGCTCGGATTTTACAAAAAACAACAGCTATACTGAATCTATGTACATATTCAAGTGCCAGTTGTAAGTCAGCAATCCCCACAACAAGTGACTTTATGCGTAGGAGAGCAGACGAATTTAAACTTCCGCTTGTGTCGCTGTTGTTTGCATTATTTCGATAATGATATACTTTCGGGTTCACGGCCGTTACATGAAAGGGTATATCTTTATTTTACGCTTGGATAATCTCTCTCTCTCTTTCTCTCTCTCTCTCTCTCTCTCTCTCTCTCTCTCTCTCTATATATATATATATATATATATATATATATATATATATGGGTGTGGGGGTGTGCGGCGTATGCTTGTTGCTTGTGCTTGTGCGTATTTTGTGCGTTTGTGATACTAGAACAAGTTTACGGATATATATATATATATATATATATATATATACTAATTTGTTATCAAACGTTTCAGAGATAAATTCGTTCCAGTCTGGATTCATATACAGAGAGAGAGGGAGAGAGAGAGAACGCTTGGGTGATGCCGTCATTGACTCAGTGGCTAGAGTGCCTGAGTTTATCAGAACAATCAGGCTCAGTGGCTAGAATGCCTGAGTTGATCAGAACAATCAGGCTCAGTGGCTAGAATGCCTGAGTTGATCAGAACAATGAGGCTCTTTACATTGAAATTAACAGTATTGGTAAATTCATATCGGGATGGGGAAATATAACACAAGGGATGATATGATACAATTACGTATTTCGAACTCGGCTAGCTCTTTCTATTTTCGTTACCTAGGTTGAAGCGTGTGCCTGCTTTATTCAAAATGGTTAAATATTCAAAATGTTTAAACATAGGTAGTTCATTTGATGATATCTGCGACGAATTCGAGACTTTTTCTAAGACTGCATGCCAACGCAAAGGATCTCTTGATGGAAGGATAATCTGAGGGTAGCTTTCAGAACATTTAAGTTCAGGACAAAGCCGAGTACATCCGTTCTGAACTGAAAACAATATCGTGAAGCAAATTAAGTTTCTGTATGCTTAATGTTTAAACTTTCTTATAATGTTACGCCAAAAATGTTCATTTTCCTCTTTTTTCCATTTGTTCCATTTCATGCTTTGTAGAAGACAGTTGTACAATTCATCTTTTCTCATTGCAACTATTAGGGACTGGAATTCAATAACCCTTCTATTACCAGATGTAAGAGATTCTTAAGTACGAATCTGGCACTAGTTCAAAAATATTTTAATGTAGATACTAGAAAGGGACAGATCTTACATTCACGCCTAAGGCTCAGCTGCAGCGAATGAAAAGAACATATGTTCCATAGAAATATTGTTGATTATCCATTGTGTTCTTATGGACAAATAGAAAGTACAGAACATATTTTACTATACTCTGTAAACTATGCTGAGTTGAGGCAACGTTCTCTAAATTGCATTTCTACCCCGTTAGAACCGAATACTCTTCTTTATGGGAATCCCCAAATTACTAGTAAAGAAAATGATGTCATTTTTCAGCTCGTACAAGATTTTCCTATTCAAAAGCAATAGATTGAATATTAGATAAGAATGGTCCACTAAACTGTTACGACAGAAACACTTTAGATATTTCTGCTTAGCTTGCTTCTAACCACGGACTTATATCGTATCATAAACAATGTACACGATGTCCATATTTGATGTGCTTATCATTTAGTATTATGACAAGAGTGTACACCTTATATAGCCAACTGGTATTTCCACTGCAATATAATCTGGTGTTATCTTGTTTTATTATAATATTAATATTTTTATCATATAATTGATAAACATACAACAACATATTGTCACACGCACACGGGGTTCCTCTACCGAGCGAATCTAACATCTGCGTGAGGTTAGGCTGGAAGTCCCTTGTTTTCCACTATTTCCAAGGACTTTCCGACAAAATTCGTTGTCAACTGGAAGTTCTCGTAACGCGCCAAGACTAGAAACAATTTTTCTCTAATCAATAAATAAATGACCACAATATCACAACTATAACTTCACAATTGCATGGCTTTTCCTTGTTAGCATGTCGTGGCATGAAACACATCACATAATTCGAACACCCGGTGCAGGGAACTATTTTTCGATTCCATCCCTGGGTCAATAAAAACAACAGTCTGAACTAAGTTTCGCACGTGAACTTCTTCCAAATGCTACAATGAAAGGCGTCTCCAAACAAAGGGATGACCTCTTCCCAATTATTCCATGGCACAAAACAGTAGTTCTTATCACGAATGTCTCCTGAAAGGCACAATCAATCAACACCTCTGAATTAAAATAGGAACTACTTGGCTCCACTTATGCTAGTCTGACCCCATCTCAAACTACGAAACCAATCCGCGCAACTGCAAAGTCTCTTAAAACTGTAAGTACGACGTCTGTTCCTAGAAATTGGCTAATTACTCTAGCTGGGAAATATTTTCCCAACACCGACTTCCCATAATCAAACAACTAATCACTAAAATCTAACGACCCTATAAATGGAGACTTAAATACATACGGAACATATCCAAATTTATTACAATATTCTCTTAAACATTCATTGTCAATATCAATTTGCTGGAGCACATGCTAATCTAAGTATCGTTTATGTCAGGTTTGATTGTATTACCTATTCATACGTATGCACATGTATACCGCTCCAAATGTATTTATTTCTATTTCAGACAATATTGTATATCTATATTATAATTACATAGCTAAATATATTCTTTATCTGTTTCGCCTACTCAAACTGAGTATTACACACATATGGATATTCTCCGTGCTATGATTACAGGTAGTATATTAGGAAATAGATTTATATAAGTGCTAATTGCACTTGCTTCCATATACTTACCTATGTATTTTGTATCAATGAATGTTTTGAAATAAATATGTTTAAACTAGCTATTTCTGGCTACAGGTATGTTATCAAGAATGGTTCGATTAAAACATCAGTTATTGCCAAGGAGACATCATTGTGCTGCTGTTACCCTTTTACAAAACATTTCATAAAAGAGTTGACAACAATCGAACACTACCCATATATGCTTTCCGTATTCATGAAATCCGAGAAAAGTGTCCAGTTTATTGAATATGTCATGTAGTGAACGAAATCTACTTCAATGTTTTGAAACTTAACATATGTTGGCGTACAGAATTTATAAGCTTGAACTTGGAAGGCGAAAATTGGAAAAATTGGAAATAGGTAGGTGCATGGAATCGTGTCTTCCGTCGTTTTGTATCGTTAGCCTTTAGACCCTCCCGTCGCTATAGCCATTTACTAATACACTTCATTTCATTTGTAACGAGTCCCTGTGACCAGAAGTTTGCGCGTTCAAATCCTACCCAGACTCGGCCGGGTCGGCCGCCGCGGTGTGTCCCCAACAAGGCATATTACCACTGACGCATAAGTTCATTCCGGAAGTTCTTGCACCGACAAGTGGTGAACACAACTGTGCGTACATTCATTGTTGTCTCTGAGGCCGAATATTGCGGAGTAAAATGATTTATCTCTTAAAACTTTTCGTTGCACATTTATAATCTTTTGTCTTATATTTAAACGCTAAAACATACGTTGAAGACTTTGCCATATAAATGCGCACATGACAAAAAAGACGATACGTCGCAAATACCGTGAAATAACGATCAAACGTAAGCCCTAAGCGCACATTACAAAGTATTTTTAAAAATATTGCAAATCTAATATCCTATACGTTTGATAAAAACATAAATGTTAGACAAATAAGTCATTTTTCTTGTCTTTTTTCAAGGTCATGCATGATATTGTCGGTAACGTTAGTTAATTTTGCTTCAAACAATTCGTTAGCTTTTGAAGTATGTACCTATATAGTTGGTTGATCTTAGAATAATGCAAATTCTTGCAATATAATGTAAATATTCTGAGACTGTGGATGTTTATCAACATCATGCAGAATGCCATATTGAAAAACTACAAGAACTATTTACACAATGGGAACGAATATATATATATATATATATATATATATATATATATATATATATATATATATATATATATATATATATATATCAGTATGAAAGATAATTTCGCGAAGGAAATTGCAGGATCAGTTTTCCTCAGGGTGAAAATAATCATATTCGCGGAAAATATTATGAAGTAGTTTCATTTGCGGAGAAAATAATTTCATTTGCAGCAAACATTGCGAATTAGGGTGGGTTTATATTTTTAATTTTTATTTCCCCGTTGTGAAACTAATTGGGCTAAAAATAACTGTATTCGAAGCGAGAATGCAGTTTCCTTTGCAGAGAAGATAATGTTGCTTTCGCCAAAGTATATTTGCTAGCAACCAAAATGTGATTTTATATGTTAAGGATTTTTAAGTGCGAAAATATAGTGATTTGCTGAGAAAATTATGACAGTTTTATTGGTGAAAAGATTAATCAATATATGCCCAAAACGAATCTCATTTGGAACGAAATTATTTTATTTGCATCCAAAATAAATTAAATTCAACAAATACCTCTAATTTCGCCGCAGATAAATATATTTTGTCTGCGAGTAAAAAATATTTTCAATCGCAGAATATATAAGGTTGCGTAGACCGTTATAGAAGTATTTCTGATAGATAACAATAATAAAAAAAGAAAACAAAAGTGGAAAACGGCATGATGGTAGTAGAGCATGGCGATTGAGGCCTCTACGGAAGTCCTTTGTTAAATAGGGTAAAACATGTATAGGGGTCTACGGAAATTTAATATAGGTGCCATCTTGGTTCATATGGTTTGTAACAGTGTAGTAATATGTGACGATGTACACTCGAAAACCGAAAAACCATTTTACGTATTGAGTTTCAACAGGAGGAACAGTGTTGAGTGTGCTTGGAACAGAAATGCGAGTTTGGTTTTCTCTCTAAATGAAATGCTGTAGAAGAGTCCTGTATTAAATAGGGTCGAAAGTTTATGGGGACAAACGGTAAATTAACATGGGACAATTAATGCTCGAATGTTCATAGGGACAAACGGTCGAAAGTTTATGGTGCAAACGTGAAATTAACGCGAAGTGGCAATTTTGAAAGGTAAATGTTTTTTTTAACAGCGTATTCAAGTTGTGAATTTTAACAGATTTCCTGAATGATGACGGTCGTCTGTATTGATGACATCGTCTTCATGTTGTGTAGGGGTCATTTTATCTAACAAGAACAGTGTAGGATATAACTGAAAGGGGTATAAAATAGAATTTATATCACTTCACAATAGCACTAACAAGTCTAACACTAACACTAAGCTCTATATAAAGTTTAAATCTCTACCCCATTCTAGAATGTCCCCAAACCATCGCTATCATCCTTTTCTTAAAAACAAAAAGACCATCCTCATAATCTTAACATATCAATGCCCAACTACCCACTATCCACCATCTAGTTGTCTAAAATATAGCACCCAGTTATATACTATCCACAAAACAGTTACCTATTATTCAGCACCCAGTCACCCCTACTATCCAGCAATTGCTTTTTTATTACAAACCGAACACACATCCCTACTATCCAGCAACCACTTTTTGATTACAATCTAACACACACCCCTACTATCCAACAACCTCTTTTTTTTACAATCGAAATACACACCCCTACTATGCATAAACGACTTTTTTATTACAATCAAAACACACACCCCTACTATCCAACAACTACTTTTTGATTACAATACAAGCATACACCCTACTATGTAACGAAAAGGGTAGGAGTATTGATACACCAGCTATACTTACATAATACAAGCATACTATCACACAAGAGGGGTTAGGATGCAAAAGAACGGGATGAAATATATGCTCACTCTCCGTTATTTACTATCAAAGCCCAGTTATCTACTATTCACCAACCAGTTATTTACTATCCAACACCCAGGGACTTATTATCCACCAACCAGATATTTACTATCCATCAACCAGTGAACTACTTCCAACAAACAGGGACCTACTATCCAACTAAAAGTAACCAACTATCCACCAACGAAGGATCTACTATTCACCTCCCAGTTATCTATCCCTTCTAAGAAAGAACTAACACCACTAACACCACACACCGCTTTATTATTATTCTTATACATTAAGTAAAAAAGATCTAGCCTTTTAAGACCCTTAGTTACCTCCTTTATAATATACTTACGCTACCCTCCTTCAGTATCTCCAATACAGACCTATAGAGTAAATCTTACTCATCAGGATACAGATCATATAAACCTCTTCTAAGTAAAACTAATAATCCTTAAAAGAAGAGGGTGTGTGTATGGCCATGTGTGTGTGTGTGTGTATGTGTGTGTATTACAGCGCAACCGTCATTACGGTGACAGTTCATTTTCACTGAGTAGTCATTATAGCGACAGTAGCATTAGGGTTACAAAATTTGTGTCACCCCAATGTTTGCTATTAAAATTAAATGAGAAACAGACTCTGATATCATTCGTGATGCTATATGGAACGAACTATTAATCTCTCAGCTTGACGTAATCTTTGGATTTGTTTTGCTATGTTTCTTCAATTTCAAGTGATGACAGCAAGCATCACTTCTGCCATGCGGCAGACTCAAATCAACACGGCTTTGTACCCAAGATCAATGCTGACTGTTTAAACGTCTTAAGAATCGTATTGTCCCTTTTGTCTTCAAAGTGTTTTTGTTTGCTGGACACCATTCCCAGAAAATGCTATAAGCGACAGCTAGGTCATGCAGGCTTTCTGCATGAAAAATATGAGCAGTTTAAAGCATCGAAGGTACTGCTGTAAAAGTTAGACTAGTTCCATGACCAATTCCACTGGATCTAATATGAAACCCGGATCTGGATCAAACACAGACAAACAAGTTTCCGGATTTGACCACAATGATCATCTTTTCGCAACTTTTGGTATTATTCAGTAAGTCCTTAATTTAAGGGTCATTTCAGTGAAACTTACTGTCAAATCGTAAGGGATTGACATATCTGCACAAGGTAAGCAGAGTTCTTGCGTGGTGTGCATTTTACATAGATATGGTAGTGTGTACATGAACCTATACAAGGCATTCCATAAATCTGGAAGTAGCTGGTAAAGATTTCATAGTAACATGGGGGTGCTCCTCCATCAGGTGTACAGGGAGCAGCATAAAGTAATCGTGTGCTGAGACAGATTTAGGTGGGTAAATTAACCGGCTACTGGCACGTAGAAAATGCATTGCTATAACACAGGACAACATTCAACCGGTACTCATCGTCTTGCACAGTTGCTGAAGCAATCAAATTTGAACTGTTGACCCCCCCTCCTTTTTTCAAAGGCCATCAGAGAAAGAGTTTTATCAGGGATTGAATAAGATTATATAAAGGTAAATGGTGAATAACAGACACTGTATTTTGGTGACTTAAACCGTGTTGATACAATGCTCAATATCACAATTGACTTCAATCTAATATCGGGTCAAAAATAAAAATAAAAAAATAAAAAAATTCAGATGTCAATAGTTATTCTAAATGAGGAGTTATAACGCTGAAAATTAAACTTACCAACAGTTTCATAAACATATAATTCAATATTGTATAGGGTGGGTAGGGGTTTGGAGAATATACTAAATGATGTTATAGAACACTGACAATCAATCTCATTACAAGTCTGATTGGTATCAAGCTGTATACCAAGTTGGGTTGTTATCCCAAGTCAATAATTAAAGGAGTTACTGTAGAGAAACATGGGTGGGTGGGTCAGACCCTCATGGGCTATTATCATTCCACTAAATTATAAGGCACAGAGATTACAATCAAACCAAGTCCAAGTTTGATCAATATCAAGCTGCATAGCAACCAAATCTGAATGAAACCCAATGATTATGACAGAAAGTCTTGTGAAACTGTGTGGGATAGACAATCAGGGGCTTTAACAATGCCAAATGATGATGCATAACCTCAACATCCAACTCGGACAAGGTCACATCAATATCAAGCTATCTACTAAATTAATTACAGGTCCAGACATAACTACGGAAATTAATGAACAAATATGAAAATGGGACAGATAGATAAAGAACCAGATGAAAATAAAGGTAGAATTTAATATTCCCTATTGTCTACAAAAAGCAGTGAACAAAACCACTACCCCTTGATAAAAAAAGTTAAAAATTATAAATTTTTTAAACTTTATTGGAGGTTAGTTACCTCACCTTTCCGTAATACGTTACGTGATTGGAGAAACCGCCTTTTGTTTTGAATGTGCGGTCACACTGAACACGATAACAAATCTGAAAAGAAAAAGAAAAAGAGAAAAAAATGCTATGAGTCATGTACAAGCATACAATATATATCGTATAGCCGTTTTTTTTATTCCCTGCAGGAATATTGTTTTTAATGCGGATGACAATCAGAAAGCTGCTGAGCTGCAAAATATTTTCTAACACCGCAGACCTGCAAACCTTAACAAGACCTCAGTAAAGCAGGACATTTTTTTCGGTAAGTTAGACAAATTTTCAGTAAGGTGTAACAACATATCATCTACTATCATAGTCGTCTGAAACAAAAACACGTAAAAAAACAGTTCAGAAGTGTGATCTGATGCACCAACAATATTATGGTCAACTAAAAAGTTTGAAAAGTACAAGTAGGCCTTTCTTGGTCAATATTTTACAATGTCCTCATGCTGAACTTAATCTTCTTGGGGTACAAGATATAGACAGCCCTGTTTCCTAGTTACTTTGGCTTCATAATATCTAATATGGTCTGAAAACGTTTTTAAAAGACAGCAAGCCGTCTGTCGCACTGACCCATTTTTGGAGTGCAGATCTGTTTACCCTGACAGATGTCTATCAATAGTTTACAAAGACCTGTTCATAAATTTAGCCAGTTGTCCATTGTTTGTCATCCTAACACTTTCAGCTGGAATGTCTAACATACCAGTTTTGAAGAACTTCGCAAAATAGGTTTTTTGGCTGTTTTTATCATAGCTGATTCTCTAATGATCTGACCCTCCCACCCCCACCCATACCATATTTTGCACAAACTGGAATATCTTCATAGCAATGAATGATATTAAAACGTTAAGAGTAAGTGAACGAATATGTTTGAGAAAGGCTAGATTTACGCACAAAGTTTTAAACACTTTTATGGCTCTATTATATCTCAAGGAACTATGTCATGCTACAAAACAAGGCAACACTCCCAATTTAAGATCAATTTCAGCTAACCACCTTTGCATTGCATTCCAAAACCAAATAAAGAATTCTTTAACAAATTTGGAACAGAATCCCAAAGAAAATTAGAGAAAGTACAAATATGAATGCAATAATTATAATCTAATTCAGTGGATGAAAGTGGAACCTGTTCGATGTGACAAATACATTACAATTTAAAGTATAAATTCACAAATCGTCCAGTTTGTTGTCTCCCTACTGTTGTACTGTATATAATCAATGTACCTAGTTGGAGCATGTTCTTACACAATTTTCTGTTTATTATGTCCATATATACATGTAGCTTATTATCGATGCTTTTATTATTATTATTATTATTATTATTATTATTATTATTATTGTGTGTGCAACTATGTACATGTACTCTGTATGTAAATGTGCACACAATATAGGGCCACAAAGAGGATTAGTTTCATTTAACTAATTGTGTTACCCTCTTTAATTAATTCGTTATTATTACCATTATTATTATTATTATTATTATTATTATATATATATATATATATATATATATATATATATATATATATATATATATATATATATATATATATATATATATATATTAGGCCCTCCTCCCTCTTTGTGTGCTCCGAGAATGTAGAATAGACCAAATGTAGGTCATAAGAGGCAACTAATTGAGGCAGAAACTGCGGTGACTCAGTGGTTAGTGTACCAGACTTGCAACTGAATGGGTGCATGTTCGGCTATTGAGGTTTGTCCCTGAGTTAGGCGCTTTACTCCAATTGCCTCTGTACTCCTGTGCTGTGAAACACCAAACCAACCAAATGATTTTAATTAAACTATCTCATCTGTTATTCATAATGATCATAAATCACAGAGGGATTGTTTTATTTTATTTATCAACAATTCATCACAGCATCAGACTTGCAGGCTTGACTTCACTCATCATACAGATGCTTGAATTTAGTGACGTAGAGCATTCTCAAGCACTTCAGTGATATAGCTAAAAAGGCTAATCGGAGGCACTCTACAGATTTTGTGTACTTCTGAGACAGTGACAGGTGTAAGGTGAAATTGTTTGAATTTGCAACATGCACAATAAAGAGAATGTTGGCATACCTCTATGATATTTTCATGTACTGTGGCTGAAATGTCTTTATATATTGTACTTGTGGAAATTGTACATGATTTAAGCGCAGAGCTGACAAAAATGGCCGCTCTCATGTGCTCGAAAAATCAGCCTGACTTAGTCCAAAGTACACTATTTTAGCAGTTATTAAAATAAGGAAACGAATTTTGCCAGAGTAGGCAATAACAGATTCTGAACTTACAATGAATGAATTACAAAATAAATAGAAAGTAAAACAAGTTATCAGCTCTTTTTTTCAATTTACCTATAAAGTCCAGGAAGGTAAAAGAGCTAGCAGTTTTTTTTATAGGTCCACATCTGAAGTAAGGTCAAGCTGTATACCCTATAACCCAAATTGCACCCATCAATCATACACCAAAATAAAGAGAATTAAAGTCATGTTCAGCGCATTTTCTCAGTAAGGGGAGTATGTTGTTGCTACATTTGTCAAATACATTGATGCTAATGACAGCAGGCCATGTGTGGTGATCGGTGCCAACTCAAGTCTCCAAGGACGATAAGCTTGTCTGCCTTTGGTACTTCTGCAATAACAGACTCGAGATCTTCATAAAGTTTGTCCTTGATCTCATCTGGGTTGGTCATGGTGGGTGCATAGGGGGTTAGGATAGTTGCATGTCTTTTTCCAGACAGTGGGAGTCTTATTTGCATTAGTCTGTCATTCACGCCCTTTGGGAGATTTGTGACCTTGCTAACTAGTGGTATTTGATGGCAAACCCAACATCAGTTTCAAGTCGCTCTTCTTTACATCGGCCGCTCGAGAAGAAGGTGTAACCGGCTCTTACTTCGGTTATTTGTCCTTGCGCAGATAGGCGAGTTTCACTCAGAGTTGATATCTGGATGTTGAATCTGGCCAGTTCTCTACAGCTAGAGCTGTTCTTCTCTCTGGTCTATCTGCTAATGTACTGTCCATTAGTGTGCGTAAGTTCCAGGCGTCATCTTTGTCTTCTTGTGAGGGTTTCGACCGATAAGGTGGGATCCCCATCAGCTGCGATGTGCTGAACAGGGTTAAGGTGAAGCATTCAATCTTTAGAGCACCTTTTCTAACCCCTTCATCATGCTACAGAAGTGAGGAGTGTGATCCTAAAAAGGGCTGCTCAGTCACCCAGGGGACTGCCTTGTTCCAGTCCTGCTTCGGTCCAGTGAAAAGAGATCCTATGTCCTAAGCCGCCTCTGTGCAGGTTTGCAGTTACAGCTCCGAGTATATCCAGACCTTTAGCTTTGTCGCTCGTCCATCGCCACAGGACTTGAAGGTATCTGGTGGTGGTGGTGGGAGGGGGGGGGAGGAGGAGAATAGTCATGACCTGCACGTGAGTTGGATTTAAGTGAGGGAACGTTGGGCAGAGTCGCCCTCACTCTCTCGTCCAGTCCTGTCTGAATCCAGTGGCACGACAATGTCCAGACGTCTGGAGACACGTCCGGATGTAGTGGATGGCCATCAGTGCCTACTGCACCTGAGGTGATGCCTGCGCTTTCCACACAGCTTATGCCTTCTGCCTTCACAGCCGGGGGATGAGCATATCTGCTCGTCCACTGATCCACCAGAAGAGACTTTACAGAGGGACCAGGTGTAGTTGTCCAATCTGGATCAAGTCACAGGTAATACCATCTACTGGTACTTACAGTAGCAGGCGATGCATGACGTGACACGTATACCAATACCTAGATATTTACTATCCATCACTCCATATTTACTGTCCAGCATGCAGTTTAGATTGACCATTACCCACACGTACTAACTAACGAAAAAGCTATAGAATATAATTGCTACAACCAAGCAGTAGAGTTAAAGGAAAGAAGGAATAAGCACGCTACACACGCAAACTATCTCGCAAGGACTAATGGGCGGGAGTATTCACACATGGATAGACACACTTATACACTATCATAAATGGAGAGACAAAAGAGAAAATAGTAGGAGTACTTACACACATACACAAACATAGCCGTCTAGAGACATTAAATAGGATGGATAGAAGAACAAACACATACTTAATGACAGGCATTGGCCGACTTTGAGAATCCAAGAAGTGTGTTAAAACATATCCGACACTGACATTAATGTTGTATGGAACTAAGTGGGGTTTACAATTTGTAATATTGTTTTGGTGTTTGTCGTCCTAGATATAATTTTCTCATTTAAACAGCTACCTATTGTAGCTTGATAAACATTGGAAGAATGTTTTGTCCAAAAATATGCAGTTTCAAGGGAGGCAGATTTGGTTCTTCAGCATGTTACAAATTTACGGGGTTTGTTAAGCAACATTAGATCTAATACACTGACTAACCTGTTTATCCAATATCAGTTAATTTCGTTACAAATATTTGTCTCTTCCAAGTTTTATTACGCTGACTGAAATGTTACTTATGAAGTCAGTCAAGAATTAACCGCAGTCCGAACTTGGCGTCAAACTAATTTTTTGTGTATTGTAAGGTTTTGACATTTTCTGTTCGAACAGAAACAGCGTGTTGGATAGTATGTGTAAGGTGTTGGATAGTAAATATAGCATGTTGGATATCAGATCTCTCGTGTTCGTGACTCCAACGGCGTGTTGGATAGTAAACTTTTGGTGTTGGATAGTAAATGTGGAATGTTGGATAGTAGATGCCTGAGTAATGGTCACTCAAAACGGCGTGTTGGATATTAAGTGTGGGGTGTTGGATAGAAAGTGTTTGGTATTTTATTGTAGATTACTGGATATTGATCAATACAACGTCGTGTTGGACAGCAACCACGGTGTTGTGTATAGCAAATGTGGGGTGTTGAATATTAGATAACTGTGTGTCAGTCCCTCCAAAAGGCGTGTTGTGAAGTAAATGTGCATGTAGGATAGTAAGTGTAGAGTGTTGGATAGTATTCACTGAGTATTGGTCACCACAACCGCCTGTTAGTGGATAGTAAGTGCGGGCTGTTGGATAGCAAGTGTGTGATTTTGCATAGTAGATAACTGAGTGTTGGTCACTCCAAACGGCGTATTGGATAGTAGGCGTAGCCTTAGCATTACATTTCCTATCTTGGCCCTCTAACGGCCCATACTGTTAAACCTATGGACATTTTTAGCATGAGATTTTTCATCTCGTCCCCATAGTGACCCATATATGTAAAACCTATGAGTAAAACAGTTTTAACATAGGATTTAACATCTTGTCCCCATATCAGTCCACTATACTATTTTGAGGGTTAAATGTCGCATTTGCATAGGTAGCGTATACTATTCCATGTAATCGAAACTCCTTCTACACTTATCGAGGGAGGAAAATCATATTTGTACTAATTATTCAAAGGATGAGTAAATGGCAAAGATGAGTTCAGATGAAGCTGCTGAGGGAGATATGGGTGTGGGATCAAAGGTCACATCTTCAATGGTGACATGGATACTCCGTTGTAACCTGAACCATATCTGCACCGACTGAGGCATGGTAGTCTTATTTGGCATGATATTTCAGCAAGATGAGTAGCTGACAACGCAGGTTTTGTATCCTGGTTGCAACACCAGGGATGGGAGATGTGGTAGGGGTCAGAAAAGGGAGCCAATGAAAAAGCTCTGCTATTTGTGATGGGTTCGATCTCTGGTTTAACATAATAAGGCATATTAAAAGTCCTTAACAAGTATTACTTACCAATTGTGACTCATAACTGAATATTGGGAATTAAGCTTCCATTGTTAAGTTTCAAATAACGTTGACTTATGTAAAGGAATGTGTTAATGTGGGTGTGAGTTTCGTGATGTTTAAATTAAGTCACTTCTTTCAAACATAATGCTCGATTTTGAATATTGGATCCCAAAAATATCGGATATAGAAAAAAGAGATATTTTGCAAAAAGCTATATTAAAATGAATCAGCTGATTACTTATTATTACTGGATGTCTTTTCTCCATGATTCTCTAGTTTATTAATCCACAATAAGTCCAAAGAAGAAAGAGGGGATTCATGAATTGAAGTGCAAGCACTTGGATTGATGGAAAGAGAATTGTAGGGAGCACTTAAAGTGATTTAACTTTAATCCTGAAGATAAAGATCTTTGTGTTGTGATTTTTGTTAATTAATTAAACAGAACAATTAGTAATCAGGTATGCTATAAAATGTAAAATTTATTTTCAGCTTGATAAACTGAAGATAATGAAGAAAATAACTAAGATCGCCTTTGGATTCTATTTTACTCATATAATCTCATTTAATACACGATATAATGATTTACATAGACAGTGTTTGAGACATTTTTTTTATATCTCTAATAATATCCCATGATGAAAATAAATGACACGAGAAAGAATAAAGCTGCAGTCTCTGCGTATATTAAGTTTTGTGTATAAAAGTTAAAACTTTATAAATTTAACTTTATTATTATTATTATTATCATTATTATTATTATTATTATTATTATTATTATTATTATTATTATTAATAATATATAAATCTTCGTCGTTGCAGTAGTCATCGTCGTCGAAGAAGTAGTGGTAGTAGTAGTAGTTTAGTTTTTCGATTGAGCATATTATACGATTCCGTTAAAATGATGTGGTCATCGAATATGAATGCCACACATTGTCTTTATGTAAGACTTAACAAGAGAGACCTGCAGAAGGACAGACAGACGTACATCCATACAAAAGGAGTACTATATACCTCCCTCAACATTGGTTGTGGTGGACATAAAAACTCCATTGTAAAATACATGAATCCATACCTTGCTTCAACAAATATGTCAAGGCCACGCAAATTAATTTAATGAATGGGTAGAAAATTAGAAACAAATGCTGATTTGCTCACCGTATGTATTATTGTGCATGTAACTGCGCGATTCTGTTACTTGAGAGACTGATGTGATGGACAATACTCGGAAAAAACAAAGTTACACTTATGTTTAAACAAGGTTTGTACAATAGTGTTCAATGAACACAGCAATTGTCTTTTCTCCAGTAGGTCTAACTCATTCACTAAAATGAGAATCATATAAAATGGAAATAACTAAATAATGAAAATCATATTGACCCCTTAATATACGTTTATACTGAGCACGATGTTCATAGATAAGGACAAAGTTTCAAAGATATAATGGGAGATAACCCTTTCATGTATCGACAAGAGATGGTGACGACGGTAGAGTAGTTTAATTTCTATTTATAACCAATTTGGTTTCGTTTGGTGCTGTACGGAGCAGCAAAACAAAAAAGGTACTTAGGTGCCGAAGCAATTGGAATAAAGTCCCTTGCCCAACGACAAACCATGGTAATCGATTTGAGCTGATCCGTTACTAGGAATTGAACCGTGCCCGTACTGTTACGAGTCAGGCACGCTAACCACTTAAGTGCCGCGGCTCTCGATTCGTAAATTATCCAGAATTATATGTTTATAAAAATGTCAAACACATTTTTTGCATATTATTTTAATCAGATTTTACTTTCAAATATCTTTTTTTCTGCCGCTTTGGCCTTTTTCAATCAAAATATTTCTTTGCTTCTCTCTTTAGAAAATCTCTTCAGCTAATAGGCTTGGTCATATTATATTATTTTATAAGCTGTGGTTAACACATTCATAAGCAAACTGCCATAAAACCAAGTATTATTCACATTTATCAACAAACGTTTAAAAAGAAGAAAAAATCCCACATGTTGCATATATATATATGTGTATATATATATATATATATATATATATATATATATATATATATATATATATATATATATATATATATACACACACACACACACACACACATATATATATATATATATATATATATATATATATATATATATATATATATATATATATATATATATATGGCAAGAATTACAGGCAGAACAGATTTTCCAGTTTCTGCAATCATCTCAAGCTAACGCGTTACAGTTATTGACGAACGTACATTTCCCATTTATTTTTTGCATGAGTTCGACGTGTACATCCACCTTTAATTATTTTGCCATATTCTCCACCATTTCATTCAGTATTCAGTACATATCATGCCAATTATCAGGATCGCTAACAACTTAGGTGTTGAACTTGTTTGTTGCTATGGTTGAAATGACTAAGACGCAATAAACTACGCGAAAGGATGAAAATAAGGTTCGTATGTGAGTGGATGAGTGTGTGTGCGTTTATGTGTAAAATTTGAAAACGTATGATATTAAAAAACCAATTGTAATTTAAGTCATGCTTAAGTCCATTTGATGGAATGTGGAAATTGACTGTGAAAAATTTGAATGGACCACAATTTGAGAGAGCAGGTCACGACTGAAAGTGGTTGGATATGCTATCTGTGGTTAAAGTCTGTTCTAAACATCCAAATAAAACCTAACTCGTCGTTATGATAGACACTAAATATAGCCTGCAAATTAAATTAAGTAATTTGCCAATAAGATACAATTTAGCATAAATGATGAGGACATTGCTTATTACATTGCTTATTACAGCAAACTGTCACTGTCTCAGGTTCCTCCTAATTTAAGGATCACTTGCCGTCATGCCTGCACTCTGGTGAGTATATTATACTTGAGATTAGCCATACGAAAATGATAAATAAGCACATTGGAGGTTAAAACAATTAGTAAAGCTTCAACAAGAAAACAAATTCAGTTATCTTAGCAAATTTAATTCTAAATTACAAAGTTCAAATTAAAGATAAAAACATCTCTATAGAGTTAAAGATTCTGACCGAAACTACTCAAAAGTCAAAACAGAAACATTTTTACTCTGCTATTCTCTTTAAAAATTAAGAGTTTCACAACAAATTTAGGAGTAACGCTATCGTACATGTTAGCATAAAACTCCTTGAACACTAATATGTGATGATATACCTTCAAAGTTTCATAGATAATGTCCAGCAATAGTTTATTAGCAGAACCCTGCTATCTTTTAAAGAAAATAAAGAATTTGAAATATTGCCTTTAAAAAAACAGGACTGTTCCGATCTGCTGGCCTTGTAATTGCATCATCACTATTAATTGAATAAACATAAACTCAGAGATCTAGTAGTTTCATCTGGAAGCAACGTCTTGGCTTATGCCCAAATGTTTGAAACTAGCTTTCATCTGCCGAGCTTCAAAGAGCCTCTGTCGCGACTATTAAGTGACTAGAATGGCCAACTAGGAGAAGCCCAGCAATAACACTTTTCACATTGTTAGCACTTTCAGTCCATCGGTGACAGAGAGTTGCAATGCAAGCAAATCACTGAGTGTGCACAAATTTAATCTCTGTAAAACCTACTTCTAGAACTTTTGCATTGTCAGACACCAAGGCGCTGACACAGAAAGCGCAGAGATCCTCGAAGGGAGACTTAAGATACTCTGCTATATTTACATCTGTATAACAATTATCTACAGGTCTCGTGGCTAACATATTGGACTTCAACTTATATTTATCACTGATATAGTGCCGTGTCAAGTTTATGCAGCCCTCTTGCGTTACACTAGTCCATAAGTCAGATGCCAGAGAAATAGGCTTGCCCTTCATTTCATCAATGAGCGATTGTTTTTCGTGGTGTAGACTATTAATATTTTGATACAGTATGGTGCGAAGGCAGCTTATACTCAAGATTAAGGGCACCAACAGACCTTCTACAACCTTTTCCACTCCCAATGCACGTAGGACAAAAGTCAACTGTACACTTCAGTTGCAACTGTCTCGTTATACATTCCGACATGTCAGCCAATACCTTTGGTCTCTGGAAGTTAAGAAGAGTTTTCTGCACAGGTAAAACTCTCCCAAGCGATTTTTCGTCGCGGAGTTTGAAACTTTTGTGTTTTAGCTTGATATAATTTCTCATAGCAAAAGTTTCTTCTTTACACGAAAGATCAGCCGTACAAAAAAGTATAAGTTTCTTCGTTCTGTCGTTTGAAAGCTTAAAGTATTCCAGATTGCAACCTTCTTTATCTTTCCATTCTGGCTTTTAAACTAACTCCTGTCAACACTGGCAGTGGTTTCCAACTAAGGGAAGCGGAGTGTACTGTAATTAAGAAACTTACACAAGCACACTGAATATCCCTCTACATTGAAAAGCAGCGATATAACAACAATTTGATAATGTACTACTGCAGTTCAGATTGTTTGCAACACAGGACCAAACAACAATGTTGATCGGAGTATCTTCGAACTTAGCCCTCTGTATCATATCTTAAAATATAGGAATACTCTACACGTATAACATTGGGCTGCACCTGGAAAGATGTGCAGCATTGTTTCAATTCATGATTTAAACAGCTTGATTTTGAAGAAACGGCTGGAAGTGAAGATGTTTATACACATTTATACACATTTTGAATATGTTTTTGATTTTTCCAGCTTACTAAATACGCTTGGCTAGGCGGGGGAGGAGGAGGTTTGGAAACAATTAACCAGTTATCAAATATTGTAACCGGTTACCGCTAAAAATCTACTCGAACCGTCGACGGTTTTCCGGATAATTGTTTCTGCCCTAATTCTCTCTCTCTCTCTCTCTCTCTCTCTCTCTCTCTCTCTCTCTCTCTCTCTCTCTCTCATTATATATATATATATATATATATATATATATATATATATATATATATATATATAATCATGAACCATATTACATCTGTACAGTTTTTTTTTATTAACTCATAAATTCTGTGCACAAACGATGAATGTAAACAGTGCTTCTATTATGGACAGTAGAGGTGTCCAATCCCCATGTGTTATAGGCGTAAAGTGTGCTCGACTTTTTAGTTCAGAATAGAACCGCTGTGCCATAAGGAATAGTCTATTTGGTGTCCCTTGACTTGGCATATAATTAAATTTTCTTCAAATTATGAAGGTTCAGACAGTCATGAATGTACACAATCTTTTAGGTTTTCTTTGACATACTCCTAAATAAATTTTCTAGAATTGTATAAGTAGATGTTAAAATGTTTACCTTATTCTTGAACAGTTCAAAATTAAATACGTTGTAGGAATTACCACACATGTGTTACTCTGTAGATTTAACAGCACAAGAAAAAAGTACTTGATTGGACGGCGATTTCAGCTTGTTATGACATGCACTGGAATTGGGGTACTGGCCCTAGTAATTTCAACAATTCACTAACATACAGCAAATGATAACTATCATTAGAATGGGAAATCCCTGATATTGGTTTTTTTCCTTTCTGTATTGACACCCAGTCGTGTTGATCCATATCAAAGTAGCAGTAATGAAAAACACTCTTCTTTAAAACTTTAGGTTTAAGCATTTTAATATGTACACGCCCAAGTTCGTATTCAACTGAAGTAAGTTTTCCGAGTCTTATAATTGTCTGGTTGTTTGGACAAGTTATGAATCTCATAGACAATCCAGGTGCTGCATACATACTATATAATACGAGATATATATCAACTTGTAGTATACTTACTTTAAAATATAATTACATGTAGTACATGGAAATGGTGAACACTGGTAATATACCTGGATTTAACAGAAACAAAAACATAAGCCTGATAGGGACATCACTTGTTCGCAGATATCAATTGGGCGACAAGAGGGACACTCCGGTTTTGCACCAGCAACTAAGAGCGAACTATATAATTCAACTGGCATATTGGACGCTTTATGGGAAATGACAATCTAAGAATCCATTAACTCGACCATATGAATCGTATCCATGCTGTAATGGTCTCTAACGTTCGTATAATCTTTATCGTTGCATGTAATCTAGCGGTACGAGTTAAACAACACCTTTGCTGATGCTGTATAAACTTAAATCTAAGGATACACTTAATTTGTTTGCCTGGAGAGGGAACTAAGCCTTTCTTCCTGTAACTGAGGTTTAGTATTCACTTAAGGCAAAGCTATTGATTTTTAATAAGCACGCAAAACATTGATCTGTAGATTTTTAACCGGTTCATGTATATTTCAAGTGTTGGCGTTATTCAATGTTTCGGGTCCAATGCATGCATATAAGTATTTATGACCTGCTTAATTTTATGAAGTTTTAAATATCCTTACTGTTCCAAGATATGCCACTTTGGTGATATTCCTGGCTTATTCCGGCTGACTACGTCGATGTCTGGTATTACTTTTCAAGCCACTTTGGTGATATTCCTGGTGTATTTCATCTGACTACGTCGTTTTCTGGTATAACGTTTCATGGGGTTTTAATGACAATACTTGCTTATTTCGGCTGACTACATCGATGTCTTGTATTACTTTTCATGCCACTTTGGTGATATTGCTGTGGGGTTTTTTTTCTTCTTTTTTTTTGGGGGGGGGGATGACTACTTCGTTGTCAGGTATTACTTTAATTTGATGTCAGCATTTTTCTTTTAGATCTCTGGTTAGAGTCATATTACTTACCAATTTGTCTTGTTACTTCTTTTCCATTATTATTACTATTATTATTATTGCTGTTGTTGTTTTGAAGGCATAACGATGATATTTTACATTACACTCTTCTTGTATTGAGGTCGGATCCGTGTCTGTGGCCTTATATATCAACGACTTTATGTTAAATTGTTCCTGTCCCCATAAGTGCAGCTTTCGGTAGTAGGTATGGCTTCAGGATTATAAGCATTTTGCTCAGGCTTTCTTTGAGTTTATGGTGCATTACTGAAGTGCTGACACAACAATAGGTACAATCATAATATCTCAGTTAGTTTATCAGACCTTTCTGAGTTCTTTTGCCATTTTATGTTAGAAAATATCTTTTGATACATTTATAAACAAAAGCTACAAAATCGTGCAGTGGACACATTTAATAACAAAAGTTGAACAAATAATGTTGCATCCTTTTTCTTTTGTAAATATACATTCCAATCAATTAATATAGAGAACGAGTTAGTATTTGTTACAAGCAGGCACCGACACCATGCCTCTTATAACAGACCCTATCAATTAGCTCTCGTTCACCCCATTCTCGTTCACCCCATCCTAACCCACTCAGTCATGCACTTATAAATTACTAGCTAGGCAAGAGGAATTAAGCCACAGTCATGTGCACAGATTCACGGGATTATTTATTCAGATAGGCAACGTATATACAAATATAAATATAAACGACAACAGTATTAAAAAAGCGAAAACAAAAGAAGGAAAGAGAAATCAAAATTTTAAAAATATTAATAGTTCTTGAAAGTAAAAACCAGAATTATCAATTTATTTTAGATACATCTTATATTTAATTTAGTATAAATTTGCAGTATATCTATGAAACCCCGAATT
Organism: Margaritifera margaritifera; assembly: GCA_029931535.1. Lineage (NCBI taxonomy): Eukaryota > Metazoa > Mollusca > Bivalvia > Unionida > Margaritiferidae > Margaritifera > Margaritifera margaritifera. Next base: position 3,687,442 of record JAQPZY010001681.1, read on the forward strand.
ATCAATTTATCTTTAGAGAAGTATTATTTTTAGATTATTAGAAATATGCAGTACATTCATGTGACATATTTCCTTCTTTCTTGTTCCTTCAATTCCGCAAAATTAAGTAGGATTCACGATCAAGGAATTTCAGAACAAACAAGCGTCGCATCAAAACAAAATGTCATCTATGGATCCAGGGAATTGTGTTTTCTCCTATGATTTTATATACAACACAACGGTATTATCTACTCTAAATCTGTAAGGCATATTTGAATGATTTGGTTCCAACAGTAATTATCTATTTAAAAATGTAATGTATCTTACGTTGGGTGAAAAATATAGATTGCTGGAAAAGGAGAACCCCGTGACATCATCTTATCATAATGATTATAAATTTATATCATATTTGAACTTTGTTCTATGAAAAATAACAGCATGGAGAAGACTAAAAATCACATTTCATATGAAATTTATAATAAAAGGAAAGCTGCCAGAAAGATCATAATTTTAGCAGTGAATATTTCATGATCGAGATAGTTAACAATTTAATGAAACTGCACTTAAGTACAAAGTAAAATAGGTTTGGCTCTCAAATATGACATACAAGTTAAGAAGATCAAACTTATCAATTCCTTACAAAGCGTGACAAGACAACACTGACTTTAGCATATGTATGGCACATCATATTGGGAAATCCTTTTCTAGTCGTAGCAAATCAGTTCATATCATGATATAATAAAAAAAATGGTTTCCCAATATTAGCTATTTTCTAAATATATCCTTATGATATCTGAAATTGATTTTCAGTAGTAGAGAATACAAATAATTATTTAAACAAATTTTACAATAATAAAGCTTAGTTTTTGTCTCAAATGGCCAACCAAACTGAATTCAGTATTTGAGCTGTGGACAACTTCAAGCGGTGTTAAACATAGATTATAATCTTATGCATCGAAACAAAAGTAGTAAATGCAAAGTGTAGTGATCGATTAACACAGATAACTGATTGATATTATATTACCAGACATGTAACAGTAATTCCCTTTATCAAAACAAAGATCATGATGTTATTATTTATATCAATAAACTTCTAAGAACATATGAATGTATAGTTGGGACATTTGAATCAGGCCATATCTTAAGATCAATATATAATTCCGATGAAAATACACACATAAACATTGCGCATCAACACGACAATACATGTATTGCAGGTACTCAATGCACTGATATGAATCGATATCATGATAGCTTGAGGATACCCTCTTCAAAATCTGGGAACATTCTTTCTTGCCAATTTATCACCAGTTATGTAAAAATTACATCAATTGCTCTCTATGCCCCAAATTATTGAGATTATGTGGTATGTAATTGTAATTGTAAATTGTAATTGTAATTGGGAATTGAGCGATGCTTTGAACAGTATAAAATAAGTAAATGGCGTAGATGTCTTGACAACAATTGAACCCGAAGATTATATTACGTTCATAACTCTTCCACGTGTAAGAAAGGTAAATTTATTTAAAGCTTGTGAGAAAGATATCAAGCAAGACAGAAGAATGTTGTGTGTTCGGCGATAACAGTTATCACATAGAACTGAAAATTACTGGAACAATATTAGATGTACCCAGGGTATATAAACAGCCATATATGTACACCAAGTGACTTGGTTACAATCACAGTCAACTGATAAATACAGATCTACAATTTTAGGTCATAGAAGTGGTACTTTTTCAGTGATCAAATAAAGTATGTATGAATGTATCAAGATTTTTTTCAACTTGTGGTTCATCATAGTTTTTAAGCATATACCAGGAAATAAACAGGTCTCTATTCCTTTCTCTTAGAGATATTTCCACGAAATAATCAAGCTTCCGTTCCTTTTCCTTTCTCATAGGGTTACTGCCAATAAGTTTCAGAGCATATATCAATTATAAGTTTGATTGTTATGTATCAAAGTAATGATATATAAATTGTCTGTAAACAGCTACAATAGTATCCTTCGTATGTGACGGTTATATTCAATTCCTCGCTTGAACATCTTTCAAAGCTTTTATGATCTACACATTGGCAATGCTGTCTACCCCTACAAGTTTAGTCACACATGTAATATGCATATACTGTAGTATCAAACATTTTCGTGGGAAACTAATATTCGTGGTTTTCGTTGTTGCCCCGAACCAAGAATTAAAAGACCCAACGAAAAATTGGCCACGTATGGTAATCCCCCCCCCCCCCGCCTATTTTCTTACTATGTTTTGTTCCTAGAGGTTAACAAAGCTACTAGTATTTGATAAATAAACGTCAATAATGCAATATGGTAATACAATATTAGCTTTTACACGTGTTATTTTAACCCTTTGAAAAGGAATTATAAAAATTTTATATTCCTTCGTTGCACATGTATCGATAAGGTATCTGGTAGCTGTAATTTCCATTCACTGCCTTAAATCGATATCTGAGATAAGTAAGGATAGAGAGAAACGAGAAAAAGTATTAAGCATCCAAACACTAGTATTACTGAAATTGAAGGAAAGAATAATAAAAAATGCTAGTATACGAAAATTAAATGTAATACTTATTCAAATCGAAATTTCATTTCAGTACAACTGATGTTGAAAAATTTAAATCCTCCTGAAAGCACGTTTCATTCTATCTATGCATTTTTAATACAAAAGAACAAAAGCCTGTAAAATACTAGAATTATTGCTCAATTATTAATGAAATATGTATATGCACTAATTACGGCAGAGTATTAAAGCTTACACTTCACTGATTTTCGGACGAAGCCACTGCTTCAACATCGTGTCAATCAAGTCTCATGGTACACACAGATGCTTGTCAGGTAAGTAATCCCCAAATTGAAGAAATAAACAAGTCCAGCTTTCTCAAAACCACTGATAATTAGGTCCGATCTTTCGCTCATTGTCGCTTGTGCTGCAATTATCCATACAACATGAATTGGCTTGATTAATGAGGTTGCAAGGTTCACTAATAAGGTGCACTGATCGTCACCAGTAACATCTTCCTTTTCCGTGATGGCCTCCATGACCTGGTTAGCATACCAGTTGTGGAAATGCGATTTTAATTCTTCTTTATACACTTTATTTATTGTCAAGTCTAGTGGTCGAAGTTGGTCTGTACCCGAGGCAGGCACAAACAATGGAGTGATTTCACTGTCTTTCAATTTAATTAGCATCTTCACACTTTGGTGGCGTCGGTTTCCTTTGATGTTGAGCTCAGACGAAAACACGTTGTCAGTGATTGATTGTGACATGTGTTTTATTTATGCTCCTAGAGGTGGTAGTATTGTTTGAGTGTTGGCTGTGTCGGCTTCCAGTGAATTTATTCACTCGGACAAAAACACGGTGTAAATATTGAATTTGTCAGGTCTCTGATTTGTGCTCATATGTAGTATTGTTTTAAACATTCAAGTGACCGCCGTTTGCGTCGGCATAGTTTTATTCTTTTGTATATTTTACTTTGGGTATTTGTAGATGTTAAACCACGAAATGAAATACCTACTAGTATGCAAACTTTGACAGGCAAAACGACGAATTTAAATACCCAAGAACAAGTCTTTTTTTCCAAAACCACAAAAATTGAGCTCCAAGAAAAACATGATAAATATGATACTTCAGTATATATATATATATATATATATATATATATATATATATATATATATAAATATATATATATATATATATATATATATATATATATATATATATATATATATATATATATATAAATGAATGAAGAAATCCATTTTTTTATTGCTTGAATACCTCAATCAGTATCAATTTGTATATTGCAATGCAATAGTTCAAGTAATTAAGCTTTAAACTTGTGTGGAATTACTAAGGCGGACACAACTTAAATCATATGTGCATTAAAATTGCGCAAGATCAGTTTTAATTGATTCATGAATTATAACTGGTTGCTCGATATTGCTGTAGTGTTACTTGTACTTTGAAAACACACGCATTCTTTCTTTATATTAAGTTTTGGTCAATGGTATGCTGTTTATTAGTAAACAAATCCAGCTTATATCAATGGTGCTAAACTTTATACTAATGTGTATCTGAGGAAATTAGGAGGTGATACCGGGTTTGTATCTAAGGCAATTAAGTGGTGATACCAGATGTGTATTTGGGGAAATTAACCGGTGATACCAGATGTGCAGCTGAGTCTTAAAGGGTTTAAATTGGAGCATAGTATGTTAGATGCCAGTCTTTTTACGATGCTTGCAATGCTGCTTAGCGGATTAGAATGACCGAAGTAGTCTTCGTTATCTTTTTATGTTATACAATTAGTTTCTTCTGACCACAACATACGATTGTTGTTGTGTTAGTTCTTTTAGTTATGGTTCCATTTTAGTTCTTATTTTCCCAGAGTATTCATTTCATCTTCCTGCTTATATTAGGTTCATATAGTGTCATTATTTATAAAGATACACGGTAGAGTCAGGGTAAAATAAGCATGGATTCCATGGTTATTTCCTGAGGAGATTGATACTACACTATTCCAGAAATAAATAATCAATTGACTTGTCCCCACCACATGAGCAATGTAATGCACTTCAAATCATATCACTCTATGGTAGTCAAGCTCTGGTCTCAGGACTTGCTTGTAGACTTTGGAAAATAAACATTTACCAGGCTAAAATGTACGACGTACCAGTACAGTCATGTTAGGATTATCTGGATTTATAAACACAATGGTGTTCTTGGACTGCTTATCCTGGCCTGTCGTCACCAAGCTATGTCCTTTCTCACTCAATATATCTTTCCTGTCTGTTAATAAAGAAAACATTAAGTATTAACACATCCTCAAATGTAATGCATTCTCTGAATTGTCAAATGTCAAAATGTAAAGCAGTATTGTCAAGTCCTTAATAAGTTGTTGGAAACATTGACACCATTCTGATATCATCATGAGATGCTCAACATGTGGATCCAAATCCCAGGCCAAATTTCAACCCAATTATTAGCTTATAAGTTATAAGACAGAATACTGCAGGAAATGAAACTTTCGAATGAATTTTTGGGATCGCATTTATCACAACACCGAGAGTTCAGTGTTTAAAAAAGTACTGCCTTTCTTTTTCTTTAAATTGCGTCTCCAGAAACAAAAACTGAAGATCCAGGAAGCAAGAACTGTCAATGCTGAGACCTAAAATACACAAATGTATCCAATATTTTGTCTTGTACAAATCGAAGAGATTGAAGACAGAATGCAAAGCCAGATTGTCACCTATTTGTTCAACAGTTTACTAATTAAAAGTGGCCATCTTATATTAAAAGAAAATAACTTTACAGATCTACATATTCCAATATAGAAATATGGCAATGTTTTAAGATCCTTTCATTTCCTTGAAAAATGAAAGTACCTTATGCAAACCTGTAAAGAAGTATTTTAATGTGTAACAAGTCTTTGAAAAACGAAGAGAACTGTTTAGCAGTAATCTTATTATTGATGCTAAATGTGTGAAAAGAGTTGAGCAACCATGTTCTACCAACCTAACCCTCCCACTGTGCTCTCTATTGATTCTGATGCGCTTCTACAGTAGATTGCAATAGCTAATTATGGATGCAAAGGCTTTAATTCAAAATAATTCCGTTGTAGGTAGGTTGAGCTGAACCTTTGGATGAAACGTGGCGTCGGCAAATCTATGAAATGTTCCCTCCACTATTACCGGTCTAGGCGTCCCTCTGTTCATATCAGGATTTACATACGCTGATCAACAAAATTTGAGAAATAGATCATCCCATGCCAGCCCCTCCCCAATTCTCATGTACTGGGGTCCTGGCGTTGAACTTATTTGGTGTCAAAGACCGGAACTGGCATTTTCTTCTCATCACATTTACCAATTATGAATTGTGCATTCTTTTTCCATTGCCAAAAACTTAAGTCATATGTTCTAGAATGAAAGAAGCTAATATGCTAAAACAGTCAGTTAACAAGAAATCCAAGTGGGTCAGATATCGCTCACCATGCAGCACCATACAAATACATCTGCTGGAATTTTAAAGAAGTCACCTTTCGAAGGAGCGCATGCTCAATTATTCATCTTTGAACCTGCAATGAGAAGGGCGAGGCAGTCACAGATAAAGAGGTTCATGGAAAAGATTGTGGATATATTGGGGAGAACTGTGTGCTCAAAATTGCACTCGAGCTATGCAGGAAGAAAGATGCTCGACCTGGATGCGTTTTCTGCTATCAAACATGCCGCCACGCTGCCAGTGTTTCCAGTCGAGTCAGATTTTGTCCGGTTTCCTTGGTTGGGCCAGGAGTCTCGAGTGGTTGGACAGTGGTGGGGAGTGGGCACGGTGGACCGAATAGAACCTTGTAGGAACTGCCTCAGTACCTAGTACAATACCTATATATGTATTAATACAGTATCGATTTTAAGAACAATCGTAGTACCTAGTCGGTTCCTACAAGGTTTCATTCAGTCGACCAAGTCCTATCTAGAGCACCTAGGCCGATCCTAGGATATAGAGTCTAGGTAGGCAACTGCATGAAACCACGATGCCTCCTAAGCGCGACCTTTCTGAAAAACAAGGCAAAGTTATCCAGTTGGTCCGCGGACAAATTTCTGCAATGGATGATAAAAAGACGTCTAGCATTGGATCGTCCCTCCTAGACAGAATATGGCGTACTGCCTATCCAAATGTCTAAATGAAAAGACCCATCGCTGAATCACCGAAACTGTGGGAACCGGTGCAAACGCCAACAAGCGTCGCTGGAACCACTGTAAGTGCCCTGGTCCCGGCAAGTGTCACTGGGACAGCCGGAACCGCTGCAAAAGTTGTTGTCCCTGCTGGAAAAGCATGGCAAACACTGCGCACACAAGCGCCGCTGGGGTAACAGCACAGGTCGACCGAACCTCATGCGCTGGGACAGCAACAAAAACTTTCGTAGCCGCCAAGTATTGTTAACTTCTGCAATCGTTTCGCCAACTCAGAAGTCGAGGTGCGAGAGCAACCAAACAAGCTTTCCTTTGTGTTCGACACGGTACAAGTTCTCTTCGTATCCCAAGCAGATTGAACCGCGGAACAGGACGATATGGTAAGCATTGCCAGCGACATCGAATCGCTTCGCAAAAATACCGCTTGAATATTGGAGATCGAGAAGGTCAAGACACAACACACAGACCAGCTGCATAATATTGGGCAAATGGTCGTGCGTGCAAAGTACTGAACAACTCTTGCGCTAGCTGACATCCGCGTCTGGAAAGTTGTTTCGAAGACTGCGAAAGTGAGTGCCGCGGCAAAGCCAGTAATGACTGCAGAAAGAAGCAAATACCGTCATTTCGACAGTAGCCAAAGTCTGCGCGAAGGTCTTACCGCTGTGGGGGCCAGACCCTTATATGGAGTAAGTCCTGATAGTCAAAGGCTTGATGCAGCCCTCGCCCTGCTGGGGCAACAAGACAAATATCCTTGCTGCAACAGCAAAAAATACGCTCTAGCTGCTAGAACAGCAGAAAGAGCCCATGTATCCCACATTGCGGCACAGATTGGTTCTCCTGGCTGAAACAGAAAAAACGGCCTGCGCTGCTAGAACACCAAAGCGTATTTGTCCAAAAGTCGTGGTTGTATTGGACAAAAATACGCAGTAGTAACATAACAAATTCCACGTAGAAACAAATCAGCTGACTTAATAAATAATGTGCTAAATTACTTATGGGGTAGGGGTGTGATCCAAAGTTGGCTATTTTAGCATGCCTACAATACAAGGAACTCAAAAGGTGACGAAAAACGGATGTAGGCCCCAGGCCCCTGTGGGGTAGGGATTGGAGTCAAAATGCTAGGTCACAAGGGGCAAAACGATCATTTTACATCTACAGGACCTAAACTTAGTTTAGCTACCTATTTGTGGTAATGTAGTCACATCTAGAGGTAGTTTTCACATCGACATTGGTTGCACAAACTTACAAGACTTTCTTGCCATTATGCTTTTTTTGTCAGTTTAATCTAATTATGATCAGCAGTTTTTATAAAGAAGTTGTTTAAATACTTTTCTAATTTTAGAAACAGTAGACATATTTAACAACTGATTATTTCAATTTGCTTTCTGTTTGGCGGTTTGTTAAAAGTAGTAGTTTGAAAGTTATCATCTCTTTTGTTACGTCAGACATTGTGTATGGTTGGTCGATATCATTTATTTAAATTGAAAAATTCTTCATGCCTGAAAGCTTTCTCTAAAATTGGCCTAATACTGTCAAGTATCTTTTCTTTCAATTAGTCGACAACAATTTCTTTCTCCTCATTTGGTAGCAATGACGGCCACATTTGATAGTGAACCAGCATCATTTGCAGAAATTTACAGGCTTCCCTGCCCAAATGCTTACTGTCAAAGTTTTGTCAAAATCTTTTCATTAGTTTGAAGAAATCGTATAATGGTTTCTATATTAATAATACGGTGGCCAATACTGATGTTGGATCTGCATATTTTCTGCAAAATTTAAACTCCATTATTACGGTGAGTTATCAGTTTAATTTGGCCAAGTTTATAATACTATTTTTAAGAAGAAGTATTTTACCTTTTGTATTTTGTTTATATATTTTTTTTGTTACATTTTATTTGGCAACTGGAGCTATATTTCATGGCAGATTAGCATATTTTGTAAAAACCAAAACCAACATAAAATTAAATGTCATTATACAATAGAGTTTGACTACTTGTTTCTTTCGGGGTTTTTGTTTGTTTGTTTGTTTTTGGGGATTTTAAAAAAAATCATTTGCAGGTATTATACTTTTAGTAATGGTGGTGATATTTGATACGACCCACACACATGTGTATAAAATTGAAAGGCATTTTTTTACCAGAATTTTTTGACAAACTGGTCAAATTATTTCTAGCGTCTTTAGGAGGGCTTTTAAAAGATTTTATATTTTTAGTCACAGAGTCCATATTTGTTGGAAAATCAGCATCATATATAAAAGATTATCCTTTTTTTATGCCCGAGTACTTTTTGTCAATTTGGTGTAAGATTCTACAGATTTTTTTTGTTTGTTTGTATTTTTTGTTTTTTTCCACAAATGTTTTTTGATTTTTCTTGCACTAAAAGTGTCTATATTTGATGGTGGTTCGCCGTTGTTTGTACACCCCTGAAGTGTTCTCTGCTAATTTAAGAGCCAGAAAAATTTACATGTGTGTTTTTTTTTTTTTTTTTTTTTTTTGTAAGTTGTGGCGAAATCATTCAAATGTTGTTTTATCATTTTAGTAATGGCGGCTATGTTTGATGGCTGAACGGCATCAAATGTTAAAGCTTGAAAGTTTTCGTTTCGTATAATTTGTGACAGTAACGCGACAATGTGGCAGTAAGGCTGCACAATCTAAAAAATATAGGTGAGACTGTCCGACCAAAAGAAATATCACAAATGTTTGACTTTTATGGCTCCTAAATTCTCAGAAGTCTAAAACATGAAGATGTGTGATAGCTCTTTCAAAAGAAACTCTTCCCTACATTAAAATTAAACAAAGATTACCGAAGCGTGCCACTGTAAATGCGCATGCCATTAGAAAATTGAGGGAAAGTTTCAAAACTGCAATTTTTCAAGTTACAAACTTTGTCGTTTTCTACACAATTAATCAGTGGGGGGGGGGGGAGGGGTAAGTACCAGAGGTTATCTAAACCCGATGTCAGAACACTGAACATAATATTCTAGAGTTTGACCGATCCAGTATCAAGCTTGCTTCGGGTACCTAAGGCAGCCACTCGCACTAACAAATGTGGTGGTGTAGTTGCAATTTTTTGTGTGCTATAGATGCCTCTGCTTTTATTAGTATGCAACGACACGTAATTGCACAAAATCATTAAAAGATGGTAATTCAGTTAGACTGACAATTTAAGACGTCACCCAGATAGAAATTTTTATAATGCGGACACCCCACCCCCACCAACAACACCATCCAGCACAGCTTCTACTCTATCCATTTCCACCCCAGGGATCGATGCAAACAGGTAGGGAGCAGTGAGAAAATTGGCCTCATTTTCAAACCTTCCACTTCACGGATTATGGGTGGCGGTCTCCCTTATTGTCCTTGTTGTTGTGGTTGTTGTTCTTGTTGCACCGTCATATCTGAGTCTTCTTTAGCGTCGAGGGCCCGCAGCACAGTCTTCGGTCTTGGCTGCCCTACTACTCCTCCGCTGTTGGTGTGGTTCTGGGACCGTCACCACAGGTCTGACGATGCAGCAAGGATGCGTCTGTGACACTCTGACATGAGCGTTAGTGGTTATCTCCTCTGTTGTCTGAAGGAGTAGTGTACCCTGTCGTTTCCTCTATTCTTGTTCCCACTTCATCTTGTCCTCTACAATTTCATCCTTCACCATTTTATGTCTTCAACCTGATAATTTGCACACTGTCTACTGGCTATGAGTTTGCATTCCTGCATTGGGATTGGTAATCTTTAGACACCAAAATAGCTGATTTAGAATAGGAGAATATGATTGGATTACAAGGCTTAGAAGATCAGAAGAAGAAAAAAAAACAGCGAGATAAAAGCATGAGGATCAGACACAATTTGGTAAATGAGTTCAGGATTGCGCTTGAATATTAATTTCTTCTACGTTAATTGCGGTATAAACTGTCTGTTGCTGAATCACATAGCTAACATAACGGCCTTAGGACGTTGCGGGCCGTGTGATCTGGCAACTTACACTATATAAGCAGAAAACATATAGGTTCAAACTCTTAATTGTTCTTGCTATTCCACTGTTGGCCTCCACTATGTGGCAAAGCTCCCCGTCGGTAGACGAGTTATATTTCTACACATATTAATAAAACTGCCCTCGCATCTCCCTCGGCTTTGCCTGTCATATTATAATGTGAAGACCTCTTATGAGAGACTACAGCCTTAACTCAAGAGAACACGTTTTCTTTTCAAATGGGATGAGGGTGTCTTCTTAATGTGAATCGTATTCACCCTGTGGGAATAACTTGCCATTGCTGAGGTGTTTTTTAACAGCAGTGTTTGAAAGGACCTTGCCAACACCTGATTGACAATACCTGCTCTGAAGGGTTTTTCTTTCTCTAAACCTATAAGGGTATAGACAGACGCAGGACAGGATATGAGCATGTCCATTAAATAACACAAATAAACAGTGCAACGATACAGTGCAAGGTGGGATTAACATACACACGGTGTTATTGTGCTCACCAGGATAGTGACAAGTGCGGTTATATCCAGAAGATTATAGTTTTTACTGGCACACTGTATTACTCTTGACTTTTAACCGACGATCTGAAATATCGAAACACTGATCCTGTGCTAGTCTTCTTTTAGTCCAAATTGATTTTATTGCTTTAAATAGTCTTGCATATTTATTGTCTCATGATCAAAATCTGACTGTATATTTAGGCATTCCACAATGAGTCTATGGTCATGGCATGCAAACCATTCTAAATTTAGATCCCAGGGTATGTAATTATAGTTGAAAGCGTGTCCTTGAAATGAATGCACTTTAGCAAATAATAGGCATGTGTTGATTGCATGCCAATGCTGAAATGTTGACAATAATATGTACTGGATCGACCATATTATGAATAGACTGTAAGTTCCGAATGTAAATACCTGATTTTGAGATAGACATGTTTCAGTAATTGCTATTAGTGTGTACCAGGTATGTGTAGGCACAGGTACTACGATCACCCAACCACAACTTCACATAATGAACCGAAAGACCAGGGTCTATGATGCGGTTTTTGCTAATGATTTCCAGTAAACAGCATCGACTGAACTGTCAGAACATTATGCTATAGATGATCAAGGTATATGCGGAGTCAAAAGAGATCAGTGGTTAAGGAGTTGGAATCATGACAGAAGGGTGTACGTTCCATTCTCACCATTGGATCTCCTCGAACCCAGGCTACCATGATGTGTTCATGGGAAAGGCACTTTACCCTATTTGTCTCGGCAGGATATAACCTTGAAAGCTATATTATGTTCGTGGTTGAATGCGCATTGTACATTATCAAATGTGATAGTTTTTTAAAACTACAGGAGCCAGATGCCGGACAAAAATACTAAAATGCAACTGGAGACATTTGCTGCAACTTTAATTTCCCCCCTACCAAATTCCATTCACAATAATCTAATTTAATTATCAGTATCACGAAGTCGACTCATCTTAAAGCATCAGTCAACCATTTGTAATGATACATATATCAGCTTTTCAAACACTTCATCTTCTTACACGTGCTTGTAAATGAACAAATCTAGTTTTTAAAGGGGTGGCGGGATGCGGAGATGTTTCTGAAGTTATACGAAAATTGCATTAAAAACAAATCACAAATGCGCCCAAATATATCTTTTATACATGTGATCTATATTAGTGTGTATTCAGGGTGCAAACTGCCTATGTTGTCAGTAGCACATTTTTATATGGGAAATAAGTCACAACATGGGATAGTGTATTAGAGACGGATTGGTCTGTTTGTAGACAGGTTGCCGAACATGGAGATAATGTTGGCCACTCCAAAATTGATTAGCATATAGTGTTGAAGCAGTCTTTTTCTGCCCAAATTACAGGGGTGTAACTGCTAGCAATATCCTACTCAGAAAATCAAAATCATCGTGTTGTATTCTGCCCCACTGCATGCCTCTTTTCTCTGCTTTGTATTGTAACACCCATGTCTGTGTGAGGATTTAAAGAAAATGAGTTTAGGTACAACTAATTAGTAATGCGATTGCATAATTATTGAAACATGACAATCTACTAGTGAATTTATGATTTCTTTTAAAATTCTTAAAGCATGTTTGTGGCTTACAGGTATTATTCTAATAATATAAATAACTAGAGCGGCTAGCAGAGACAACTATAGATTGAATTGAAATGACTTATATTTAACGGCACATCAATACATGAAAGGATATATTGTGGCGTAGTGTATTGTCCAGAGACACACCATGGCGGCCGACCCGGCGTGTTCTATGCAGGATTCAACTGCACACCATTCTGATTACGAGTCCACAACACTAATGTTAGAATAAAACAAACGGCATAGCATACATAAAATAAAGCCGACAAGAAAGAAAGCTGGATAGACAGATGGGCCAGTGATGGAATGCATCTAGATAGGTCTGATCATATACGAGAGTAACTTCAGAATGGCCAAGTGGACGGCCATTAACTTTGTAAAATGAATAACGAAAACGAGTCTCTAAAGGACCTAGGTAATTGAATTTTAAAACCTGGATTAATAACAGTCGGATATCACTTTGGGGAAAATCAAAATAAAACTTTATATGAATATCATTTGTTTTAAACTATGCATCAATTATTATCACTATTTATTTATTCCCCTGAAGTTATTTCCCTTGAAAGACGTACAGCATACACCAGTGGACAGAGATATGTATGAACGGCAGGGTAATACTCTATGCTGCTTCCAAAGAATATATAATATTAGTTTTAGCACTTTATAATATTTATGTTTCAGATATTCAAGTAAAGATGACTCAAAGCCTTGGATAGCTAATTCATGAATAATAAATCACAGCGTACTTTCGATTTAAAAAATGCAAAAACAAAAACATGACCCGCATTATGTAAAACAACAACTTCTTTCAAAGTTTTATTAAGATTGTCAGCAATCCTGAATTGATTAAAAGCGATGAATACCATTAACAAATGTTACTAAGGCTAATGGTCAATAACGATAACAACGTAAATTTACCCATTTCGTTGTAATTTTTTCTGCTACACTTCCCTTTGGCATTTACCTACAATAATATACTACTGAAGGCCATTTATTTTATTTTTTTTAAATACAGCATGTTTAAATTACCTTCCAGGATTACCAAAATGGGACAAATAGGGTATCAAACATATACATATAGACTCCTAGCGTCTTAATGGATATTTTCAGTTTGATCAGCTGGATTTGCTTTGTCGTGCTATAGGAAAATTAACAGCATTATGAAGAACATGCTCTTATTTCGTTTCGAAATTCTTTGCGAGTACATAAATAATTATACTTCCCCCTCCCTCCTCGTCCCCCCCTCTCCCTCTCTCTCAGTAGAAGATGCTAGTACCTGACATTTTTTGTTCCCATTTATCTCCGATTGTTAATTGTGTAATACGATATCATGATTGTTGCTAAGTTATATCTTTCCGTATATACAGTTTTTTCTTATCTACCTTCCTGTCTTCTGTCTCGCATCATTTATATCCATCGGTATTTATCCATTTATCTCTCTCTCTCTCTCTCTCTCTCTCTCTCTCTCTCTCTCTCTTGATCTATCGATCCGAAACTGAGACTCAGAAAGCAAGACATTATGTTTTAAACTATTTTGCTTTAAAAGAATATATATTCATAAGTATTTGATTATAATCTAGCTAAGTATTATACTGATTTTGTTTTCATAATCAGCACAAACATTAGCAATCATGTTGAAACAAAGTAATACAGATGTCACAGATTTCTTATACATTTTGTAATTTAAACTCGAAAATATTAACGAGAGGAAAGCACCACAAGGAAAATAACTACTTTCCTTTAGTATAACAAGCCTACACTCGCGTGTATGCAAATATTTATTTATTTATTTATTTTGTGACTAAAATGTATACGGGAATCAGAAAATTAACGAGTGTCTTGCTTTGGATACAATGTATCTCTAATGCGAGACTACCTTAGTGCCTTAAGATGCCACAATTGCTGGCAAAAGGGGAGGAAGGGTGGAGTTCCATTCTAAATAAAATTAACACAATTTTACAATTAATGTTTTCTTAATGGGAATATTACTCATTCTGCGACAAAGAATTGCCATCTTTAGGCAACAACAAAGCAAAAACGTTTAAAGATTTTATCTGCAAAAACGTGGCAAAGAATGCAATTCATAAAGGTAATGTGGAGAACGATTAAATCAAATCCGGTTTCTTGCTTGCTTGTTTCTTTTCGTGTTTATTTTTTCTTTCCTTGTTTTTCTTGTTTATTGTATTTGTTTGTTTTTCTTTATGAATTCTATCGCTTTAACATGCCTTGTAGACACATAATTCGGTGGCAAAACCTGTACTATAGTGTAATTTTTCGATTTTCACCCTATATGAAATATTGCACAGCTACCAGGGAAGATCAGATCATATAAATTCACCAACACAACTAAACAGGGCAGAGAAAATGAGCATTACACAAGCGGAGTCCAACATACATATGCGTTTGTATTGGTCACCCGGTTAGTGACAAGCGCTAGGGAGTTTCTAGATTTTCGAGGCAAAACTGTATTACTTTTAACCATTTAAAATATAAATTAAACATTTTGAAACATTGGCCCTGTATTAGTCTTCTTGTAGCATATATTGATATTATTTCTTTAATTAATATTGCATATTTAATTGGTTTCATGATCATAATCTGACTTCGCAAATAGTCCTCATTCTGTCATCTTATGAAAAGTGTTTTAAATTTAGATCCCAGGCAATGTACCAATGATGTTGCATACAAGTGTTGCAAATATGACAATAAAGTGTACTGGATCAACAATTGCATAAAAGGAATAGACTATGTTATTTCTGAATGTAAACACTTGATTTGATTTATATGTCTTTCGATAATTCTGAACATGGTACTTGTAGGTAAAGACTACGATAAACCAACTGCAACTTCACATAATGTGCCGGAAGATCAGGGTCTATGTTTCGTGTTCTACTAATGATTTTCACTAAACAACATAGAATCTGATATTTCAGCGCATTGGGATACAGCATATCAAGGTGTATGCGGAGCCAAGATAGCTCAGTGATTAATGGATTGGAATCATGAGCAGGTGAGTAAACATTCGATTCCCTCCACACGATCAGTCCGGATCCAGACTTCTGTGGTGTCCTTGGGCAAGCCACTGTATTACCTTTGCATGATATCACCTTAGAAGTGTTGTTGCATCATAAAAACATCAATACCACGCTTTAAGTGTTGCTGTGCAAAAAAAAAAAAAAAAAAAAAAAAAGAATACACCAACAATCAAGGTCTATATTGTTCGCGAATTGATGTGCATTATACGTTATCGAATATGTCACATTTTAAAATAACAGGAGCTAAATGCCATAAAACTGTTAAAATGCAAGTAACTGGAGACAAATGTTGAAAAATGTCTTCCCATACCAAACACTATTCACGAGAATCTAATTTAATTATCAGTAACATAAAATGTACTCAGGTAAAATTATCAGAAGCATTTGTACTTCTAGTCATATGAAGTTTTCAAAAACGCCATTTCTTTACATGTGCTTTAAAACCATTCATTCAAAGAAAAAAGGGAGTTGGGGCGAGAGAGGTGTCTTTGATGTTATGAAACAATCCCAGATATGGGCAAATATATCTTTCACACATGTGAATTATCTCTTTGGTTGTAAGGGTATAGTACTAACAGAAATGCATCAAATTATCATTTTTCATGATTTTAACGTAAACAGCACACAATAATTGGGCTTTAAACACAATATTTCAACAAAGTCCTTGAAGCATGAAATATAGGGACAATGAACGATTTTTTGCAATAATGGTATAGCAATTTTCAAGATGCATCAACTCACCAACTTTCATGACTCAATGAAAGATAGTATTCATATAGCATACCCAAAACTCATGCAGTTAAATGCAAAATCTTAACCAAAGCCTTAAAAAGAAGATAGATCACAATGACCTTATTTTGTTATTAGAGTGTGGTACTAAACAGAGATGCATATTATCCCCATATTCATGATTCTCACACGAATAGTGCCTATACAATGAAAATCTTCATTTTACCACAGGTACGATACTTTTTAGTGCATACATGTTTAAAATATAAATCAGTCTAAATCAGTTCTTTGCCAAAAATGCATAAGTTGTGACTCTCGATCACCAACGTAATAGTATTAAGGTGAGATTTCTTTATCTCGATTAAGGTAAACTTTAAAATTGTGTTAGGATTATTTCTTATTTCGGATATTTGAAAAGTAGAATTAATTAGATCCTTAAATAGCAATCCAAGTTAGAATAATTCAGAAGAAAAAAAAATTGTCATCAAAGCTTTAACGCATATAATAATAATTAAACTGATACTTCCTTCATTCTCTCTCTCTTAATAAAGACTTTCTTTTCAAGACCAACCATGTCACATTTGCCATTAAGAAAATGACATAGAAGTTTCTCTAAATATTTTCTCTTGTACTAAATGAGAATCGTTTTCACAACTGAACACTTATCGAAAGAATGATATATTATTGAGGTGGTAGTCAATAACTTTTAGTAAGCTTGAAAACGGCTTTCAAAATTCATTTATTTTATTACCTTTCACGAAATTAGTATAACAATAGTATGCTCTGTGTGAAGAGCAATAGTCCGGTTCAATGTATAGTCATTTTACTTAAAAATCACTTCAGTTTACTGACAATATATGAGCATACTCATACAAGATCAGTCTTCTTTTAAACTCGATCAAGTATAATTTTGATCACAAAGTTGCAGGTTAACATAAAAACTCTTCAACTGCATACAACTTTGCACACAACTTTGTGCCTATTTCTTTTTTGTCGACTGGATGGTACACCCTGGAACGTAATAGCAATAACATATCGTAGTACAGGATTGCCCTTTGGCACAAATGAGATCACACGTTCGGCAGGCTGGAATTAAACGAAAACTCGAGATTAGGCCGTAGGAAAACCACTGTGTAAAAAACATGTTCTACTGGCTCTATTGTGCCACGAATCACGCCATATCATGACAAAATAAAATCTGTACAGCCTGTGAAGGTCATATAATATAAGTTGTATACACACTAAACTTGACCTTTTACCCAAGTCTGTGATTTACAGAACATGGGCCATAATGACCTATGTATGCACGGGCAAAGTAGTGCTCATCAAGATGCATCATTTCACCAAGTTTCATAAATATATTTAAGATAGTATGTGCATAAGCACAACACAAATAAGTAGTAATTAATTTAACACATAAACTTAATCTAAGCTAGTACACTCTGAAATGTGTATCAGTGACCTTTCTTTTTTGTACGGGCGTGGAATAGAGATGTATTCAATCATATAGTCTGATGATTCTAGCATGAAGAGAGCTTGAGAAATAAACTTGAAGCGCAAAATTGTACCATACCTAGTGACGAAAGAACAATGGGCTACAGTCACCTAGTTTTGTAAAGAGAGTGTAGTACTGATCAATATGCATCACCTCACCAAGTTGCATTGATCCTGGTATAACGATATGTATACAGGGTGCAAACAACCGGAGATAAATGCAACAAGAAGTTCAAGTGGGCCATAGATAGCTCACCAGGATGACACACGTCAGCATGTATATAGCATGCAAAATACATATGTGGTCTTCGCCTATTTGCAAACACTTAATCTAATCTTGTAAACTGTGAAATGTATATCACAATGACTTTCCTTTTCGTAAGGGTGTGGGACTAATACAGATGTATACAATCATCTAGATTGATGATTATAGCATGAACAGTTAAAATATAGTTAGAGTCATTGCTGCATTAAATATGGGTCACAGTGACCCATATTTGTGAAGGTAGTTAGAACTCATCACAATGCATCCCCTCATCAAGGCGCACTAGTAAAGGTAAAACGTCATGTATATAGAGTGCATAACATCTACGTGGTCATATAGTAAAGCGCAAAAACTTAACCTAAGCCAGTAATGTAGGTCGCAGCGACCTTTGCTTGTTGTAAGGGTGTGGTACTATTAGAGATGCATACGATTTTCTAGCTTGATGATAGCATGAACAATGTTGAGAAATAAACTGAAAACACAAAATTTAGCTCAAGTCAGTGAAAGCATGAAATATGACCTACAGTCATTTACTTTTGTGATCAAAGTGTAGTATTCATCAAGATACATCCCCTGACCAAGTTTCATGATTCGAGGTATAACCGTATATATACAGAGTGCATATAATCTACATTATCACGTGGTAAAATGAAGAAAAAAACATGACCTAAGCCAGTAAAGTGTGAAATGTATGCACCAGTGACCTTTCTTTGTTGAAAGAGTGTGGTACTATTAGAGGTTCATACAGTTTCTATTTTGATGATTCTAGCAGGAACAAAGTTTAAGAAATCAACCGAAAAAACAAACTGTAGCTCAAGTAATTGAAGCATAAAATATGACATACAGGGGGCTACCTTTGTGATGAAGGTGTAAATATTCATCAAGATGCATCCACTCACCAAGTTTCGTGATTCCAGTTATAATAGTTTTTATACAGGGTGCAGAAAGCTTATGTGGCCATGAGATAAATGCAAAAGGTTAAACTAAGCCAGTAAAATGTAAAATGATGATCACTGTAATCTTCTTTTGCAAGGGGTTTGGAACTAATAAAGATGCATACAATCGTATAGTTTGATGATTCTAGCATGAACAGAGCTTGAGAATAAACTTAAAACACAAAATTAAAGCAAACTGAGTGAAGCATGAAATATGGGTCATAGTGATCTATTTTGTAACGTGTATGTAGTACTGATCAAGACTCATGAGATAGCTCATACCGATGCAATCTTCTTAATAGCCACATATGAGAGCGACTTGCAAAGTTTGGTCAGTTGGATGCTTTCTTTTGAAATTGTTCAATGCTGTTGATTCAAAATGCTATGAAACAATTTTGTCAATGTTACCCTGGCATTTGCATCTTCATCCATATTTGATTATACTTCAGTATCATTTCTCCAATTCTAAAAGGCCTTAGGGAACAGCGGTGCAGGAAAGCTCTCCTGACGAGTAGACTCTTTTGACCCTGTATAGCGTACTTAAAGCAACAAAACGTTCCAATTTCAATCATCACTTGAACATTCTTTCACAGTAATCAAGATAAATACTAAATGTAACACAGTTACGTACTTAAAAGAGCAGCGGATGAAGTTAAGTGTTCCACAAACAGGCCGTTTCACACTCATCGATCCAGCTAGATGTACGAATTCTCTAATTCATTTCGAGTCGAAACAGCCATGGCTATAATTGTTATTTTTAAAAATTCATATTCTTCTTATTATTTATGAAGGATAAATCAATTCTAGATCAACGTTTAATCGAGGACTATTTCATTATGTTTTGTCTGTCTCGAATAATCTTATAGATAAAAGTGAACTTTATTTCTTGACCTGTTGACATTTTGTATCATAGCACAAGCAGTACACAATTCAGACGCTGTGCATTGTCATTACCTCAGCAATTTCAACCACTGTTATTTGAAAGCTAAAATGTGTTTAAACGTCATTGATAATTTACACTGAATTTATTCAGTGTAAACACAATCTTTACGCTCTATCCTAGAGTAAGCAAAATTTAAATGGTGTTCTGTCGTTTGAAAGTCACAGAAGTATTGACAATACGCCATTTTTACTTCGGTCCTCATGTTTATTCAAAAATTTGAGAAAAAGAATCCATCACTATTCTTCAGAGTAGGATACGAAACTTCCTCTCCAGAGATCAAAATTGTGTGTCATCCAATCGGCAAAGCCTCGAGTTTGACACAAAATTCTGACCCTCGTGTGGATTGTTTGATGACAGCGAAAGCAAGTACCGCGGCAAAGCCCGTCTGGACGGCAGAAACAGAAGCTAAGCTCGTCATTTCGACAGCCGCTAAAGTCTGCTCTGAGGCCAGACACTTTCTATATAGAATAGGTCTTGGTAACCAAAGGTTTGATGCAGTCCTTACCCTGCTGAAGCAGGAAAATAAATATGCAAAAGTAACATCCTTGGTATCCGAAAGTCGCATTTGTCCTTGCTGGAACAGCAAATAGATGCTCTAACTGATAGAGCAGGAGAAAAGAACCCTTGTATCCCACACTGCAGCATAGATTGGTTCTCCTTTCTAGAACAGAAAAAAAAATGGCCTGCGCTGCTGAAATACCAAAGCGTAGTTGTCAAAAATCGCTGTTATCCTTGAGGAAACTAAGCGGTAGTAAAATAACAACTCCCACGTGGACAAACACCAGAAGAAAACGGCTGGCTTGGTAAATAACGTGTTAAATTACCTATGGGGTAGGGTGCGATCCAAAGCTGACATTCGTATCATGTCTACAATACAAAGACCCCAATAGGTGTAGAACAACATATTTAGGGTCCCACCCCCTGCGGATAGGGCTGGGGTCAAAATGCTAGGTCACAAGGGACTGTCATTCTATTCATGTCTATAATACAAAGACCCCAGAAGGTGTAGAACAACAGATTTAGGACCCCAGCCCCTGCAGATGGGGCTGAGGTCAAAATGCTAGGTCGCAAGGGACCAAACGATCATTTTACATTTACGGAGACCTAAATTAAATTTAGTTTCCTATTTGTAGTAATGTAGTCACAGCTAGTAGTAGTTAGCACATCGGCATTGGTTGTACAAACAAGACTTTCTTGCCATTATGCTTTCTTGTCAATTTGATCCAATTGCGATCAGCTTTTTTTTATAAAGAAATTGTTTAAATGTTGTTGTTCTTTTATTATTTTAGAAAGAGCAGCCGTATTTAACAGCTGATTATTGCAATTTGATTTCTTTTTGGTGGTTTGTTAAAAATAGTAGTTTGAAAGTTATCATCTTTTTTGTAACGTTAACCATAGTGTATGGCTGATCGATATAATTTGTTTAAATTGAAAAGTTCTTCATGCCTGGGTGCTTTCTCTAAAATGTAGCATAATACTGTCAAATCTTTTTTTTTTCTTTCAATTAGTATACAACAATGTCTTTCTCCTCATTTTGTAGCAATGGCGACTATATTTGATAGTGAACCAGCATCATTTGCAGAAATTTAAAATGCTTTCTGTCAAAATCTTTTCGGCAGGTTAAAGAAATAATATAGTGGCTTCTATATTAATAATACGGTGGCCAATACTGATGTTGGATCTGCATATTTTCTGCAAAATTAAAATCCCATTATTCCAGAGAGTTATCAGTTTAACTTAGTTAAAAATACTGTTTTTGATAAGAAATGGTTTAAAATTTTGTGTATTGTTTGCGACTATAGCCATATGTCATGGCAGATTAGCATATTTTGTGAAACAAGAACATACAATTAAATGTCATTATAAAATAGTGTTATTTTTTTTTTTTTTTTTAATAAATCATTAGCAAGTTTTATAGTTTTAGTAATGGTGGCGATATTTGATGTGACCCACAAACATCTGTATAAAATTGAAAGGCATTTATACCAGAATGCTTTCTAACAAATTGGTCCAATTCTCTTTAGCGTCTTTTAGAAGACTTTGAAAAGATTTTCTGTTTTTAGTTACAAAGTCTATATTTGTTAGAAGATCAGCATTACTTGTAAAGGATTGGACTTTTTATGCCAGAGTACTTTCTGTCAATTTTGTGTGAGATTCTGCTTATTTTTTTTAAAACTTTGTTACAAAGGTTGTTCGTATTAATTTAGTAACAGAGGCCACATTTGATGGTGATTTGGCATTATTTGTACAACCTTGAAATGTTCTCTGTTAATTTAGGAGCCAACAAAATAATTTTTTTTATATTTATTTATTTTGTTCTGATTGGCAGTTGTCGTGAAATCATTTAAATGTTGTTTTTATCATTTTAGTAAAGGCGGCTATATTTGATGGCTGAACGGTATACAATGTAAAAGCTTTAAATATTTCATTTCGGATGATTTGTGACAGTGACGCGACAATGTGTCAATAACGCTGCGCAATAACGTTGCGCAATCTGGAAGATATAGGTGACCCAATGCGAGGGTAAGACTGTCCGACCAGAAGAAATATTACAAAATGTCACTGTAAATGCTCATTCCATTAGAACATTGAGGGAAAGTTTCAAAATTGCAATTTCTCTAGTTACAAACCTTGTTGTCGATATGTACAAAATTATCGGGGAGGGGGAGGAGGGAGAGTAAGTATTAGAGTTTTTCTAAACTGGATGTCAGCACACTGAATACCATTCGTGAGTCGGACCGACGCCAGTATCAGTCTTGAGTCAGATACCTGAGACAGCCACTCGCACTGACAAAGGTTGTGTCCTAGTTGCAAGTTTTTGTGCTATAGATGCCTCTGCTTTTGCTAATATGCAATGACACGTAACTGCACAAAATCGTTAAAAGAGGGTATTTCAGTTAGACCGACAATTTAAGACGTCAACCCAGATAACGACGATTTATGATGCCGACGCCTTCACCCTCCTTCTCCGCCCCAACAAACAACACTGTCCGTGTCGACGTCTTACCTAGTATTACCAGTGTTGCAGTATTGTAAGTAACATACCAGCGTAAATTCCATATATTTATTCGTTTGTATCCGTATAAATGAACTGTTATCAAAAACTGGTTTTCCATGGATATAAATGCTTGATACAGAATTGCATTTTCAAATTTTTACATGTGAAAGCTGGCGGTTAGTGCACTTACCCCATATAAATGAACTATTATCAAGAATTGGATTTCCATCACTTTTCTGCGCGTGAAAGTCAGCGGAAAGTGTACTTACATCATCATGTTCTGACTAGCCATTTCTCTCAGTGTCTCACCTATATTAGCTGGGTTGAGATTGGTATAAACTTCATGTAGATTGACACTCCTTTCGGAAACCAGATGGTTGGAAATCGGAGATTTCCACGTACTGTATGATGATACTGTTACACTCATGCTAGAAACAAGTCGATTAAGTTCTAGCCTGTACAGTAGGATACATTTAACTCATTACGACCGGGAGGTTTTACTTACTTTCACTTAAAATTGGGGGAGAATAGACAGTTTTATTGTTGTTTCCAATGGAATCTAAGCACGTCTGATTTAGAGCGATCATCCCAACAGTGTTATGCTATCGACAGTTGATTAGATATGTAACACAGGTCGTTTTAGATTGGCTTTCAGGCCCGCACATGGGCAGATGGGTAAAAATTGGACTTCTATTTTTTGTGTATTGGAACCATTATTTTTGCCTGCTTGTTCCCTTTTACCCTAAATCCCAAAGTTACCAAATTTTGTACAAAGGTTCGTCAGTCCGTGGGAAGTTTGATCAGGTCTGCTTTAGAGCTCACGAGAGCAAGCCTACAATCTGGACATAATCTCCGGTCCTGCAACCGCCGATGTTTTTAGTAACGAAACTCGGGTCTCAAAGTTGCATTTTTCCGATGTAGTTTTTAATGTGCGTATAATGTTTAATTTACTTGGCATCAGTGTAAAGCTACATGCTTCATGTTTTTTCACTAATACAGCCTGCTTGGGTCTATTGTGAATTGTGACGACGTCACAGGCCGTAGAAGAAGGGTACAATCTCGTAACACAAAATTGTGTCTCTCGGCCTTTATAAGTTAATACGGGTAGTTTTGATAAGCGCACCACGTCCAAAGCGCCTTAGCTGTTAGTTTCTTTAGTATCCTTTAATAGAGAGATTTCCAATGAAGTCACGTACTAGTACTCTCATTAATGTTTACAATTTCTTCGTGTAGTATGGACTTTCATGGTTAATAGACGTAACACATTTTAACAATGGTAAACTTGTATGTCGTTATTTGTTCGTTATCACAACTGGGTTGATAAATGTATCAGTATTTTCATACATTGCCTGTACTGTTTACTTCACAAACTGAGTCAATGTTGAAACTATAGGTAATTGCCACACATTGCCTTGAATCAGTTTGCATTTACGTCATGAATTATTGCCAGCGCAAGGTATTGATGTATATCTCTAGATCCGCTTATAAACATCTCCTTACTTGTTACATTATTAAAGCTCTTCCTTATCTATGGGTAAAAAGACGGATTGCATTCATTTTGATTAATTAATTTAAGCTCGATTTACTAGTATTTCACAAATAATGTCCTGTCCCATTTGAAGCTCTGTCATATCTTTAGAGCCTACTCACCTCTAAACAGTCCCCATTGTAGAAGGCAACCGTATTGCACAGGATTACAAATAATGGAAATATCTGTTACAGTGTGCTATGAATTTGAACTCATAGGAGGAAATTATGTTAAAGACAAGATTAATGGATGGAGGAGCAATCAGACAAAGGGTGTTTTATTCAAAATGTCTCTGTTGTGTTTGTGTTTGTGTGTGTGCGTGTGTTTGTATATAATAAAAGAGTCTAAATAATGTCAACACACATTGGAGAATAAGTTGTTTCAATGCTTCAATAAAGTAAAAGCAAAAACCTAAATGTTTCTGAGTTGATACCTGCTATCGATAAAGCCACACATTTATTGTTTGACTGTTTGTCCTAATACTCACAATCACCATAATTGGGTATTAATATAGAAACCAGTTAAAACAAATATTAAAAAGCAGTCTAACTACAACTAGCATTCATTACAACAGCCTTATTAGAAGTGTTGTTTGTATTTAATTCAATCATACAATCTTTGATTCCAACCGTGGTGTATATTTTAACAGGTAATTTTCCAATGGTGGTAATGTTTTGTTTTATAACATATTTCAACAAAATATATATTTCTATATCAATTTATTAAACAGTAACATTAAGCAATCAAAATAAAAGACATGCGCTCATATTTTGAAATATATATAAATTCATCTTTATGCTATCTGTACAATTGTTCATACGATCCCTATTTGCAAAATGTGATGGAACAACAGTAGTAATGTGGGGCACTATAGCCTCTTAGGGTAAGTAACATTACGCCATAGGTTAACATTATTGGTAGGTATAGCCCCTATCGGAATGTTAATGTTAAAAAATGTTGATAGGTTTAACAGGATGGGGCCAAAGAGGCTTGTAACCTATGGACCTAAGCCTAGGTTTAAAATTCTGTGCCTTCATAACCAAATATGGAAATGGTAAGTTTAATTATTTCTAGATACTAATGAACACCCACATTTGATTACTATCCATAACCTATTACATACTATCCAATGCACCGTATGTAGCGACTGAAAGCCAACACAGACAATCCAACGAAAACGGCATGAGAGCTTACACACAATATACTTGCAAACCAACAGACATACTATCTAATAATGTAAAAGAAGGGGGATGAAATATTTACACTCAATCGCAAACAAGCAAGAACAGGAGTGTATATTAACACACTTAACCCAGAGACATAAGGGGTGGGGGTGAGTTCTAGTCGGTTATCAACAGACATAGACATATACGTACATTAACATTCAAACAAAAACACATAGAGTGACAATGATTTTAAGTGATATCTCTCTTTCCGAAGAGCTTTAGGTGCCTCTGGAAAGGGCCGTTTAAATTATTGTAGACATCTAGTGTCCGCACTTCCCCAGCCGAGCTCCGTAGGTAGCACATATTCTAGTCCATTCATTTCCGCCCCAGGGATTGATGTAAACTTGTAGGAAAGAGTGAGAATATTTACCTAATTTTCCAAATTCTCTACTTCCCGGATTATGGGTGGCTGTCTATGTTGTTGTTGTATTTGTTGTTTATGCTTGCTGTTCTTGTTGGACCGCCATATCTGAATCTTCTTTAGCTTGGAGGGCCCTCCTCTGTTGCTGTTCCGTTTCCATAACCCAGTCTTTAGTTTGGGAGGCCCTACTTCTCCGCTGCTGTTAGGATGGTCGTGGAGCCCTCACCACAGGTCTGACGACGCAGCAAGGACGCGTCTGTGACACTCTGACATGCGTATTATTGGTTATCACCTCTGTTATCGGAACAAACCGTTTTCCCTGTCGCTCTCACTTTTCTTGTTCCCACTTCTTCTTGGCCTCAACAAATTCATCCTTCACCATTTTGGTACTTCAACCTCATAATTTGTACACAGTCTACTGGCAAGGATTGGTAATTTTTAGACGCCAAAATAGCGAATTCAGAATAGAAGAATATGATCACCTTACAAGGCTTAGAAGGTCAGAGAAAGAAAAAGGCGAGATAAAAACATGCGAATCAAACACAATTTGGTAAATGAGTTCAGGATTGCGTTTGAATATTAATATCTTCTGCATTACTTGGGGTATAAACTTTCAGTTGCTGAATAACATAACGGCCTTAGGACGTTGCGGGCCGTGTGATATGACAACTTACACTATATAAGCAGAAAACACATAACTTTAAACTCTTAATTGTTCTTGCTATTCCACTGTAGGCCTTCACTATGTGGCAAAGCTCCCAGTCGGTTGACGCTTTATATTTCTACACATACTAATGAAACTGCCCTCGTTTGTCCCGCGGCTTTGCATGTTCATACTATAACGTGAAGACCTCTTATGAGAGAGTACTGCCTTGACTTAAGAGAACACATTTTCTTTTCAAATGGGATGTGGGTGTCTTATTAAGGTGAATCTATTCACCCTGTGGGAATAAACTGCCATCGCTGAGTTTTTTTTTAGCAGAATTGTTTTAAAGCACCTTGCCAGCAGATACCTGATTAGCAATACCTGCTCTAAAAGGTTTTTCTTTCCCTAAATCTACAAGGGTATAGACAGGTGCAGGGCAAGATATGAGCATGTGGATTAAATAACACAAATAAACAGTGCAGGGACAAAGTGCAAGGTGGGATTAACGTACACACGGTGTTATTATGGCCACCAGGATAGTGACAAGTGCAGTTATATCCAGAAATTTATAGTTTTTACTGGCAAATAGTATTACTCGAATGCAAACCATTCAAAATTTAGATCCCAGGGAATGTAATGACAGTTGAATGCGTGTCATTGAAATGAATGCACTGAAGCAACTAATTGGCATGTGTTGATTGCATGCCAATGTTGAAATGTTGACAGTAATATGTACTGGATCGATCATTGTATGAATAGTCTGTTATTTCTGAATGTAAATACCTGATTTTGAGATAGACGTTTTTCAGTAATTGTTAACACGGTGCACCATGTAAGTGTAGGCACAGGTACTACGATCACCCAACTGCAGCTTCACATAATGAGCCGGAAGACCAGGGTCTATGTTGCGTTTACTACTACTGATTTCCAGTAAACAGTATGGACTCAATTGTCAGTACATGCTACAGCAGATAAAAGTACATGCGGAGTCAAGATAGCTCAGTGGTTAAGGAGTTGGAATCATGACAGAAGGGTACACGTTCCGTTCTCAACATTTGATCAATTCAAATCCAGGCTACCATGGTGTGTCCATGGGCAAGGCACTTTACTCTACTTGTCTTCACAGGATATAACCTTGAAAGTGTTGTTTTGTCATAAAGACCAAACCATCAAGGTAAAGACCAAACCATCAAGGTATATGCTGTTTGTGGTTGAATGCGCATTGTACATTATAAAATATGATACCTTTTCAAAACTACGGGAGACAGATGCCAGAGAAAATTGCAAACAAATGCAAGTAACTGGACAAAATTGCTGCAACATTTTTTCCCATACCAAACTCCATTCACAATAATCTAATTCAATTATCAGTATCATGAAGTGTACTCATCTAAAAGCAATAGGCAACCGTTTGTAATGATAGATCGATCACCTCTTTAAACATTTCATCTTCTTACGTGTGATTTTAAATGAATCAATCGAATTTTTAAAGGGGTGATGGATGGGGAGATGTTTCTGAAGTTATAGAAAGATTGCATTTAAAAAGAAGTCACAAATGTGACTAAAGATATCTTTTATACATGTGATTTATACAAGTATGTATTCAGGGTGCAAACTGCCTATGTTGTCATGAACACTGGGTTTTATATGGGAAAAAAGCACCACATGGGATGGCAGTGGCGTACTAAGGGTAAATGGCTCCTGGGGCGACAATGATAACCCAAAGGGCCAGAATACTAGGCTCGAATTTTTATCAGCTCTTTTGGCGCCCCAAGACCTCTAGCGCCCGGGGCAACCGCCCCCCCCCCCCCCCTCCGTTAGTATGCTACAGTGGGATGGTCTATTAAAGACGGAGTGGTATATTTGTAGACAGGTTGTCTGACAGGCAGATACTGTTGGCCACGACAAAATCGATTAGCATCATGATATAGTATCGAAGCAGTCTTTTATTTTGTAAATGCTAGCAATATCCTACTCCGAAAATCAAAATCGTCGTGTTGTATTCTGCCCCACTGCTAGCCTCTTTTCTCTGCTTTGTATTGTAACACACTCGTTTGTGTGAGGATTAAAGGAAAGCGTGTTCAGACACAACTAATTAGTAACGCGATTGCATAATTATTGAAACATGACAATCTACTAATGAATTTGCGATTTTTTTTTTCTCAAAATTCCTCAAACATTTTCGTGGCTTACATTTATTATTCTGAAAATATAAATAAATAGAACTGCTAGCAGAGACAACTATAGATTGGATTGAGTTGACTTATGCTTAACAGCATATCATCACAGGATAGGTTATAATGTGCCGTGGAATAGTGTCTTGCCCAGATACCCGGCCTGTTCTATGCATGATTCGAACGCACACCATTCTTGTTGTGAGTCCAAGACACTAATGTTAGAATAAAACAAATGGCATAGCATTTATCAAATACAGCCGACAAGAAAGAAAGCTGGATAGACAGATGGGCCAATGACAGAATGCATCTAGATGGGTCTGATCATATACGAGAGTAACTTCAGAATGGCGAAGTGGATTGCCATTAACTTTCTAAAATGGATAAAGAAAACGAGTCTCTTTTAAAACTTGGATTAATAACTGTCGCATATCACTGTATGGAAAATCAAAATGAAACTGTGTGTATATATGTATATATATATATATATATATATATATATATATATATATATATATATATATATCGTTTCAAAACCTATGCATCAAATGTGATTACTATTCACTTATTCTTCTAAAATTATTTCTCTTGAAGGAACTACAACATACACGAGTGGACATATATATCGATGAACGCCTGGTTAACACTTTATGCTGCTTCCAACGAATATATATAATTTTTAGCACTTTATAATATTATTTTTCAAATATCCAAAGAATGTAAATATATACTACAAAGTGCGCACAATGCCTCTTCCAACCGCATGTTTGAAAAGTTCAGTTATATTTTACCTGCTCATTGAAAATCTACATCTAAACTAAGCACAGTGAACAATGTGAAATACAAATCGTTTGAAGGCGAGAATTGAATTTTCTAACTAAATATGAATCAAAACCTGTTGGCTTCGACAGCTAATTCATGAATCATAAATCACAGTGTACTTTTGATTAACAAATCCAAAATTGATTAAAATTATGAATATCATTAACAGATGTTACTAAGGCTAATAGTTCAATAACACTAACAGTGTAAATTTACGCATTTCTTTGTGAATTTTCTGCTAGACTCCCATTGAACTTAACCAACTATAATATACTGATGACCATTTGTTTTCTTTTTTAAAATACAACATGTTTAAATTACCTTCCAGGATTAACAAAATAGGACAATTAGGGTATCAAGCATATACATATAGATTTCTAGTATCTTATCCACCCCGTATCCACCCCACTCCTTCCTACATATTCTCTGTCTGTCTGTATCTGTCTCTCTCTCTCTCAACAGAATCTGTTGGTGACTGGCATATTTGTGTTCCCATTTATCTGCGACTGTTCATGGTATAATAATATATCATGATCTTTTGCTAAGTGATCTATTTCCGTCTATACATCTATTTTCACCTGTCTTCTGCCGGGCATCTTTTTCATCATAATCTATTTAAGTATTGTACTGCTTTATTTTTCATAATCAGCACAAACTCTAGCAAATTTGTTGAAACAAAGTAGCGCAGATTTCACAGATTTCTTGCACATTTTGTAATATAAACTCGAAAACATTAACAAGGAAAACAACACAAGGAAAATAACAAGTTTTCGTTAGTCTAACAAACCTATATTCGCGTTTATGCAAATATTTCGTATTTATTTGTTGTATGACTAAAAAGTATATTGGAGTCAGAAAATTAATGAGTGTTCCGGTTTGGATATAATGTATCTCTAATGATAGATTACTTTAGTGCGTTAAGAGGCCACATATCTTGGCATAAGTGAAGGAGGGGTGGGATTCCACACACCTGTACTAAAGTGTTTTTCTGTTTAAACCTGTAAATATTTGGACAGTTGCCAGGAAATAGCTGATTATGTTGATTCACCAACACAAGCAAATAGAGCAGGGACACAGAGCATTGCACAAGCGGGGCCTAACACGTTTTTATTGGTCACCCGGCTAGTGACAAGCAAAACCATATCCCAGCAGTTTCTAGATTTTCCAGGCAAAACTGTATTACTCTTAACCATTTGAAATACAATTTAAACATTTGAAACATTGGCCCTGTATCAGTCTTCTTGTAGCACATATTTATTTTATTTCTTTAATTAATCTTGCATATTTAATGAGCCTCATGATCAGAACCCGACTTCGCATTCAGTCGTTCTGTCATCTTATGAAAAGTGCTTTAAATTTAGATCAAAGGCAATGAACCGGTTATGTTGCATTCAAGTGTTGCAATTTTGACAATACAACGTATTGGATCAACCATTTTATGAAAGAAATAGACTATGTTATTTCTGAATGTAAACACTTGATTTGATTTATGTCTTTCAATAAATCTGAACAATGGTACGTGTAGGCAAAAACTTCAATAACCCAACTGCAATTTCGCATAATGCGCCGGAAGATCAGAGTCAATGCTGCGTGTTCTACTAATGATTTCCACTAAACAGGATGAACTCTAATCTGTCAGCTCATTGTGCTACAGAAGATCAAGGTCTATGCGAAATCAAGATAGCTCAGTGATAAATGAATTGTAATCATAACCAGATGGGTACATATTCGATTCCCTCCATAGGATCTGTCCGGATACAGGCTTCCGTGGTGTGTCCTTGGGCAAACCACTGTATTACCTTGACACGATTTAGCCTTAGAAGTATTGTTGTGTCATGAAAACATCAATACCACACCGAAAGTGTTGATGTTGGGAGAGATAAGGAAAGCAAATCAAGGTCTATGCTGTTTGTGATTGAGTGCGCATTATATGCTATCGAATATAGAAACTTTTAAAACAACAGAAGCCAGATGCCAGAAAACTGTTAAAATGCAAGTAACTGGACCAAAATACTGTAACATTTCTTCCCACTCCAAATTCTGTCCACAATAATCTAATTTAAGTATCCGTATCATGAAATGTACTCAGGTACCAGTATCAGAAACATTTGTACTGCTAGTCAGATGAATTTTTCAAAAGCGTCATCCTTTTACACGTGCTTTAAAATCAATAATTCAAATTAAAAAAGGGCTTTAGGGTCAGAGGAGGGTGTCTTTGATGTAATTGAACATTCCCCGACATGGGCAAATATATCTTTCACACATGTGAATTATCTCTTTGGTTGTATGGGTATAGTACTAACAGAGCTCCAATTATCAGTTTTCACGATTTTAACGTAAACAGCACACAATATTTGAGCTTTAAACACTATATTTCAGCAAAGTCCTTGAAGCATGAAATATAGGGCAAATATACTTTTTTTGGCAATAAGGATATAGTGATTTTCAAGATGCATCAACTCACCAACTTTCATGATTCTAGGAAGGGTAGTATTCATATAGCATACCAAAACTCATGCAGTTAAATGCGAAATCGTAACTAAAGCCTGTAAATGATAGATGACGGTAACCTTCTTTTGTTGTAAGAGACTGGTACTAAACAGAGATGTATATTATCATCATTTGCATGATTCTCGCACAAACAGTACCTGTACAATGAAAATCGCTATTTTACCACAGGTACAATACTTGTTAGTACATACATGATTC
This sequence comes from Margaritifera margaritifera, assembly GCA_029931535.1. Classification (NCBI taxonomy): domain Eukaryota; kingdom Metazoa; phylum Mollusca; class Bivalvia; order Unionida; family Margaritiferidae; genus Margaritifera; species Margaritifera margaritifera. The sequence goes on from JAQPZY010001681.1 coordinate 3,720,062, forward strand.
AAATATAAATCAGTCTACCCTTTGTTCCTTGCCAAACATGCATGACTTGCGACTCTCGATCACCAACGTAATAGTAGTAAGGTGAGATTTCTTTATCTCGATTCAGGCAGGCTTCAAAATTTTATTATTATTTGTTACTTCTAATGTTCGAAAAGCATAATTAATTATATCATTAAAGGCAATCCAAGTTGCAAGAATTCAGAAGAAAAAAATAAAAGTTGTGAGTAAAGCCTTAACGCATATAGTAATAATTAAATTGATACTTCCTTCCTTCCACCTCTCTCTCTCTCTCTCTCGATAAAGCACGTTTTCTCAAGACCAACCATGTCTCTCTTGCCATTGATGAAACGAGATAGAAGTTTCTCACAATATTTTCTCTTTTACTAAATGAGAATCGTTTTCGCAACTGAAGATTTATCGCAAAGAATGATACAATTTTGAGGAGATAGTAAATAACTTTTAGTGTGCCAGAAAACGGCTTTCAAAATTCATTTATTTTATTCTCTTTCACTAGATGAATATAACAAGTATTATGCTCTGTATGAAAATCAATAGTCTGGTTCAATGTATTGTTTTACTTCAAAAATCACTTCAGTTTGCTGAAACTATACGAGCAAAAACATAAAAGATCAGTCTTGTTTTAAACGTTTTCAAATATGATTTTGACCACAAAGTTGCAGGCTAAACATCAAATCTGTTTAACTGCATAGAACTTTATGCCTATCTCTTTTTATTCGACTGGATGATACACCCTGGAACGTTATAGCAATAACAGATCGTAGTACAGGATTGGCTTTTGGCACAAATGACATTACACACGTTCGGCATGCCGGAATTAAACGAAAACTCCCGATTAAGCCGTAGGTAAACTACTGCGTAAAAAAACATGTTTTACTAAGCTCTATTGTGTCACGAATCACACCATATCACGACAAAATAAAAATAAATTTAAAAAAAAAAAAATCTTTACAGCCCGAGGAGCTCATATAATAAAAGTTGTACATACACTAAACTTGACCTTTAACCCAAGTCTATGGTTTACAGAACATGGGCCATAATGACCTATATCTGCACGGACAAAGTACTGCTCATCAAGATGCATCACTTCACCAAGTTTCATAATTTCAGATAAGATAATATGTGCATCATCACGAATAATAAGTGGTAATTAGCTTAATCCCATAAGCTTATTCTAAACTAGTACGCTGTGAAATGTGAATCAATTACCTTCCTTTTTGTACGGGCGTGGAACTAATAGAGATGTATGCAATCATATAGTTTGATGATTCTAGCACGAACAGAGCTTGAGAAATAAACTTAAAGCAAACAATTTTACCAAACCTTTGAAGAATGAAATATGGGTTACTGTGCCCTTTTTTTTAACGTGTAGTACTGATCAATATGCATCCCCTCACCATATTGCAATGATTACAGGTAGAACCGGCTGTATACAGGGTGCAAAACAAACCTGAGCTAAATGCAACAAGAGTTTCAAGTGGGCCTGAGGTAGCTCACCTGGATAACATCTGCCTAATATCCACATATGAGAGCAGCTAGCCGAGAAATCTGGATCAGTAGGATGCTTTCTGTTGACATTTTTCCAACGCTGTTGATTCCATATGTTATGAAACAATTTTGTCAAGGTTCCCTGGCATCTGCATCTTCATCCATATTTGATTGCACACTTTAGTATCATTCGTCCAATGCTGAAAGGCCTATATGCTATGTTGCGTTGTGTCAAAAGTTGGTACATTTCGGGGGTGGGGGTGGGGGGTGGGGTTGGTTGCTTAGATAAAGTAAATGTTTCTGTACTGTTAGTAACAGAAGCCATATGGATTAAAGCTAGGACACTTTCTTTCAAGCTTGGTCAAAGTCTGTTAAAGAAGTTGTTTACACGAAGTTATATAAGATATTTCTATTTTAGGGCCAGCAGTCATATTTGATAGCAGATTGGCATTATTTGTACAACTTTAAAGCCCTTTGTGTCAGAATGCTGTCTGTAAAATCTGGCCAAATTTTGTTTAGTGGTGTTTTGAAAAAGTCATCCAAAGGATTTTACTTTTTTAATAATTGCAGCTACATCTGACGGCAAATCAGCATCATTTGTGAAAGTTTGAAAGTCCTAAAGGCCAGTATGCTTTTAGTCAAATTTGGGCATATTTTGCTAAGCAGTTACTGTGAAGAATTTACTTAAGTTTTTTAAAGTTTTGATAATGGCAACCATATTTGATGGGAAAGGTCATTGTGTGAGAATGCTGTAAAGTTTGGGTAGAGTCTATTCAGTAGGTTTGAAGAAGTTGTTTAAAGTTTTTGTTTTCTATTTTTACTAAAAGCTGCCATATTTGATGGTAAATCTGCATCATTTATGTAAAATGAATGGTCTTTATTCCGAGATGCTCTGTGTCAGGTTTAGTTCAAACTGGTCTGGTAATTTTTCAGAAGTAGTTAAAATAGCAATTGTTCACAGATGATGGGCAGTGTTTTTTTCTTTCTTTTTTTTTGTAATGGAAGTCATATTTGGTGGATCAGAATCATTCATATAACATTAAAAATATTAATGCCTGGATACTTTCTGTTAAATTTGGTCAGATTCTGTTCAGCAGTTTTGGCAAAGAAGACATTTAAAGATTTTTCTATTTTAGTAATGGAAGCCATATTTGTTTTAATATTGGAATGATGTGTACAAATTTGAAAGACCTTTATGCCAGGGTGTTCTATACTAAGTTTGCATAATATTGGTCTGGCAGTTTTTGAGAAGTAGCAACAGTTATGCAAAAAAGGCCATAGCATAACTTTGCTTCGTCTTAAATGGACAGCTGAGCTAAAAACTTAGTCAAGAATCCATAAATAATGTATATGCATGTACAAACTTAGCCCCCTCCCCTGATAACAGGTGCTATAAAACTAATTCCAAACTACTGGGACCTAGAACACAAAATAGTTGAGAGACAGTGAAGTTGTACATATGTATATGCTTTTATTTATGTGAACACCAATGCTAGGGGGTGGTAAAATATTTCTCCTTTACTTTGTAGAAGTGAGCTAAAAATGAGCAGATTTGTAAGAATGATCAGAGAACCACTTAAAGGTTTTGCCACACAATGTTATGAACCGATGTAATTCTTTAATGAAATTTTACACACAAGTTCAGAAACTGTATCTTTAATATATATAAAATATGATGCAGTTTCAGTTATATACACTGTAGTTTAATTCAACCCTCACACATCTGTTTGCATGCATGCATGCGTATATATATATATATATATATATATATATATATATATATATATATATATATATATATCTTCAAAACAAACTTATTTAGTAACGAGTAAAGGTGTCTCATATTTTCCCTTACCATCGTATAGTGCTTGTCCCAAGTCACTCAGATAATATAAGAAATAGTTATGGAGACATTAAAATGCCTGGCAGATTAATGGGGTGATGAACAAACAACAGTTATAGCTGGAATATATAATAGACTGGGATCAGAATTCTTAAAATCTTTTTAAGAATTTAGAAGAATTTACAAATTAACACCAACTCTAACCAGAAAAAGATCAGATTCACAAAACTGAATGAATTTCTTTTGCAGTGGTTCCACTACTAGCATGCTAATTACCAAGTGTACTTCAATGTATCATGTCTCATTTGTAGCACTGGATATTTAAACACAAAATCAGAAGTTTAGATAATTATAAATGTGTATTATGAAATTATATGAATGTATTGACTGAATATTGGTTCTCTTTACCATTGCTATTATTTTGACTCAACAGCTGCACGACTCGTACAAAAAGGGAGATATCGTTCTGACTAAAAAAGATAACACTGTTGGAAATGCACATCTATCACAACTAGACTTGTGTACATACTTATCTCCAATGGCATTATGTCTATACCAACAACAAACAGAAGAAATGTAACCAGTATTTGCAAAAGAAAACACCAATACATTATCATGCAAGTGTTCTTTATTAGCAAGCAATGATATAATGCAATGTTATTTTATCGCGTCCACTTCTGATTAGCACAGACCATGCTGAGCTCATCAGTACACAAAAGAGACATTAATTTAGAGAAAAATGATAATTTCCATTTCCACATACATTATCCATACAACAGGAAAACTAATTACTGTAAAATATCTGAAATATTTGAAATGACTACTCTTTCTAAGGTGTTAATTGTTACATTCTTACCCTGACCAGCTGGATCAAAGGTCACTATGCTGAACAAACTTGTCCATTCATGTGGATATGCAGCTGGATCAAAGGTCACTATGCTGAGCAAACTTGTTTATTCATGTGGATATGCAGCTGGATCAAAGGTCACTATGCTGAGCAAACTTATCACTTCATGTGGATATGCAGCTGGATCAAAGGTCACTATGCTGAGCAAACTTATCCATTCATGTGGATATGCAGCTGGATCAAAGATCACTATGCTGAGCAAACTTGTCCATTCATGTGGATATGCAGCTGGTGGGGTGGGGTAGGGGAGATATGGTATTAAAATGTCGTTAAATTTACCTCCTGAGTTTTGCCCAAATTTGTGTATCTAAGTAATGAAATATACATGTATGTGTACAATGCTTACCAAGAAATACACGTGTGTCCAACAAAGGTTCCAATAAGTCTTTTTGCAAAAAATAGAATTCAAAGAAGTTTCACTGACAAATTTCAAAAAGTAGTTTAAGAGTCTATTAACTTCTTTCTAATTTGAGTAAAAAAAAGATCTCCTTTGCACATATTTGTACAAAGTTTCATAGTGTCACAGGGATTTCCTTTGACGCACGGGCCCTGGGCCCTGGTGCAGCAATCAGCTGCCTGGATGCATGTGTTTTGATCCCTACGGGTCCCCAGGGTGCAGCATATTTGGATAGGGTTCCTTAATAAAACTATACCACATAATAGGCTATGTCCATACACTGACACCTTTTCACACAATGGTTGGTCAATTGCCCCCAGTTAGTACATGCTAAGATGTCAAACCAGCTCTAATAAGACTCTAATTGCATTACATAATTGGTCAGCAGCATAGAGCCTAATTGCATGGCAGGGGATTATCAAGGACTATCTTTATTGAAGTTTTTCTTTACCACTAAAATTTGCCTTTGATTTAATAATGTCCAGTGAGTTTTGTTTCAATCATAAAAATTAAACTTGTGGGCATTAGGACTAAGTGAAAATGAGTGCTAGTAAACAACTAATCATATCAATTAAGTTCACGTAGACAGTGGTATGTGTTCATGATTTAGTTAGATGGGAATACCTACCAATTATCTTTCGAGTATCAAAAGTGGTCATAAGTCAGTTTTCTTTGCCAGTTTCTTTTTGGAAAACGTCCAGCAACTAGCTCACCTGAGATGGCAGAGAAGTCTCAGATGTGATTTCAGAACTAGGCTGATAAGGTAAATGAGATTCAGAAGTCAAAGAAAAGGCAATGACAATCAGATTAAATATACAAATTTCCTTGGCTAAAAAAGAAATAGAATGCTGTCAAAGATATTAAAGTCATTTAAACATATCATGATTCTAACATTTACAACACTAAAAATGCCCACTGTATGTGTGTCTGCCCCCTCTCTCCATGATTGTTTCTTTGCATAGCATACATACACATTTAATCAAAACACTTATCTTTTGCAACCAAATGGTCCTTTTTACAAACACTGCAAATACAGATCAATTTTCTTTGTTCTTTTCTCTGCCTCTCCATCGCAGATATAGAAAATCTCTCTCTGTGCAATACAACATTAAAAACCTATATTGTGTTGTTTCTTCTTTAATACTACAAATGTAAAATAAATTGTGTTAAATTGTTGTATTGCATAAAGTATGGCTCAGAACACATTTAATTCTTACATTGGGGCTTGGACTCCATGATTTGGTGGGAGACTTCCAGGATTTTCCTTAGGACTTCCCACTTTTGTAGCCAGTAGTCCTTGATTCTTCATTTTCTAAATCAAGGGAAATCCCTGATATTGCATTCTCTGTAATAAATGTTTGTTAACATTTTAACCCAAGTAGAATTCCTCTTATTTCATTCCACAGTCATTTTAGCCTGTTTCTGAATACAAGCAGATCTCCATACAAGAACTGAGTACGAGTTTAGTAGCTAATTTTGACGTTCATATTGCTGGTGGAGTGAATTGCAGAATAAATTCAATAATACTGTCAACTTGTCGAGGATAGTTATATACATATGTTGTAGCCATACAACTTGGCAGATGTTTTCTGCTTGCACCACTATTTTCAAAGATAACTGGAATGACTCTCATGTTTTGGGAGCAATTTCGGTGGTACTCCGTTCGCAGATGGTCAAAGATGTATCTCACGTCCAATCTGTTTACATCAGGAATGGGTTCTGTGTTGCAGTGAGGGGCAGAGTCTTCATAGTATGTGGGAGAAATACACACAAGTACGTATCTGGCCTGAAAAGATGAATTACATCCAGTAATGTTTTCATATACATTAAAATGTTTTGTTATCTGAATAAATCTTTGCCTGTTTTTCTGTAGGCAGAAAGCATGACCTTTCTTGCTGTGAAAAATATTTTGGATGGACAGCAGTAAAGTGACAACTGAATATGCAATAATGGGGAAACTGTATAAAGATAATTAGCTATAATCATTTAATTTGGAAAATATATATTGCCTGTTCTATGTCATTATAATTTGCTAGTATAAACTTTATGGGATTTAAGTGTATAATTTATTTATTTTTTTAAATAAAAAGTCTATACAGCTAAAACTTGGGTGTATGATCACTTAGGGGGTGTATAGCAGTATTTTTGCCTTTGGCTGAGATCAATGGACAATTTTATCAATAAATCAAAATACATGTCATATTGGTTTATTACTTATTAGGTTCTTATTTAGGCATTTTAAATGAATGACAAAGGTAACAGACCAGCAGTATCATTGATTCAGTTGTTGTAATATTTTACTTGCCTGGTTGGGAATGAATGGGGCAAGCCTGTGCAGATCATTTTGAGAAAGAAATCTAATCCATTGGGAAACGTTGACAAATTTTAATGAGAAAACTGCAAAATTTTGGAATCCCATGTGATTTGAAATATTTTACATTGGAATTTGGGCCCATTTACATTGGAAATCAGGCCTATTTTTGGTCCCTTCAGACTCCAAAAAGAAACCCGGGTGTATATACATTGTACATGAAATAAAGACTTGCTTAACAACATGGGAGTAAAAAAAAACTGACGAAAAAACAAAAATTGTATGCATACTGTAACAACACCACTGTCAAATTTGTCACCACCTATGCACTTGAAGACATACAGTATGTTCTGTTTTGTAGTGAATCATCATCTGCTTCTAATTATTGCTATGTTGAAAACAGCATTTGCAGAAATAAATCAAAATGGTCTCTAAATTTAAATTATTTCTCAGATAGGGTAGTAAAAATAAGCAATTTCAACGAATTTGAATTCTTTGTTTAATGTAGTGAGGTAATACAAATGTCACAATGATCGGCACTGAATCTGACCTGGAATTGTGAAGTTACTGGGTACTGGGTTGATGGAAGTGTGAAGTTAATGGATTGACAGGATTGTGAAGTTACTGGGTTGACACAAGAAGTAACCAAATTTCATTGCTCTAATCCAAAGGACAGAGAATGAAATAAAATAATTAGTGAACCTGACCCTGATGACACGACCTTGGCGTTGCAACATATCAGCTTTTAAGTTAAGTAGAAACAAACACTTTCAACAATGACCTGTTAGCATGAACTTGAATATAGGACCCAAAATGTGGTACACAAAACAACTTCTAGTGATGATATAATAGTACATGAATCTTGATTTATTTGTCTGAAACAGGTTGAATGTTTTAGATCAGAAAAGAAAACATGAAAGAAAACTTGTGGTACTCAATGCCTCTTTTACAGATCAAATAAAGGTATACCAAGTTTCATCAAAATACTAATTTGTAATCTTAACAGTCAAGACAGTACCCTAGAATATGGTACTGAACACCCCTTTTACAGATCAATTAAAAGTATACCAAGTTTCATCAATTGATCCCTAACACCTCTAAAGTAATGGTGTAGAATAAAACTGAAAATATTGACATGTGACCTTCACCTTGAAGACAGTGCCCCAAATGTGGTATGCAACACTTTCTTTTGAATGACATGTAAGTAGACCACGTTTCATCCATTTATCTCAAACAGCTTTAAAATAACAGAGCAGAAAGGATATATTGACCTGTGATCTTGATTTTGATGACTGGATCCATAATGCGCTACATGTCACGCTTCTAGTGATAAAGCGTAAGATAGTTATATCAAGTTTACACATTTCAAATGCTTTAAAGTTATGCATCCGAAATGAAAGTGTGATGGGCACTTGGTTGTATAAATGGACAAATAAATGGATGGTTGGATAAATGGACAAATAAATGGATGGTTGGATAAATGGACAAATAAATGGATGGTTGGATAAATGGACAAATAAATGGATGGTTGGATGGACACTATATCCTCTGCTTTTTAAGAAAATGTAGCAAAGGCTCAATGTATGCTAATTTAGGCAACATATGACAAATAATCTTTTCTCACCGTTACATATAAATCTCGTCAGCTTAGGTAAAATAGTGAATTTTGGGGGAAATACTCAAATAGCTACTAAAAAGCACTGACTGAGATACTGGTTTTGTCTTGTAGTGTTACCTGGTAGATACACTAATTAATTTTGATTATGATTATTAATAATTTTATGTATAAATCATAATGTAAACTTCTACTTACTATTTTTAAATTTGCATCCAACCAGTCATGTTTGTTTTTAAACAAGTCCAGTGCTTGGTCACCTGAAAAATCAACCCGCACACGTATTCCATTCCTTTTAAGTCTTCTGCAGAGTTCTATGACCTCTTGCACATGCTCCAGACTGTGCCTACTGTAGGTAACAAACACTGATAAACTAGGCCCATGCTGGCAGGGATTCAATGAGCAGTTGTAGTTGCTATTTTCCTTTCCAATGCAAAAAGACTTAGTCTTTGTCTCATCCATGGAGCTGCGTTTGTTGTCCATATTATGGTGTTCTCTTTGTTCATCCTCTACATCAAGTTGGGACTGTGACTTCCTCCGGTCGAGTCTTGATTCACGAAAATAAATGTGTTCCAAAGCTGAAGAAACTGCATGGTTACTGTGTTCATTACTAGTCCGTACTGAATTTGGTACATTGTTGTTTTGGAGGTCTACTGGTGAATGACATGTACACTGATTATAATCTATTGCTTCTTGATCACATGAGGACTTGACAAAAGTTTCATCAGGCCATGAGCAAGAATAACAAGTACACTCTGAATGTTGTAAGGTTTGCTGTTGGCCCTGATTATTGCCTAGCAAGTTTGAATGAAGGAACTCAGAAGAGGATGTTCCACATGTACAGTGAACTTCCTCATCATCAACATGGCAGTTGTCCTCTGGGGAAATACATACAGTCACTGAAGCTTCATTGTTGAACTCTCGTCGCACAGTTCTTTCACCACAACGACTTTGACCTTGGGTACACTCACTTTTAACAACAGCAGGTATGTTCTGTAGGTATGGATGGACAGGAGCATGATTTTGATGGTTTCTCCCAGAAAAAGTATTCAAAGACTCGGAATGTCTGCCACGAGGTTGGTATGAATCAGACATTTGTCTGGTAAAATGTCTCATCATGTACATATTTCTTTCCTCCTGAGATTGAATGTGTGGAGGGGCCGTGCGGGGCCCCCCTTCAACTCTAGCTCCATTTTGAGGAATGAAAAGTGGAGGGACTGTGCCATGAGTTGGATGCTCAAACTGTATTGATTCACATCTCATCTTGCTTTGAATAGTTTCAGTAGCATTGGCAAGCATTCTTCCAGAATGATCAGCTCTCAACACTTCTGAAAAAGCCTGTTGCCTTTGAGGAGCATTATGATGGGAATGGCTATTGGGAGTGTTGTAACTTTGACCATGAAGACAGTTTAAACAGTCGCACATAGAATTTTCTGTATTGATATCAACGGAATGATTATTTCCTATGGCCTCACAGTATGCCCTTTGTATTTTCTGACGATTTTCTGAAACAGATTGAAAACAAATTTAATAGTCGGCATTGTGCTTAATGAAATTAATATGATATATTTTTTATTAGATATAAATTTAGACTTTCATGTATATTTCCATCTGTTTGAGATATTCTTCAATGCAGCAATGTCTTACCCTCAATTTTTATACATAATATGAAAACATTAAATGGTTCCAAATGTTGAAAGTAATTACTGAGTTCCATATACCACAAAGAATGGAACCACATATATTTAAAAAAAATGTGCATTGTAAGCAACGTTGTTCCCAGATCACTGTTCAAGGTAGAGTTCTGGTTGTCTGTCAAGGCATTTTAAGTGCAGCAAAGTTTCTACTGGGAGCACATAGCTTTCTAAAAGAGAAAGCATTTTTATGCACTTGGCTGGTACATTTTAGCTAATGTTTGCACACAAAGTGAAATACAGAAGTAAATACTGCCAAGTTAATGCCCAAAATGTAGATATATTACATCAAAATGCGTATTTAAAGCAGTGCCATTCCCAAACCATTATTCAGGGCATGGTGTTCATTCTTGCCCAGCTGATACCCCAAATGTACATATATTAAATCAAAATGTGTATTTAAAATAGTGCTTTCCTCAGACCGTTATTCAGGGCATGGTGCTGGTTGGTGTTTAATAAGTCTTAATCCTATCCCAATCTACAAATGTAAGAACTTAATCAAAATGTCATTGTCTACAAACCATAAAAAATTGCTTCTCATGAAAAAATGAATTCGCAGTATATGAGTCAACTGATATCAAAAGACGGCTTTAGTCTTCCTATAAAATGTAATTTACTGATAGGACTATTATTATCAATGAGTGATAAAAGCATACAATTCTGAGTAAAACTGCCAGTTTCTTTCATTTTAATTCAAGGTAATATGTATGATACTCATGGAGCTGACTATACACGTAGTTAAAAGGGTCATCAAGATAACATAAAAATACATTGGTTTAAAAGACTTCATTCCAAAGTATAATTGAACACAAACAAGAGTACCGTGACCGGCACATGATATGCTGTCCCAAGTTTAATAGTCATCTATGTATAGAACTGATATATTCTGACATGTTTGCACAGAAAACATTTGCAGATGGAGTGACCATGACCTACGTCCTTTTAACCCCCAAATCAATAGGCTTCTTTCTGACTCAGTGATAATCATGCACAAAGATTGGGCCAGGTCAATGATGTAGAACAACTGTTTTTGTGTGGAAATCATTTTTCTTCTTAGACTTAACATGACCTCTGACTGTTTGATTCCAAAGTCAAAAGACTACTTCCTTATACCAAGTGCAAGCCATATACATTGTCTGATTGAGGTATGTCATGAAGAAATAATATTATTGTTCGGAAACCATATTTGCATTATTTCAGTCACAGACCTTTGATATTTTGAAGCCAAAATCATTAGGGTTCTTCCTTACCAAATGCAAGCCATACAGAAAGTTTGGTAAGTGTGGCTGATCGAGAACTCCACTTATTGCCTGGAAAACATTTTTCTTCATTATGTCAGAGTAACCTTAACCTTTGAGCTTTTGACTTTGAACCAGCAGGGTTTTTTCTTACACCAAATGCAAGCCATTCACAAAGTTTAGAAACGGTAGATGGTGGAAAACTGAAGTTATTGTACAGAAACCATTTTCCTTCTTTCAGTCACATTAACCTTGACCTTTGAATTTTTGAGTTGAAATCAAGTGTTTTTTCCTTACCCTGAGTGCAAGCCATCCACAAAGTCTGGTACCTATAGATGGTGGACAACTAAAGTTATTGTGCAGAAACCAAATTGTTATGGATGGACATCAGATTACACTTAGCTTTATGGTGGGCATATACAAAATAGTGTTCATTTTACATCTGAACTGTTTCAAGTAGCTTTTAAATCTTATCTAGAAGTTAAGTGAGCTGCAAACAATGTATCAAGATACTGTCTATTGATTCAGATCAATGTGCTCAGTTTTGGCCTGGTACATGGCATTCCATAAAAAATGAAGCATAATGTATATGTACCAAAGCAGAATGGGTGGAATCAGAATGGTTTTAAAAATTTCTTAGAGGTGTTGATGGTTCAATAAAACTTAAAAAGATAATAAAATATTTCACTCCATTGGATTGATTTTAATTGTCATTTCTCAAAAATTACCTGGTTATTTCAACTTAAAACTTCTTAAATTTAGTCAGATGTCATTAATGTGTTGTTTCTGAATCAGCCTCTCTGACAAAGAAATTTGTCTCTTTTTCTGGATTAATCATTGAGGTGCTTACCGTCTATACTTGCATATAATCCAATACCAACTGCAAACTGTATAGACCCGGATCTGCCACCACATAATATGCCAGCAGATCTGGGTCTATGCAGTTTGTAAGGAGTAATTAGTAGAACAAATAACATAGACCCTGCCAGAGCATTATGCTCCGGCAGTTCAGGATCTATGTTGTTGCATTTGGACCCAGCTTATACATGAGTATATATGGTAACTAAGGTAACTAACTCATGTAGTTTGTTTAGTATTCATGAACTGTATGACCTCATCACAGAGTGTGAAGGGAGGTAACACCTGCATAATTGTTCAAGTATTAACTAACCAATATTGCAAAGCGACCTTGACACAATTGTAACCTTCAGTCAACATCACAAAGATATGTGAATGCATAAAGCCATGTATTCTGTTCAAGATGACTTGCCGCAGCTATGATATTTAACCATGATTTTGTAAAATGTTCTGTTCAGGATTCCAATTGTGTTATTTATTTTAAGTATTTTTGACAAAAATGTAGCCGGGACCAACTGACAATTAAACAGGTGATTCACTCAGTTCCCAGTTTTATAGGAATGCACTCCCTATATAGTCCATTTTCAACAATGATCATAAGCAATAGTCAGTCAATGAAAGGGGCCACATTAATTTATATTGTTGATGTTGAATGAATAAACTGAGAAGGATAAGATTTTAGTATTAGTATTATCTTAGTATTATCATTTCCAGTGTTCTAAATCTGCAGCAATGTGAGTTGAAAGTACTGTATATACTCGCGTATAAATCCAGGTCCAAATGCAAACAACATAGACCCTGATCTGCAAAATCCATCATTTTTACTTGAAATCACCATGAAATCTATAAACTTCTACATTAGTGGCTGGTTGCCTCATTCTAAAATGAAGTTACACATAAGAGTAAATTGAGCCTTAATCAATGGTGTATAATATAATGCTTCCCTGATTTTAACGCAAATTTTGGGAATTCGGTTGAAGTAAATTTTGCCAAAGTAAAATATTTCTTATCAACACAGAATATTTAATAAAAGCATACAAATTTTCATTTTCAAGATGTTCTCCATAACTGTCCTTTAAAGATTTTTTTTTTACATCCTGAAATTTTGTCTTCTAGGACTATATGTTTACAGTTTTTTGAAAGGGTTTATCTTTCTACAAAGTCTTTCGGCAATGTTTATTTTTAAAATTCTTGGAACTTAAATTTTAACTGGTGCTATATATATAGTTAGGATTGTGCTGACATGCCATTAAACCACATACATACATACATACATACATACATACATACATACATACATACATACATACATACATACATACATACAGACAGACAGACAGACCTACCTAATTTGACAAGCAAGTTTTGCTAAATCAAGTTTACAAGGTTTCTCTAAAAAAAAGTACAAATCCAAAATGTGAAGAAAAAAAAAATCTGTAAAAAAAAGGAAATAACATTGCTAAAATGGCTTCAAAATCTAATCAGCTCAAATAAGCCGATCAAATCTGATTTGCTTTCCTCAAGTGATTTTTGCATAATCATGCTCAGAAGATTTTTGTTAAAATATGTTTATGTCCAACAGATTAAAAATACCTACAAAAATTATACAACTGCTATAATGGCCTGAAAATCTAATCAGGTCATTTACATATTAATAGAAATAAATCTACCAAATTGTATTTGTCTACCAGGAGTAATATTTACTTCAATGTCCTTGCAAGGTTTTTGTAGAAAATGTCTAAGTCCAAAAAAGTTCTAAAATGTGAGAGAAAAAAATCCCTGAAAATTAAGTCAGTCACCAGAATCTAAACAGATCTTGGGACCCAAGGTATCTGAATATCAAATCTGGCCTGGTTTGGCTAAATAATTTTTGTAACTATCTTGCTTACAAAAAAGTGTGACAGACAGACAAACAGACAGACAGCCCAAAACCAATCTGTCTTTGGGGGGTGGGGAGAGAATATACAAATCTTCTAATTATTTGTTTTATAATGCTAACAATCTATTACATTTGCAAACCTAAGTCAAGACATTTATCTTTGAAATCAAAGTCAGGTCAAAATTCATGTGTAATATGTACAAGTTACAAGTTACTATGTTCATAAGCTTAATGAAGTGGAAAAAGCAAGATGTGACCTCTGACTTGACCCCAAGTTCAATAGGTTTGGTTTTCAGAGTCCTTCATAAACTATGGAAATGCTGGTTGTCAGATCTGTACTATTTTAATTGAGAATATGGGCTAAATATTGCTACAGTCAAGTGTTTTAGTGCAAACCTGATGCTGAAACAACCATCCGTTCTGAAGTACACATATCAAGATTTCAAGGCAACCATCATGGCATCCATCTACATATCATAAGAAAACTCTTAGTAAAAATCACATTTTGATATGGCCATCCATTCAGGTTTCATTCTTGAGTTTCAAATTTTACATGGGTGAATTTTGAATACAAAGTTAATCGCGACATTTGTATAATGGGATCATGTGTTATTTAAAACAGAATCCAGTGTTGGCATGAATCAGTTTTGTTTAAGCATTCTGTGCAAACCAAGTACTGTATCTAACTCAGTATGATTATCACAGGGTTCAAATGCAAAACTATGTACTCCGAGTGATTGCCCTCTTTTAACAAGCAAAAATGTGTATCAAATGTTTGAGATGAAATTAAAGCTTATCTGGTCATATTCTATCTAAATTTTGTCTAGAGAAAGGCAAATTCAGATTCTTAAATCTCCATATGAATGAAGTTGTAAGAAATTTTGGTTGACACAACAGGGACAAGGCAAAAATACAAATTGTCAGCTATTTTTTTAGCATTCTGTGCAAATTCACGAGTCAGATTTAAACGTGTGTAGAAACATTTTAACTTAAAAATATGATAAAGCCATAACTAGACTGATACAGAATTTTATTTTGGATTGTAAGATATGAAAAATGTCCCAGTTTTCACCACAAAGATTGAACCTCATGCAGACAACGTGAGGATGTGCAATTTTGTGAAAACTGTGGAGTGCAACCTCAGAAAGAATTGCAATAACAAGAGTTTCAATATGGCCACATTGGCAGCCAAATTTTGTCTGATGGTCACCATTTTTATTTAGAACAAACTACACCCTGGAATGATCACACATGCACAGTTTCATGGCAATTCTATCAGTTGTTTAGTAGTAACAATAAAAAAACTATAAAAAAATGTATGCTAATGGATGAACAAAATATGGCAGGCCATTGCTTAAGATTTTCTAGTCTTTGACCATTAAGCTGAAACTGCTGTAATGACCTAAAAATCTAATACGGTCATCTGCTTATGGCCCTGATAAAATACAGTGTGTAAAATTTCATTACTGCTGTGGTTCAGATATACAGACATGTGTACATACACAGAGCTGTATAACATTGTTTCCTCTGCTATTGCAGTGGGTGCATAAAAAAGCATGTGAAAGATTGTAGCAGTTTTAAATAAAGAAATCCTTCATCAAACAACATACCATTACTATACAGAATAGTCACAGCTTCCAAGTTCAATTCAAGCAAGACTCTCTCAATATCCCTCAATGTGAAAACAGGATTATATATGTTTTGAAGGTCACTAAACAGTACCATGGTGGGGCTAAAACCATTCCGAGAGTCCCTCTCAGCACGTGTCTACAATAAAGAAAAAATACAATATATGTATATAATTTATATTATAAGACATCGGCAAGAAAATAGCCACCAGCGGCAGTGAGGCCAGAATGCAAACATAGTTTTGTCAGATTTCTGTATCACTCCTCATGATGCATCTAGATACAGTGTATCCAGTTATATATGACTCTGGTAACAATAATTACAAACTAAGCTTAATGTGAATCACTAGAGTGCAAAATATTGGTGACAGTGACCAAGTCTAATTGTGTAGTACTACCCAAAATTCATCTTTATGTCAAGTTACATGACTTTGCTAGCAAAGAATGTCTAAGAAACAGAGGTAAACAAAAGCAAAATAATGCCAAATGAGGATGGAAAAAGACACCGTGACTTTGTTTTGTCCAAAGTCTACAGTACTCAATCCATCCTGATTATATAATTCTTCAGGCAACAGTGTCTGAAAAACTGATCTAAACACAAATATTAAGTTAAACCAGGTGAATATAACAGATTGAAGGAAATGTTGACATCTTATCAATCAATACAAAAGGACATATTGAAGGACAGGCTGCTATCTTATTAAACAATTCAACACAGCTGCTTTGTCATCCAACAGCAAAATGTATCTTACAGTATACAGAAATAATGTTAGGAAATAAATATGTTTTAAAACAGTTTCTTAAGGTGGAACCTCAAATTATTTACATCCATAAATTCTTCAGGACCCTGGTTGGCCAAGTGGTCTAAGGCACTTGCCTTTACAGATCACTGACATCTCACCTCTATCTGTGTGCATCTGACTCTCGACTCAGTCAATGTGGGTTTATTGAGAAAGCTTGCCAGTAGCTTCCCATGGGTCAGTGGTTCTTCATGGAATTTTCCCTGGTTCTTCCATTACTTAATATACTGGCTGCCATGCAGGGCCATCGCAAATTTGCACTGGATGAAACAGCGACCTGGGCAAGCGTCATATTCAGCACACTCACTCAAAAAAAATAAAGTAAATGGTGCCCCCCGCAGGCCTGGCGCCCCAGGCGGATGCCTGTATCGCCTGCCCCTTGCGACAACCCTGCTGCAATGTATAGCTAGCCTATCATGTGCTTAAAAATGGCGCTGAACCCATAACAATGAACCGACCAGAAATTCTTCATATAGAAGTATAATGAAGATATGATAAAAGCACACATGTTAAAATGACAAAGTAGCGGGTAACTAAACATTTGTTACCAATGGCAACACTGTAATGTGATTCTTTTCATTGGATATTGCATAGAATTCGACAGATTCTTGTCCAGAATTAGTCTGTATTGTATCTAATTCTTGTATCCAGAATTTTTAAATACTTCATAGAGATATTCTGAATCGCACCAACTTTCAAAAACAAAAGTAAACAACTACTGTACATCTCTGTGTTTCAAATGAAATCACAGCAATTTGTTTACATGTATAAAAAACCAATACAAGAAAATACAGAATACAGTAGGACCCCACTATAGCACGCTTCGTTATAGCACCAATTCGGATATAACACGATCGTGGCATGGCTCCCGAAATTTCATCTATTTTTTCGTACATGAAAAAAAAATAGTTTTTTTTTCAAAGTACGAAAAATAATGTGTAACAAATTAATTATCATTTTGGGGAAGAGATCGTGTATGAATTTGGATATAATACAATCGTGGCATGGCTACCGAAATTTTACAATAATTTCGCCAATTTCTTAAACTACTGTTTGTGAATGTTCATTTCAAATGTGTCAGTAGTCAATCACTGCACTTTGATCTTAGTTTATTTTTGAAAGATGTCAGCTCATTTTAAAGCTGATAAGTGTTAATCTTATTATTACTGATACATGAACAATAAAGTCATTAAGTCTTCTTTGTGTTTGTCTTCAATACATTCTGTGTACAATCGTTGCTCAAACAATAGCCAACATATGTTTGCTCATTCAACTGCATACACAGCCAAGCATCAAACAATGAGGTTGTTGATAAAAGATTCGCACCTGAATGTATAAATCAATTAATTTAAGTCATTGACAATCATCAAAGTCAATCTCAAAGCTAAAGGTTGTTCAAACCATGCGGCAATGATTTATAAAACATCAAAAAACGAAAGCCGCCAACGCGCACACGTGGCTTGGCGGTGTTGTTAGACAATCGCCACACAATCAGTTGACCAGTGAATAATATTGTACATTCCCTATAAAAATGACCCCATTGTTGATTAAAAATTATTCTTGCTGTAGTCGTTCAAACAAATAGGTGTCAGAGTTTTAATTATTAGTTATTTACAATGGATAACAGTACACAGAAACATAAAGCTTTTACTGTTAAAGAGAAGCTTGAAGCCATAGACAGGAATAAGTCTGGTATTAAACAAACGCAATTAGCTCGAGATTTAGGCATTCATGAGTTGACCATCCGAGAATGGATGAGGGAAGAAGCTAAATTAAGAGTGGTGCTGATGGATCTGCATGAAAGTGAGGGATTGATGAGAAAGAAAGCTGAAAATTAATCAGTTTTTCCAAAAACAATAAAGTATTCTAATTCGTAGCGGATAACATTATAGCAGTATGAAATTTATACTTACACCGTTTATTGACCTTGGGACGTACACGTGCATACACACTGTAAATGTGCTTCATCATTCCTTACGTGATTTATCTATGACTAAATATCAGACTTCTGTGTGCATATTTTCGATGGAATTATTATGGACTCACTCCTACGCATGCCATGAGATCGGTTGGTGAGTACACGTGTTGATCCTTTAACTATTCATGCTATACATTAGACATGTATATATAAATGTACCAATGCATGGTTCTCTGAATAAAGTTAAATATTATATGTGCAATCTCTGTTTTCATTGCATGTGTATTTCTCATTTAATATGCAATGATTTAAGATGGTAACGGTGCCAATGAAGCATGTTGTTTTCAGACCACAATTTACCCCCCCCTCATTTTCTTCAGCTAAATGACTTGGTTTTGTCTTTATCGGTTATAGTACGGTTCGGGCATAGCACGATCTCGTTTTGTGGACCCTGACCATCATGCTATAATGGGGTCCTACTGTATAGCAGAGGTGACCAGATCTACTTACAAGTAGCTGCGTCATGACAAATCCCCATATTCTTATTACACATCCCCCCACCCTCAACCAAAATCCCTAAACTTGAACCATGGGTTGTAACGTGAAATCCATGAAATATATTATGTGTGCTTGTGTTATGAATGCATGTTTAAAGTTTGGTTAAAAAGGTATTAAAACTGGAATGTTATACATCTAACCTTTGACCCCCTCCCACCGACCCCTTTGAAAGGCCCGAAAACAATACCCCACTTGCAGACAGATATCACATGGACAACTGATGTACAAAGTTTTCGGAATTTCTACTCAATGGTTTAGGAGGAGATACAGTTACAGACAGATAGATCATACAAAAGGAGGATATCATAGTAATCCCATACTAAAGTGTGGGAATAACAAGACATGAGTCACTTGTATATTTGACTGGATGAGTAATTTAGTTCTGAAAATGAATTGGTTTCGTAAATAAATTTACAAAATGCCTCAGTCTAGTGAAAGATGCTTTGTATCGATACCAGTCTGAAAAATTATGTTGAATGGTGGTAAATATTATATTTATGAAAAAATTCTGCATGTAATTTTTCTCTAACAAAAACAAAAGGTAAAGAAAGCATTTTTTCCGTTTGATTGATGTAAAACCTGGCATAAAGTCAGTTGATGAGTATACTTCTACTTTAAGTCTTAATAGCTCTTTTGAAAATAAAAAAGTGCATTTAAATTCACACATTTCTTTTTCCCCGCCAATTAATGCAAAAACATGTACAGGTGAATTGCGCTAAAATGTGGTAGTTGCAGTCCATAACTGCCAAATGCATTATGTACCAAACCACAGGACAGTGAGAAACTGCTGTGTTATGCACCGAACCACAGTAAATAAAAAATAACTGAAAATTAGATGAATGCATATATGTGTCAGGGGATGGGGTAGGAATAAACAAAATGGCAGTCAAACACAAAGATTAATAATTTTTGCTATCTTCCAATTTATACAAATTATAGAGTTATGACAGTCCTGTGCTCTTAGAAAATTAATTATTTGCTGTGTAAGAACATTAATTATGATTTGTAAGCTACATGTTTATGAAACAACTAAATTATTTGTATATGTTCGTCAGCATAGCTGATGATTTGAGCAGGGACATCTACGACAAAAAATCAGGAGCCATGATGCAAACATGTTATATCCGAATTTGTGTTATAATGAAGTATGTTATAATAGGGTTCCCCTGTACATATGATTGCTCATTCCTTTTTTTTTAGTAACAATGCAATTTCATCCCTTGTTTATTCCCTAATTTGAATGTCTTTTGGAAGCATGGCTCAAAAAATCACTTGTCCAGCAGCCTTGGACAAGTTGAAATTTGTTTACCTCTCCATGGCAAGCAGAATATGGTGTTAGTTGCCTGGCATAAAATATGATATACAAAATATGAAGAAAAATTCATGCTTCATTTATTCCACTTCATACAAATCTGAATTCTGGACAAACAATTTCACAATTATCTCATCCCTATGGAAGCATACAATTGACAGACTTCAAGGTAAAACTTAATTAACTCTAATTCTATGACCTACCATAATAGAGTGAATGTAAGGTGGGGAACATCCCAGTAACTCTGCCAGAATCATGCACCCATGACCATCATTGTTGTTCACGGTGTCGATGCTACGTGCCAACTTCATAAGTACTGGATAAGGTGCATCCCTTAATGGACAAGGTGGGACACTGAGCCGCATACGAACCATTTTACTGGATCCTCCTGCAGCCATTTTGGTGATAGCTGAAAAAATGAAGACAAAATTCAAAGCAATGACTCCTTCAGGTTTCATACAACTTTGTTTACTAACATATTATATACAGCCAACTGTGTTTACTAATATATTATATACAGCCAACTGTGAACAACACAGATCCAGATCAATTATTTGCTTCATGCACTAGCAGATCTGGGTCTATTCTCAATTGGAGCATCCTCTGCCTTTTCCTTAAATAAAGGCCCTGTTGTGTCGGAGGCAGCCATTTCAAATTTCATTCATGAGAAGGAACCTGTCATGTGATGGGATCATCTGACCAAATACTGTCTTGTATGTGTATATGAAAAGAAAGGTAATGATTCATCAATACAAAAAGATTTTTTGAACGTATTTTCAGTGAAGAACGTATTTCTTTGCCTGAATATGTTTCATTAACCTATTATTTGGTCAATACATACATTCAGGAAACAGAATATAGATTGCATACTGCTTTGTTGCACAAGAATTTTGTGCTGTTTGGTTTCTTGTTTTCCCCTAAAATGAAAAAATTAATCTCCCTTAAGTTTTATATTAATTTTTTTTTTGGCTTGACAGAAGGGTGAGGTTGCTCTGATTGCGTCTATGTTGTTTGCTTTAAATCTCAGGGACAAAAAATAGTGTGTAGACCCTGATGTGCCATCCTGAGTACAACAGTGCTTAGAAGCAAAAATACCAGATTCCTGTTTTAAAATATATTATGACAGGTTGATTAGAGTGTTTGAAAAATGGATATTTTTCATGCATTTTGATTCTTATTTTTATTTGCATCATTAGTCTTATTAAGAAGTATGGATATTCCACTGTTAATCACAATAATTTAATTTAATTAGAGTTAATTTACATCAACAACCAGTGTCTTTCTTCATCACAGCTGCTATGATATTTATGTATAGGATGGTTCAGTATTAATCATAATATTCAAGGTAAACATTCAAAAGCAGAATCTATTATAAAACTGAAATTTCTTTTTTTTTTGGGGGGGGGGGGAGGGGAGGAATTTTCCTCCATTTGAAACAAAGGGGTGAATGTTTTGAACCTAGGAGAAATTTAATGAAGAACGGAATGGTCGGCTGACCAGAAACTCACATATTTTTTTTGGGGGGGGGGGGGGGGCTTATTGCTTGGGAGTAATGGTAGGGCTTGAAAATAGTATGTGTGATTTTTGCACATTCAGTTGATCTTCTGGCACGATTTATTAGAAATCTGCATAACTATGCAAATAGGACATTCTAGAATAGACCCTGCAAAAGAAAGACATCTATATTGTAAGTACAGAAAGATTCATGGGGATGAAATTTTTGTGGTTTAGCAGTAAGCAGACTATTTAGTGGGAATTTGTAGTTTGGAATGAAATTTTGTGGCTTAGGAGTAATCGGACCATATTCTGGGTATAAAATGTTAGGCAAAAAAAAAAATGTGTGTTTCCTATTGCACTGGTTTTAAAATTAGGGTAGGCAGGTATTTTTTTTTTTTTTTTTTTTTTTTAACATTATATGTAAATCAAATAATATTTCAAGCGCTTCAAAGTACTGGGCTAAACCGGCTCAATTAGATGCACAAATCAATTTCGGCAATGTGATTTTTTTATTAAAAAAAAAAAAATGGTGGGGGGGGTGGGGGAGTCCTAGGGTCAGCAACGACAAACAGGGACGGTTGGCCGACCAGAAACTCACATATTTTTTTGGGGGCCTTATGATTTGGGAGTAATTGGATAATTTGTTTGATATACAATTTTGTGGTTTGGATGTAAGCAGAATATTTCATGGGATACAATTTTGTGATTCAACAGTAACAGACTATTTCATGGAGACAAAATTTTGTGGGGCTACACTTTTTATTTTAACATCCAGTTTCAACAAAAACTTTCAGGTAGGATTTAATTTTGTTGATATTCATTACCTACAAAAAAGGACAAAATGAAATCCTCTTAGAATATTTCTGGGTTTACAGTAGGTCATTCATACAGGTAAAAATTGCTCAACTGAAGCAAATTTTCTTGTTACATTTTTATCCAATTCCAGATTTTGTGACTGTACATGCATGTTGAGATCTGTATTTTGCAAAAAATATGTAGTTAACAGTATTTCAATCTATATTAAAAAAATAGACCCGAAGAGACATGCTTTGTCCATGTAAATTCAGTGGAGAAAACAAGACCTACTGTATGGCAGCCCAGGGGACAAGTTTAAAATTCTGATGGGCAAGTAATGTATTTATATTTTCTGTTACTTGTCCATATTTTAATAAAGATTGTCAAGGAAATTTGATGTGATTTTATTACAATTTTGATTTCAGACAAGCATGTCATTTTAGGATTATTTTCAGCCCTGAAATCTTTTGAAAAATGGGGGTGAGATGGTGTGAGGCTTTGGCTAATATCATTATGTAAGATCAGGTTCTGTAGAAGCTAATGATAGGCTTGTGATTAAGCATGGGTTTGCCATTTGTACGTTTATAATACATGCACAATGTGTATAAAAATAAAATCCGCTCCACAAGAAATCGTATGCCACCTTCGGTCTTCGAAAGTATTTACCTGGCACAGTTACTATCTAGCTGCGGATTATTTAATCCCTTTATACATTACAAAATTTCAAACCAAACCTGGTTCCGTCTGGGCAAACATTTTTAATTTGGAAAAATAAAGTTGTCAACGGCGAGTGCAATGCTAAAGAAATGCTATTTATAGTACAAGAACAGCCTAATCAACGTCATAAGGTGCTCCATACGACGCGGATCTTCGCGCACGTAAAAATAAAAGTCGGTACATTTATACATTATACAACGCACAATATACCTTCCGCTATACTCAGTAAAATTAAAATAAAGGGTATAAAACTACAGTGAAAAATATTATCTGATTCATAAAATGAAATGTAAGTAGAATATAAACTGTATCATTTCTTTCTTAATTATATGCCCAACATTTAAAATGATGCAGTCTGAATATAAATGGCTTTATAATCCTTTTGTAAAAATCATAATTAAGTACATTTAAAATAGCAAGCAATTTAGACATTATTATTATTATTATTATTATGATTTTTGAGGACAGCAAAAAATATACATATGCATGCAGAATAAGTAATAACTAAGATAATAATCAAAATATTTAGATGACAATCATTTTTTTCCCCAGATCAATGATGAACACAAATAAAAGTAGAAATATTATTGGATAATAATGCTGAGATTTTTTATCATAATTTTAAAATAAAGAATCTTAATAATAATAATTTATATATTTATCAGACATTTACACTTACCGGTATATTTAGGAATTATTTGTATTTTCAACAACATCAATAATAATAATAATAATAATAATAATAATGCTGTCTAAATTACTTGCACCTTAAAATCATATGATAGTTACTCCCATGTACTCTACTGATGGATAGAAAATTTTACTGATGGAGAGAAAACCGTACTGTACTGATGAAGAGAAAACCGTACTGTACTGATGGAGAGAAAAATTTACTGGACTAATGGAGAGAAAACTGTACTGTATTGATGGAGAGAACAATGTACTGTACTGATAGATAGAAAACTTTACTATAGTGATGGATAGAAAACTGTACTATGCTGATGGATAGAAAACTTGACTTTGGATACTACATGTATATGAACAAACACAAACAAAACTAAATAAAAGTGTTGGTCATCACACTGAGCATATTTGTGCTGCAAGCTGTAACCCAATGGTAAAATATGAAATAAATGTTAACATTGTATATTAGATATACAATAAGATTTATTTCAAATATTTTCATATTTTTAGGTCTTGGAAACATAATAAAAAAAACAGTGTTCCAATTGGAATTTTGTACAGAGTCTACTGCCTCCATTATTTTTGTGTTGGAACATGCAGGAGGGTGCATCTGGCATACTCTACATCCCCAAGTTTACAAGGCATTAGATTTTGTTATTGTACATGTATTATGAGACCTGCATTTGACACAGAATATGTACAGTGTTCCAACTACAAATTTCTTACAGAGGGAAATGTATTTGACACAGAATATGTACAGTGTTCCAACTACAAATTTCTTACAGAGGGAAATGAATTTGACGCAGAATATGAACAGTGTTCCAACATCAAATTTCTTACAGAGGGAAATGTATTTGACACAGAATATGATCAGTGTGCCAACATCAAATTTCTTACAGAGGGAAATGTATTTGACACAGAATATGAACAGTGTTCCAACATTAAATTTCTTACAGAGGGAAATGTATTTGACACAGAATATGAACAGTGTTCCAACATCAAATTTCTTACAGAGGGAAATGTATTTGACACAGAATATGATCAGTGTGCCAACATCAAATTTCTTACAGAGAGAAATGTATTTGACACAGAATATGAACAGTGTTCCAACTACAAATTTCTTACAGAGGGAAATGTATTTGACACAGAATATGAACAGTGTTCCAACATCAAATTTCTTACAGAGTGAAATGTATTTGACACAGAATATGAACAGTGTTCCAACATCAAATTTCTTACAGAGGGAAGGGGAAGAAGAGCACATCTAGCAAAATGGATACATTTGTTGAAGAATGGGGCTCTTTTTATAACGCAGCATTTTTTGACAATAAAATGACTAGACGTCAATAAATGAAATTTAGCATTTAATCTTTTAGAAGTAGAAACAGACAAAAGCACATTCTTAATTTTTACAATATTAAATAAACAGCAAAATATTGGAATAAATGGAAAACAACACAGATTTAAGTGATCTTGATATAGGCAGAGGGGAAAGCTCTTGGAAGGCGGAGGTAGAAAGTGACTAGAAGTATGCTGAGGACAGATGGGAGGGCACTGAAGGCAGAGGGGGAAAATTCTCTAGTATTTATACTTTGCTGAGTCGCTGGACAAGGGAATAACAAGTTTTATAATAACCATGCAAGACATAATGTGGATCCAAATATCAGGAGACTATTACTATCAGGACTGCCCCAAGGGGTGGATGTCATGGGCCACTGCTTTGGGTGCTGCTATCTGGAGGAGGGGGGGCCAAATGCAGAGTTTGTACAGGGTGCCATTCCCCTATGACTGGCCCTGATTACTATGATTGTGCCAAAGTTTGAACCAAGTAGATATATTTTGATGTAGTGCAGAAACCTCAGGGTGAACCAGATAATATCAATGAACTTGTATGCATTCATTATGCTTCTCTATAATTTGATATAGAAAAAAAAATTGTTCTAATTAGGCAAAGAAATGATTCTGACATACCTGTGCTGTGTACCTGACAAAGTACTAGACATTGTTGATAAACTGAAAAAATACTACACATTTATTTTTTTCTAATTTAAAATATAAAATAGAAGAAATGGGATTTGTTCATCGAAGTGAAACCACTTTAAAACAGTCAAACCTGCTTATAAAGGTCATCCATGGGATATCCAGAAAATGGATGCAATATACGCGACCCCAATAAATATGTAACAGTACTAATATTTAATTACATATAAATTTAAAGTTTAAACTTTATATAGTTTATAACATCTGCACAGCAGGTCCTCGCAACCTATATTAAGCATGTTGGCATAGTGTGGTCTTTTTTGGTGGAGAAAACTAGAGTAACCAGAGTAAATCACTGACATTGAATGGCCGACAGCTAAACCCTAGCACATGCCAATGTCGGGTATTAGAACCAAGACCTCAGAGTGCGAAGTAAGTGTGTTGCCACTGCACTATCCAGGCCCCATAAGAGTACACTGCACTGACCCTCACACACTGTTTGCTGCTAGGAATTAATTACCATTGCATGTATAGCAGGTAGGGCTGTATTTCGAAATGTGTTATCTATGTGATCCACAGCCACTTCCATGAAAATATGTCCATTTAATTTTTACTGACTACCCACCCCTTTTATGGATATCAAGCCCAGTCACCACAGAGGGTTTGAAAAATGTGCACAAACTGAGGAAATCACAAAAGCCTCAAGTTCTGTCATAATTTACAAATCTGAGGTAACAATGATGAAACAATAGCATAAAGAAAAGTCCATAGTGACATGGGATACAAAAGACAGTCATTCAATACTTCAGGTGTATTGTTATACATGAAATTCATTTCAGTTGTTGAATCAAGGATTGTGCACCTATTGATTACTGGCCTATTGATATTGTGAGGATAAGACGACGGAATTTCTAAATATACAACATGGTCAAATGATGTTGACAGGATAAAAGATTTAAAGGTAGATGAAAACAACTAAAAATATATACTACCAGGAAAATATATTAGAAGAAGTATAACTGCAATACATTCTTTAAACTGAAAATACTATTATAGGGTTCAAGATGCTTATTTGGGCGAAAGAATTTAAACCGGGCTACCAGGTTCTTCCCCTGGCAGTCATCTGGGCTACTATCTGATTTAAAATTTGTCAGACCATGCATCTCTTATAACAATAGGAGAACTGTAACTGGCACATTATATGCCAACTCCATGTATAACCACCCTCTATGTAGATAAGTGACATTTTTTTGCATTAACCATTTTTCTTCTTTCAGTCAGAGTGACCTTGACCTTTTGACCATGAAATTGATAGGCTCCTTCTTTACCCTAAGTGCAAGCCATCCACAAAACATCCCATGTTTAGTAGTCCCCTATGTAGATAAATGAAATTTTGTTGTGCAGAAGCATTTTCTTCTTTAAGTTACAGTGACCTTCACCTTTGTCCTTTTCATCTCAATATCGATTGGCTTCTTTCTTACTCTAAGTGCATGTCATCAACAAAGTTTGGGCCATGTCAGACATGTAGAACTAATGTTATTGTGTACAAATCATTTTTATACTCATTCAGTCACAGTGACCTTGACCTTTGACTTTCGACTCCGAACTCAACAGGGCTGATTCCTAAACCGATGCAAGCAATCCACAAAGTTTGTTAACAATAAAAACATTGTTTCTTCTTTCAGTGTGACCTTGACTTTTTGAACCCAACAATTGATAGGAAATGTAGATATTGGACAAATAAAGTTTCTGTGTGGAAACCAAATTGGCATTGGTTTTGTGGGTTTAACGCCATTTTTCAGTACATGGTCAGTATATTTGGTGGAGGAAGAACCATCGACCCACGATGAGGTTACTACTGGCGAGTTTTCTCACAGACACACGTTGACCGAGCCGAGACTCGAACTCAAGCGGACTGAGGTGAGATGTGTGAGTGATTTGTACAGGCGAGCGCCTTAGACCACTCGGCCACCCGGATCACCAAACCAAATTGGTAACAGACAGATGGACGAACAGACACTGCCTTACGGCGGGTGTATATATATATATATATATATATATATATATATATATATATATATATATATATATATATATATACACACACACACACACACAGAGGGAAATCGAAGTCCGATTATTCTGCATATCTACCTGTACATGTTTATCCTACATACGTTCAACCCACGAAGTTTTCGGCAATTTTCTCTACATGTCACTCTCTTCAATTTTGCATGGTTCAGCATTAAAATCAATCAATTAGTGCAGAAAATTATAGTTAGAACAACGCCTATGTTAACTAAATATGACTTACCTCAATGTTATAAGTCCTGCCAAACCAGAAACGTATATAAAATGATCCGCACACTAATCTAGTGTTAAAGGCACGCACCTGTTAATTTCAGCCATTTTGGGTACGTCCTGTTTAGGCAGGACTGTTATGCTCTATTTACATCAAATGGTTACGTGACTGCATACAAATACCTTCACATGGCAAGGGTATTTAGTTTATTGCATGCACCTGGTCGATAATAACAGCTGACTACAAGTGTATTGGGAAAGGAATTATAACATATGTGTTAATACAACATGATCTTGAACGACATAAAGAAAAAAGAAAGCATTTGAAATATGCTTGAATCATTTAATGCAAATTTATCAAGTATATTGTTGCATATGAATGTAAGACTGTATATACATGCATATATGTTGGATGCATAAGTAGGGGGGGGGGGGTGTATACAGTCTGCCTGTCTGGATCATTGTACGTACTGGACAAAATTGCATAAATTCAGGTCAGTATAATTAATTTTGTACAAGATCACACGGTGACAGGTCAGTATAATTAATTTTGTACAAGATCACACGGTGACAGGTCAGTATAATTAATTTTGTACAAGATCACACGGTGACAGGTCAGTATAATTAATTTTGTACAAGATCACACGGTGACAGGTCAGTATAATTAATTTTGTACAAGATCACACGGTGACAGGTCAGTATACTTAATTTTGTACAAGATCACACGGTGACTTGTCAGTGTAATTAATTTTGTACAAGATCACACGGTGATAAACATACATCAAGAATGTAAGGCTTATCAGCCAAAATAGTTTCTAAACAACAATATTGCAGTTTTCTCTCATGTAAATGATTAAACTGCTAGAAAATTTTAAGGAACAAAATAATCGTTTTGAAACGATAGGACACTGAGACTTTGTAAGTTACATTATTTCTCCCCTGATAAGAGCTGTGAACTTTGTGTGACAGTATTTCTCTCCCGATAAGAGCTGTGGACTTTGTTAAAAAGTCGGGTGTTGGTCGGCTTATTATCCGACAATAATATACTTAGTAAATATTTGTCAAAATGTTCTAAAAATGGGGTAGTCTTATCATAAACACATGCTTATCCTTGAATACGTGTTATTCTGCTACATATAAAAAAAAATTCTCATAGATAGTTTGAAAGAAGTTTTTTTTAATCAAATTACGTCGAGAGTCAAAGATGGCTTTTCCAATATTACATGTGACTTATTTGTATACATTGATTTCATTTTTGAGAGTCTCACTCAAGAGAGGCCGTCCCCTGATCAGGGACCACCTTGTTTGACATGAAAATTATTTATAATTATCGTAGATATTAGCTTATAACTTTAGTCCAACTGCAAACTGCACAGACCCAGATCTGTCGTCAAATAATACGCTAGCATATCTCGGTCTATGCAGTTTGTTAGGAGTAATCAGTAGTACAAACAACACAGATCCTGATCTGCTGGCGCATTATTCGACAGCAGATCTGTGTCTATGCAGTTTGCAGTTTGACTGGACATATAAGTTAGTATATACGGTACCATTTTGTGCCCTTCATGAGATACTACCCCATTCAGAAGACCAGCTTTCAAGAAGTTATCGCCTTATAAGAGTGTTATCACTGTACTTTCCTTCTGTTATCCTAATTTGGTAAAGCTTACCCCCATCCCAACCCTCTCAGAAGTCACTCAGCTCGCAATAATAACTGTGTTGCCTCTGAATCCAATCCTACGAATAATTAAAACAAGAAAATTCAATACGAATTACGAACTTACATTTGAGCAATGAAATTACAGGTTGAGCCAGTGTTCTTAAAAAACATACATGTTCTCTTTGACAAGTGTTCAATATGCGATCGAGAAATATTACAAAAACCACATATTCTTGGAATATTCTTTGATCAAATTTACAATAAAGTAATGATTTAAACACTATTTGTAGCCAGGAAAAATATAATAACAATGTATCTGCAATACAGAGATGAAAACAAGGCTAGCTTTCATCACAGCCAAAAATGACATCTTCATTATAACATGGCTGAATGGCAAATGCGTAAAACGAAAGTATTACCGCGTGCACGTACACACGAAAGAGCTAAAGTTCAGGGACTTGACACATACCAACCATTGGAAGAAAAGACAATTTATATTTGTAGTCATCTTTTAATCTGAATAAAGTAATATCTGAAACTAATATCTGTGTGGATTATGCATATATGAATGAAAAAAAAAAACAAAAAAACAAACAAAACAAAACAAACAATTTTACGCTAAAACCATATGAAATAACTAGTTTCATCAAAGATTTATGTGTATATGATTGTATGGAGTTCAGTATGGGAATAATTAAAAAGTCAAAACGTTAGTCCGTGACAGGAGGATGGTGATAGAGTGGACTCTGACTCTAGCTGCAGTTGAGGAAAGTTTCTCTTTAAAGGTTTGCTAATTGGCTGTTTGGCCTAGGCAAATACATCTCTGGCCTAGATTACAACCTGACACAGTGACTGACACATGAAACTTTACATCCGATATATTAGTATTAACTGACTGTATAAGCAGGTATAATTACTAGTAGCTTCCAACTCTGCCCAACAAAACCAGCCAACAACTACTAGTTTTCATATCTTCAAAATGGCATATATATATATATATATATATATATATATATATATATATATATATATATATATATATATATATACCATTTTGAGCACTGCCGGTTGCTTCTGAAATACAGCCCTAATTAGGGCAACACATTCTTATTTCTTTTTCTGAAAAGAAACAGTTATTTTTTTTTTAAAATCCATTTTTGTCTTTTTTATATTTTCTTGCTAAAATGGTATGGAATATTTTGCTACTGGTATGCTATTGACTTAGAATCTAATTCTAAATTTCATTATTAACAGTGTTACACATAACTTGATTCATAGTTATGTGTAACAGTGACGGAAAAAAACAATGAAAGCAAACAAAGATACATAAACAACACAAACAAGCAAAAATAAAACAGAAACTTTACTCAGATGTGCTCATATTTTGTCGGCTTCGTGGTACACATAACTTGATTCATTCTAAGTTTCTTATCATTTCATGTTAATAAAAATACATTGCATTGTAGAATTCTAAATTTGGATTTTCATGGACAATGCAGATATACTTTAATTGTATGAGCAAAACTTAGAATGTCAATTGCTTCAAGTGTAAATTTACTTAATTTAGTAAAGTAGGGAAAGAACTAATGAATAAACACATGAATCCCATAAATAACATTGGAATATTCTGTTTGCCAAATATACATTAAACGGTGTTGCATTTACTGCACAATGTTCAATGATCACAAAAGATTTAGATTTTTCTGGTTATGTTATAAAAAAAATAAATAAAAAAAAAAAAAATAAAAAAATAAAAACAGAACCTTCAACTGTCCTTAATTCGAGCTTTACTCAAGACTCCTGTGTAACTGTCTGCAACACTCGAACTGCGCATGCGCGGGTATGATTATGACACATGCTACATTATACGCGTGTGAAAAAAAAAAAAAGTCCAAGGCCTTTGAAATTCTATCACTGTAGTAAGAAAATGTCAGAATATCCCAGAAAAAAAAAATATTTATGTGTATATGAATCTTTTTCTTCCTTTTTCCTCAGATATTCTGACATTTTCTTACTAGAGTAATAGAATTTCAAAGGCCGGCGATAATACTGATTGAATGCAGATAAAATTTTCTACTCACAATACAAAAAAAACGTACGGTAATATAAACTATTGTATTCGTGACTTAACTTTTCAAGTTGTATATATGTACTGTACTTCTGTCTTTCTTTATGTTAGCTAGGCCGTATACATGAACCTGGTTTTATGACAGCTTTCAAGAAAAGGCACACCCTTGAAATTCACAACGAATAGCTTTTTCTCGTTCAAAAAGATATCTCGTGTGACTCAGAGAGATCTTTGCCAGACAAGGGTCTGGTACAAACTTTACAAGTTCTGTTGTTTCTTACAACCCATTTACTTAACGTCGAGGGTGCAGTGTAGGGTCTGGTATAGGCCTTACAAACGATGGCCATGTTCAAAATTAAGTTTAGGACCCACCAAAAACTTGGTAAAGTCGCTCATTTGTTGGTTAGTCGGCGATCTTAATCACATTGGGTTAGCTGATCGTAAGTTGGCCACCCTTTGTATATATACATACATACATACATACATATATATATATATATATATATATATATATATATATATATATATACAGTAACGTAATTTCAAATTTGCCCCCCCCCACCTTGCAATAATTAAGAAATGCGCTCCCTACCCCACTCAATGTGTAAAAAGTTGGGTTTTTGCCACCCTACCCCTCCCCCCTCCGCATTGCAGGGGCCGTGGAGGCGGTAACTATGGCAATAAGCACACGGCTTTACCACTATGCATAGACCTGCTGAATCAATCACTTCGAGCGAGAGTAAAGTTTTCTCGTCATTGTGACCCAAAATGACCTTTCACGCTGTTTGAATGAGTCAATCAAAATTTATCTCCCAAGCACAGTCCCTTATCGATCGATGAAACGGGCACTTGCATTGATTGTTACATTGTGTTGTTCATGTCGTATTTTTGTTTATGCGTACTCGTGGAAAATGACGAAATCTCAGCACAGGCAGCCACGAGTCATAAAAGAGCGCAGCGAATTATCACCAGCGGCTTGCGACGATGCTCTTTCCGATGCGAGTGGAATAACTTACAACAGTCGACAGAGCAATCGGAACATCATCGGCCTCTTCCATCAAGTCGAGAAACAATCGTAATGTCCTCAGCTATTTCTGATAGACAAATATATGCCTCCAATGTATGTCGGCTCAGTAATTTGCAGAAAAATCACACATTTTGTTCGCCGGAAATTTCTCCGAAAAAAAAAGACACTGCAATCTATTCGGACCACCTCGACTGTTTCAACGATTGGATTGATTGTAGGATTGACCGAGAAGATACGAATGAAAAAAACAGTTGATGCATTTGCAACTCCTCTATCAATTCGTGTTTGCTAAGTAGCCGAGATAGTCCCAATGGCAGTTATAGGCATACATTCAAGGTATGATTCGTAGGATTAACCTCGAAGTTGCAAATGGTCGATAAAGAAACCTCGGATGTATATTCGAAACAACTTTTGTTCACTCGAAACAATATGGCAGTTGAATGAGACATAATCACAATCGGAATAATGTTGGTGTTTTCTGTAGCAAAATCACAGAACTCATCAAATGTATGTATATTCATACATGTATATCCGAGATTATTTCTGGACTAGTTGGAAATCGCCGAGCGATGTTCCGATTGGTGATAGAAAAGGCCATTCGAACCACCTCAGTTGTTTATGCGAGACAAACATATACCTGGGATGTATGTCGACGTAGTAATTTGGAGAAAAAAAAAATCATATATTTTGTTCGGCGGAAATTTCTTCACAAAAAAGAAACTTGAATCTATTCGAACCACTTCAGCTATTTTTACAATTCGATTGGCCGTAAGATTGACCGAGAAGTTGCAGATGAAAACAGATGAGAAAAAAAAAATTAGTTCGATGCATTTGTAACTTCCCTGTCAGTCCTTGTTTAGTAAGTATAAGAGGTGTTCAGAATGTTAGCTCTCGGCATTTGGAGTATAATCGACTGTATCTGATGCGAGTCGAAAAACTTCGACTCTGAAAGAGACTCTGAGGTAATCGTAGCGATACTTCCCAAATTGGTAAGTTTTGGCGGACGAACATCCGGGTAGAGGTGCGAAGAACAGATTCGTATAAAATGATAGGTGTGGAAGAAAATTTAAGAAATTATTCGGTTTCAATAGCCTGATACTATTGCTAACGTTGCTGCTAGAAATGGAAAAGGCCTAGGATGCTCTGATCATGAACCTGTGTACACTTACATGCCTCTGCTCTGAAGTTCTTGCTTCTGTGAATACACACCAAACCAATCGTCTGAGAGTCAGACACAATTTGCAATCTGGTCGTGATTTGGACATGATGAATCTGAAATTATAAATCTGTAAAAAAAAAATAAAGCTCTATATCAATAATGCTTAGGATCTTCGCCTATATAGGCAGAAGTCTCAAAATATATGCGCGTAAAAATTTAGATCTAAACCTCCTCCCCTCCGTTACATTTTGCAAAGAGGAAAGTCTACTTTTTCTGTAGATTGTAGATGGTATTAATATTGGGGGTGGGGGTGGGGTGGACAAGCGAAAAAGAGTACACCAAGAAAAAAGTCTAAGAATTAAATTTGTTATCTTTAATATGCCAGGTGATCAAATAAGATTATTTGATGGACGAAAAAGAAGAAGAAAATATATAAATAAAAAAGATGAGACGAATGAGGAAGAGAAGAAATAGAGAAAGAAGCGGTGAAGGCAGGGAAGACGGTGGAAACGAAGGAAGAGGGAACGAGAGGAGATGAAGGAGAAAAGGAGATGATGATAATGACGACGACGAGATTGACGGTTGTTGTTGTTTTGTTGTAATATAAAAGATATTGTTGTTACGAGTAATGAAACAATGAAGGCAAAATCTGAGTTAAAAGTAGACGTCAGAAATCAAAGACACAAGAAGAAGGAAGGAAAGAAAAAGTTAAATATTGCCAGGATTTAAAAAGTAATTTGCATTACAGAACGCTAAAGTTGAAGTGTAACAACAGTAGTCAATTTCATTAATTTTAAAAGGATTAACCTGATCAGAATGGGAATCCAGAGTAAACTTAAACATGTCAAAATAATACGTCGAAATCTTCAATCGAATCCTTTATTTTGTCACAGTTTCAGCTTTCAGCGGGTTTATTTTTATTCAGTTTCATAGAACAGAAAGTACTAACTCGACCACATAATTATCTTTAGTTTACTTTTGTCAGTCGTTGCTCCGATTTATTTATTTATGTTTTCATTTCCTTGTTATTTTTCACTACACTTCAATTTTTGCGTTCTTTTTCTTTCTTTCTTTCTTTTTCAATCACATCCTGCAACATTTGTTCTTCAGCTTCATTTTTATGTTGGTAGGCCTCATCTGCCATGATGACAAAATAATTTCTTTCTGGCCTGACTAGTATCTTCCTGGCAGGTTTGAGAATTATTTGCTTATTTTTCCTTTTTCTGCTGTTCGGGTATTTAGTCGTAAATTTGCATCAGGTACTGAAATCTAAGATAAAGATTTGGACGAGTCTCAAATCTGGAACTGAATTGCTTCCGAAGAGAGCAAAGTGGAGGAAAAGTTGTGTATTTTTTTTCTTCAATTTAATACTTCACCCAAAGGATTAAATACGACCTTATTAACATAATAATGTTTGCATTATTTTTTAAAAAACCACACACACATACACACACATTATTAGATTTATTTTGCACGAGCACAATTTGTATTTTATTCTTTCTTGTATCTCGGACTTATTACAATGACTTTGATATAACTTCCGTAACAGTTTCTCATTGTCAGTCTCTTTTGGCTAGTTTTCTGCTGATGTATACAATTGATAGTAAGTCGCTATCCAAGTAGGATACTATACACTCCACCAGGAAGATTTAGTTTTTGTCCGTTCTCATCCACCTGTTGTTCGTTCTCATCAATTACAGAAAAATATATGACAATATACTAGCATCGCCAAAACTTCCCTATGTACAAATTAAATATACGCTCCCCCTCCCCCCATGTTTCATTCAAGCTACATTAAGCACAAATAAATTGTGCATATATCAAACTGCATTTTAATCAGGCATTAGCATACATCAAGTTAAACTATTATCCTAGCATACATCAAGTTAAACCATTATCCTAGCATACATCAAGTTAAACCATTATCCTAGAATACATCAAGTTAAACCATTATCCTAGCATACATCAAGTTAAACCATTATCCTAGCAAACATCAAGTTAAACCATTATCCTAGCATACATCAAGTTAAACTATTATTTAAGCAAACTTCAAGTTACACCATTATCCTAGCATACATCAAGTTAAACCATTATCCTATCATACATCAAGTTAAACTATTATTCAAGCAAACTTCAAGTTAAACCATTATCCTAGCATACATCAAGATAAACCATTATCCTAGCATACATCAAGTTAAACCATTATCCCAGCAAACATCAAGTTAAACCATTATCCTAGCATACATCAAGTTAAACCATTATCCTAGCATACATCAAGTTAAACCATTATCCTAGCATACATCAAGTTAAACCATTATCCTAGCATACATCAAGTTAAACCATTATCCTAGCATATACCCTGTAGACTATTGAATGCAAATATAACCTTAATATATTATTTTAGCATACGATTTTGAGTCGTACACATTGCACGACACAACATCTAGTTGTTGGATTCACTGTCAGATTTTAGATCAGATTCACCAGTATCATCTTCTCTCTTACAAATGTTCTAGCTTAAATTTTCAAGTGCATCACAGATTAATATGGAGCAATAACTACTTTCTCATCACAGATTAATACCGAGCAATAACTACTTTCTCATCAAAACACAGATTAATACTGAGCAATAACTACTTTCTCATCAAAACACAGAGTAATACGGAGCAAGAACTACTTTCTCACCAAAACACAGATTAATACGGAGCAAGAACTACTTTCTCACCAAAACACAGATTAATATGAGCAATAACTACTTTCTCACCAAAACACGATCTTCGTTATATTCTGCGTTCAATTCTTATGTTGCATACCAACTTATAATTTTACACGAGAAAAAAGAATTCTTAAGTTTTACCTTGTTTTCCATGATTAACGACGATCCTGCTGCAGAACATCCTGAATGACCAGATGATGGTTTAACTTAAGGGAGGTTACTTGTTCAGTTCTACTTGTATTTAAGTTAACGCAGTAAAAAAAGTTCTTTACTGTCTTTTGAGAGAGAGAGAGAGAGAGAGAGAGAGAGAGAGAGAGAGAGAGAGAGAGAGAGAGAGAGTATTTGTGGCAGAACTAGCGTCCTACTTACGGTCGTGACAGACTTAAAATCAGTTTACCCTAAATAAACAATGTTCATATTTTGATATATGTTTTGGATCGACAATATAATATATGTAGGTCATGCCTAAATTCGCGGTATTCGGAAGCATCTAAATATGTTTTACGTCCGCTTCCGTTGCTGCAGATGTCACGTTAGTATCAGCACGTGTACACGTAGTAGTCTTGCTTGATATCAGACGAAATAGTCTCTGGAGCTGATTGTTGAGGAAATTTAAATGCAAATTGTGTACACTTACTACTTGAAATCGTTTTCTTTCCCCTTCACTACCCTC
Organism: Margaritifera margaritifera; assembly: GCA_029931535.1. Classification (NCBI taxonomy): domain Eukaryota; kingdom Metazoa; phylum Mollusca; class Bivalvia; order Unionida; family Margaritiferidae; genus Margaritifera; species Margaritifera margaritifera. The sequence goes on from JAQPZY010001681.1 coordinate 3,757,803, forward strand.
TCCACAAAATCACTCAGAACATATATAATAACAATCCTCCATTCATAAGACAAGTGTCTCACCTTGTGATCGTCTGCTTCCAGCGCAAATGTCATTTATTCTCTGTTCACATGATTCACATACAGTTTGATAGCTCTTCTCATCTGAGCGTTCGGGAGATATTAAGGGTCAAACATTTATTTTGCTGTTGTTTAATAGGTCATATATATATATATATATATATATATATATATATATATATATATATATATATATATATATATATATATATATATATATATATATATATAATTAAAGGAGTCCATTTTCATAATTTCCAGGATTGATGACGATGATGATGATGACTTGTATTATCACTGTATACCCAAAAAATTATATATGTATATTTCAACATGTATCTATCTGACTGTTTATCTGAATAATCAATGCATTCCATAAAAATTCTATCTATCTGTCTATCTATCTATCTATCTATCTATCTATCTATCTATCTATCTATCTATCTATCTATCTATCTATCTGTATATATATATATATATATATATATATATATATATATATATATATATGTATGTATGTATGTATGTATGTATGTATGTATGTATGTATGTATGTATGTATGTCTGCATACCTGTCTATCTCTTTTTGTGTAAGCGTATAAGATCAAATCAATCTTGTTTCGAGTATATCATATATGCTGCAGGATACCCCCCCCCCCCCCCTCAAAAAAAAAGAACAACAAATAAGTAATTCTTGGAAAAAAATTTCTACATTTGGCGACAACATCCTATGTAATCCCAGAGAGGACATGAAGTAAAAACATATCATTTCGTTCCCTTAAACTAATAATTAGTTTCCTCAAATTAACATCTCCATCCCCCAAATTAAGTATTCCGATCGCTCAAATAAACATTTTGTTCGCTGCAGTCAACATCAAATTCATAATTCACACACTAAAGTTAATACTTCATTCCCTCACATTAATAGTGGTCCCCTTATAATAAAAAAAAAATGTGTTCTCTCATATTAACTATTCATATCCTCAAGCTAAAAGTCCATTCACTTCAATTAATAAGTCGTTCCCTTCAAGTAATATTTCCATCCAATACAATAAGAATTCCTTCCCACAAGTTGTGTATTCATTCCTTCAAAAATATAATTCGTTCTCTAAAACTTAAGTTTATCCCCCCCCCACCAACTCATAATTCGTTCCCCCAAGTGAATATTTCGTTCCTTCAAAATAATAGTTTGTTTCCACAAATTGAGGTAACACGGCATGAGTTCATTTTAGAGGATAAATGTCATTTTCATGGGAGATATGTACTATGTGTTCAGTGGTTACTTCATGTTTACATGTCAGACACCATGTGCGGTGAATTCGAGAAACCATTGGAATGTAAACTGCACGTTTGTTTGATAATGAACTGTTCCTTCCATTAAACTGTATGATCAATATGTAGATTGTATTGTTGACTGAACATGAATTCATAACAATTGTAAGATACCTAATAGGAAAGAGAAAGTCATCTAAAAAACATGTACAATGAATGGTGATAAACAACACATTGTGAAGTCATTTGTAGAAATACCCGCAGTATCGTAAGCTCAACGTTATGTTACATACCGAAGACAAACTATAGATCTAGGCAGATCTACAGATATGGAACTTCGTACCACATATAAATTTGTTGAAACAAAGTACAATTTCAAATCTTGTATGATAGAGTAGACTAAGCGCGCTGAAGAAAACCATACAAATGTGAATTGTTTTGGTCCAGTGATTTGCAGAATGAAATCTTTTTTTTTTTTTTTTTTTTTTTAGCATGAATATATGAAAATATAAATTGGAAACAAAAATGATACAGAACGAGAAATGTTTGATGAAATGTTAGCCGTGGTGACTGCCGTTTTAGGACATGACAGAGTAGACTGAACTGGGGTTGGGGTGGAGTGGGGTGGAGTCAACGCACGTACCGCCACCACCCTGTCCTTCCCCCCCCCCCCCGTCCCAACACCCCACAAAAAAACCCAAACCCCAAAACACAACAAAAAACAGGCACTATTTCTAGAGTAAGTTTACCGTTAGATGATTCAAATTATGCCTTGGAAACGTTTAAAATGCAGGAGTTTCCAGGGGTTCCATCCCACAGACTTCTTGCCTACTTGTTTAGGCTCCCCCTCCCCACAAAAAGATCTTCCTGGATCCGTCCCTGTTAATATACACAAATTGTGGATCCGTCCTTGTGAATATACACAAATTAGAGGCATTATAGGAGAAACCCAATTTGTTTAGAATACTTACACTTAGAAACTTTATTTAGCAAGTGAGTGCATTTATACAAAATAGAAGAAAGCATTAGTAATAGTAATATGGGATGATGTCAAGTGTGACTGTATGGGGCAATGAGAATTTAACATTACTCCTCCATTTTAACCCCATAAGAATAGTCCACATGAACTGTATGGGGTCAAGATAAAACGTAATGTTAAAAAATGTCCATACGTTTAACATGATATGACTGTATGGGGTGAAGGGAAAATTAAATGTTAAAACTACACATACTAATCAACACACGGTTTGACTGACCAGCACCTAATCATCTACTGACTAACACCACATTTACAAACCAACATGCTGTCTGAGTGACCAACATCTACTCATCCAGTGACCAACACGCCATTGTGAATGACCAACACTCACTCATCTACTAACCAACACCAAAACGTTCCTATACACCTATAATCCCCTTATTAAAAAAGTAAAACCCCTATCCCCAATAACTTCCCTACCGTCCCCTTTTAAACAAAACTACCATCCTCACACAACCCTTATAATCCCTACAACCCAAGCAGTGAAGCGTAAGGAGAGAAAAGGTTAATAATATACAGACTATACACACAACCAGACTTATATATATCTAAGAAGTGTGAGTGCCTGCGCGCGCACACACACACACACACACACACACACACACTCAAGGGTAGGAGTGCTCCCACATACACAAACATATCATCCCTGAAAAGGATAGGAATGGTCACATACACATACACAAACATATTTATACACTATCAAAGGATGTTTTTGAGGTTTTTCGGTCTGCAGTAGGCTGCTACAAGTTTGTTCGGGAGGATTAACTTTAGTGTGGCATAATATTCCACGATGGTCCAGTGCTTCTGGATGATTCGACAGTTGCAGAACACTTCTCTTTCCCTGTCCGCACATTCAGTGATATCATACTAAGTGCAATTGCACAGAACCACAACTGGACTTCCGAAATCAGAGAAGAAAAGGGATCTTACTAGATATGCCGTCTAAGAACACCGAAACCAAGCGTCTTAAACCAAGAAGACTACAAATGGACACCCACGCGTAAATAAAATCATCATCTGTTTACAGCCTCATTTTTATTTAATTAAATAATCATTCATTTTGCTCATTACTCACTCTCAATTCTATACCGACTACTGTTTTTGTGGTTCTTGGTGGTGTTATAATTAGGCGCGACATCAAACATTTCAAACAAATTCAGTTAAACATGGTCATGTACATTTTGTAATTTCAACGCTTTATTTTGGGTTTATTGTTTGTCTTGTGTCGGTTTTGTGTTTGCTTTGACAAAGACTCCATGAGAGCCAAAAACGCTAAGCCTACTTCCAAGTTAGCTTTGTTCTGTTCGTAGTCAGTTTGTTATATATATATATATATATATATATATATATATATATATATATATATATATATATATATATATATATATATATATATATATATATATATATATATATACTAATTTAGATATGAGAAAACAGTTCTATATCTTAGTGTGTTTGCACCAACTACAATATAAAATGTTTTTATATGTTATCACATTCAATGTTTTATTTTATGCTAGTCCGTGAATTAGTGGATTTTCCAAGAGAAATCATTTTGACGATTCACTGGAATGAATTATCGACAATATATTTTCACTGAGGCCAATGAACATCAATGACATTATGACCAAGAAAGGTATCTGACCTTCTTCAGTGATAAGCATGGACACCTGTAAGGCAGAAGTACTAGGTTCAAATCCCACAATGTGCCTATTGTTTCTTCAATTATTTGTGATTATGTGTTTTTTTATCTTGAGAACATAATCGGTAAACAGCTGATATTTTCTGTTATGCACATTGCTATATATATATATCTTAGTGCGTGTGCACCAACTGCAATACATATCTTTTTCAGTGTCATTATGTCCATTTATTGTGAGAAAACAAAACTTTACTAATTTACAAGTGTTTTTACTCTGTCATTTGTATTGACGATATCAATATACATAGCCAGAAAAAGAAAAAAAAATACAAAAAACTAATTCGATGGTATAGTCTTCATAAACCTTCTTTTCTAAAGACCTTACTGTCACAAACAAAGCCATACTAAATACAAGTGTTCCCGTTCTGTCATATACACAGCTATTAAAGTCAAGCCAAATTCCATTGTAAAGTCTTTAGAACGGAAGTTTCTATACACGCTATAATAGACGGTATTTATAAAAGTTCACAAGTGTTTCCAATCTGTTATAATCACTCTACATCTGTCTGATATTCAAACACCTTTAGCTCACATTACTGCAGATTTAAAAGAGTGAATATGATTGTTCTAACAACAACAGCTTATCCTTCTTGAAGTTATAATTCAACATTAACAGATTAAAGATACAATTCTGAGTTAATCTTTCAAAGATCAGTAACCGGTTATGGTGATTTATTGCAATTTTTTTTCAGGGAGTATATTGTGCCTACACTAAGAAAATGGATCTTGGTCAGCAGTGTATAGATTGTTTCAATATGCAAACACATTACTTGTTTGCAGTATTTTGCTATTAGTTACATATGAAAGCTTAACAAGGGACAAGCAGTGAAATGTATTACTGTCATGGAATTGTCATAAATCTCTGAAAGTCAATCAATAATATCTCAACATGTCAATAAAAATTCACTTTATTTCTTGTCATCAATCTGTGTGTAAATTACTTCTTGTCATCAATCTGTGTGTAAATTATTTCTTGTCATCAATCTGTGTGTAAATTATTTCTTGTCATCAATCTGTGTGTAAATTATTTCTGTCATCAATCTGTGTGAAAATGTTTTCTTGTCATCAATCTGTGTGTAAATAAATAACGACAAACACATGTCGTATTTACGATGATTCTTCCTTCAGTTCACTCACGGTCTGAATATGGCTGTAGCCATTGAATGAAAATCTATAGTATGGAATAGTATTCCCAAGAAAAGTCAGATGTTTAGCTCTCTCATATAATGTCATTGGCATCAAATCTTCAGTGGGAGGTTGAACCTGTGAATATTATTAATGCATTAACTACACATTTTTGTACATGCATCACAGAAGGATAACGTCAGTGGTATCATTCATGTGCTGATAAACATTATGAACTTTAATATTTGAAAAAAAAAAGAAAAAAAAGAGATGTTGTAGAGGACAGAAGCGCATGAAAATTCTTTACAAACTCTATGCGGACCATGAAAAGTATTCGTTTGCTCCTCTCCCTTTTCCTTCGACACCATATCGCGTCCGTACATTATGGGTTTATGCTATCGATCCAAATAGCTATTGAGCCTTGGATACACCGTAAAATATGCGCCATTTGAGATAAGATAAAACAAAGAGTGACACGGAAACAAGACAAGACATTAGAGAAGTACAGACCACATTGGAGCGATCGTCTAAAAGATATGAGCAAGTATAAAACGTTTCTCATAGTTGCTAATTAGGATTTGTATCTATGATTTTGTTCACCATCACGCGTGTCCGATAAAGTATACATATTTTTATTAACGTAGTGTCATAATCGACATACATGACCTGTCAAGTTTTGACCTTTCACTGAAATAGTTACGAGGCATTTATCCACCCGAAAAACAAGCATTACGGGACACAGGGTTTATTTGCAGAAGGTAGTTCTGCCAGACAATGCACACAAAATGCATGCACCGCTATACCTCCACTAAAGTTCTCGATTGGACCAGGTCCCTTATGAATATTCCAGGAAAAGTCCAAACAGTCCATACTGGACCGTTATCTTTGTGCCTATTTACTTGTGTGTAAATTAGGTGTGAATACAAAATAATTCTAATAAAAAAACACATAAACCATCTAGATTCTTTTTTTCTAAGTCAAATTGTATTCCGTATTTGTCCACCGTTCATCCTAAGACGTGGCAAAGAATAACAACATCATTATAAGCATCACTTGCGTAAAATTGTAAAACAATAAATACAGTTATTGCCTTTTTAAATTCTATTTATGAAAACTTCATTTTGACGCACAATCACTTTGAATTGTTTACCCTTGGTCCAAAGGTGGCATCTCGTTGATGGTGTTCCATTGGGAAAGTACAATATTTTTGTCTGATAACGTAGTTTATCTTAATTCATACCCATGTTGTTCTTGTTGTGCATAGTATGAACAGTTTGAGTGTAGACATTATCAATGTTTTGACTGAGTTATATGTATGCAGTACCAGATATAAAGCAACACAAATTGATCACTCTTCAACAACGAATAGTGACAATTATCCCGAGAAATGAATCTTGCAGTTATAAATAAATAAATAAATAAATAAATAAATAAATAAATATGAAGGGCTTAATTTTCATGCACAAGTTGCAACAATCTTACTCCTTTGCAGGGAAAAATCTTTAAAAAGCGGATTTTATATTCATCAGACATATTATGCTGGCACTTGTTTTATTCCTGCTAACTTAGCTCACCTTTCTGTCGAGCTCATGTTAGTGGAAAAGAGAGATACACCAGTTAGACCTCTGGTGGGAGCAATGGCTGGTGGAGTGGTGGGACCGCGACATCATTTTGTTAAGGCTTTGGTCAAAGTTTCTCAATTGCATATATTTTGTAAACTTTTTGATGGATTTTATTAACATTTGGCATGGGCCATTGCAAAATGAAACAAGTAAATATGCTACATGTTATTTTGCCTTTTTTCACACTGGGAATCGCGGTTACAGTCATATAAAATTTGAGTTAATGTTTTGGCTAAACCCTTTCACTGGCTTGTATATCCTAGATCCCTTGATGGAGTTGGTTCATACATTGAATGCGTCGTAATGCAGCCAAGACAATTCATTCCTCAACATTCTGGTTTGTCCCATGTGACCTTGGGATCAAGCTCACAGGCATTATTCAACATGTGGTGTTGGTCAGTAGATGATTAGGTGCTGGTCAGTCAAACCGTGTGTTGAAACAATGTTTGGGCCGAAACAACATGAAGCTAAGTCAATTCATTCTGCTTGTTCGTCCATTTGATCTTAGGGTCAAGGTACCAGCATGCAAAATTCAAATTCAAAGTAAGGTTTTCATTTTCTATTTTCGTTTGCTCATATTTCCTAAACTATTTAATGGATTTTCTTCAAGTTTCGGATAAATCATTATGAATCTAGGACAGTTCAGTTTGCGACATACTTCCTCAAACATTTGACCTGGGGTTAAAGCCACACGTTTTTTAGGAATGCTTTGATTTTGTGCTCGACATACGGGCAGTTGCCTTCTTTCATTTTAAGCTTATCATTCTAATTACGATATTTTAAAATATACATGACCAACATATCTAACGGAAAATGACTCATACTTATAAATGTAAGCCATGGCTTCTGTTCTGATTTGGTTAAAAATTCAGAATTTATATTCTCTGGAAAGTCACTTTGCAGATTGTAAAACAATTTATTGCGTATATATATATATATATATATATATATATATATATATATATATATATATATATATATATATATATATATATATATAAGCTATGTCTTATTTTGGATTGAAATGATAACACTCGCTTGTTAGTTGTGGGATTTATTACCAGATGAAATGGTACGAGATAAACCTAAAACAACACAAAGCACATACTTAATATACAAGACAAATGCAATACAAAATATAACTGACACAAATACAATACACAATACACAACCCACACGCCGGCATTTATAATTTTATCACAAAGGAATACAAATGATACCTTACCAGACTCGAAGGGTATAATTGTTTCGAATTATATTCAATCCCTTATCTTTCACTTGCGTGAAAGACAAGTGCTTTTCTTATTCACGAATAGTTCTGCTCGAGATGTTGTCCGTCTAAGAACCAGAGTAGGAATGCCAGATGATTTTGTTAGTTTGGCGGGGAATCGATGTTAGTACTCGTGAAACCCGGGTATCATGCACCGCGATCAATCACTCACTCGCTCATTCACTCATGACGAACATGCACATTGGTATACAACACAAGTCCTGCGTCACACACACACACACACACACACACACACACACACACACACACACACACACACACACACACACACACACACACACACATATATATATATATATATATATATATATATATATATATATATATATATATATATGTGTGGAACAAATCCACTTTCTTTCTTTTTGTTGTACAATGAATACTTGTTCCGTTGGTAACTGAAAAGTTCATTCAGTGCAGATGACGTTAATCACTACTGTTTTTTCCATTGGTGGACTCAGTGATGCTGGCCAGATTAGGTTCATACTAACAGAAGCTCTGGAGATCGTCCTGATCCAGAAACGTATTTACCGTGGAACCCGTACTCACGTGGATTTGGCTGGGCGTTAGCACTTTCCTCCCCATTGACAACGGATGCACGCACAAATTAACAACCGAAGCATTCCCTGAAATGAAGCGTGTTTTATTAAAAGATCTTTGGAGCTTAAATTAGCCTGAAAATGTGCAATCCATGATTTTGATATGACTGGACTGCTGTGCGTATTCTGTGCAATCCATGATTTTGATATGACTGGACTGCTGTGCGTATTCTGTGCAATCCATGATTTTGATTTGACTGGACTGCTGTGCGTATTCTGTGCATAACTGAACATATTATCACTTTAACTTCTTTTAATAAGATTTTCATCAGTAGAGCCAACCTGCCTCCAACGCCTTAATTCAAAAAATACAGCCAGGCATTAGTTGAAAAATGCATGTGCAGGATGAATATTTGTCTCCAATTGATTTTTCACCCCAGACAGTTGGCATATGAGAAGAAACTGAATATTATAATTGCTGTTGGCCGATTAAAAATGTGTTTGTATGTGAATCTTGTTCTTGATAATTGCATTAACTTTCTATCTATCTATCTATCTATATATGACAGCGAGAATAAATGAATTCATCTATACTAGCAAGCATTTGTCTATATTAATCTAATGTTATAAATAAATTAAATGAATATGCAATATCTGACAGTTTATCTTATGGTGATATTATCTAACTACAAACAGAATGTATTATTACTGCGACATTTAAAACTTTATATCGCCTTTTCAAAGCACGAAGACAAATACAATACCACATGCAGATCGAACGTTTACTGTTTCTATCAACGATTTTAATACAGATGCTATATTTTCATCACAAGTTTTAATTGGATGTCTTGCAAATTTAATTTCTATTTTAACTGAGTCATTATAGATAGATCTTGCATAAGTCAAAAATGTCTTGAAGCTGTAATATGAGAAGACAGGTGAAAAAAGATCTGAAAATCAATTTGTATAAAATATAAAGTAAATTTCTAATTCATATTTTACGTATTTTGTTATGTTGCTCTCCCTAATTAGAAATAATAAATAGGAAGATTAATATGTCAGATCTAATTTATATTAGCTTCCCGAATAACTATCTTTGATCATATTTGTAAGCTATCTAAACATGAAAATAAAACAAAAAACGCATTTATTGACATATACTTCTAGTCGCTCATAATTAGTGTAATGCAAAAGTCGGAAAATGTACATAGTTCTTAAAAAATCTTAGACTTTGTTACAATTGAGCTCATTGAACATGAGGCAATACTTCCATATACGACTCTCCGTCATCTATCCATGCTTTAAGTCTACCTTGTTTCATCTAACAATTTCTTACCACCTTAAAATGTGGGTAGTGTTGAATTCTAACTAACTTTCTTGTGTGGCAAAATATCACTTTTTAATTAGATAGTACTCTGTAATTACCGACATCTATAATGGCACAATCAATTTTAACAACTCTTTTATGGTAAATTTAGACGTAGCAGCAATTTTGTAACTGACGCACTATTGTAATAAAACACTGTAAGAAACAGTATCGAACCTAAAGCAGCAAGGTATATATCTTCTATAATGGTCTTAGCATTTGACATTTAAGGTGGTAGAATTTACAAATATGAAAAACGCCACGAACACGATTGTAGTCGTGCTGTGCATTGTGGGATATATAAGGAACTTCTACTAATATTTGCTCATTGTGTTTAACTGCTATTGAACTTTGCTCTCTGTGTTTGATTTTTGCAGGTCTTGGTTTCGCTAACTTTAAAGATATATACAACTCAAAACTTAACACTGTATAATTTGTCCGAGACAATTTATCCAACAAATAGTTTTCTATTTCATCGAGCTTTTTATCCATTTCTTCCAGACTTTCCTCTGCCATGTCCTTGATATATCGCAGCATGTAGAATCTCCTTAACACTCCTAATGAATTCTGTAATTACTTATCCAGTAGCATATATGCCTCCTCTTTAGTTATCCTTTCATTTTGCTTTGCCAAACTCTCTTCAACTACACCTTCTAGCACTTGTTCGTGTATTTCTTTCTCCACAATAGCAGGAAGCCAGCTTGCAAAATAGTACTTTTAGTCATAGCTATTTAAGTTGGCAGATTTAGGCAAGTATATAATATGCATATAGTTTGCCTTTAACAGGCATCAAGCCCGCCTTTAATAGGCATTTAGGCTACCTTTAATGGGAACATTGTGCGTCTAGTACCCTTTAACAGGCATCTAGCTTGCCTTTAATAGGCATTTAGATTGATTTTAGTGGGCAAATCATGCATTGAGGTTACCTTTAATAGGCAGAATAGGCTGTGTTAAATAGGCACCACAGGTATCTAGCCTGCCTTTAATAGGCATTTAGATTAAAAGGCAGAATAGGCTCCGTTAAATAGGCACAACAGGTATCTAGGCTGCCTTTAATAGGCATTTAGATTAATAGGCAGAATAGGCTCCGTTAAATAGGCACAGCAGGCATTTAGGCTGTCTGTAATTGGCATATGTTGAATGTAAATACAACCGAGATGCAAATTTTCAAACGAACTGGAAGTATATTATTTTAAGACTAAGGTATTCAAAGATTTTCTCGAGCGTCGAAGCAGCAGAGTTGCGAAGCAACTAGTCCCTATTGAAAGAAATGTTATGTTGAGGTTGCTATATGGTACCAAGTACAAGCACACAATAGATAAAGACATAAACCCTGCTCAATGAAATATAAATATATGCTAAGGGATAAAGTAGTAGTTGACGTATGAAACTTGGTCAGCTTGCGTGTAGAAATACAGAAACATGAACACATGATATAAAATACATTCTTATTTATTTTTACATTTATTCGAGACATTCACTGACAGAGTGCAGAAGATGATAATTTGTCTAATAACTGTTGACTGCCATTTTTAATATGCAAAGGTAACTTTTGGAATTAATTTTGTACACTAAGAACATAGTTACATGTTTCACACGAAAAAAACAAAAAACAAAAAAACCCCACTCCCATCTTGTATAGACTTTACGGGGATTAGAATTGTATTCGTGTTCATTTTAGTTAGGGAGAATTCAATTACCTTGGATGTTGGGAAAGAGGAAGACGTTTGGGTAGGAATATACTGTTGATTAACATATAACTGTTTGGATTTGGGCACAGAGGAAAGTTTAGATCTGAAATCAAATGTAGAGAATATATATGGACAATAATTGCGTTTTGAGTCCTATCATGTATACAAATTTGTAAAGTTGAATGAACGGTGCAAGGGAGATAACATGTGTCCTATGCATAAAACCAGGTTCGGGAAATCCACTCATCTACTCGTCATCACTGGCAATAAATTGGTTGGGCTGAGTAAACCTTTTCGACCTATTCGTCGATGGGCCAAGTAGATGAAGAATTGGATCTTGAGAATGAATTTGTGTGTATTTTCTACCATTTACAAACACAGAAGTTCATCATCGATTAATATCTAGCGTGCCTTAAGTACTCATTACTTTTGTATGTTTGTCTTCTTGTTGCCAATCTCAAACATGTCGCAAAAGAAGCTGACTTTGTATTTTTACACAAGTACCCGATGTAAGATTATACTATTATGCGTTATGAATTAAAATAATGAAAATATTATGTTTCGGAATGGATACATCTTGTTTAAATCCCTTCTAATACATGGCGCCTTTGATATATATATAATATAATAATAATAATAATAATAATAATAATACTAATACTAAGAGGCAAGGTTTGTATCTTTACTGAAGATCTTGCAGGTTCATATCTAGCCCTCGATTTCTTAATGGTATTTGCGTTTATAGTAACACTTTTCAGTAATCTAGGCGTCATTTTTATGTGGAGGAATGTGTCCATTATCACAAATCTTATTGAGCCATACCGTTGAGAACTTAAGAACTATGGAATATCAAAATTGTTTGATTTATTGTCTGTTTAGTTAGCTATGCTTGTCACTATTTTCAGGACTGCAACTTTATTGATACTTTGTAAAGCCAAAGTGAAGACGTCTGCATATATTTATATAAACGTGTAATTTATTTTACAAGCGAAATTTGGCTAACTTACATTTGAAAGAACTATTTTAAGTGTCCCCGGTGATTTCCACCACACACAATGCGCGCCATTATAATTTATTTATAAAACCTATATCGTCCACGCATCAACCGATTGGTAAATTAGGGTAATGATGTAAAAACCTTACAATTCTTTTGGTAGTCAACAATCTTTCCTTTGATATGTACTATTGAGTAATTATCCAGATATGAATAAAATGGATTATGTGGCACCCCAACCTCCACCCCAAATAATAACTATCAGGGTCGACGTCTTACAGTGTAGGACTATATCTGACCAGACGAAATATCACAAAAGATTGAGATTCTCTGTCTGTCACAAGTCTAACTTGTATCATGCGATAGCTTGTTAAAAAGGAAAATTTCTTCGTATTCAAATTACACCTAGATTACTTAAAGGTGTCATTGTACACGCGAATACTATTAAGAAGAGATTGAGGGCTATTTGTGTATTGATTTAAGTAGTCAGGTACTAGAATAATGTTAAACGATCTGTCTTTACCACGAACATAAATTAATATTTTCATGATTTTTACCCATTTAAGTATCAAGCTTGCGTCGGATACGTGCATTTTTGTGTTGAACTATTGTAGTGGAGAAGAACACGGTGTTGAGTTAAATAAGGACAGGAACCAATACCTGTTGCAACTCACTCGTTCCAGGGACACGCGATTTGAAATTTTTATTTTATTTCTTGAGCGCTGAACATAAGTCTCTGCGCATGTTGTCTTGTTACATCTAAACTTCCGGTTGATGCAGACCGAACTACCAGAGAAAATCAGCCTCCCCTAACAGCGTAAGTCATATCTGTATATGCTTCTATGAGAGTTTGTATTGTGTTGGCTTTTATTTACTATTTTGAGCCACCTGTCGTACAAATTTGGGAAAAGATTAAAAGGTTGACTGACAAAATTAATATATTCGCATTTCACCCTTACAAAGTCGAAATATATTGTAAGTTTGCGTGAAAGCAGACTAGGATATATTTTGTGATATTTCAATTACAAAATATTTACGAGTTATATGCATTCAATGAACACATTTTTCTTTACAGGTATTAATCAGCCTTTTGTTCCAACTTCCGGGGAGCCTGGGATTTATTCGTAAATGCATTTGCCTTTGCGCGTGAAAATAATTCAAACTTACGCAAGATCTCACCGACCATAACATTGACCTTGCGCGAAGCATATATCTGTTTTAAAATATCATGACATGATTCAGTTTGTAAGATATGTCGTTGCAGAATATATGTGATATTGTAGGTACAAACTTCAGGATTGATGTGACATTGTTTTGTACTGTTACATATATGTACATGATAAAAGATTTTTTTATTTTACCCGGAATAAAACTGCCTGGACATGCGCTTCGACTAACACCAGATGTACCACATGCGTGGCTGTTTACACGGTTACAAATGTTATAAATGTTTACCGGCTGGAGACCTAACGAAGCCGTTTACGCTTGTAAACGTTGCAAACTGTGGGCGGAACATATATCGATCTAAATTCAAAATTTACTTTTGTTATCAAGTTAATGAATAATTTGTCACGGCTCTGGGGACAGGCGGATGGTAAAGGAGTGTAAACCCACTGGCTTCTTGGGTTCATGGAGATGACTGTGGAATACAGAACTCAACTGGCTTGTGCCTGCATAAAAGCCTACTTTGTGTGGATTAGGAGGAAAGGAGTAATGTGGATATACGGGTCTGGTAATCAGTTATAAACCCCACATTTGACACTGTCAGACCAGTGGGGAATAGGCGGTCTGGCTATCCTTGGTAATAAAGGACAATGGCTTGCCCGGTTATATTAGTGTAGCCTGTCAAATCGTGCCCCGTCGTCTGCGGTATTAAAATATTGGTTTTCCAAGATCTGTGTCCAGCGATTGGTCTGCACAAGTGTAATTAAGCGTTTAGCTATTATGCTTGATTGTGAAAAGATTGCACTTTTAATGGTATATTTTTTATGATAATTCAATCCTGCTGCATGGATTCTAATATGACGAAAACGAAAAAAGGAACAAAATCTTACTGTCTGCAGCTGGAGCTCTATTATAGCAATTGGATGCAGTACAACTATGAACAGAGCGTGTTCTTGTGTGACGCCGCTGAAAGGGTGGAACTACTTCAACTGGCATGCATAGATTCCCACAGTCGTAACATGGGCTCTGTGTACGATTCATAGCTCCAAACCCACTGTCAGAAATATACACACAATTTATTTAGAAGCTTATTAATGTTCAAATGTATAGCACACTTGAGCAAAAACACATACAATACATTGTTTCTACACACACAGACAAACAGAAAAATGTAATGACACAAAAATTGATAACGGCACAAAAACAGTTTTCCAACGTTTCGAGCTAAATAATAAACTAGCTCTTCGTCAGAGGAAGAAACAATTTACATCCACAAAACAAACACTAAACACAAAAGCCAAGAGAAATGCTTGACTCATAAACGTTTCAATGAAGGGAAATAAAGAAACAAAGGAAAAACCATAGAACAAAGAAAGAAGACAAAATTTAAAAACGGTCTAAAACAGGTAAATGATATATCTATCTTATGCTGCCATCAGCCCAACAAAGTTGTGTAAACAAATTCAAAGAAGTGTGTATCGTGCCTATCACGCACAGAACCAAAGTGTGTTGACCTAATTGCAGGCTGGGAACAGGGGACTGACACCATGCGCGGCGAAAAATTAGCGCCAAAATGTGCAAAAGAAATTATATCCCGGTAAAGTTATGCATGGAGGTACTAAGGAAGTATGTCAAGAGCATGGTTATAGCGGGATAATGGACACGCGTTCAAATAATAATACTAATACTACTACTACTACTACTACTACTACTAATAATAATCTTTATTTGTATTGTAGGCCACATGCCCAAAAAATACATACAATTTAGTATGCGGTACATCATTTCATGGTAGACATATGTACATGGTATAACATTGCTGCTATTTACATACACTTTCGACTCTGTAATTCATGACTATTGATGCATGCTGGTATTCTCATATAGGGTCTTAGCATAAAGTCCGTTCTTATAGCTGTCTAGTTTAATACATACCTAGTTACATGTCAAGACATGGTGTCATAGTACTTTCTCTAATTTTCAATGCTCTACAAATAAACGTAGCTAAATTTGTCATTAACAGATTCTTATTACTAATATCTATATATGAGTAGAATTTTCGGATGTTTGGATTTCTGTAGATATTAAAAGTTATATACTTACTCTTTAGTCCAGAATAAATTTTGCATGTAACAATAAACTGATACTCGTTTTATATTTCTGTGTTACATATCAAAGAGAAATCTAGTTTTGTTAATAGCCTCGTAGCTATTTATGTATCTTCTCTTTCTAAGATTCCCCATGAGCTCTCCGAATCTCTTTTCAAAGTTAGCCGGATTAGAGCATAATTTTATGCGTTTGGTCCGAACGCACATATCGTAAAGAAGATTTTTATTGGGTGCTGGGAGTGGCAGCTGGTTGGGAGTAGATACTGTTGAGAGTCAGTTGGTTTAGAATACAGGTCAGCTTCTGTGTTCCCCTCCAGGAGGGTAGATTGAGTATCCAAAAAGATGTACCTGTTTGATGACTCTAATTTAATCGTAGGATTACAGTTATTGGCGAATTCAAGAAATTTTTTGAAACTGTCTCCCATTTCGATCCAGTTTGATTATATATATATATATATATATATATATATATATATATATATATATATATATATATATATATATATATATATATAATAGAGCACGTTTGTTAAATGTCACAGAGTTATTAAAACTCGACATAGAGTTAAAAAATAAACAAACAAAAAATAAAAAGAAAATTTTAGAAAAACAAACCAAAACACAAACCATTTGCAAATAACAGGGTATTATTTTATCATTTATAATTCATATTATTTCTTGTGAATGCTCTAGTAAATTTGTCAATAATTGTATGCAACCAAGAATGTCTAGAGCACGTTATTCCTCTTCTTGTATTCTTTTTCTTTAATGATCAGTTTTCAAAATTGAAAATTGATTGTCGAATATGCATTCTAATAGGTCAAACGGACTGTGTGGATTCATTTTCAGTTATTTGAATTGAATGATGGTCAGTACAATAAAATTCAAGGTATCATCATCTATAGTGTAGAATGCACAAAGAAAACATAGTAGAAAACGAAATTACATATGTACGCAGATGCATTTGAATGGAAATCAAATTAGCAGGTTAACTCACAAAATATCTCCGTAGGGAGAAAGAGATATGTCCATTATTAAGGGCAATAATATGAAGATTAAATAGTTTTATTTAATTCAAATTCCTGTTTAAGCAGTGGTCAGTCAAAATATTTACAAGATAACTTGATATAGTACGCTATTTCTATTAAAAAAGCTTATAAACGTAAGTGGACAAATTATTCAAAATTCTAATATTCTAGGTATGCGTAAGTTTAAGAAATTTCAACATATTTGGCCTTTTTTGGCAATATTTCTCTATATATTTGGTTCTTAGATCTGTATAGGCTAAGCATTAAATTGCAAGATGACATTCATCTTTAAGGAAGCTAGAAAATAGAACAAAGTCTGTCATGACTTGGTTAATACAGTCTCGTCCATCTACTAGCTTCAACTTCGAGGCTCTAAGAGGATACTCTAAATTTAGCAATTGCATTTCTATATTTCAAAGAATAGATGCTGTCAAGTTAAAGTTATGATCCAAAATTTACCATATTTACATAAAATGATGCTTGACTACTATTCTTAAGACGATTCATCCAATTTTGGATAAAATTGTCAAATAGCCTTAATTTAAAAAAAGAAAAAGAAAAAGAAAACCGAAAAACTATGTCAGTGTTACCGACACCTTGATTAGCCCAAACTTAATTGAATCCAAATCTTGACAATAAATCTGGAACTAGATATGCCCAATGTACTTTTTTGGGCAGAGCTTCTAAATCGTTCAACATCATTTAGTATATATATATATATATATATATATATATATATATATATATATATATATATATATATATATATATTATTTGTTTTCCTTCTTTGCGTCTAATATCTTAGAACAACTCGTCACAATCTATTAAAAGCTATTTAATATCATTGTTGTTTGTTGTACGCCCTGACTACCCATAAATAAAATAATTTTGTGTTGTCGTTTTCACTCCTAGTACCATTTTACAACATGTAAGTGCACCCTTTAATGCATTTAGCTGGGATAATGTCTCAAACTTGGCAACAATACTTTAAGATAGGTTTTATAAGTCTGTCAAAAGGTTCATGCCATGGCTTGCTTTTAAGAAAGTAAATGTTAAAAGGTATATTTCGAGTAAAATTATCGCTTTTAATTTGCTCTGCCAATCCTGCCAAAATTCTCTGTTTCGGTTAAGCAAAGACCAGACGTAATGACAAGTCCAAGATATGTAAAAGGTACCACCGACTCTAAAAATCATAACTTGTGTTTGTTTTTTGGGTTTGTTTTAACCACATGGTTCCACTTAGCACAATAATCTTTGAAATAATCTAGTCCGGCCTGAAAGTCTTTGGGAAAATCTGATCAGATACTAAAGTCATCTGTGTTTAAAAGAATACAAATGTGTAACATGCCAACATCGATACCTTCAATACAATGCACGGCAAACTCTTCCTCTAAATCATTTACAAATATTGAAAAAAAGAAACGGTGATAAATATTCACCTTGCCGGACATCCATAATACAAGAGAATACATCACTTCACATCTCATCATATGCAACTCTTGACTTTACATTGCTGCACACCGAAGTGATTATATATAGAAAATATCTCCTTAAACCAATTTTTTTCTCAATTCATACCGCCAGTTATCTTTTACTTTGTAATCAAACATTTTGGTAAAATCCATAAACGCACAAAATAATGGTTCATCTTGATTAACAATATGTGAGATAAGCCCATGTAAAAAATAATATTATCAACTATTTATATAATCTTTTTTTTTCTAATTCCTGCCCATGCTTCGATGAAGACGTGATAGTTTTCTGCCCAGTCATTAAGTCTATTATAAAGTATACGTGTGAATAATTTACAGACGCAACTTAGAAGTGTTATACTCCTATAATTATTAACATCATCTTCTATCCCCTTTTTATGCAACGTTATCTCTAGACCTTTAGACCACATTCCTGGAAAGTGCCCACAACATTAAATAAATTATAGAATGTGTTCAAAAGTGTATCTTTACCATTGCAAAGAAACACATTACTAAACACACACATATATATGTGGGTGTGTGTGGTGTGTGTTTGCGTGTGTGTTTGTGTGGAAAAAATGTATTACTCACTGGAATTCGTTCCCACAATTACATACGTGTTTCGCCCAACCGTACTCATCCTCTCTAGGAATGGCTTTATATCTCAGCCTACACAACTTGCATCTTGAAACCTAAAGTAATAGAAATTGAACCATTCAATCCAATAATACTGGTCTACAATTGTTTCGAAGTCGTCTGCTTCAGAGATAAAATGTACTATTTATTAGGGATTTTGATGTGCTGAATTCAAATATGATAATTAAAACAACTGATTGGATACTGTTTCCAAGATATTTAAGTTTTTACATTTTACTTCTATGTATATTGTGTACATAGTAGAGTTTTAATCATAAATTGTAAGTCTAGGTCTTTTCATGTGTTTATGGTTGCTTTACATGATAATATTTCACCTGTCCTGTTTATCTAACACTTTAAAAACAGCAAAAGGGTTATATAAAAAAAAATATATTGAAACAAAAGAAAAAAACAACTATGATGTATATAAAAGTAGATAGTTTAGTCCTTATTCAGTGTCTACTCGGCACTTCCTGGCTTGTCTCTTTTATTCATTAAATGGAGCATCTCTTGTCGCTGTCCATCAATAGTCTGCAAGCATTGATGGGGTCCATTTGCCCTGATAGCGTTTCTCCATTGTTGCAATGTCCTGCTGAAATCGCTCGCCGTGCTCGTCGCTCACTGCTCTGCAGTTCGGTGGAAAAAAATCTAGATGAGAGTGCAAAAAATGTTTCTTTATTGACATGTTGCAACCAAGGCTTTTGTATGCCTTGAGGAGGTTTTCCACCAACTCCCTGTAGTTGTCTGCCTTGTTGTTTCCGAGAACATTTGTTGCCACTAACTGGAAGGCTTTCCATGCCGTCGTTTCCTTGCCAGGCAGTGCACGGTGAAATGCGTCATCTCGAAGAAGTTCACGAATCTGAGGACCAACAAAGACACCTTCCTTTATCTTAGTTTCACTTAACCTTGGAAATTTTCCACGGAGGTACTTGAAAGCTGCTTGTATTTTGTCATGGCCTTGACAAAGTTCTTCCTCAGACCCAGCTTGATGTGCAAGAGTGGTAACAAAATCTTCCTTGATTCAACAAGTGATGGATGCTGAACACTTTTCATCTTAGACTCCAATGACTGTCGGAGTGGCCAGTCTCTCTTGATGTAGTGGGAATCTCTCGCACGACTATCCCATTCGCAGAGAAAACATCAGTACTTTGTGTATCCAGTCTGAAGACCAAGCAAGAGAGCAAGAACCTTGTAATCGCCACAAAGCTGCCAATGATGTTGGACATAGTTTATGCACCTCAAAAGTTGTTTAATGTTTTCATAGGTTTTCTTCATATGGACTCCATGACCAACTGGAATTGATGGCAACACACTTCCATTATTCAGCAAAACAGCTTTAAGACTCGTCTTCGATGAATCAATGAACAGTCTCCACTCATCTGGATCATGAACGATGTTGAGGGATGCCATCACGCCATCGATGTTCTTGCAGGCTACAAGATCACCTTACATGAAGAAGAATGGGACAAGATCCTTTTGACAGTCACGGAACATGGAAACCCTAACATCACCTGCCAGGAGATTCCACTGCTGTAGTCTGGAGCCCAACAGCTCTGCCTTACTCTTGGGTAGTTCTAAATCCCTGACAAGTTCATTCAGTTCACCTTGTATTATGAGGTGTGGTTCAGAGGAGCAGAATGGGAGAAAATATGGGTCATGTGACATTGATGATTCAGGACTAGAAGTTTCATCCTCTTCCTCTTCCTCTTCCTCGTCTGACTCAAGTGAGAATGATTCTGGTGCATCAGGAACCGGCAGTCTTTCTCCGTGGGGTACTGGGCTTATTGCTGACGGAATGTTTGAATAATGCACAGTCCATTTTTTCTTCTTTGACACACCGTTCATAACTGGAGGCACCATGCAGAAGTAACAATTGCTTATATGATCTGTTGGTTCTCTCCAAATCATTGGCACTGCAAAAGGCATAGATTTCCTTTTCCTGTTTAACCACTGGCGAAGATTTGTTACACAAGTGTTGCAGCATAAGAGTGGGGCCTACATCTTGTCCAAATCTCAAATTGTGCAGCCAAAATAAAGATGATAGGCTTTCTTAAATATAGTGGTTATACTGCGCTTTTGTGATGCAAAAGTCACTTCACCACAAACATAGCAGAAGTTATCAGCATTGTTCACACAAGTACGAAGCATCTCTGCTCACTTTGGTTAAACAGAAATGTGTCCCTTTGCAAAATCAAACATTGACAAATAAGAGAGCACGACACTGTATGATTTGTAGAGCTGATATAGGGCAAATTCTTTAGCAGGATGATGTAGTTATGATTGCATCATCCATGACTTCTAGGAATAACATGATGCAATTCATATCATGTATGACGCAATACCAGCTTCAGATTGCATCATTCATTGTTTTGCCTAAAAAGCAAGTACTGTCCAAATCCAGCCATTTATTTATTCATAGATCCAGTCAAAGATGTATATCAGTCATTTCTGGTTTAAATTGAGATCCCTTCCCTTTATAATTTACTCATCTTCCGCCATTCCCAAGTCAAGGGTCGTACATACTGACCCAATATAATATCTTTAAAACTAGAGCCATCAACAAATTTAAGCATCATTTTCGTTCTCAGTGACCCAGAATTAGTAAAGTCTGACAACATTTATTGCGGAAGCATTTTGGCTGTAGACCAGTGTAATATAGGAATCTGTCGGAAATTTTGATAGATCCATCAGTAGATGTTAAAGGGCAATTTTTTTGTCTTTGCACACCCTCCTAATAACGGTTTTGAGGGCCCAGCTCCTAAAAATTGAAAATTTAGATTGTTTCACCCGCCCTCTCCAACCCTCAGCCGCCAAAACTATTAGAGAACCACTATTTTGACAATACCCCAGGCCGCAGATCACCAAACAGGCAAACAGGAGCTATGAAAGTGTTGTGAGGCTGGCTCAAATCCTTAGGGAACCTTTTAATTGATGTCCTGTCCCAGCCAGTCTAACCACCCCCTCGCCATATACATTTAAATATTAGCTGACTGCTTGTTACGGGGCCAATCACTGAACCTATGTGGAGCATTTGTACAATTTTAAAATATACCAATACCTATATCTGAAATAAAGACAGCTAAATGTCATTAACGATGTCAAAAGTAAAACCACAAGCCTATTAATGGATTGAAGTAATGCTGGCGTTGACAGGAATAAGAGCGATAAGAGCAGTTTTAACCTTCTTCTTGCTATGGTGCCCACGAGTCAACAATATCTTGTATTATAATGTACACTGAAGTTCATTTTAATAAAAACTAACACAGTTTAAACCTTCTGCTTTCTACGACGCACATGGCTCCAAACCCTCGTCCATCAAGTTTCTAAAACAACTTTACCATGTGGGTAGTAGCAATAATGTCTCTTGTAGAAAACTTGTGTCTGGTTGATGAGAAAAGAAGAAAGGGTTAAATCTTACACTAATTAAGTACCTTCATATGTCAACCATGATGGATAAATTTAATACCACATTCATGACAACTCAACCGAAATTCTGGCATAAGAAATCCGTGTCAGAGCTAGGTGTTTAACAAAAATTAATAGACTGGTTACTGAGGAGTGAAGCATACACGCAGTAATGTAGCCTAACCAAGTTTTATTAACACTTAATGTACAAAACAGATTTTAATTACTAAGCAGTCAACAAAGCATTTGTAACACACCCAGCGCAGATTGATGTGAAAACAGGATTCAATCACCAAGGGGTCGACCGTATAATATAGCCAAGTTATGTCCTTGTTATGCTGCATATATACCTGCTTGTGCTGTCTTTGTTACGATAATGTTTTTACGATGGAATGCCTAGTGTAGATTGCCTATGGAGACAGAGGTAGTTTGATCGGAGACGCTGCTCTTAACTGCGACTCGAGAGATAGACTCCCTACAGCCTTTGGGAAGGCGGCCGATACCTATCACCATTTTAGAAGCGTCACATATATAGAATCAGGAAAGCCAAATGTGTACGGGTTGCTGTATTATTGACACGTTTTTACTCCTGTCTCTATTAACAATCGTAAGGTTTTTCATCGCGGGAGGAGGATATTTGGCAGTGGTAAATAAAAATACTGCTACTAACTTTGTACCGAAGGATAGCAATGACACGTGAGACTGCCTTTGTTCTTTCCGAGGCAGTTGCGGTAGTGCCAACAAAAAAGGAAAACAAGTTGAGGAAGCTGCAGCAATTACCACAGAGTGATAGTGTAGCGGACAATTTTTGTTACTACGAAGCAGCACATATAATGTGATAATGCATCGTATGGTGTTGGCACACTCGAGATAAACCTCTTGTTTAGTTTATAGTACTAGTGCGGTGGGAACAAGAAAGTCGTTGTTTCAGCTGTTCTGTCCTCTCGACTGTTTCCATTTCTTCCATTTATGATACATTTCCAGCGATCTTTTCATGATTGCTACGCGTTCTTCGACTTTTGCGCAGGCCATGAGGATATGTTTTTATTTTTTGCAGCCTCGCTGATAAGGACTGAATCATGCTCCTTTTGTGTATTCAATCGAATCTGCTCTTTGCATAATGTGTACTTTTTTATTCGTCAAGGTTTAATTTAAACTAATCCTCTGATACTGCATTGTCTTGGAGCGCCCTAGATATGTGGTCTGCGAAAGTGTTAAGTTTAGATTTTGCCAAATTGCGGATTTCATTATGCTTTTTAGCTTCTGTTTTCAGACACGTATAAATAAGTTTGCTAACAAGTGCACTCAAGCCGACGGTTACAGCCATAGTCTCAAGAGCAGCAGTTATGAGGTGGCGACAATGATGAATAATATACTGATTCCGATGACTCCTGTGGCAGTAGCCACGTTACCAAGCGTGACATCAATATTGTCAAGCACGTTAACCACACACTCTGATACGTTTTTAAGAGACGTCAACATTCCTCAATAACTGCAAGCAGTTTGTCTTCAAGTTCGCAGATCCTTTTTAGGCAAGAATCTTGTCGATCCTGCAGCTTTGGGTATAGTAACGTTAAAACTCTTCTATGAGCAGCGTGATCTGAAAGTTTTATTCAGCTGAAGCGGTGGAGGATTTAACTCTCTTGCGGGCACGCAACTCAAACCGATCACAGTAGCGTATTGGGAATACGGTGGTGATGTCGAAGCAAATGTCAATTTCCTTAATATATTTAGGCCCGGAAATGTCACGATCGTCACCAATACATCCACTTACATGCTCTCTATAGTTACAACTGCCATGCTTTCTGCTCGCAGTTGCTTTGATTTTTTTCGTGTTTCTGGACAATCACTGTAATACGTCAGAGCATATTTGTTTTCAAATATAACTCTGCCTTGATTTATTTGCTATTTTACTAGTTGTGTGATAGAGTGCGTTACATACCTTGAACGAAGGGTTATTGCCGTCGAGATATTTGCCAGAGACTCTTTGCCAAATATCACATTGTCAGTGTAGTAAAAATCGCCCCCCCCCCCGCTAATGCAATAGTACTTTTGGGGTTTGTTTCTGATGCAGTTAAATAGCATTTACTTCTAGCTGACCACGGGTTGGCTCAGGGTGCACTTGGTAGCCACTTTTGCTCATTGTCCATATGCTTTGCATCCTCATTCTATCATAATGTGAACCGGGGCTGTCAGCAACATGTTGGTGCAGATACTCTTCCACCTTTGGTTTGCATTCCTTGTCGATGTCAGACGGTTGTCTTGCGAGCTGCTTCAATACTCCACTGTCGTTCGCTAACGCGGGATCGTCCGCTGTTTTAGCTGGCACCAATGATTCATATTCTTTGTATATGTTTGGTTGCTCCCCCATTGCTGGCCAAGGCTTACCAAGACCTTTTCGAACAGCGCAGGCGCAGGCGCCGCCAGCTCGTCCCATGTCACATACTTGGAGAGATCGGCCTTTGTTATGTAATCTGGCGTTTCGCTTGCAGAGTGGTCATTGCTAAGGCCCGCGGGGAGGGTATCAATACAAGAGGGAAGTGATGGTCCTGAGACGCTTGCAGCGACACCAAGAAAGAAGTTATTACCACATAGACTCACAGTGTGCCGGGGGAAACGCCTACTAGTGCTTAATTTCAAGGGTGAGAGTGCACCCCAGCAAATTAACTGGCTGTTGATTTTCATCTAAAGTACGTATGGGAGCACATTGATGCCGCCTTCACATAATGTGCGCTAATGTAGTTTTCCATAGGAGGCAGTATGAGTGTCCCCGTATGACTCACCACCCACAGGAATAATTTGTTGCAGGCTACTGTTTTACCATCAAGAATATTCTTGGGATAATGATGAACGGTGGGGAATTATGTGCCACGGACGTGTTGTAATAAAACCACTCATCTTCATGACCAAAGCCAAAGAGGGAGCCTAGTGGGCCGAGGAGTGCCACGTATTCCTCAAACATTTCAGGAATGTCAGTCTGTTATCATTTTTGGAGAGTATTTATGTTGTAATACCCATCAAGAATGGTGATGATTGTGGACTTTGGATCCCCTTCCCCAACACATGAAATGTGTTGTTACCAAGCTTAACTGAAACGATGATCCACCCTGGTCTATACAAACTGTGCAGGAGCGCTACACGTGTGCTCATGTAGGTGCATATCACCGGTTCTAGAGCCACAGGCCCATCTAGAGGATTGGTCAATGCGACATACATTGTCAGAACGTGTATGAGCACTAGTTTGCAAAGATGGTATTGGCTCAAGGACTACGCAAACTATAGCGTCGGGTAGTCTTTAACAATAGAGACGCAGAGAGGGCACATATCAGCCAGCTATTGTCTAACCTCGACGTATACATGCGGGATAACGCCTCATTTAGAAACGACAAATTTCACGACGTGTTTGAAACGTACTCGCTGCCCCACACCGAAACAGCTGGAACAAAACACGCGTATACCCACTGGAGCTCAGAAAATGCAGACAATGAAATGAGATTTTGGCTAAAAGGAAAAACCTTTACCGTATGGTGCGCGACCACCGGTTGCTGTGTTTGCGTGTGCGATCACCTGTTGCCAGTCGAAACGACTATAAGCGGAGAACTGTCATCATTGGCGCTAAGCTTTACCGTTTACTACCAGGTGAAAAAGATTGTCAATCAGATGAAGTACTCCATTTCAG
Source organism: Margaritifera margaritifera (assembly GCA_029931535.1). Taxonomy (NCBI): domain Eukaryota; kingdom Metazoa; phylum Mollusca; class Bivalvia; order Unionida; family Margaritiferidae; genus Margaritifera; species Margaritifera margaritifera. Next base: position 3,783,998 of record JAQPZY010001681.1, read on the forward strand.
ATGTATCAGGATGGGACACATTTGAAAACAGCATTGACACTAAAAAACACGAGGCCATCTGTAATAACATTTTCGTGAATAGAGGGGACGACTGGAGGATAAAACATGGCATAAACAATAGCCTGGGAGTGGTTTATGTCAGTTACATCCTTGACGGTCAGCCGATATTTTGCGCAAGACTAGGATGTTTCGACTAAAATAGGGTTTGTGTACTTTATGTTGAACAATTGGCAATTATGTTTTGGTGCGTCTCAACGATAGCGTCCTGGCGTATGTTAGGGCAATCCTTAGCGTACAGTCACAGACCATTACCTCAATAATCGGATGAGGTAAGGAATTTGACGCAACAAATCAGTTTCTCGCGCTCATAAGCTCAGAAATCTCCGACGCTGACGACGTCCCAGAGTCGATAGCTAATTACCAGGACGCAATAACAAAACTAGGACTAAAGTAGATTAAGTACTCAGTGGCGACCAATACATGATCCAATCTGACATGAAGTTTAAAGCTGGCAACTATGTTGGGGATAACAACAACTTTCTGAAGGCGACCGACGTCAAGCGCAGCAGCGGGGAAAACCGGCTCCATGCAAAAAATATAGGCATCAAAAGAAGCTTTTTAGCCATCTTTCTTTTTCGCTGAGCGATTAGCTTTCTCTCATGTCTCTTGCCACAGACAAGCGCGAGCGGATAAGGGTAAAAATGAGATAGCTATCGTGATGACAAACACTACGATGTTTCTGGCCAGCCAGCCAATGGCATTGCCAACGGTCTTCACCAAGAACGACACGACTGACATGATAATTTCGGGCAAAGCAACCGCCACTTTTCCTGCCAGCGTTTTTAACATACTAGCCAGCTGCTCCAGATGCTTTTCTCCATCCATTCTCTCGCGCCGCTAGATTCTGGTTTAGGTACCGGGGCTGGCGATGTGTCGCCTCAGCCCGTGACTGCAAGTACAATTGTGCTTATGATGAACCACAGCGCAGTGAGAATAGACGTTAGAGTGATGCCCTGTCCGCGGAAGAGTGTTCTCAGCCTCTGCGCTAGGGTTGTATCCTTATGGAGGATTCTGCTGACGGTCTCACTTATCCAGCTAACCTGAGTGTGAAGGTCTTCTCGGTTGGTGCTGGTAGCTTCTAGAAGAGGCCAACTTTCATCCTCTAGGTTTCCAACGCGATCTCGCATCTCCTGGCCCATCCTTTCTATGTCCTCATTGGATAGGCTCGTATCGTTTTCCACCAAGGCCAGTCTTTTATTTTCTGCGGCAATGTTGTTCTTTAGCTTTGCAAGCTTCTAGAGGTTATATATAAGCTCGTCATGCATCCTTTGAAGCGCCGCGTTGAGACCAAGAATCTCTCACATTGGAAGGCTGTTTTAGGTTCCTGTGCTGCCGCTTTCTTAATCGCTGTGTCCTCTGATCCTTTTGCAGCGAGTAGCTCAATATCTGTCAGCACGCATACATCGGTGGATATCATTTCTTGAACTGCGGCGAGAGTTCTTTGTTCTTTAGCCGATATCCGCCCCGACTTGAGACCCAACCCTTGGACGAAAATTTCACCCATTTGCGTTTATAGGATTGATGGGGCCCAATAATTGATTTTGGGTTGTTTTGTACGTTAATGTAATTCCCTTGTTGCCCCGTCTTACTTTGAGGGCGCCTGTCTTCTATGATATAAACCTCAAATCCATGAGGAGCTTTCCAGAAATTCACAGCATTTAGCGATATGTATCAACTTCAGCTAGGCACCGCTCTAGTCTCACCATTGATACAGCATCTTATTGATTCCATCCGGCTGGTACATTTAAATGGTTTCCGTCGCCAGTTCTATTGTCACATTTACTTCATGTTTCAGCTGTTTCAGCATCGTCGGGCTGATAGGCCTTGCGAGTGCCAAACTATTCCATCTAAAAGTTGCCTTCAGCCATGGCGATGTAATTGTTGTCGCTTATTGAAGAGATAACGCGTGAACTCCAGTGGCACCGCGAGTATGTAGTCTCAATTCGGAAACAAACTCGACCCATTCCGATCCCTTCGGTGAAAAGGGAGTCCGCAGCATCATCTTTCAAACTGATAACCCAAGAACCATAGACCAAAAAGAGCATATGCTTGTCAGATTTCCAAACCTCAACGAGAACGACGTTATTGTTCCAAGCAGGCTTGGTTGGAATTCACAATTGCTTTGAATGGAGGGGCAGGCGCAGACTTAGACGCCAACAGAACGATCGTAAAAAGTCTTGGTCGCACTAATGTTAGAAAGATCAGTAGAAATCTTGACAAAACCTAATTGGCCTGCATTCACGACGCAGACATCTGAGGCGTCTACAAGGATCTCTGGATAACAGAAAACGAGAAGACCAACGCAGTATATTAGGGAATCCAGAATGAAAACACTGCTAGAGTATGTATCGATGCCGGCAATAAGGTTACTGCCACCAAGCCAGACTAGTCTACAGCAGCCGCGTTCGGAAACAGGTGCGTTTTGTCTCTGGACTTCGAGCTGCTAAATGAAGATATGACATTCTACCAGTCAGGCCTTTCAGACAACCTCACCTTTTTTGAGCTGACGTTTATCGAATTCGATAGTGTCATCAAGCGTACTAAATGGGGCGCGAGCTACACTATTAGCGAAATTTAGCTGGAATTCCACATCGTTGACCATCCGGACCTGGCCCGCATGATTAGAAATCAGTACATGGGAAACGTGGCGATTCTGTAGTGCTAGTGCGCGGAGCACTCCTGCTAAAAGCATGAAAGCAATAGTTTTGCTCTTAGAGGATATAATAAAAAGCGAAATTTTGCAATCGAGTATTTCTATAGACAATCGAAAGCGTCAGAAAACCAAATCTATGCTCAGGGGCAGGCGCAATGTCAGCAGTGGGAGGGGACCCGAAGGTAATGGCGATGGAGTCTATCAAGGACGTGAAGCTGCCGCAGTTAGATGTTGGTATTGCTACAAAGAGAAGTTTGCTCTAGCCCTCGATATAAGGACCTCTGAAGACCAGGCGATCAACGGATCGGGACGACGCATAGAAAACGCAAGCGAGGGGGTGACGCTGCAAGTTGAAAAAACGGCCCAGGCGGCAGGTGCGTTAAACATATATGTGTTTATCGTCATGGACGGGCAGCCCAACATCCAAAATGGTCAGTTTTGTCTCAGCATCTACTAGCCGGCAGCACTTCCCGCCGTGGGGACGACAACAAATCTTTCAAAATTGGGATCCGCACTGCGCCATGATCTTTGGCCGCAGAGGCTGTGACAAAAGCGTTTTCACCCGTGAGCGTCTCGAAACAGAATTTAAGGGCCACTTTGATTTTGTTGTCATTATCTGTCCTACTATTCATCTGCATAACGATTACGACCGTACGTGGGCACTCGGCAAAAAAGACAAGGCAGTTTTTTGTGTCAACCCCGAGCGCTTTTGGGGCGATCTTGATGACCTGCTCTCTGACCTAGCAAAATGGTTTGAAGGCACCACCACACTTTTCTGCTCGACGATTGCGCCTTTCTTTCACGTCTATGTCAGCCGCTATGCCAGAATGAGCGTTTGGGTGATTACCCCCCCCCCCCTAAAAAAAAAAAACAACAAAAAAACAACGCTGTCGATAAGGACTTTCGTGAGCATACTTACTGGATCTCACTCTTTTACCGTATGGACGAAGATTCGTTCGAAGACGTGCTTCGAAAAAATAATGTCATTGTGCTTGAAAGCCGGGCTGAACCATATACCTTTCTCAGAAACGCGAGTTTCGGAAAAATATTGATGCGCAAAAATCCGCCGATCATATATACATTCAAAAGTTTAGTAAAATGAAAAAGAAAAAGAAAAATACCCTTTTAAAATTCGAACCTTGTTCAACTCGTGGCTGCCAGACGCTTTACCAAAGTTTAGGTTCAATGGATATATTGGCTTACAATGTCTAGCTAGAAATTGGCGTGTACTTCTGTTCAACAATTCCTTTTTTAACTGAACATTGTTTTATGTTTCTATATATTTGTTATTTATTGTTTTGGAGAAAACGACGTACCATATACACATTTTCCATGCGGCAGACATAGTGTATGTTTTATAGTACATTTTACGAACGATCATTGTCTTGTGCATGGAAGAAAGGTACAGTACAGGTCCATTTGTTTTTGTAAAAAAGTTAATGCCGTTAAAGCTGGAGGAACTGTTGACTGAATTAAATGTTCTTAAATGTATTTTAGCTTTGACCCTGGCATGGCTAGTGTTTGTCATCTTATTGGAAGATTAGTTCATCATGGCCCCTGATCCAAAACTGGCTAAACCGAGTTAGAAAAATAATGTGTTGTTTTCATTATAATTACTGGGTCAAGGATGAGGGATAAACCCGTAACCCCTGACCACCTCTATCATAAATTGCTAATCACACATTATGTAGAAAGACGCACTTAAATGTACATAGTCTACGAGATATAACGAGAATCATTAGAGTAACTAAACGCAAACAAAGAATTGTATGTTGGGAAAATATGTCGAGATCCACTACAGCATCAGATTCCACAGTCATAAAGCTCTGAACACAAAGTGTGAACGCAGACTCATAATTCTACTGAATAACAGCACATATAATCTCTCAATGTCATTACATTTTAACATACATGTAGAGATATTAACACAATATAATTGCATTGTAAGATATAAGTCGAGATACAAACACAAACTCGATATATTTTGACATCTATGTCGTGATACAAACAACATATTTTTCGTGATCGGACCTCACTCTGAGTGAGGTTATACAGATTTTTTATTAGTTTTAAACTTGAGTATAAGTTCACATTTTGTGCTCTAGGTTTTAAAAACGCACCATTTTTCTTGAGGGAACTCTCCGCCACTACATATTGTCGCATCTTTCACAGGAAAACTGCCGCAACTGGGCTGGGATTTCATCTCTGAGAACCTCAGAGATGTTGTTTGTGTGACGGGTGTCTCCTATTCGACTCTGCAAATAGTGCACATAATGCAAACTTAAAATCTGGAAAGGTGGACAGTTATTCCTGAACAACGGAAAAGATCATTGGTACATTATATTGAAGGGGTTTTAAAACATGACATGGCATAGATTCATGTACCTTGTTTTAAACAATAAATATAACACTTATGTTTCTACTTTCATACAAGTTTGCAAAGTAACATTGGATAAAATAGGGAAGATATTTTTTTTTCAAACTATGCAAAGTAATAAAATATGCTCTGAAGAATTTTTGTTTTGAAACTTTGCCTCCTTTGGTGACTGAACTTCGTGGTCAAAAGTAAAACAATATTGTGGATGATACACTTTGAAGCTGTTCCATGTTTGAAGAGTTCTGAATATAAAATATAGTACCAGTATCTTAATACTTGTTTTCTACCATGTAGAATATACAATGGCAGATGAACAACTTGTTAGTCAAGTACAAACTCTCGCGCAATGTCTTTTATTATTATTATTATTTATTATTATTAGTAGTAGTATTAGTAGTATTAATATTATTGATATTATTATTTTTTAAAAATTATTATTATTATTATTATTATTATTATTATTATTATTTTATTGTATTGTCCATTATCATGTTTCCAAGGCTCACATATGTCCGAGGATGTACCTTTCATGCAGAAAAACAAAGATTCTTTTTTCGTTTTTTGATCATACCTAATAACATGTAAGTAAGAAAGAAAAGCCACAAAAACATACATTATTGTTTATTTTCACATCACCAATTTGTATATATTTAGTTATTGGTTGAACAGTTGGTTGATCGATTAATTGATGCATTTGTCTGTTCCCTTGTTTGTTTCTTTGTATCTTTTACTTACCTCTCCTCCGCCGAGAATGCTCCGTATCTGTATTGATTCTCCTGGTGAAGAGAAAGCGTTAATATAATACTCTTTTTCAAATATCTTATATCAGTGTTTGTAATAAATTATCTTAGATACAAGCTCAAGCGGTTTGAAATACAGGCGATGCGTTGAGTTGCATCACACAATAAATGTATCCCAGGATGCATGTTTTGGAACCTAAATAAGAATCATGATAAGGAATCATTATTCTCTTTGACCATTTTGTTCATATAATCATGTACACACTTTTACTAAAACTGGTCAAAGATCGCGTCTATTAGTTGCATACTATCCAGGAAAACTACTTGTGCATTGTCTGATAAATGTACAACTCACTTTTTGCGTTGAGATAGTAATTCTACATGTTAAATTAACTTTTCATGACTTAATATGCATATTTCGTCATGCATTTTAATAGCTTAAGAATTTATAGTTTAACAACTAACAGTCTAGTTGTAATAAAAAATAAAATTTATCAAAGACAGCTGTATTGGAGATCACTGTGAACGAATCAGTGTTTGTATATTGGGTCACCACTCTGACTTCTCGCGTGAATCAGTCATGATTCCTAAAACAGGAATGCAGCCCAGATCAGTATCCCATTGTTAGATGATATCATCATTAGTCCTGTTGAACAACACATTTTAGATTTTGCTTGAGATTATTAAAGTGTGTATGACAATTGAAATATATTAGATGATGCATACGAAATGTATTATTTGAATCTGAAGACAATACGAGGATAATATTTTATAGGTATAAACATATAGCAATAGAAAAAACATGCTTTTTGTCAATGTGTATGCTAAATTTATCTCAGTATGACTTATTGAAAATAATACATTGTGGTCGACTCATACTGGACAAACTAAGCCTCATACAGGCGAACGATCTACCATTGAAGTTTAATATTTTCTGTCATTGTCTGAAACTGGCCTATTCATATCAGACGGGGTAACAGAGTGCAGACAGAATGCCTGTCTTGTTCAATGAAACACAATATATTCTATAACTTGTATTTTAAATGTTCTTAAGATTAATCCAGTCTTTGTGATTGTGGTGGTGCTTTGACTGTATACAATTACTCTAGTATACATTGAGTAAGTTCTGGACCATATTTAAATTCAATGCAAATGCACTGTTTTTCCGCTGAGATTACGCTAATGCGCAATACTCGAATAAATACATTGATAAATTAAACATCCAGGACGCTACAAATGTATTCTCTCTAAACATTACAAGACCAGTCAGAGTAAGACAATGAATGAAGCTGCTTAACTTTGAGCGGAGCAACACGAACACAAATAATAATGTAAAGGTTTTATTTTTTACGCATGATAAATAGTAGCACAAAGCTACGTTACATTGAATTCAACAATTTTCAGAGAAGTGATATAAATATTTAACGAATTTAACATGAAAGTAAAAATATCGATATCAAGAGATAATGCCTATTTGTTTGCAAATCTGGTTTGGTGTTTTTGAGGCACAGCAATGTACGGAGGTTATAAAGTGCCACTAAAGACACACTATGCTAGCCTAATAGGGGTCATCCAATGGTAGGAATTGAATCCAAATCCTTTCGCTAGCTAGTCTCGCTAATCAAAGACATACAGGAGGGAGCATCGGGAATATTACACATTTCCGAATCCACAGGAAATTGTTTGTAAGTTTGGACGTGGTGAAGGTATGGTCAAGGCTAGCTGTGTCAAAGAATAACATTTAATATGTATATATATATATATATATATATATATATATATATATATATATATATATATATATATATATATAAAGACATGCACTCCAATGTTGCGGAGAATAGCAGATCTACAAATTACGTTAAATGATATCATGATGACTAAAGCAGTGTGGCGTGAAGACGGAATGCATTACGACATTTATTTTCATCTAAATTTGGCATACACCTTAAAGTTATCGTAAACTTTACAAGGAGAATCTTGAAGAAACAAATTTTATGGAGAGCAAAGAATAAATCATATGCAGACTCGATATATTTCGTAGTTGTTTTAGAATCAACCATTGGAATGGCAAAATTTGAAAGGATCAAAGAAACTTTACAAATTGCTGAACATAAAAGTGCCTGTTTTGGGGCAGTCGTCCTGCTGGCTTGTTTATAACATATAAAGACAATTTATCAAGCAGAGTATTCTTTAAACGTTTTCCTTTGTTTTAAATGTCTGACAATGAACATTATTTAAGATATATGTGCCATGATCGTGGAAGTCAAGCTGCTTACATAAATATCAATTATGGGGACAAAGTAAACCACACTAAATTGAAAAAAAATATTTAGCTGCACAATCTATCCACACATTACACAGGAAAACAAGAAAAAGTAAATTCCATATTATAGAATAACTAGGATATCCAGTGCCAGCCAGACATTGTTAACATGAAAACATATAAAAATTGAAATGATAACATATATATTTGGAACACAACAACACAAATTCATTCAAAGAGTCAGAATTTCAAAATACGAATGAATTTTCGAAAAAGACACATTCATAATATTACATAGGAGATATTAAAAACCAGGTAATTAAGTTTAGGCGATCCAGTCGTTTACAAACTAGAAACCATCAAGGAAAGGATTATAGAAGGAACATTGTGTGAACAAGAGTTATCTCCCTGCGACGAAATATATGACATATACAAAGTTGAAAAGCTTGCCAAGTCCAAAAAGAATGAACGGTAAAATGTACGTACACATGAAATCTAACAACTATGCTGAATCAACTGGCAGTTGGGAACTGGCTCAATATATTAAAGCATTAAAATAAGTAGAATAATCAATATATATATATATATATATATATATATATATATATATATATATATATATATATATATTAAGAAGCATGAAATCTTTGCGTTTGTTAAATATAATAAATTTCAAGAAAGTAACATATGTGGAAAAACAGCATATTAGAACGTAAAGGAGATAAGGATACACAATATGTCCATTATTTGTTGCATAAAGGCAAGGAAAATAAGTACATCCAAAAACATTTGCAGTGAATACCAAACTGGTATATATGAAAAATCCGATAAAGCGACTCCTGTCCTAGCAGGATAAAAATATCTTTTTTTTTAAGAAGAAAAAGAGATATTCAAAGATAGGAATCTGATTCGGAACAAATCTCTTAAAAGGTTAAATACAAATGGAATGTAAAAGATTACAATCTGGTCTAAGAGATTTGAACCAAATAAAGGGTAATGAAAACAACATAAATGCTTACGCAATCACAGAGAGACATTTAAATTTCTTTGACACTTTGTATAAATAAACTTTAGATATATGCAACTGTTACACCACCAATTATGTATCTTTTCCATGATAAACTCTTACCATGTATAGTTTTAATACATGCATAAAACCATTTGTTACAAAAAATTATGACAAAAATCAATATCAATTGGTTGATATGGGAAGAGTTTTTATGCCACTTGCATGAAGTAAAATCCATTATACCGTCCATAGTGTGTAGATATAGATTTTGAAAATACGTTGTTTCTGTCCAGAATTTTTATTTGACAATAAGTAGTAATTGAACTTGATGAACACACATAAATGACACAGTCAACGCAATATGTTGTGAATGGAGTCCAACTATTTGTAAAACGTCACAAATTCAACAGATACAACCGATGGAGGAAGTGAAGAATAAAATTATATTTCAGTAGAGGAAATTAAAAGTTTAGAGGGGAAAATCAACGAAAATGTTGTACCGAACGGCAAGAAACAAGTGTTGGTATAAAATGCAAAACCTCTTAATAGTTAATTACCAACTCTACCCCAAAACCAGAACCAATTCTGAGAAAGATTTCATATTTAAAAAAATGACGAGTATTGTGTCCAGCTACTATGTTTGACTAAAATGACTATAATAATATTACTAAAGTATTTGATAATTGAGTAGACAATTTGTTAAATCAAAATCAATTTTTTACCTGTAAACCCAAAACTATTTTTGAAATAATGGGCAATGATGAATCTTTGAGTATATGCAAAGCACAGTTTGATAGTAGATTTTAGCAGAATCAATTAACCTGGGCAATGTGAATGGAAACATTTGCTTGTGTGATTTCCTACGGGCATTTAATAAATAAAAGTGTTCCTGAATTAATCAAATTAGTTTACAGGTTTCACTTTTAAATAAGAAAACTGTTATATGAATGTAAAATACCCTTACTAGGCCAATATGCTATTATTCATTCAATAACAGTATGTATGTGAAAAACAAAATTATATTGATTTGCAACAATGTTTACATTCCAATAAACAATGACGGCATATAAATCAAGGGAAAAATATAAAAAATCACGATGACACATTACTGGCAAAACTTAGAACCAAACGACTGTGAAAGAAAATATTTTGTCGTTTAACAAAAAAGAAGTGCAACTTAATGGTCGTATTTCCAAACTAAACTATCAAATGATAAGATTAAATCTATGACAGATAAAAGGTGAGCCACTATGATGGACTTATCACTTAATGCAAGACAGTAAAGGACTCATTAAAGATGAAATAATAAGGCTAAATCAAAGTATGCCATATGCAATCTGCATCGTAGGTACAGGAACTGAAAAGTTAACAGCTGTATGATTCCACTGTCTGTTTCCACTGTTCAAGACAGCAAAAATGATCGTAGATCTATTAATTTTAGTTCAACTTTGGATCCAACGATTGAAAAATTCAAAGACTCGTATACTATTCAAATTAATCCTACTATTAACATAGATGTATCAAACAATAGTATTCCAAAGCTGATAAACAATCAGTTGCAAATTGGCACGAACTTACAATGGGCTAAAAAGACGAGAGAGTGGGTAAAATTATATATAAAAGAAGGATTATGATAACGACAATCCTGCTGGTAGATCTGCTAATGGGAGCTAACAATTGTAAGTTCAGAAGGCACAATGCGATTTAGAAACCTCAAAAAGCAATATTGACCCAAAAATAAACAAACTATAAGTTATATTGATACTAATGTTTGAAGGATATGCTATTGTTTCCTTATCAATGCAGCAACAGAAAATTAAAAATTTCTAATTGTGCTTTGTAGGTGTTCTTTGTATAATTCTGCTATATGCTTTGTGTACACCGCCGATCCAAAACGATATAAACCCACTAGGTTAGAACAAATCGAATAACATGTTCAGCCATCAAAATAAAGTAAAACAATTTAACCAGCACTGTTATGCAACCAACTGATCATACTACCAATAACACCGATTATAGCTGCTGTTTTAGGGAGACTAACTCAGGCAAATATTTATCAGACATATTTTAACGTACATCATCTTGAACCTCGTGATGGAACAGCTGATTGCACACAACTTGTTACAGCAAATATCACAGTGTTAGCTATAAATAAGCAACAATTGATATATTAATACATATTACAATGGCCACAACAGCTGTGGTCATATTCTAATCTTTAAAGAGTTGTACTATCCTTTTACCTATTGGTAATTTTGCTCTAACTTTAGAATTGACATTTTCCAAATGTTCTCTACAATTTTTTTTTCTCTGGGTGGGTTAGATGACCGTCTAATTGCGTTTATTTAATTTCAACACTTTCCAAATGTTATACTAATTTTTTTTTGTTTGGGTGGAGGGCGTGGGTGTTTCTTTGCTGATGTACTTTTTAATTCTGCAATCTGTTCTTTATACTTTTCAACATCAGATCTCACATATGTTATTTTCTAATCGACAGAGTCTACAACATTTTTATATGATCCTTTAATTCACTTTTTTCGTACGAAGTGAATAGTTTGTTTTCAATGTCGGTGAAGTTATCCACTTTGAATTTGTCCATAACAAGCATCTGCTTCCTTTACCTGTTGGTTAAGCGGTTCAGTTTCAGTCTAGTGCTTTATTTCAATAAGCTCAAGGATTTGTCCTAAGCATTTAATTCTGTCAAAAGCCAAGATCCTCCGGCTTTTCTATCTTTTGAACTAAGTGTTATTATTTATACGTTTCTTACCACCAATTTTGAGTGAATTTCAAATCAAATGCATTTCCATTGCTGCTTTTAGATTCGATGTGTAGTTCACAATTCGTATCTCTCTAAACATGTCTTGCATATTTACTTAGAAGATCCAAGGGTACCTTATAATCATAATTCCTCAAACGTTCCTCCAATTTAACTTCGTGTTTTCTTGTTTAACCAGAATACCTGCTACTTCATTAAAATTAATAAAATCGCTAAGCCAGATTTGCCTTATTAACTTGTATTTGATGTTCTGTTTGTAATACATACTTACCTTCATACAAAGGATTTTACATTTCTTTTATTCAAAAACGTTTACTTCATTCTACCATTTTTCGTTTATTTAAATTGTGCAAATTGTGTCTCGATTACTACGTTTTACGCTATATTGGCCATCAGAGGTGAAGTAGAGCTCGGCACGTGTGCTTGCCTCACGATATCACATTACGACATGTCCACCATCAAGCATGGATATCAACAAAATTAATAAACTATTTGTTCCATGTTCACTTAGCGGCTTCACAAAGACTACCTGACAGAACATTTAGTTTTTACTGGACAAACTTGTTAACACTCCAGAAACGAAAGTAAAATCAAACATTGCAAAATGCTTTCCTTATATTTAGCTAATAGGTATTACAAATTGTACCCACAGGCAAATGTCTACTGAAATATAAACTATTATCAATTTAATTTTTTCAACCAGCACCAAACCCTGCTTTTAGTGTAGTATTCGTATTTCGTATGAGATTAAGCAGCTATTGCGGCTTACAACTGGTCCACCATAAGACATAGATACTAAAGACGTTGTTAAGTTAATCATTTATGTTTCTTTTAGTCATTTCACAATGGACTATCTAATAACACACGGATTTCTACCTGACAAAATTATTGCTCAATAAATATTTCGCGAGTAATAGACTTTACTGCTAGGTAAATAGCGCAACATTGGAGAAGATAATAAGTACTTTTTGGATCAAAAGATACTCGCAAGGTACGATTACATTTGAATTGTAAAAAGCAAGTCAAAGAAATTCTGTTTTAAAAATCAGAAATTCAACTGTACAAGCTAAACATATAAAAGTCGCAAATGTCACTTTCATATTCATCAATAAGTGAAAAGAGACCAAATGCAATGCCGTTAGATTTCGCACTGTCCATATATAACAATGGTATTCAATATTTATGTCGCAAAAATACTAACGCCATAAGAAAAAAATGTTTTCACACAGTTCAAACACCGTAGAGGTGAGAAAATGAAATATGAAGTATACCACAAAGCTTTAAATTTAATGCAGGCATGACAACAGATTCAGGTGGTATGAGTGTAATAGGAGCTGGATTAGGTGTTGTAGGAATACCCTAAAGCTGTTGTTGTTTTTCGGCTTTTAGTGGGTTTGGTGCAACATTATTAGGATTTCTTGTAACGGATTTCATAAAAAGTTGGTCTACATTTAAAACACGATGCGATGGTAACATCTGTCATTAGTAAGCTTAACAATGTTAACGATCTGATAAACAAAAGAATAGAATTATGAAATCAACAATGAATATTATATTGTAATCATCAACAAGTACAGCAGATACAAAAGGATACATAATGCAACCAGGAATGAAATAAACAATACAGAAATCCCGACATGGAGGAATTGAGGCTTCTGTTGTATATGCATCTACTTATAGTACCGTAAGCATTGACACTCTTAAGCACCTTGAAAATAAGGCAACGCACAGACAACCTGAACCTAATGATTTGTATCACCCTTATCTAACCACGTACAATATGAGCACATATTCATTGCATTTGTAATTGGTATCATTGGTATGTTGCTTACGAGAATGTGTATGCAACTGTGCTGATGTTCAATAATGCACAATAAATGACAACTTATATTTAATACATAGCTACATCACTAGTGAGATAGTCATGAACACAGCAGGCCAATACAACATTAATTTCAAATGTTATACTTGGTTCAAGTATAATGAGTTAAAAGGTGCTTTGGTGCTATGCAAAACAAAGCATAGAAAGGATTTGGAAACAGTTTTTTCTTTTCAACTCAGCAAGATTAAAAACAAAAAAGCTCAGAAACTATTGAAGTACTGCCGTTTTCAATAAAGAATGTATTGACAACATCAGCAACATATATTGAGTCAGAATCGTTTTTTTTTTAAATTTAGTTTTAGAGAGGTGATACCAATGTCTTTGGGTTTTGGCAGAAGCTTTGTTTTAATAAACATCATTTGTTTTGCTGCCACATTTAGAATCAATAATCGCAGAACAATACAAATGTTTTTTAGCTTATTCGATTAAATTGTTGGTTTTATGTTTTAGTTATCTTATAGTTTTTCAATATATAAATATGCCATTGTTCAAATGTATTCATTTATATTGCTTCTTGTCGAAAATAATCTCTGTCATGCTTTGCTTGATCAATTTGATTGATGTATGAGAATTGGTTTTGTTTCTTTTCATATATCCTTAACCTTTAAGTCAATGTTTTTCTAACATATTATTGAAAATATTGCCCCATGCTAGAGAGCAAGATTCAATATCATTCTAATATTGGATGAAACCCCATGTGGTATTTCTGTAGTTAGAGAGAAAACAGTCTTCATCATGTCTTTCTTTTTTGTAAGGTTTATGTAGCAACAGTGGTATGGGAATGCTTAGATATGTTTAACAGATAACTTAATATAATCATGAAATGATATGCAACAGAAACTGGCATGACACCTTATTTGGTTTTGCTGGTGCCAAAGTTACAAAATGTGTGATCAGTGCATTTGCATTATTCGTATAGGATTTCCATAGACTTGATTGAAACCATTATCATGCATGAAATTTAACAGCTTTCGTGAACTTATTTTGTCAAGAGATTTATATATAAACATCACAAGTTACAATACAATGAACATTACTGCAGTTGAGTGAGCTAAGAGCCCTTCCTAAAGATGGATACCAGTCTTTACCTCATTGAGAAATGCTTATATAAACAACAGATAATAAGTGGTTTACACTTATTTATTTTCATTTCAATGAAATAGTTTATTAAGTTGTTATGATCAAGATCAAAACAGTCAATACATGATAGTGGCCTTTTCATGAAGAATCCGACAACATGAGCTCCATTAAAATCTTTGGGATTGTTATATCGTAGAACGCATGCGATTCGTTTTCTAGAGTGGATTTATTACTTTTGTCTTTTCTGAATGAATCAGGCATGTATTTGAATCCTACAAACACCTGAACCGGAATATACGATATTCCGTGTTTTAAAACGCATGTTACCTTTTTATTTCTTTTGTGGGATAACACAATATGTTTCCTTTGAATAGTCATGTGTATCACAAACTTGATGTTATCTTTAATGTCAATGTGAACTTTTCTGTCTCACCATGGATACATACTTAATCATTATCATGTATCGAAAGCCTCATTTCATTTGAGTATTTGCTTTGAAGCTTGTTGTAGTAAAATTTGTACATAAACCACATGGATAGCGTTAACACTTTAAACCACGGTAAATTGGTTTATTTAATTCGATCTTTTTTTTCAGACTGATTAGCACTACCTCACTATCAATACTTGTTCTACTTGTAAGTGATAGGTCCATTTGACAAAAAAAATATCTTTTGTCTATAGATATGTTAACTGTCTCTCTCGTTCCTGAGATTTGCCATCAGTGTATCAAAAATACAGCATTAATAATGAATTTGAAAAGTCTTTATCATAATCGTTCGTTCTTTTTCTGTCAAATTTGTCTTGCGTTTAACATAACATTTAGGACATGGTTGCTATTCAAAGAAGATGCCCCTGCTGTATCTCATTTTAGTTTTATCAATATTGCATATAACTCTGACGTTTCTGTCATGGATTACATATTTCTCTTTGTTTTTCTGGGTACATAACAGTTTTGGTACAGTTGGTTTTGTACCTTTATAATTGTATATCAATGTCCTGTGTAACTCTGGTAGATCATTTTACTTGGAATTAATTTCGCTGAAGCTAAAGTAAATTAATTTTCTTAATTAATTTCTCTACAGGTAAAGGAAAGTCTTTGAAATTGTTATCCAAGTGAAATAGATTATAGAAAACTACTTTAATAATGCAGCCAGAATCACAATCATCTGGTATTTGAATATATTTCCCTTATTATACATTGCACTGGATCCGTAATCCACATAATCTGTTCTTGAATTGCCCATATGAAACTTTTTGCAGGCATGCATTGGTGCATCCTCCATAATAATGTGTACTAGTTTTATGGTGAACGTGCATACTGGCCTTTTAAGTGATTATGATCACGAACTTTATCTTCGGTTAGATTTGTCTCACAGAAATGGCATATATCGGTTGAATTCAAATATATTTCACCTTCGTCTGTGAACACATATGCTTTTGCATTTTTGAGTCTTAAATCTTTTTTTCAACGCATCGCAAAAAGACTCATAATATAATCTCTTCCTTTGTAAGCTACTTAGTTTATGTCTCTGGTGGATTGATTTTGACATACGAACAGCCTTGATGGAATGTGTATAACTGTTTTTATGCATAATGTTTGGAGTTCTGCTTCGCATATGCTCTGCCGTTGTGTACAAAGTTCTTTTTTCAGTTACAAATACACTTTCAAAATCGTAATAAATATGAAATATTTAGCTGGTGTTGGTAAGTTTTCAATTTACAAATGAGCCCTCTTCGGGTATTATATATTCAGAATCATCTACATCGAAACACACTCTTTTGCATTTTGATTCAAGCATTGTTTACAAATATATTTCTGTGCGTGATGTCTATTTGTTCGTGATAATACCGATCGTGAAAAGAACAATTAATCCATTGTAGTGATACCTTCCATCTTTATAGACATTTAAGACAATCATACTAAAATATGATTAACATATCAAGATGTCGTGTTCTATTTCAATATTCTAACAGATTTTACTTAGCTTCTGACATTTGCACCTCTGCTTGTTGCACCGTTGTGCTATGCACAGGTGTTGCAGGTTTTGCAGTCTCCACATTGCAATATTTCATACACAGGTACAGATATGAACAATTCATTCTCGAATATTTCAATCTCCTCTTATTTTACAGGATATCTGTCAAAGCAACAGCTGTACGTGTCAAAACTGTATTTTGGTGGTCCATCTACATCTACAAGATCCTTCTAAAATAAACATCTACCATCATTATTCGTTTTTACATTGATATAAATGTTTAGGTTCTTGATTGATTCAGGACAATCTATGTAAGAGTTTCCTCTGAGCGATTTTGACCAATTTCAAATGTCTGTATAATCTTTGAGCTTGATCATAAATTTAAGTAAAATACCATCTGCTCTTCCCCATCTGTCAATTGACGTGGACATCCATCTCTCAAGTTTCATGTACACCTGACCGTAGCCAGGGACAGGATTCGTCATTTACTTTATAGTGCATTGGGAGGGTTTTGACCATCGGTTTGTTACTTCAAATCAACCTGGACGTGCCTGAATCAACTTAACTACATGGTTGGATTTACCCCTGACCCATTGGATCCACCTAAGTCAAAAGGCTACAAGTTCTGGAAGTAATTCAAGCTATGGTCATAATGAAACCGAATCCAGAGATTTAAGGTCCACTGCAGATTCAAATGGTCATTAATCGGAACTAATTTCATATCAGAGCCTCGGTACTAACTTCATATCGTACTCAGTTTGACTCGAGCAATTTAATCCAATTACACTGCCATACTTGACTAAGAATCGGCGAGAGAGAGAGAGAGAGAGAGAGAGAGAGAGAGAGAGAGAGAGAGAGAGAGAGAGAGAGGCAGAGAGAGAGGCAGAGAGGAAAGATAGCTGTGCTCAATATATATATATAAATGTTTTCACATCTGGCAAGAATCGAACAGCAGACCTTTCCATCTGTAAGGGTTTCAGGTAATAAGGTTGTAAAATAATTAAATAAGCTTTACCTATATACTGACATTTAGAGATCGCTGCGCTCCGCTCATACCAAAGCAACTTCACTAATTGTCTTCATAGTTTGGTTGGTCAATTACCTTTAGAGCGGTGTAGATTTAGTGAGTTTTGGAACTTGACTATATTCATTTATGTTTTGCGCACTGGTTAAGCTTAGGAAATGAAAGAAGTGCGATCTTGTTAAATTTCACCTCGACCCAGAACACACAATGAACACAATAGTCTCAATATGTCAAGTAAAAGCAACTGTATTTTTATTGCAAGAGAGGAAATATTTGAAATGTAGTGTTATGTCAAGAAAAAAAGTTTCGATTTCGTTGTTGGTGAAGACATAAACTTTAGCCCATGTATGGCTACCAGTGTCAACATATTGGCACAACCACTTAATATTGAATGAGGACAAATACCGTGTTAGCCAGTTTTAAGGCTGTATTTTCATTTTACCATCGCATAACTGTTCATTGTCTTTCCAACTTTGCGAGTTTTCTATTTTCAGTACTCCATTAGGAACACGTACTATGGATAGTAAGAACAACTGTTAAATGCTTGAGTCTACCGTTGCTTTAAGGTGTGCATGGAGTAATATTTTTCTTGAGTCAACTGATAAAATGCAGATAAGGTTCTACTCATTCCCATAAACATAGCCCAAAGTATATAAACTGCTTTGTATGTAATGTCTAGGTCAGCTATCTAAAAACAGTTTTAATCAAAACACTCCTTTATTTTGTAATATGTACAAGTCCATGTGAACATTCACCTCGCCAAAGTTTCGTGGTCGAATAGTAGATTCCTCTCTTCTAAATGCTTGTGGAATATGCGTTTCTCTCACAGTAACATTTACTGACTGAAACTTGCAGTGTCTCACTTATTTACATCGCAACCACATTTCGCTGTTTCCGTGGGATTTTACCAAAGAAGTTATTTTACTCAAGATTTTGTCAAACCAATTTTGTGACAAATAATCGGTATGAGACCTCGTCTAGAAAATTTAATTTGCGTAACCGCAGGCAATAAATCAGTTCAAGTTACTAGTTCTGAACTAGTTTTAATCTACCGGAAGTACTATATTTTCTGTTTTGTGGGGATAGGGTATTGCATTGTCTTGTTTCTCTTCAGATATTGTTTTTGTGTGTGAATTATGTATTTTAGGTGGTATAATTTTTGCAGTGAGATAAGATTTGTAAGTTTGTTGTTGTTGTTGGGGGTATCTATTACTTAAGTATTCGAGCACACCTCCACTCGCCTCTTTTCAATGAATGTTCCGGAAGGAGGATTGTATAGTTGCCCAGAAGCAAGCACAAAAGCCAGAGAACGGGTACTAGCCTTTAAAGACGAAGTTAATGGTCTCTTGAAGATTTTTGTTGCAATGCTTGTATAAGATCACAGCATCATTTTCAGAGAAACGACCATGGAACAGTTCCTGGAGTCGCCTTGCCTGATAAAAAGAAATAACGTTGATACAAAAATCTCAAAGAAAAAGTGTTTGTTCTTCAGATCAAGGTAACAAAATCTCAAAGCTATAGAGTAGATTTGGAGAGTTGTAAGCTATACAATTTTTGAACCGTAAAGGAAACTAATATGGCTTAATTATTTGACTTTGTATCATTTTGTTACGTAATCAAAGTAAAGGAGATAAAGCACAAATCTGATCTCGTTTGCATACAAGCATAGCAAGAAATGCCCAACACACATCAATAAGGTTTATACACCGGTGTCGGATTGCGAGTGGGAAAGCTGTATATATCAGCCAATTGTTTGAACTAAGCTGTTAGTAGTGTCCCACAACTGGATATGTATAATACAAATCATCATAATCCTGCAGTTATTTTTCAAAATTATACTGCAACTTTTATTCGTGATTATTGTGAAAAAAGTATGAACAGTGAGTGTAATAAATTGTCAAAACAGTAGCATAGGTCATAATTATGCTTAAGATAATTGGCTAATTATTTCACCAATTAAGGTCACTCTTAAGATTGTAATGAGCAAACGTTTTACCAAAGATTATTATCTCATAATTTCTCACTTATTATGCTGAAACAAATCCGAAAAATGCTTTCAACTATTTTCTGCTAAGACGCGAATCTAAATTTTATACGTTCTGTATAAGAACAGTAGTACACCCTGTGAGACTTCTGGTTCACTGGGATATTGGTAAATATATTTATTATTAGCCTGTACCCTTTAAAATCATTTTTCGCTAATGAAAACTCCGGTGTGCAAAAAACTAACACTAAATGTATCATGATGAACTATTAATTGATCTACTGAATATTTGTTTAGAAAATAGATAGAATGTTAAACATATACAGATTTTTTTCAATTGCCTAATAGTGGCTTATCTGGATGTATGCAATTGCTATTCTATTATGTGTCCAATCTGCTTTCTATGTCGTCTCTAGTTAGTTGACTCCTTTGGCTTTGTTATTCTTTTAAATTGCTCGTTCGCATTTTTGACAATGTTGTGGTCGAATGATTTGTTTGCTGCCATCTGTTTTCTGCTGAACCGTAATTGATATTCAAGGTTCTCCACTTTATTCATTGCATTTCAAAGAGACTTATCTAAAACATTACGTACAAATGTTTAGAATGGCCATTGTTGGGTATGTTTTAAATTGTGGACCAGATGTATAATATTTAACAATCTCTCTGATTTAGTATACTCAGAATAGTATACTAAAGGCTAAAGTTTTCAGCTATAAATAGTTACCAGTTTTGTTGTTTCATTAAAGGCCGTGGAAAACCTACTGATTTTCTTCATGATATATTCAACGTCCACTGGACGGTCGCATTCTGCTTCTTTGGTATGTCTTTTATTAATTGTCTTTGTATGTGATTGTTTCTCGCCTTCAATGACAAGTTATCTCTCCTAAGCAGCAACACATTTTCTTATTTATTTAGTTGGATTTCTAAATGGGAGCTGTGATACAAAACTCATGATTTTATTATAAATACTCATTGAGACCCAACATTATGTTTGCACGCTCTTCGTGTGTTCATATTTTTCTTTAATTGTCAGAAGATGTTCAAATTTAGTGACAGTTCATAGTTTTTTCTTTTCTTGTTTTTTTTTTTTTTTTTTTTTTGGGGGGGGGGTTTTATATTTTTTACTCAAGTGATATCATTCCAACATATCCTTCACAATAAACATATTTATATCTTGTGCTATTTTATTTATTTCCTAGAACATCAATTTGTTAGTAATATGTCTCACCTTAAATAGCCGTAAGATACTGTGTTTACATTGTCGACGAAAACCAAAAATCTGTTGTCATCTTGGTGTTCTAAGTCTCATGTTGATGCGACCTAAGGATATTCGTGTCTTGAAGATTTATTCGTGATTAAATAAAGAATCATTATACATAAAAATGAAGATTCCTTTGTTCCAAATATGTGTACGCCCTCACACACTTTCTTTCCTTCGCAATTAATCCTAAATAAAAATACTTGTGACCTTAAAACAACACATTCTTTAATAGGTGTGCCTTTTGGTTCATCCCTGAAAAACTCGGATATATGTTTCCTACTTGTGGCTTGCTGAACACGTCGTCCTGTGTGAAACCGCTAGTGTCATAACATTTAACTTTTCCTGTTATTTAGATGCAAACCGCTAGTGTCATAACATTTAACTCTTCCTGTTATTTAGATGCAAACCGCTAGTGTCATAACATTTAACTCTTCCTGCTATTTAGATGCAAAGTTGTCAGTTTTACCATCGATGAATAGCGAATCTCTAAACGTTATGAAGTTTCATTCTTTCATCACTCTGTCTTAAAATGTGTTATAGTAAAATGCATACGTTAACCATTTCAATAGCATCGAAAGTACAAGAAATTGAATGGGCTATTTTGGGGGAGGCGGGGGGGGGGGGAGGGGCAGGCTGTTGAAGCTGAATACAATTTTCATAGATTATTGTTTCCTGAAAAATGATAGTAATTTCTGACATTTCGAAAATTTCTTTTCATCTCGGACATATGTTCACATTTGTTCTTTTCCTCGAATTTTCATCTGGTTACCACACACACTGTAATTCTTCAATTTGAAAATTCCTTCTCGAAATATTTAGTGACCTTCTGTCTTATAATTGTATTGAGCTCGATATAGGATTTCGGCCATGGTTGCTGATCAAACAAGAAAAATTATATGAATTCGTTACAGTTGTAGAAAAACAGAAAGAAAGAAAACTTGCAAAAAGAAAACTTTAGATTTCTGCAATAAATGACGTATGTCACCCTGTTTTATTACAAATGTAAACAATAGTGTAGGAACAATCTGAGTATTAACTTTGTTTCAGATATCTAAGTCATATATCTAAAGGTATATGCTAAACTTATTTCTCTTGTATAAGTACATCAACTGCTAACTTACGTTGTTCGTAATTTTTTTCATGTACATAGGATATGCGGCTGTACCCAACTCATTTGAAATTATCAGTGCGAAAGACGTCATTGATATATACAGTATATATTTCATCAATTTGTTTACGTAAGAAGCCAGCGATTTAAATTCTGAAAATAATTTAATATCGGTGCTTCGGAATTAGCATAACTTTCAACGTATTATGCAAACCTCCTTATACTCTGATAAAACTCTGGATATGTTTCCAATATGTTTGCGTCAAGAAGATTTTATTTAGGATATTGTTGCCAACATGAGTTTGCAGGGGATATTTTTGTTATTATTTCAAGCGAATTCTCATTCACTGAAATGTCACATTTCTTCCATATTTACAATAACGGTTTTCTTTCCATTCGACTTGCCTTTTGTCAATTTCGTGTGGAAATATTTAACTTCTTTGCACTTTCAGCAAGTCAATTTGATTGTTTACAAATGTGCTTATAATCGTTAATGCAATTGAGCATTATCTATCTAACAATAACCCTTTGGAATGATATTTTAATTACTGAAAAAAGCAACACAAACCATTAAACATTGAACAAACTAGTGAATTATAATGAATATTTAAAAATAACTTTTAATACATGAAAGTAACTGCCTGAAAATAACTTTAAGTGATTTTAGTGACTATGAGTTTCAAAAATTAGTCACTGCCTAAGTAACCTCTAGTGACTTACTTTTTATGTACTAAAATATATAAATGCCCGAAAAGTACCCTTTCTTTTCAAGGGACACGTGTAGTCTTTCACAACATGTCCCCCCCCCCCCCGGAAAAAAAACTTCCAAACAAGATAAGTGAATTTAACTAACAAAAACCAGAGGAATGGCAAAGGGAAAATCGTAAACCACTCGACTTATGAAACGTCAGAGAACATTTTTTTTTTACGGAAAAGCCCTACACTGTAATATGAAACAAATTTTAAAAATTCAAAGAGAAAATTACATACTTTGTTCAGCTAGCTAATAAATATTGGATCAAGACAAAGAACGTCATAATATATTTGACCACGCAATGTAAGCAGCATATCTGATGGTGAGAAATAACGTGTTGCTTGAAAAACTATTGAGATACATCAGAAAGCTAGTATTGTGCAGACCTGTCATTAAACCATAATACATATATACCACCATGTAACATTTCTACTATAGATCATCTCACTTTAGACTATTTAATTGCACACGATTTAATACCTCGTGCATTAGTTCCCATGCATCTTTTCTCATGCTCTATCAATGATCTTTCATTCTTCAACCTTTCTCACTAGAATTGCATTGATTTATACCTTGCAAAAAGTCCATAATGCATTGCAATTAA
This sequence comes from Margaritifera margaritifera, assembly GCA_029931535.1. Lineage (NCBI taxonomy): Eukaryota > Metazoa > Mollusca > Bivalvia > Unionida > Margaritiferidae > Margaritifera > Margaritifera margaritifera. Next base: position 3,807,552 of record JAQPZY010001681.1, read on the forward strand.
CTTTGTAATTTACTTGCATATAAATTTGCAATTTACAGTCGTGATTATGTGGATGGAGTTGTACGGTGGCATGTACCAATTGTAATTTTGTCAAAATTGTGTGTAGATAATGGACAGTGCTTTGTAAAGAGCATGTATTAGTGTCATCAATTATATAATTCTTTAGGCACGACTATACATCTAGTTTGTGCATTTTAAAACTATTTAGTACACTATAGTACATGTTATTATTCTTTTAATATCAATTTGCATGTGTTGATCGAAATATCAAAGTCGAAGGGTCAGCTCACAAGAGACAGCACAAACAGTTGATTAAATAGATTAGAGAATGCCTATGCGAAGACATATATAACTATTAAAGAGATTATACATTTTCATATGTTTAACAATCTGTCTGTTTTTTAAACACATTTTAATTAAACCAATGAATCATTGCTCACCACTTATTTAGTCGGTATATATTGTGTATGTAGTATAGAATGTGAGAATTTCTGGCGCACTGAAGTTTTCGATTGTGAAAAAATTAATTAAAATGCAGAAGCAAACCTGCGAAGCAGAGATGATGATATCTATACATTTTTGAGGTTTTAAATTAGTACAGTGGACCGGAAGTCTCACAGTCTATACTACTGAGAACCCATGTCATTTTGAAATAAGTATCTATGACACTTCTACTTTTGACCATGTAGAATATATATGACATTTTAAAGTATACTCTAATAATTGATCTATGAACGTAATCGTCAAGCCAGCCTTTACCTTCTTGTGTGAATCATCAATAGCTGAACGATACAGAAGAAAGTATTAAGAAAATTACTACCATTGCATAGGTCACTATTTAATTCTTACTTTATTAAAGAAATATAGGGTTTGGAAGAGTAAAGACTTATATGGCATACATGCAAAATTCTAAAAGCTGCACAACTCGTATTGCTCTAATGCATGCATGGAACAGAAATCGATGATTCTTGGAAACATGTTACTGGACGACACCACATTTCCTTTAACGCTAATAAATAAATGCGACACCACTTGTAAATCCAAATTGTATGATAAATAAACTATGAATGGACCCGTTGATAGATTCAAATTACAACACTGTCGTATTATATATTCTTGCTAAATATATATGACAATAAGTTCCCGCATGAAAATAGTTTTGGCTATATATACGTGGGTGCATCCCCACGTGTAAATTTTATTTAGTACCATCTCGTGTAAAAGTATGAGAAAATGGTGAGACCACTTGTAAATTTTAAATTAATCTGATCTCGTACCACCTTGCAGAGCTAGTAAAGCTAGCACAATGGATAGCACAGCAGCACACGGAAGATCAGAGTGAGTATTGCGAAACAACAACAGCATGCGCAAATTACAACACAAAATAAATTAAAAGGATTCGTACAACATACATAATGACACAATCCTATATTGTAACAAACTCAACAGTTTTGTGAAAGGTGATATACATATTTATTGAGTGTAAAAGAAAAGCAAAAATTTCGATAAACGTGGAGTTGTTTGCAAGACTGGATGGTATAAAAGTGTGGTCAAAGATACGGAATAACAATCAAAATAATGAAATGTTGATTTGTCGTTATTACAAAAATTATAAGATATCCTACAATGTTTCAGAAAAGATGCAGATTTGCAGATTGCATTCAATGATCAGAGCATTGAGATATGTGGCTTCAACGATAAACATGATATGATGAAAATGGTACAGTACGAAGAAGGAATAATTTAAGTATTTGATGTGTATATATATATATACAAATTTGTGTTCAGCTAAAATTACAATGCCAGTCGAAGATGTCGTCACCTTTTCTAAATCAATCTGGAACGAGTCGTCAAAAACAGCGATATAATTTATGGAAAACAAGGTTATATTTAAAACATCAGATTGCCGATCAATATATGAAATGGCTGTTTTGAATCAACAAATGGGATTAGCAACATTTCAAATACATCTAAAATCATTCACACTTTTGAAAGAATTGTAAAAAAAAAAAAAAAAAGTTGCAAATTGCTGAAAATTTAAGTTTCCAATGTAGATGGCTGTCCGTTTGACTTGTTGATAAAGTCAAAAAACAATTTATCAAACAAAAAGTAGTATCTGGATTTTTTTAAACCATTTTTGATGACTGACAAAGAATACTTATTGAGGCATCATTTCTACGATTCTGAAAGCCGCTTACACAAATATCAATCAATTGTGGGAAAATATAAACTGGAAAAGATAAATAAATACATATTATAGAAATAACCTAGAAAAAGACACCCCAACCGAAGTGTCTGTATTAGTCACGTGGACGACCAGCGACCGGCTAACCTTATTGCCATGCAAGCGTATAAAAATACAAAACATGGATACAAATATATCTTGACAGTGATAGATGTCTTCTCTAAATAAGCATAGACTGAGAAAGTAAAAATTTAAACTGGAGAGAGCACACACAATGCGTTTAGAGAAATGTTCAACGTGAGAAAGTCTGAAAAGATATTTTTAATGAGAAAAGTGATTTTTACTACAGGAAAGTTAACGATTTGTTGGAAAAGGAAAATATTGAATACTTTCAACTTATTGATACAAAAGACCATATGAAGTGGTTTAACTGAACTATTAAATCTAGAATGTTGAAGCAGTTCGCTCGTGTTGAAACCAGAAAATGGTTTGATGTTTCACTTAAGCGAATTTATCGTAAAATGTACACTCATTATACATCAATAGACATTACTCCGGTCGAAGCGAGAAATGAAGAGAACATATCAAAGTATCGATCAATCTTTTCGATTACTTGACAACTCATACATTCAAACACATACATTTAATTTGGCGGAAACACTCAGAATTTTAAAATAAAAGACGGTATTTGCAAAGAGCGTTCTAATTTTATTGAGGAAATATTCAAAATCAGACAACTAAGTTTAGCTGATAAGGTAGCTTACGCCCTGGAAGGCTTAAGGGCAGAGGATTTAGAGGGCATGTTTTTATAAACAAGAGTTATATGCATAGGTCAGACAAGATAACACATGCAAAGGTGAAAAGATGATAAAGACCATAAGATTCAAATGTCAAATGTATGTACTGGCGAATATATTATGAATCGTTGAATAGTTCCCAACCAGCTGAACACATTATTACGCTGAAGTAAATGATGGAACAACAACACATTGATAACGGTATCAAGGTGCATGAAAAGTTTGCGGTTTTGAAATATAACGAGTTTCTCGAATCTGGCAGACGTGGATACAAACAGCGAATTAAAACTCGAAAGACGTAAAGCATCCGAATTTGCATTGACCAGTGTGTCGATATACAGATTTTGATAGTAACTGAACTTAAACAACATACATAAATTGTACATCATATTTAGAGCAGATGCTCACAATTGCACATCCAATGTGCAAAGTTGCTTCAGCACACCTTATAGCTCAACTTTAGACTGTTTTCTCCTACTGACAATGCTCTGCCAATAGCGAATGAAAACAGCAGTTTTAAGATGTTAAAATACAATAGAAAGAAATTGATGGAGGAACTTGAAAACAGAAATACAAAATTCCAGATATGCAAGGATCGCGTGAAAGAAACAAAATTAATTTGGCATTACAATAGAGGAAATGAAAAGATTAGAGAGAAAAACCAGCAGAGAATTACAAGTCAGTGTAGCAAAATAAGACAAAAGTAAATCGAGGATCAATGTATTTGAAAAAACAGAAGAAAAGTAAATCAAGAAGACTGATGACATCTTTGTAAATACTCAAGCTGCTATAATTTTCAAAACTTTGTCAGATGTCGTAATTATAGGCGTGATATAATTAATTAACAGATTTCTTCCGATCTATAATTTGAACAGTTTACATAATGAATTTCAAGATGACTGCATGACAGAGAATACAAATCGATCCTTCTCTTGAGTTTTGTCATTTAGGTTATCTATGCCTCTATCTGCTCTGAGTACTAATTTGTTTTAAGCACATTGTTTGTTTATTCTTTCCAGAACATCTTCACCTAATGAGACGAGTTAAAATAACTGGAAGGTGGACAACATATAAAGAAAGATGAAATCAATGTTAACGAAGAATCTGAAAAGGTATTTTCACAAAAGCACAATGATCCGCGTAGAGTTGAACCTGGAAGACAGCTGTGTGGATCAATTTGTTTATTTGGTAAAAGAGGAAATGTGACTCTTCAGAAAATCTTCAACATTCAGTCATCAAACATGCTGGATTGAAAAAAGAAAAAAAAGTAATAATCCAGCAATGTACAACTGTGGAGCAGTGGGGCACAGACGCATAGCGTGATCGCCAGCAGCGAGGTATCCAGGATGGACGGCAACGTGTACAAAGAATTGCAAGATAGAAGATTTGTCAATATCATACTACCCAATACTAATACCACAAATGCTATTGCAGAACATTTAGTCTTCGAGCCCACTGGATATGTTTTTCAGTTAACAAATATTACGATGCCGTTTGAAACAAAATAAAAACTTTACTAACTCTTTTTACTATGTAGAACTTAAATCTGCTCTCACAACTGCATACACCATACTTTTAAAGAAGCTCCTTAAAATATTAATATGTACACTATCAAATATTGACATTGAAGAAATTGTAAAGCTAATCATTCTAATTTTAGTAACTTAGTGCATAATTAATTACCTGATTGCACATTGAATTTTACCTGAAAATGTTTTAACGCTGCAGTTACAAAAGTAAAATCGAATAAACATCACTAATTGTTTAAGCTGTGCAAATATTTTCAAATTTTTTAGTTTTGTGGTTTGCACATGTTGTCGTTGCTTCTCTCAGCTATTGTGCCGTTCGTTGTAATGGTTCCTCTTCGTCTTAAAACACTGGACTAATTTCAGATTTACAGGTGATCTCAAAATATTCTCATATCGTTACACGAGATGGTAATACTTAACATTTACGTGTGGCATCAGAATCTTCCCCTACTCCTACATGACATGGTGCTAAAGATACAAGTGGGATCACAGCATTCTAGTACGCCCCCAACACGTGATAGCACTAATTAAAATTAAAAGTGGTCTTGCAATGTTCTCGTACCCCACAAGAGCTGATTTTGGTTATAATTTACAAGTAGGGTTGGACTGGCATATGCGTAAGCAGAAAAATTTACAAGTGGGTTCAAACTCTCATTTACATAGCTCCCCTTCCATTACCCCCGAAAAAAACTCACAACGAAACAAACAATCGAAAACAAAACAAGAAATTTGAAAAAAAAGTAATTTAACAAAATCAAACAATATAGTGGGCTCTCACTCTCATATACATAGCCGTGAAATTAAGTGGATATGATATGAAAGTGTGGTAATTTGAATTTTTCAGTCGATCATTTTTTAATTTCTTTAGTGTTTATGGGCGGTAGCCCACGCTAAATAGATCCCAACTATTTTAAATGTTTAAGAGGTTTTTCACACTCTTATTCGATCTACTCACAGCACTATTTCTTTGTAAAAAGGATTTTGGAAAGGGGACAGAAGGAATAATATATTTGCTTGCAACACACTGAGTCGTCTAAACTAAATGTCGCTTAAGCAGTCTCAAATTCAGTCCAGCAGATATTAATTATTTATTTTTTGCTCACCGAAATGCTTCCTTTACTTTCTTTCTGTTTCAATCTCCCGATCTTAACATAATTGACAACATGTGGAGGACAATAGCAACAACAACAACAACAATAATAATAATAATAATAATAATAATAATAAATCATATATTTCATAATGAGATATTGAAATATATCAGTTGGAGAGAAATTATATCGCCATTTAGGAAATCTATCTCCCTTAGATCTGTCTTTCCATATTTAGGCCTATTTTATTTTTCTTCTTCTTCTTTTTCTTCTCTCTATCTCTGTCTATGTCTCTCTATATATGTCTGTCTCTATCTCTCTCTCAGGATAAACAGATCTTAAAGTGTGCCAAGACTGCAGACCCTCTGGTGTACATTTATTTAATCAATAAGAAGGCGCCTTCAGAAAATGCCTAAAACGAACTCCAAAAAACAAAAAGTAGACTTCAAGTATTCACTTTTTTATTTAGTTTTCCACAAGAATCCTACCAATTATTAGTGACTGGATTTACACGAACTGCTGCTATTCTATATTCTGTCACTCTACGACAAACGGACACATTTTTAGGAAAACGCTTGTTTAAATAGAACTGTTTAAGTAGAGATTTTAACTCTCAACACAATCATAATCATGTCTGAAAATATTGATCAGTGCTGATTGCAAAGCGAAATTAAGTGACAATCAAAATATCGGTGCAGTGTCTGTTACGGAACTCGACTGCAAGCTTTCCAAGGTCAAAAATTCACGTTTGAATGCATAAATGAACAAAAATAAAGAATCAAACCATCTATACAAGTAAACTCACAATCATTAAAATCTTTTGTTTAAAGATGTTTCGCTCTGAAATCTGTCGGATGTTTCTACAGCACCCCTATCCCAACAATGTTCACTGTATCAATCCGCGCAAGCAACGTGTTAAGGAAAATAAAAGTCATCTCTTCATTTTTGTTTTGAAAACAGTCATTAATATGACGATATGCATACTTTGAAGCATTATTTGTACAAATTACATTCGTAAAAGGTCGCTGTCCTAACACAATTGTAATTTCGAAACTTCTTTTCATCGACGTAGCATGGCAGCCGTTAATCGCAGAATGGAGAAAAAGGTCGATGCTAATCGACAGTTTGTGCCTTAAAAATATATAATAAAAAGCAAATCTATGCTTTTTTGAGTATATATAAGGAAATATTTCGCTCGTGATATATTACACCTTATATCTACTCAAAACACGTTTATATCCTCTATATCACTTTACTGTACTGTGGTCGAGTACTAATGCCAGCTTTCGACTTGGTATTTTGACTTTATGTATGAAATTAAATGAAAATAGGCAAGTTTACATTTATTCTCAGAAGGCACAACATGTCAAACGTCGAGACGTGCATATTAATTCAGGTTTCGAGAGATTGCCGAAAAGATATTCATCTGTTACACAATGTGATACATAGCAAGCAATTAAAAATTAAAATCTGTAATATATTGACAAGTAATCGGCCTAATATTAACATCCAGTAATTCTGTATGTAGTGACAATTATCTTGAAAAACTAAATTTCAAAAATTGTATTTAAGATGATGCTTAAATCCTGTGGGTGAATCAAATACTAGTATTATGCGTGGTTTTGAAGTTCTTTTCTTAGTGTCATGAGCACACACGCGCAAACAAAGACCTCTTTCATATATGTGAATCGACCAGATACTATATGTGGAAAACAACAGTCGCTTCGTTACTTGATTGGCAGGTCTGTGAGTTTCCCCTGTTCAAGGAAGCAGGTATTATCTTCTTTGTGACATTAGGATTCATTGGTAATATTAATATAGCCCCGCAAAACATAGAGCTGTAAATAACATATCAGATTAGTCTAATATTGAATATAAACAAATGCACTGTGTTCCTTCCGATTTATACAATTGCCGTCTTTGTAATAAAACTCGTGCATTACACCAGGTCCCGAGTGGAGGGCGTTGGTGTGATCTGTTCACATGACACAACAATATTTACTGTATACGAATCCATGAACACCCAAGAAAAAATTCAACTCATCATCATCAATCTTTATTTCCTCTTTTCAGAGATAAGGATGCATACAAATGAAAAAGAAAACAATGAAACAATATTGAAATTAATTGAATTAGTTATATACAATTAACAGAGGTATACATGAGAGAAATCTGTGAATTTTCCCTATGAGGATTCTTATATGAGGACACTATACTTATCAAAAGTATGGTGCACTCTTGCGCAATCCTTCAATGCTTAATTATCGTACACATCATCATTATTTTACAGAAAATAATATTGTATATGTAATATATATATATATATATATATATATATATATATATATATATATATATATATATATATATATATATATATATATATATATATATAAAAGCATGCATGAAGACATGATTATCAAGATTTCAACGATCACATAATTCCAGATCTTGATAATCTGAAAATCGATCTTATTACCATGAAAAGAATCCATGAATTACAGTTGCAGAGAATACTGAGGCAGACATTATAAAATTTCTCAGTATTTCAGGCTCGTCTAGGCCGATACCGTTGGGAAATTCTCTACCAAGGAGATGTTGAATAAATTCTTCATCTGATATATTATGAAGGTACACGCCAAGACGAATGTCAAAGTTATTTATAATATGTGTCCAAAATATGTCTCGTTGTCGCACAGTGCTCTGACAGGAAATAAATGCATGGATTATCACATCTGTGTAAGAGTAAGTGCAGTGTTTACAAACTTGCATAGTATTATTTGGAACAGTTATCAAAACATTTGCAAGGGATGTAATTAACTGTAACTCTCTTGTTGTTTTTGGAGTTTGCCATAGAATTGAGGGTTTTATAGAAGTATGAACATTTCTGAATCTTTTGTAGGAAATGTCAGTATGGCACAAGTTTGTAAAGCGCTCGTTTTCATATTTGTGAGTAGCATGTTTTATAATTTGTTTCCACTGTATTCTTCCTGGAAATATTTTGTCTCTGACAAAAATTTCAATAAATTCATAAATATTATATTTCTGCAAAATGCTACATATATCTGGAATAAAGCCTTTTTGTTCTGTAACATCTTTTCTAGAAAGATATAGATATAGTCTGAATAAAAATATTCTTTTAGTTGTTACATTTTCTGGAAGATGGCATAATTTACCAAGAAAGTTCAGTTTCCTTTTATCAATTTCTGATATAATTCTCTTTATCCCCAGTAAACTTTCGCTCATTCCTGACCGCGTGTTTTGAGGAAAGCCTTGCAGAATTTTGGTACAATGATGCTGAAATACATCGAGCTTTCTCAAGTCTTTGAGTCTGATATTCGACCAAACTTCACAACCATAAAGGGCTGATGGTATCACAATTTTTTGGTACAAGCTGACGTAGGTAAGAGGATTGGGTCGAGCTTCATTTGTGTCAACCCCTACAAGAGAATAAAATGATTTTCTGCCTTTAGTACAAGATCTGTCTACTTTAGTCAAGCATTTCATATTGGAACACACAGGAATTCCAACATGCTCGGTTTCACCTAAAATAGGTATAGTATGATTGCCTATTTTCCAGTTAAACTTCTCACATGTTGTTTGCTTATTCTGATTAAAAACTAATACACAGCTTTTACTAACGTTGAAGGTGAAGTTCCATGTTAGTGAGTATCTGTTACATATATCAAGCATTTTTTGCAAATGGATTGGTGTGTTTGCGAGCAGAGTTATATCATCGGCTAATGCTGGAATTCCAGACGGAGTTGACCCAACAAGTAGCCCTAATTTTGACTGATGTAATTTTTGTAGAAGGTTATTAATATAAACAAGATATAAAAATGTTGATAAAACACCTCCCTGTCGAATACCCCGTTCTATTGGAAAAGGTTCGGATTTTGACTCGTTCATCAGGACAATGCTTTGAATATTTGTGTATGATTCCTTTAATACATCTAAAATCTTTCCTTGAATGCCCAGATTTCTGAGTTTTAGAAAAAGTCCGTCGTGATTCACAGTGTCAAACGCCTTTTTAATATCTAAGAAAGCAGTAAACACTCTTGATCCTAGTTCTAAAGTGGAAAAAACAGCTTCGTGTAGATTGAAAGATGCTGTTATACTACTGAATATAAACAAATGCACGGTGTTCCTTCCGATTTATACAATTGCCGTCTTTGTAATAAAACTCGTGAATTACACCAGGTCCCGAGTGGAGGGCGTTGGTGTGATCTGTTCACATGACACAACAATATTTACTGTATACGAATCCATGAACACCCAAGAAAAAATTCAACTGCTTCTCAGCTTATGATATGATATGAATAACATATCAGATTAGTCTAATGTTGAATATAAACAAATGCACGGTGTTCCTTCCGATTTATACAATTGCCGTCTTTGTAATAAAACTCATGAATTACACCAGGTACCGAGTGGAGGGAGTTGGTATGATCTGTTTACACACACACACACACAACAATATTTACTGTATACGAATCCATGAACACCCAAGAAAGAAATCAACTGCTTCTCAGCTTATGATATGCGTCTATTAAACGTTAACTGAGATAGTGAACATTCTATCTTTTGACACGGACACAGACGCAGGCTCTGACGCATGCTTGCATGTCACATCATCTTATCATCCGAAAATGATAGGCCGATCACAAAATAAACAGCAAGGCCCGAGAGGTTAAAAATATATAAGGAATCGTGCGCATGTATCACGATTACTGTGAGACACGTGGAATCTAAATCAACATTTAAAAAAGCTAACAAAAACAAAACAAAACAAAAACAAACTACCAATATAAAAATGAAAACGTTAGTTGAAAATGCGAGGTTCAATCGAAAATCTCCACTTCCCTAATTTGGAAATGGGTACACTTTACAGTCTATAACTTCTGACTGCTAGGTCACGTGTAATACTATAAGGCACGTCGAAGGGACAGTTCATTTCATTTAGTTGGGTGCGGGGAGTGGATTGGGAGGTGGAGCCTGGAATTTTCTTTTAAAGCAGGATATTTGTATTCTTGTATCTAAAGATATTTTTGTTCAACTAAGATGATGAATAGCAATTGTTCTTTTTCTATAAATCAGACGAAGATTATTTTTTCAAGGTATTTGGAGATAGAGATGTATTCTCACAATGGTCGATCCCTCAATGAGAAATGTACGCTTTCCCATCAGTAGTATCATATTGAACGAGTATTAATGCTATTCTTGTTGGAACAAATGGCAAGCAGATCTTGGACATTATCTATGAAAGTCCGAACCTCCTCTAAATTCTACACTGAAATGCTTTGGAAATACTTACCTTTTTCAGATCATCCCAGCTGATTCTCTCACAGTCACCTCCTTCTGCCATATCAACTATTGTTACACTACAACATAGTAACTATTATCTATCAACAGAAGGTACATAACTACTTGCAACCACAGCCTGTCCGCCGTCAATCTAATCACAATAGGAAATGGGTCATTTATACAGGGACGTGGCAAAATTGTAAAAAAAAACGAACTCAGCTCAGTATTGTGTTTCATTCTGCATGCACGTTAAATTAAGGATATTTTACATTATAATAAATGTACCCATGATTACCTAGGACTCAGGCTAACTTAAGATGCTACTGGTGATTTAAAGCAGTTGATTTCATAACGGAAATCACACCTAAAATGTAAAGAGATGTATATATTCAATAACTGTCTAAATTGTCAGTTACAATCATGATTTTTTTAAAAGAATGTTCTACAACATGGTTCGACACGGCTCAGTCGAGACCGTGTGATGTGTGCGCGCAAAGTAGAAACATATTTTAAGGAGATAATATAACATTTATTTAGTCGAGAGTATAATGTTGTTACAGCGGACTTTGTCTCTTACAAAATCATACCCAAGACTTGGGCGGATGATACAAAGCACCCTTGTAAAGTCTGAAACCAGTACTTACGAATTCGAATATATCGAACGTTGTTCAAGTGCATTCTTCCTAATTCATGATAAAAAAAAGCATGTGAGGTGTTTGTTGAAAGACCCAGTATAAATTTACAAAACTCAATGTGCACCTTTCTTATATCATGTGCTTCATAGAAGCCCCATATTTCGGATCCATAGTTTAAAATAGGCAAAACTTTTGTGTCAAATATGTGAAGCAGAGTATCTACATTTAATTTGCCAAATTTAGATAAACTACTTTTCAGTGTAAGTATAGCGTTTGCTGCTTGACAGGCCAGATTTTTCGGACACATGTACCAATAATTGTTGGAGGAGAATGTATAGCCCAAATATTTATAGTACATCAGGGGTAGACAACAGAGTGAAACCAGCTGAAGCTATTCTGCAAATGTGGTAAGTACAACATAAAATTAGGTATTGGACTTATGCCACATACAATTCTACAGCATCTGCCAAACGAAAATGAGTGCGTTTAATATACATCTTCAGGTATGAGTGACTTTATTTGGTGTGAATGTTTGTCCACCGGCTTTTTGCACACATGTAGAAATGTAGAAACCCTTGCCGAGTGTAGTAAACAGACCACGCAGTGTTGGCATCCAGTATACTGTAGGCCAAAAGTTTCCTCATCCTCATATATATATATATATATATATATATATATATATATATATATATATATATATATATATATATATATATCGAACAATGGAAATGTAGAATTGGGTTTATATATGCTTTATACTACCGGCCAGAACCTGCAAAACATGGAATTGGTGGAAACTCATCAGCACTTAGAATAGTGCTTTTCTACAGAAATACAGAAAGTAGGAATCCATTTTTTGTGTTGTGTGCACGGTCGAGATGGTAGAGTGGTTGGTGCTTACAGGCAAGGCGATGGGTGCCGTAATCCGTGGAACCGGGTTCGAATCTCCGTAGAGTACGAATCAAAATTATGTAACCTCTATGATAATATTATTTATTCGTATTTAAAAATTCTGCTAATAGTATCAAGTATTCTCCTGCAGGATCCAGGAATATCAGATGTACTTGGTTTAGATAGAGTGGATATTGACTTAGAAAGAACACACAGACTGAAATTGAAAGAACAACTACGACCGGCCATCATTAAGTTTACGAAGATAAGGAGAATATTGTACATATGTATCGTGATGCTGCATCGGCTGATAAGGAAATAAACTTTGCTCCCAGATAATATGTCGATACAGAGCCAGAGGTTCGTATTGCGGAATACTTTCCTACTCGTGTACGTCGTGCGCGGACAAACCTGTATCCTACCCTAAGAAAGCATTCGAAGAAGGAAAGAAGGCATTTTATAAATATGATAAACTATTATTGACTGGCATACGTATGTGTTTGATGAAGTGAAATGAAACCCGTGTTTGCTCCAAAGCATTAGGAAAATGATCAAGGTTTGAATACGACAGGAGAGAGAAAGAGAGAGAACGTCACATACAAGAATAATAGTCTAAGGGTGTTTAATGTGGAACATTTCTGACTTAGGTGGCAAAATAGAATACAGTGACTTTAGAACTTATGCTTCACATTTGCATATTATCGGTTTTGTAGAGACTTGGGCAACTGTTAAAAATCAATTTAGTTTACAAGGATATATATGTTTTGACAGTGATCTGGATACTCAACAGTTGACCAGATGTTCATATTATACACATTAATAAGCCAATATCTGAGGAAAGCACTAGAGAGATTTTATGCCGTTTTTATTGATTTAGAAAAGGTATTTGATCGCGAGGAGAGAAATCTGTTATATCATAAACAATTAAAGTATAAAATAAGTACCAAAATGTTACTAATGATGAAAGGAATCTTTAAAGACGTGTATGTTTGTGTTAAGTCTAGTAATAGTTTGAGCAATGTGTTTGATTGCCCAACTGGAGTACGACAAGGATGTATTCTATCTCCATTACTTTTTGCATTGTTTCTAAATGATCTTCAGAGTACTACGACAGATGAGTCTAGGGGGATATCACTAGAAACAATATAGGTGTTTATAGTGTTGTATGCCTACGATTCAATACTGTTCTCAGACAGAGTGTTTCAGCTGCAGAAAATGTTAAATATATTGAGAAGGTATTGCTCTCGATGGAATCTATTGGTCAACCTTGGAAAAGCACGAACTGATGTATTCCGTAAGGGAGGCTATCAACGTTGCTACGAGAAATGGTACTATGGTCCAACAGAAATTGCAACTGAAACAACAACAACAACATCAATAATAATAATAATAATAATAATAATAATAATAATAATCGCATGCAAAGAGCAAAACTGAGTACTTACAAGCTTGCTGATCATAAACTGATGCCTTACTGAAATGTTTTTTTAAATTTTGTAGACTCCTATTTTGTTGCCGCAGGCAGTTACTCTGATAATATCATGTATAATATCATGTTCATCGCCCAAGAAGTTATTTAAAATGCAGGTTTGCATACATGTAATCTCAGGTTCCTAGGAATATCTTTCCGTGTATGAATGAATTATTAAATGCATTTGTGTCTGTCTGTATCTAGACGTGTTTTATTCAGTTTATGTAGTGCATACATCTCTATATACTAGTCACAATGATAAAAATGAAAAGAAAATTTAACACAGAAATGCAAGTTACAACATGTTTTGAGCTGAAATAAAGTAGACATAATGTGCTGATTGTACCTTAAATGATTACAAGGCGATAGTATAGAAAGTCAGTATGTCTATATTCTAACATGTTTGGGGTATATTCAGCAAGATGCTAATAATTTAACATGTCTCAGCAATCTAGTTAATGTTTGCATTTTCTCGCAATGATGCCAATGTGCATGTTCCATTTTATATTCTATTGTAAGAAATACACCCTGAAATAGTATAAAAAGATTCACTCATTTTTTACTATATTTTATTGTATAATATAAATATTTATTACATATAAAATTCTGATCCAGCGATGGAACTAACTCTCAAGACAATATTGAAGCGAGGTGGCGTGGTTAACATGAAACATGAAAAAAGATTCCTCATAAATTTCGTTGTTCGCGCGCATTGTTCTGTTGATGATGGCATCACAAATATAAAAGGGGATGGGACCGTGAGGGAATTGGTCTTATAATACAGCCTACTTGTCCTTGTATACCCAGGCCATGCAATGTTTTGCGATAGTAAGTAAGATCAACTTATTCTGAACTATATTTATCCTGGATGTGTTCTGCATCTAGTACAACCATAACCTAATCATAGTTTATATTTATGCTATGTTTCTTTTTGATCACCATGTTCAGAAGAAAAATAAAATTCCTTTCTTGGTGTTTCACCTTTCCATGAATACCGCTTGCTGAGGTATAGGCTTGCGGTCAACTACGACTGGCACGTAAAACTAGTTCCACAAACCGTAGGATGGGGTGTCTTATGAAACGCACACTTAGATTATACATAATTCACCTCGTCATTTATGGTTACCGTTTCATATGAATTATTTTCAAATCAAAATACATATAAAGCCAGTCATTCCAGTTTAGAAGTGTTACGACATTTGGGGTATCGGAATGATCTGTCGTACATACGCAAGGTATTATTACATTAAAACTGATCGATGTTGAATTCAAAGACTTTTTTATTACATCATTATCATATGTCCAACTCTTTTGTTCGAAAAGACTTACGATAAAAATATGGTTCCTCAAACAAGAAGAGTGATCGTGATGGATCCTTGATTAGTGGCTAGTGTACCGGTTAACATCTCTCAAGGCAAAAATATATTGTATCTCATTGAAGACTGAGGGAATGTTGACGACATACAAATGAAAGCATCTAATATAACTATACTGACTTTAAATGCTAGATAATTTGAAATAGCAGTATCGATGATTGTGCAAAAGTTCAAATATGTGATTAAATATTTTAGAGAAGATACACGTTTTATGAGGAAGTATTCAATAGCAAAGCTACGAAAGCAACGTTTTCATCTGAACCCACACAACGCTCGGTTTAGTGTTTTGGATATTTCGCCTTTTGTTAAGAAGTTTTCTTTTTGAAAACGCCTGGAATCGTATTATTCATTTGCTGTAATGACAAATAGATATTCCATAGTGTCAGTATCAGTGTCATCAAATGTTCTCTTTCAAAATCTCTGTAATAGTTTCTGTCTCAACTAGAATGCATCTATAATAGTCATCAGTAGTCACATTCTATCATCGTGCTTTTATTTTTAAATTTGTTGTGATGTAATTCGTACGCCAACCTGTTGGATAACTCGTCATGGCAACTCCACCTTTAATTTTATTGGTTGGTTTGATAGTCTTGTTTTTCAGACTGACTAGCGTCAAATCATCCTCAATACTTGATGTCCTCGAATAGGATCTATTTTTTCTGCATTTCAAATATGTAGTTTGGTATGTACATATTTCAACTAATGTTTTTTTTTCAGTTTGTCCATCTGTTGACTGAAGTCAGCGGTATTCAATAATTTCGAGAAGCCTTTCTGGAAATAATTTGTTAATATTTGTCTTTGACTAATATTTAGTTATTTGTGGGATTTCTGTCAAGGTTGTTGTTCAAACAAGACAACTGTGTGGATCTTTTTTTTTGTCTTTAGTTTCCGATCTGAATACATGTAAACCTTTCAAGTTTTTGTAATATGTCACCAACATGTTTTTGTTTTTAATATACTCATCAGATTTTGTATAGTTGTAATCATCAAGCAAGTTTTTTCCATTGAGATGAATAGTGTTTGTCTAGTACATTTTGTTCGGTCCAAAATGGTAGTACGTTTAATTTTCATGGATATGTAATGGAACATCCCAAAAATACTTCTAATATGCAATCGGTATTGCCATTTGTAGGTATTACAAATAATTTCCATTATGATGTATAATATGCATCTGGCTGCGAACACAATTAAGATATGACGAGGACGACAGCAATGGCTACTATATCGACATCATGATGATGTTGGTTAGTTGCTTCATAACATCACCTTGAAACATTGTTCACTGCCCCTCCCTAATGATGGTTTTATAATCAAGACTTTGTTTGTGGCACTATCGTAACAAATGCTGCTGCTTATAATATAACAACTCTCTCCTTGAAGAAGAGTAACACGATAGAATGCTGCTACTACTACTACTACTGCTACTACCACCACCACGCCTGCTACTACAACAACACCAACTACTACTACTGCATCTAATGTGAAATGCATCCATTTAGAGACATTGTTGAATATTCATGTGTTCTTTAATCAGGTTAAGCCTATCAATTATAACTCACTCCGCAGTGGCCGAAGACAATATTTAGATAAATGTATGTATCATGCATTTAATTCTTCATAACCTACAAAATCTTATCTATGGCATCCAACTTAATCCATCGTATGTCGTAGGTAATCCAATTTTATATCCCACGCAACTGTGTAATCAAATGTACCACGATATAAATGTGTATAGCGGACGTTCACTTTCTTGTAGAAATACATTTCATTAGCCATCAACATAAGAGGTTGTTTTACTGACAAATTTGCCTCAGTAAAAGGAACAAAAGGCATTCTTGAAAAATGATAATTTGATGTTATGTATGATGTTTATATAATATTATAGATATTTTAGGAAATTATAAATGTTTCTTGACTTTAATATTTGCTTGGATCTTAGTGTTGGTATCAGAAAAGACATGTTTAACTAGTGTCCTTGAATTAGGTTATTTACTTCAGATTTGAGCTAAAGGATAGTTTTGATAAACAAAATGGTTACCAAATTTGAGGTCAAGGTTGATTTTGTTTACAGATAAAACTGGAAATACCTTAGGAGTTGCCTGTCAATGGTCACACGTACATTTATTATTCTAGAATATTCTGTCATGTGACCAATCTTTATATATACCATGTTTAGTGGACAGTTTTTCAGTTTCGACATTACTATCAGTCTTGTAAAGAGCTATTACAGTTGTGGAAAGTCATTCCAAATTCTGAGAGAGGAATTATTTAAAAATTCATTGGATTATAGCAGTGCTCATAAACTTTTGGATTTTGGATTTTTAATTGATGATTTTGGGATTTATGTAAACTTATTCAGAGATATTTTGGAATACTTCATTTTGACATCAGCACATTAAAGACTACTAGTACATCAAGACATTGAAGACCATTGGCACATCATAACATTCAAGGATACTCGTGTATTCGGAACATTCTATATTTAGGACTTGTGATTAGAACACTCATTCTTATTGGATTATTTGGATTTTAATACACATTACTGTAAGTGTCTTTTTGATTTTTCATTTTAATTATCTAGAAATAAATTGCTTGTTGATTTTTACTTGGTTTGTTGGTTTCACTTTCTTTCTGTTACATTTTTCTAGACCATAGAGTCGTAACACTTGAAAACATGTGAATTTTGTAATCGATAAGATTTTGGACAATATTGTATGAAACAGAACGAATTATAATTCTGAGATCAAACAGCTGGTCAAAAATATATAGATAAAACCTAAAATAAAACAAGATTTTAATAACTCACATATAGGTTTCTTTGCATACGCAAAGGATTATGACAGTATTTCAGATGGCAGGATCCACATGCAAAAACACTCTGCTAGATATTCAGTCAATCACAAAATACTTTTTACATTGGACACGATATTCGATAATCAAAGAGGGTAAACATCAAGCATGCGTAGATTACGAAGTCGTTGATAATAAATGGATGGAAAGAATATGAAAGGCGGCATTCTTTTTCAAAATTTCATTTTATATAGTCTGAAAATATTTAGGCAATGGATGTTATTTTCATGTTAGGCAATGGATGTTGTATTTTCATGTTAGGCAATGGATGTGGTATTTTCATGTTAGGCAATGGATGTGGTATTTTCATGTTAGGCAATGGATGTGGTATTTTCATCATTTAGTTTTTAATTTTACCTCCGAAGAATAAAGAATAAACCACGTACAGCCTGAGTCCCTACAGAAAGAAACAAAATTACTGGATACTTACCAGCCAATACCCGGATCAGTTATATGAGCTAAATCAAGCAGATTTTAGCTCTTAAAATATGGTTCATTTGTACCATTGAAGATGTATCTCTGTTTGAATCTTTTCGTTTGGATAACATTATCACACATAATGAGGTATATGATTTTAACCAATATAAAATCTTTTGTTTCAATGGTAGTCATTTTATGAGAATGACAGCTATGTCGACTATGGCGGCATTATCGTAATGTTGATTAGTTCGTTTCTAAGAGCACTTTTCAACCGATTATTGGCTGTATCATGCACAATGAATGGGAGCTAAGTGCCTTTACAAAAGCTATACAGAAGCAGCCGGCAGGGCTTGCCTAGATGGGAATCCTACCAGATTCTTTTAAATTACGTGTCCGACGTTTAATCGGCTGGGATACAACGTCTCCTTGATGATTTTGTTTATATAATGAAGACTGGGTAATATGACCGTAGCAAGTACTATTAGTTCTAATACTTCTCATTTGTTCTTTCTCTAGCCGCAAAAGCAACAACAAAAACTACTAATACTACTAATATTACTAGTTGTGTAGTGGTCACAACAACAATTACTACTACTATTACTACTACTACTACTAATATTACTACTACAAATACTATAATGCACAAGACAACATTTAGCGACATTTTTCTTCAATGTCCATTTTTGTATGTACTCATGTTAAGATTATCAGTTATAATATTATTAAACCGAAGATGATAATTCTAATTCTGCAGTTATTACTCATTCGTTTCTTCACAACCTTAGTTCAAAAACAAATATATTACTCTCGAAGTTGCTGAAATTTGCACAAGACATGTGGATTATAACAGAGTTGTAAACCTTACGTATTCCTCACCATTACTTACATATGAACAGAGGGGTGCAATGTCCATGCAATTCAATTATGTACATATTACTCAATAAAACCAACAGAGAGAGAGAGAGAGAGAGAGAGAGAGAGAGAGAGCAAGAACGAGAGAGTGAACGATCAATCAATTGTGTTCTTTCAGAAATGCACTTGTGCAGACTTCTCTCAAAATATGAAAAGGCAGGTAGAATGAAGCTACTATATATATATATATATATACATATATATATATATATATATATATATATAGAGAGAGAGAGAGAGAGAGAGAGAGAGAGAGAGAGATATTGCATGATTGGACATCAAGTGACGAAGAAAATGGACAGATAATTCTCAGACAGTAATTTGAAAGAGCGATATGTGCCCCACTTGAGGCCCCTGGTCATTGTGGGAATAACATATAGCCTTTCTGATGATCATCATCGAGGTACAGAGTTGATAAGGAAGATTCATGGACATATTAAAATTGCAATAATTTTAATTCATAAAATGTATCTGTCTATGCAGCTACGATTACAATTTTTTATTTCACACTATTCTATGTTCACTTTTCTATTTGATGTGTATTCGTCCACTTTTAGATCTTGTCGAGATAGAAAGTAATGAAACGCAAGTTCTGTTCGTAAACAGGCTCAACAAAATACATTGAGTTCGATCCTGGCTGGAAACCGTCGTCCAAATTTAAAATAGTTGTGACCAGAATATGTCAGGATAGAGCCATTTGTTTATAAGTATCATTCAGTTTCTGCAGCATGACTGAAGTCGGTATTTTAACTGTCAAGATTGAAAACATAAAGAAACTGAATAGGGGAATGTAACTTATTTTCATTCAATCCAAAATTTAGTAATACTACTACTAAATGCTACTATATTTTAGCAAAAACAGTGACTTACATTTTATGTTTGAGTGGTTATGTAAAGTTTTGCCATAGATGGATTGATCTGACACGGTTGCATGTACAGTCATGCAGCTTTGCAGTAGCGTGTGTGTTGAGGAGTACTACTTAAAACTAGCAAAGATGTAAGTAACAGCAACCTACTTTTCATTCTTCAGTGTTTCGTTTAAGCCTTTGCATTTAGCTGTTTTCCTTCTATTTCTTTTTTAGCAGAAAATATAGTCAGTATTCAGCATGACAATTATAGGCTGGTAACCATAGCTTATAATTTGCACTTAAAGAAACAAGTGATGCTTTTTAATAGAAATGTAGGATGATGCTGATAAAATATTTGCTTACATAATGTGCTTACTTGTACAAATTAACACAGACAACCTGTCTAGTTATCCAGGCAACGGTTGAGGTTTTGTCACAGTTTCACATACGTATAGACCTGACTTGCAGAGCAGGAGATATTTACATTATGTCTCATAGTGAATATTAAAAATAGTACCTTTACAATTGCTTCCAAAGTGTGTTAAAGGGCATATTTAGTGCAAAAAATGAAGCGTTTTTGTAATGGACTTAACCTTTTGTCTGAGTGCCTTTCATATAACCTTGCCTAACATATTAAGGACTGTGCAAACTGGATAGCGCGACACCAAGGAGAATACAATTTTATGTCAGAGAAGTTCCTGGCAGCAAGAGTTTTGTCCAGGGCAAGTGCAATATTTCAAAACTAAAAGTCCCAATTTCGTTCGTAAGATATACGTAGTGCCTTTTCCCGGTACCCTCCCCTTCCAGATTAACATTCTTTGTCTCAACCGTGTTATTATTAGCTAGCAATCTGAAATTGACTTTTTATATGTGCCAATATGACCCAGGAAAGTGACTTTTGCAGACAAAATTGATTTTCTTCGTTGAGACTGGAATACAATTGTTGTCTCGTCAAAGTTGCATCTAAAGCAGTCTACAGTTAGTGATGTGTGTTATTGATCAGATTTCGTCTAAACTGCAGGTATTATATCAAATTGGTAATCAGCTGATTTGTTCCAAAGAGTGAAAGACTCGACCAGAAAAAATATCCTCTATTCGATAACTTTTTCTCCATAGAATTAAACATTATTCAAAATGAGAAATGTTAGATTTTTCTAAAGAGTTTAGTGTCCAGCGGAAATGGGAATTGTTGCTTTACCTTGATATGTGGATACAACATAATAACGAGTTTGGGCTGGTTTACATGTCGTAAGCTTATATGTTCCACTTTTAATTTAAACAGATTTTGAGACAAATTTAAAATCAACTTGTTTAGACTATAATACATATGATAATTATATATAGATATATATTCCCTCCGTATACTGAATCAAACGTATGGGTCCTTGAAATTAACGTGCTCTCTGCCAAATATTGAGTGGGCGGGAGGGGGGGGGGGGGCATTAAAGATATGAAACTTTATTTTACATTTGATAGTTGTGACAATACAAAATATTTGTCATTTGGCCAGAAAAGCAATTAAAATAGTAAAATGAACAGGTTAGTCATTGAAAAACATATATGACACATATATATGACAGCACAATACACAAAAATATTATATGTAAAATATAGAAACATTACATTGCTGCACGTAATATATAGTACAAGCCATAATGCTACTTTGACATCATAATTGGTATTCATCCAATCAAAACCCGCTCTCGTAATCATTTGTCTAAGTAATTTAACCAGTTTTGATCCGTTTAGCCCTTTGACCTTGAGAAAGTACAAAATCCTTCTCGCTTGCCATTTTTGTTGTGTTTTAGAATTAAATATTAACTGCTTGTAAAAAATGAAATTTATTCCTAAATATTTCAAAAATTATATTTCAGAAATACTACGATAGCGGATTTTGAGAATGTTATTGCCATCAGAATGGAAAGACTTGAGTAAACGAAATGTTTTCACCTACCAGAAACAGGAGACTAGCCCGGTGCTACCCGTATGTAAATGTATGGATACAATCATACCCATATACAAAAAAATATTGCCCATAGACAACTTAATATACAATAGACCTGAAATATTAATAAAATTACCTGATGAAATATGAGACCATTAAAACATTGGTCGGGACAAGTTATTTGTCCAATATTTACTTGTGCTTGAACAAGTGGCGTTGACAATATTTTCACAGTCCTGAGATACGTGATATATAGATCTCACTGTTGATTTATTTTTAAAATGTATCTTCTCAAAGACTGCACTGTTTGATATATAACAGTTTAATGTCGTTCTGTTTACACGTAGGATGTTCGATCATGAAGCAAATACAATTCCTACTGTAACACATTTGCTCATCCTATTGACATCTGACTCCAGGTCACAGACACAGGAGGTTTTTGTTAATATGCTGATCATATGCTTGCATTGCTGTCCCAGCTTCATGGATTCTGTTGTTTTATTAACAAGCAAAGAACATTCATTCTTCAACATACTTGCTCATCTAATTGACTTTGGAATCAAGGATACATACATGGAAGATATATGCATGGGGTTTTGTTCAAGCTTTAATTTACTTACATTTCCGTTATTACTTCATGGAATCTCTACATACGGGTACTGGGTATCTCTTATTATGGTACACATTTGAAGCACCCTGTGATGGATTAGCATAGTCTTTTATTTAAAATTGTCATACATATAAGCACGTACTGAAAATTTAATGAAAACTGAGCGGAAAAGTTCAGGGTTATAACGACTTGAAATTATATATGTTATATAGCAGAAATTATCAATGTGACCCACTCAGACAAACTTGTCACAACACCAATCTTTACCTGCAACTATTCAGTTTGGCAAACGTTTTCACTTAGATGAATTATAAGATTGGGCAGACGTGCATCGGAATGTTTGTTGTGCTTTAGTTGATTGAGGTATCCTGTGCCAAGTGGATAGGTCAATTTATAGCTTCAAATATAAGTACTGACAGCAAAGCTTTTGCAGTGGACTCAACACGCAGACCTTGTCTTTCTTGTTTTATTGAATGTACCCACGATTTTCGTTTCATTATGTCGGACAGGAGACGTTGACTTTATGCTGTCTGGGGTTCCTTCTTACGCTGAAAAGATGTCTGAACAATTATTGTTCCAAACTAGACCAAAGTGCAGATGCATGGGGAGGATCTCAAGACCTGATTAGGTCCAGGTTACCATTAACTTATTTTTAAAGTCAGCGATTGGCATTTTGTGGCTTGTTTTGCATAATTAATACAGATACAGGACATAGGATAATAAAGTTGTTAACAATCTTAACATTATTACATGCACTGTGAAAACAGTAATGTTTTAGACTCTTCTATATGTATAAGTGTTCGTGATATTGGCCCATGTTAGTATCGAGCGTATGCCCGGTACGTGTGATACTTAGCACGGTGTTTAAATCTTCTATCTTGCAGTAGCATCCATTCTGAGATTTATGATCATTCTGAGCTACTAAGACAAATTACCAGGAGAACTGTATGCGATGTATATGGACTAGTCTTTTCATAACCTTGCTCCATTGAAGTTGAGGCGCACTAGATTGCCTCGCTCCTTCTTTAATTATGTCATTCCTTTATTCTGTCATTCCATAGCTACAGATTGATCAAATCTGTCTAAGATTTCTAAGTAATTGTGCAACAATGGATCTTCTAATTCAATATGTTATTTAAGCAGAACATGTTATATCAGGGATTATTGTTTCAGTCATTTGCATTTCGTTTTGTTTGTCCGTCTGTCTTGTATATATGTACATGCTACATGTATAAGTGAAGTTTCAAATTTCAAGCCTAATATGGAACGAAAAAACATGTATGACTCAAAAAGAAACAACTATAGGTTGGGGTTGTTAAAGAGAACTTTTTTGATAGTACCGAAAACGTTGTATGCCGTGCTTGTTTGCATCCTACAAGCATATTCCACGCCTTTAAGTATATTCTTGAATGGGTAAGCGATATAAGGTTTACGTGAGTCTCGTGTGTAATCGTTGTCTAAAGAGAAATGATGCTTCATTTTTGGATGCATTTCGACAGTTTTAATTAGCGCGCCACAATGTGGTTCCTGTGTCTTAATTTTGTTCTCAAGCTTAAGTGTTTGTATTTAGTATAACTCTTGGTATAATATTGTCACCTATCTTATGTACTTCTTTTTTCTTTTTAAAGAGGCGCTGGAGTGGTGGGCACAACAAGCTGAGTTCTTGTATTACATTACACACTATGAGCTGTCAATGTGAATGGGTGGCACAACAAGTTGATGTCACTACAAACTTCTGAATTGAACGTGAAGGGGTTTCCGTTTGCTTTTAATACTTTAAAAATTTTTACAGGTTATTTTGACACAAGGATTGAGAGCGATATAAACATTGTTACAGATTATCTTGATATATGGATCAAGAGTGAATGAAAATTGTTACAGGTTATCTTGACACAAGGATAAAGAGCGATATAAAAATGATGAAATCTGAATCCGTCACTCACTAATTCATTCATCAAACAGTTTAAACACAAGGCATACTTAGACAATTAAAATAGTATATTATATTAGACTATTATCATTTATTATTCATGGACTAACTTTCTACATGAGACCAGGTAGAATAGTGACTGGAGTATGATCTCGCTTTCTTTTAGAAGAAAACCACTTTTGTCACGCGAAGTATCTCCACTTTCAGCATAAAATCTAATTTTATCCCACTGGCTTGTATGATAATAATATAAGACTAAAACTTGATTTTTCCCTCTGTACACAAGTGACTTAGATGAAGATCGTGATAATGTCGTCATTGATATTAATTCTTTTTATAGTCATTTATTTACAAAATGTTGTTAATGCATAAACTAGCACCTAGTCATGAATTCTGATACTTTGCCAATCAAACACTTGCCTTACATGCCTATTTCATTTATTCCCACTAATATTTGATTTTGAATATAATATGTTACTTTTTATCTCTGTCTATTCAATTATTATATGACAAAAGTCTGGAACATGTTCCTCAAACGTTATTGTTAGCTTACATTTGTAAAGAATATATACATACGTGTGGTATGGTCTTGCTTAAGTTATGCATCGATCGTTCTCAGATTTGACATTTGCGACATATTCTTGCCTGATATTAGGTAGAGAATTCTAGCAAGGTATGATTTAACTTTTGAACAGGTTACTAAACTGTCCACTGTTTATAACGTAACTTAAAAGCAAACATCTGGATACCCTAGTTCCACATATCATAATGGTTTCTAAATTCGCATACATATTGATTTTGATGTTATTTGAGACTAAATAATTTACAGATATATTGTTCTTCAGATCAGCAAAAAAAAAAGCACTTTAAGACCATAAAATATTTGGACCATTGAACCTTCGGAACACTAAGTTTTGCTGTGGAACTTTGATCCCTTTCAATTAACCTGAGATAAGTATTATGAATATACATAAGACGCAATGCTGATAGAGAGAGAGAGAAAGAGAGAGAGATAGAGAGAGAGATAGAGAGAGATTACTATCAATGTAATGACTAATCTTCATGTAGGTGTGTACTAGGGCTCCAGCTGGTAAATGTGCATAGTAGCCAGTCACGTCTGAAAATCGTCACCTCCACCTAATATCACCATGTTAAGATACAATTACATCAACAATATCGTTGCTATAGAATAGTTTCAAGAATCGTATGCAGTATTACTCTAGGTCAGATGGGTAAGTATTAATGACATTGTTTTAAATAAAGTTTGTTATCCAATTCGCAAATCTCCATCGCTCTAATATCTGAGCCATTTATTCTGTGTGCTAGTGCATGTTACCTTTTCTTAATAATAATAATAATAATAGTAATGACGAGCAAGAATTCATGTTGCCTATGATGATGCCACATTTGCTAGCTCCCAACCCCCAAACCCCTACCTCCTGCACTGAACTCTCCCCCCCCCCAGGGGGGAGGGGGGCTACATTTAGGACTCGAATTCTTCATCATTGACCTATTGTGGTGATATATCATAACCACTTGGTTACCCAATCTCACTGTATGGAAATGAAGTTCAGGTTACAGGGAAAATCTACGAACGGACGAACAGTTGGACGGATGGGCGGACATGGCATAATAATATAGATAATAATAATAATAATAATAATAATAATAATAATAATAATAATAATAATAAAAATAATAATAATAATAATAATAAGTCATTTCATGGGGATTACATATTTAACAGTGGAGTAAGACTTCCACATGGTAATGAGTAAGAGTATATATATCTATATTCCTTTTAAATATCAAAGAGCTATACATGCATATATATATATATATATATATATATATATATATATATATATATATATATATATATATATATATATATATATTGATATAATATTATGAAGCTTCAAGATACTTGAAAGTGTCAAACTGAACTCTCAACAAATTAAACCGCTGACATTAAAAATAGTAAATGTAACTAAAATAAAGTGGAATCAGATATGCTAAAGATATATTAGGATTTTAGGAGTGAGATCATGGAATCAGCTAGCACTGGTTGGGAAATAAATCTTACAGTTATGATTATACTCTACTGGCTTTGTAAAGTATGAAAAATATTCTGGTACCAGGCCGTAGATGGCATTGTTCAGGATGTTGCATTTATGTAATAAGACTCGCTTAGAGAATAGTAGCCATTTTAATTTGGTGAATAGAGTTTTAGAATGTTCTAATTAACATGCATAGACACTAAGCTATATCATTTGTAAAGAAAATCATCGGTGGATGAAAAGCGAAACAGTCAATGGTGACCTTGTTATCTACTACTCTTAGAGGATATCGCGTTTTATACGCCGCTCTCTTATGTTCTTGTGTAGCTAAAACAAATACCGTTATAGAAAGGGCAAGCAGAGATTCAACGAGCTTAAGCGTAATACCTGGAACATGACAAATGTATACCTCGAACATGACAACTGTATAACTCGAACATGACAACTGTATACCTCGAACATGACAACTGTATACC
This sequence comes from Margaritifera margaritifera, assembly GCA_029931535.1. NCBI lineage: Eukaryota > Metazoa > Mollusca > Bivalvia > Unionida > Margaritiferidae > Margaritifera > Margaritifera margaritifera. The sequence goes on from JAQPZY010001681.1 coordinate 3,834,882, forward strand.
TCGAACATGACAACTGTAGAGTAGTACTTTCGCTTTAATATATATGCAATGATCTGAGGCAAAGATAGTTATTTATCTTGAAGACAGATACATTCAAGTTTATTTCGGTTTGATATCAGAAAGGATTCTTGTCTTGCTATTATTGGCGGGCTTGTTCAAGATGCATTGTCAAGTGAATGTATCTGTACGGTTATCCACACTTGTGTAGAAATTTATAATTTGATATCGTTCTACACCAAATAAAGCAGTAGTTTGTTGCGATTTACTGAAATCCGTTTGTTCCTCTATTATACTGCGTACCTTCGCTATATTTATGAAGTCCTAAGTTACCTACAGTGTTACGAAACCTTATACAATTACACATCATGATCACAGAGTATATTGAATACTCAATTCAAGCAACATATTTTAATAAATTTTGGTTCGTCTGTGGATAGAAGCCTGTTGGTTTGGAGGTCAGCTTGGTCACGGTTAGTAAGAGTGACAGGTGGGTGAGCCGACTCGGTTTTGTGCATGCGTAGCGCTTCTCACCGACACCCGTCAAAATTCATTTTCATAGGGCAGGTTGGCAATTATTTCTACCCCAAAAAGGTAGCGAGTTCCACCCAAAGGGACTCATGTTTTTACACGGCGACAAGAACCACGACGAATCTCATTCTCCCTAAGCAGTACCCGTTTCTCCGGAGCACACAAAGAGCCAAGGAGGCATCGGAAAGAAAAACAAAGTTTCACCTAGGAGTTAGAGTTAAGTCATATTCTAGAATATTCTGTCAGGTGACTTATCTTTATACTTATACAGGTTTGGTAAACAGGATTTCAATGCCATGCTAAGCATCATGTCGTAAAGATCAGTCTATTAAGGAATAGGCGTTATTGTAGTAGGGCCAGTCAATACCAACAAAGGCACATGAACTGGTTGTTCGTTAAACAGGCACATATTGGCGACTCTTAGTCTGCACGGGATCACATTTGTCATCTATTACTCCGTCACCTTCACCGCCCTAAAAAAGGAAAGCTACCTCCTTCTCAACGGAAAGGGTGGCTAGGATGACCGTGGCGCGTACGTCGGTCATTTGTGCTCTAAAGATCAAGAAACCACCAATTAGCTCGATGCTGGGGGACACCAGGAAATTGTAGGGGTCGAATGGGTTTTCACCTCCACCTGCTAGGTAGAGTAGACAAACGAGGACCCGTAGTCCTGAAACTCGTCTTTGGCGCTGCTTAGGCACTGACGCCAGACTTCTGTTTAAGCCAGCTAAAGGCGGCGACCAACGGTCAAAGTCAAAACCTTCGTCGTTATTGGCTTCGCGACAAGCACCTTGCGGATATATTGCTGTTCAAGACTAACTCGAGCATCTGCAGAAACTGCCAGAAGGCGATCCTGAGTTCAGCGAGCGCTGCAATACACCTGGGACAGATGGGTCGTCGGCCTGTTACTTTCTTAAAATGTTCGGTATATACGTACTTGTGAAATAGTATGGAGTATATACCGGTGAGTGCGTTTTCTTTAAATTTGATTTTTTTTATGAATAGGCATTTTAAAAATAATTCTATTGCAATTAGTCGCAAACATTCACCTGACAGTTGCTGGCGAGTAACAGCCTTTTTCGGCCTTTTAAGGCAAGCACGAAGAGATTCTGCGCCGCAGTGCTTACTCAATATGTAGCTCGCCTTAAAGTCTATTCCACAACAAGTACATGGGAATGTTCCACCTCCATTTGCAAGCCTCTGGAGAAGTATGATGGCGCGAGAAAGTTAAGAAAAGGTAGAAAATCCCCCAAAGAAACCCAAAGAAAAACAAAACAAAAAAAGGCATAAACAAATAATCCCAACTTCCATTGTTTTACAGCCTTATACACCTTCAAGTTAAAGAGTTATACCCCTCTTGCAGTTGATTACTTTAAAGTCACCTCCCTTTTTAAGCCTCTGGATCAGTTTGATGGCGCGAGAAAGTTAAGGAATAGATCAAGACATAGAAAAAAAGAAGATATACAAACAAATAACCCCAACTTCCTTTATTTACAGTTTTACTCCCTTCCATGAACAGATAGGAGGGGTAGATTTATGTCCCTCTTACATGAGATTACTTTCAAGTCATTTTTTAAATCTTGCAATTGTATACTTTGGAGAATATAAACCCTCCAGCTTAAGAATCTTCTTCTGAGATTTTGCTATGCATCACAACATCCAAAGATTGCAGCTTTCTGAGAAATAGATAAGGAATCATAGAAGATGAATACGCAGCTTTAATATTAGGTACAAAGAAAACAAACATAAGAAATACAACACAATTTTTCCAGGTGTGATGCACATGGATGAACAAGGGAAACAAATTATATGCCTCTAGTATTATTCAATAAAAACACAGCAGATTCAGTGGCGTATCATTATCAATCACCACACTATCCACTGCACATTCACAAACCACCACCATTCACTCACATCAACGCACACGGACTAACTTCGGGTATGAATACAAAACAAATTAAGAAGGGTTGTACATTTGTTTACCCAGGAAATATTCATCACGCGAATATAAAATGGATTAACTTCGACGTACAATGGATGAAATTACATGTCATCAGCTAAAAACGGCTCCGGTTATGAAGAAATGAATGCATGATACATACAAAATTAATATCACCATTGTAGGTCACTGCGGGGTAAATTATCATTGATAAGTTCAATGTGATTAAAGGGAGTCTCGGATATTCAAGATTATCCCTAAATAGTTGTCTTGTGCATTAGAAGTAGTATTAGCTGTTATGATGATGATGATGGTGGTGGTGTCAGTAGTAGTAGTAGTAGTTGTTGTTGTTGTTACAAGAGAAGGGAAGCTGGAGATACAGGATTAATAACATTAAAACTAGCTGTACGTGCTACAGTCGTATCACTCACTCAGTCCTTGTTATAAAATCATCGTCAGAGTAACGGTAAACCATCTTATAGAGCGTCAGTCACGAAATCCAAAGGAACTCAGGTACGATATCCATCTAGGCAAGCTCTTGTTGGCTGCCTCGATGTGTTCTTGAGAAAAACATTTAGCTTTCATTTGCACGCCATGATATAGCCAATAATCTGTTGAAAAGTGCTGTTATAAACTAGAAAATCAATATCATCATGATGTTGTCATCTTTGCCGTCCTCGTCATATATTTTGTGTTCTCTACCCATCAGATTAATATAAAACATCCTAATGGATTTATATACTTATTATGATGTTGATAATGATGATGACGATGATTGTATTTATTTATGTATTTATTTATTTATTTATTTATTATTATTATTATTGTTATGATTATTATTTTTATTATTATATCTTCCTTCTCCTCCTCCTCATCATCATCATAACCATTACCACTGATAGGGTACAACTTCAGGACTGTCCTACTTTCAATAAAAAGCAAACGAGCCTGGTGATCTCGCATTTTAAGTAGTCACAAATAATATACAGATTTAAGATGTTTAGTTGTATGATGTATTGAGTCATAACCAACGACTCGCGTATACCTTTGTAATTTTTTATTATTTTTAAAATTTATTTATTTATTTAATTGTTTTACGGCAGTAGAAGTATTTTGTGCATTGCACAGTCTTTATTCAGTTGCAGAGCCCACAATACAGTTTATTTCATCATAATGTACTTTCCGATAACACCAAGTATGCATTGTTGCATCTAAATTTAAATTGTGAAAACGGGGAGTTCAAAGCATGGATTAATAGACTACAAAATGCAATATATTTTAGTGGGAATAAATCCAACCTTTGAAATCCGTATCCCCAGAAGAAACAATATAATAGAAAAGGAAAGAAGAAACTATGTTTATTGATAGCATAAATATGATTGCATGTGTTTTTATACTTAGTATGTATTTGTGATAATCAATAGATTACTTTATTTGCAAAAATGAAACAAAATGATGAATTTGTTGGTTAATTCCATTGCAGGAGAAAGTTAGACACAATCAATGGCGGAAAAGGATCATATATTCAACCATGACACAAAAAGTTTATTTAGTAGGACTACAATCAAGATACAAACAGCTCAATATGGTATTTCTGTTGGAAATTACACTGGAAGTCATAATTAAGAAAACGTTATAATTACCTTTAATAAGCGAAAGTGGAGAAATAGTCATGGACATTGTCATAGTATATGTAGATCTTTTGTTCACATATAAATGTCATTTGGTTAAGAAGCTCCATGCTTCTAGTAAATACTTTGTTTTGATATGACTTACTGACAGTATCAAACATTTACTGAACTCTTCTCCTCTATTCCAAAGATATACAAACTGCCCTAGAGGAATTTGGCATCACACCGGTATAGAACCAATCTTGTGTCTCGCCTTTATTAGAGCATTTGTCGTACGGATGACAACATTTTCCCCTGGTTCCGCTATGATCTACATAGCACCAAAAGATACCAGCCTTGTATGGGCCATTTTCTTCATGGTGAAGGCCACATCGATGCGTAACGAGATACTTTCTTCCATGAATATCCTGGACACCACCATTACCGCAAAAATATTGTTCTTGGGTTCCAGATGAACACGACAAGTAGTTGTTATTTCCATAGAAGCATACACTAGTGCAACAGTAATCCCATTTATTTTTGTCGTCTGTGTAGCACCAACTATGGAATGTGCCGTTATGAAATCCACACGTGGTAGCGTTCCGACATAGGGTGCCTCCAGCGGTAAAACTATCCGTAGTGACCTCTGGAATATATAATAGTTTAGTCTTCTTCTGCTTAGCAATCGCCTTTTATGTCTGAATAGCGTATGGCAGCACAATCAGCACTAGCCCGAGTAGGCGTAAACTGAAGACCATGATGATTTGGTGTAAGACCTAGAACAGAACAGTGATTAATTATTACCGCCTTCCAATATCTGCTTTTTAATTGCTCAGGGGCACGTGAATTGCTTACGTTTACTTGTCTGTTTAAATGGTCATGTCCCCTGTCTAAGTATGTGAGAGGTAATATCACATTTCTTTTTGTTCTCTTTTTTTAAATGGGTTATTTGTATCTGAATATTTGTTTGGCAGTATCAAATTTTTCTAGCAATGGGCAAGGGAAATTTTGAAAGCGTCATAAATTTCGTTATTGATCAGTCGATATGTAAGCATTAATGTGTGCATGATCTATGAGACTATTAGTGAATGGAAGAATATTGTATTATTTTGCGAGGCAAATTAGTATTTTTAAATCGATCTTTAAATGCCTTTGATATATCAGTTTTAACATTTGATAAAGACTTTTCATGAATCAACACATTTTGCGAAAATCGCCAATCTAACATTTATAAAATCCGTAACTGTGTAACTGGGTGTCGAAACGTCATCTCTTAAAACTGGTAAACAAGTAGTACCTCACCAATTTCAAGATACAAAACGGAGGGATCAAAATGTAACCTACACCCCTTACAGCCCACTAGGCTGGTTCGAAACCTACACCACTTACAGCCCACTAGGCTAGTTAGAAACTGGCTTCAAGACACATTTTATAACCAATATTTCCCGTCATTCGTCAAGGTACAAACACGAGATGAAACTCTTTAGGAAGGTTGTGAGTGACAATTTTCAAATATAGCTTCACTACAAATTATAAATGTAAAGAGGGAAGACAGCCACTTTGAAAGACCTAATTTTAGACGTCAGTTTGTATGTGAACCTTGAAATCACATTTCTAATTGTGTTTTTTTTTTACCAAGAGAAGTGTATTGATAGTTAGCTACAACGGGCAGCTAATTAATTTACATTTTGCAGTTAATCTGTCTACATTTACTCTTAACTTTAATATCTAAATCCGATAATACCCATATAAAACGTTGGTTGATTGTTATGGGTTTAACGCCATTTTTCAGCATATGATAGGCTATACATGGCGGCCAGTATATTTGATGGAGGAAGAACCCGAGAAAACCCCGGTAAGAACCACCGACGCACGGGAAGATACTGGCAAGCTTTCTCACATACCTACGTTGGCCGAGCCCGAGACTCGAAACCACGCGGACAGTGTTGAGATGTCAGTGATCTGTAAAGGCGAGCGCCTTAGACCACTCGACCACCCGGGGCCCCTCATATAAAAAGTAATAATTATTAATAGCTAAGAAAAATATTCGGATTAATATTGTTTTTTAGAGACCCGGTGACTCCGTTGTTTGTGTACCGGACTTGCGACCATGAATATGTAGATTCGAATCCTACCATGACTAGGTCAGGTCGGCCTCCTTGGTGTGTCCCGGTACAAGGTACATCGCTTCAACTACCTCGATTGCGGTATATCTTTTAATGCACTGATGCGCCGTACAAAAATCCCAAAGAAACAAAAGTTCAAAGTCCTCAAAACACGTTACACAAATATGAATGGACACTTCATATTTGAATCTAAAAGTTAACTGCTGTAAGAGTTTTCCCCAGAAAATCTTTGAGGGCGATGGAGTGCATGTGTAAGTAGCTTCGACTTTTAACCGCCTACGAGTCCATTATACTACCAACATCCGTTAAAGAGTTGCGTTTGGTTATAAAAATGGGAAAAATATATACGCTATGTAAGTTGATCTAAATAATTGTTGCATATGTCCTTAAGGAAAACGAAATGTTGGTAACAAGTCGATTTTATTAAATGTGATCGGTGTAGAAAATCGGTTTGCACAGTGGTTGACCCTTTTAGTACATTTGTGCGGGATACTTTCTCGATGCATTTCAAGAAATGTATTACTTTTCCGATAAACAAAATGTCACCATCCTGGGAGCTTTTCAGGTGCGAAGGTGGTGTTAGTTTGTATATGTGACGTTTTTAGTCCATTCAGTTTCCTCTAATCCAACAAGATAACAGTCGTTACTTTACTTTACTTGTTAGAAAATTTGGATTCATATTTGGATATAATTTAATTTTATACGGAAATATCCACTTCTTAACATTATCTCGGAGTATCTTGATAAAATTGTGAGCTTCTGTAACGCATCATAAAAAAGCGGTAGGTTCCCGGGAGGAGTAGGTTGCACAAATCTGACAGCCTCATAAACAAGTTCGCTATGCATCTCCATAATATTAATTTATCTTCATTATTTACAATAGCGTTTAACATGGTCGTTCTTTCACGGTTGCAAATATGAACTTGATAGCAGCATCAAATCGGAAGATCAATGTATCGGCGATAGAGCGGATGCAACTTAGTCACGGCACAACGATATAACTGATAGCGAGTTTTGAAACCAAGACTATTGACACGAAAGTTTGAAATTAGTCAGCCATATCTTTAAAACTGCCCAGTAGATTTGCGTATTGATATCCACTCACTTAGTATATTATTCTATACACACATGAAAATAAGAATTTGTCCTTGCCTAATTGAAATGTAATATTTGAGGTCTGGTAAATCTCGCCACCCTACTTAAGCGGTGTTCGGAGCACCGGGCTTTTTTTAATAAACTTTATATTTCAGCCCATTGAAGCAATAGGTCAAAATGTTTGAACATATAATTAACATACAACATACAATTAAGATAGAGTAATTTTAAAGCAGGTATAATCTCAGCACGTAATGGTTTAACCGTAGGCAGTCTAAGAACGGTATCTCAGAGGTACGTGGGTATTTTGAGTACAAATTTGTTCCTTGAGTCTCCTCCTAAGGTACTTGTTATTTTGGAATACCTTACAAATTGTTAGAAAATAAATATGATTGTTACAGAGAGATTATCATCTGGCATTAGCCAGTTCTGAACTGCTGAAAAATGTCATGGAGTGGGATTACTACGTAAGATTGACTCTGCCAAGTAGGTATCAAATCTTTTGTAAACATTAACACCTGGGATGAATAACAACTTACAGACCAGGAGGTTGCCATAGTAATCAAATTCATTAAAAACAATAGCCATATAAATTTGGTTGCTAGAACGGAGTATATCTGTGCGAAACCTGGTTACCAGTAGCCAAGATTTATTTTTCTCGGACAACCGAGAAATGGATTTTTGTACCGTCGATTATATATATATATATATATATATATATATATATATATATATATATATATATATATATATATATATATATATATATATATATATATGGTGGGGTCTAATCCCTCCTCATATCCTTGATTTTCCAGTGCGTAGTGATTATTATGTGATCGGGAGAAAGCTAAAAGGGAGTACGTTTCCAGCAAACTACCTTTTTATATGATGGGATCAGTATAGAAAAAGTTTATCAAAACTTAAAAAGGTTCAGCGATCCCCGTAAATACACATGACCTGCTCGGGGAACCAAAATACTTTGACCTAATTCCAGGTAAAAGACAAACGACAAAAACCATTCCTAGCGAAAAGAAAAACTGCAATAGGTACTAAAATATATTCGGTAACGTTATATGGACAAGGTAGAAATTGAAATATGTCATGAAGAGGGATACAGAAAAATAAAAAGTAAAATAGTAATACAAATTTAATCCAAAGAGTAAAGGAGCAATTATATGAGTATACATTGTTGCAAAGATTTGGGTACGAGTCATACGATGTCTGACTGAAGTATGGGCAAGACAGAATTATGGATGTTATATTTTGTTTCATTTAAAATCCGATAAAATAATTCAACTTCCATTTTGATTCATAAAATAGTCGACGATACAAAGCCTTCGAGTTCATCATTTGAGCGAACTCATTTGTTTCCCTTTAAAGTATACTCACCTACTTCGACCACTTGAAGTTCCACTGCCTGGAAATTGTTTGTGAGGGATTTACTTGATACAGTTTGATTGAAATGAAACACTTGTCTGTATATTAACAATTATAATATTAAATTAGATTACGAGCGATTCACATGGATTTATAATATGCGTTTTTGTAGCATTTTACTGAAAATAAATACTATCCTATTTAATATAATACGTCTTTTTCTTCGTAATGTGTTATCTGTCTACGGTAAGATTTTTATTTGTAATGTGCTATACTGTATGGTCAGCAAAGTATTCTGATTAACACAGACACGTTGTTTGCCGTTACAACAAAAAAAGAATCTCCATGTACTTGCATTGGAAGAATTGGAGACCAACATCACTTTTACTTGTGTCACATGTATAATTGTCCGTATATCTTCACAAAAGAAGAAGGAATTCGTGTGTATTCTTGTCATAAACTTGTGCTGAAAGGATCTGGTTCTCTCAAAATATGCATACTATACTTCTCAAATGAAAATACATTTAGGGGCACCCATATTAGACTCAAATCGTCTTAAGTTGGCTATACAGTGCTTATCTATTTATTAGGTTGCATGCTGTGATCGTGAAGCAAGAGCCGTTTATTAAACCACGTTATTCACCTTTTAGACAAAATGTCTTCATCATATAAATATTCAAAAAGCATATCTCATTTTATTTACAGACATCCGTTCAGGTCTCCAAGTCATGATCAGGAAAGTATCATGTAATAATTCACTGCGATTAGCACTAGAATCCGTACCCGCACACTTAACAGCTGCAGTTCTATTGATCAATTTCATTTAAGAGTATATAATTTAAATAATAGGTCTGGATTAAAAATTCTCTCAGTTTATTTGTATTTTATATATATATATATTTTTTTTTAAAATTTACAAGCATTGGAATGTAATTATGTAATATGATTTGTTTGATGCAGTATTTCAGCATTGCACCGCACACACCAGGATCTGATAATTTCCTATTTTACAAAAATTTCGACCCCACCGGAACGGGACGGACTGTCAGACACAAAAGCACAGTTATACTCCATAGCTACTTTAAGATTCAATTTGACATTTCAGATACAAGAAAATGTCATTTTATATTATTCTTTAAATAAAACATAGATGATGTTGTCACAAAATTGTGTGGACAAAATTGCTGGTGTATAGTATTCTATTAACGTTTAGTATGGATTCTTTTGCTTCTTACAACATTACCCAGTGTATATATGTGTATATTTTCGTTTTGTCGCACCACTGTGACAAGTTTAAACCCATATTTTTATTTGAATCGACAAGCTAGTATTAATCATTAATATTGCATATTAAAAGAATGAGAAGTATTCTAGCTCCTTATTATTCTGTGCGATTATTCTTCAGGTAACTATTCCTGTATAAAACTGGTTATCATATCGTTCATAACGTAGAGCAGTTGTAGTGTTTGCTTATGTCATTCCTTGGGTGCTCATTCATAACGTGTATAGTGGTATCTGTACTATAATTCTTTTCCTAAATTTATTCCATGTATTACACAATTCAGCATATGTTTTTGCAGTTGATTTTCAGGGCGCTTGGACCAGTATACTTCTTGTCTGCTATGTAAATAGCATAATATCATAGTCACATGTCTGATATATGAAGTGTACAAGATCTTATCTTTATCTAAGTTATTTCAAGAGCACACTTTTATTTTGCATTGTCTCTTAAGCAAACAGTAAAATAAAATACATCATAGGCTCATTTTCTTGTGCGAATAGCATAGCGTCAGAATCTCATTCTGTGAACAGAACAGTTTTATATCAGTTGTGTAAACATAATACATGCATACCTATTAAGCTAACATAATAATATTATTCTGGTCATACATACTAAAAGTATACAAAAATTTGCATATTGCAGGGTAAAAAACAGCAGTTCCAAATTGCACTGGATAATAAGGATCATCTTTGTCAGAATAAATCGTGTATATGAACGAAAATACTGACCAACAACAGTGTAAAACTCATGTGAAACCATCGTAATCGCTTTCGGAATATGCCAATTCCCTTCTCAAGGCACAAGAGCATATAGGACGATTGCGTAAATGAGACAAGGATAAAGCATGCAACATAATTACTTGGCAGAATCTACATGATGAAGGGCTGTATATAATTACAAAAACAAAACAATAAAATAAGGAAAAAATGAATAAAGTTATATTAATAAAATGAATAATTAATTAAAGGAATAAAGCAGTACTGCGCTACTTGTAACGGTGCATCATAAGAGGACTCTAGCAATGATCAAAGTAGTTAAAAGAAAGGAATGTAACTGAAGACGTAAGCAAGCAAGATTTAAAACTTTGTGCGCTTTTTAGGGTTTTCAACAACTGTCCAATTAAAAAATAGAAAGCCACCTTCTGATTTGCGAAAGCTATAACCCACACCGATAGGTACGTTACGTTGATGATGTGGACATGAAATGACAATATACTAGGGAAAAGTTACATAAATTCATAACGCAAGCCAATAATTTCCTTCATTTTATCAAATTCACTGCAACATTTCAAACACGGGTCATATATGTATGGACAAAGACTAATTTGTCGGAAACAAGCTCTATATAGACACGTATTCCAAAACCGACTGACACACGTCGGTACTTTTTTCAATCCAGCAGCCACTAAAGGTACTGTACTGAAAACACCCCCTACAGTCATTTATTTAGAATCAGGAGAATATGCACGGATGACTTAACTTTCTTTACTAGATTCATAGAGCTAACCCTACATTTGATAAAACGGGGCTACAATGAGGATCTAGTGATACAAACAGCCAATCAAACAAACCAAACTGCTGTCCTAAATTGTAAAGGAATATAAAACGTGGGGCGAATTCCTTTCATACTCACGTTCCACTTAGATAGCCCTCATCGTTACCAACACTGGCCAACGATTGAATCGTAAAAGCCGCTTTCAATTATATTCCGCACAAACCATTTGTAGCCTTTGTTAAATATCAAGAACTGAATCCCATGCTAGTCGGGGCAAATATAAAGCCACTCTCAGATGAAACGACAGTAGGGAAATCAAAGGCTCGTGGAAACAAAAGATGCAAAATGTGTCTATATATTAAAGAAACAAACACATTTCAAGCGCAATCACAGGTGAAAAGTTGTACATTCAGTGTGAGACTAAAACAGTCAACAGCGAAATGTGATCTACCACATTACATGCAAGGTATACAGCAATATGTTGAATAAACAAAGAAATTCAATATTAGAATGAATCTCCATATATCACATTGACAAGCGAAAAAATGGAACGAAGCCCAGCGGCTGAACATTTCTCTTCCCCTAGCCACATTTTCAAAAAACTATAATAGATTACAAAAAATAAATAAAGAAGAATCCAAACGGGTAATTTCTCGTGCATAAATTACTTTTCTGAGTTAAAACAACATGATAAGGAAGTATTTAATTCACATTTTAGATATTATACAGATCTGATACGTTTTAAAATTGTATGACTAAGTGATTTAATAGAACGATATATCTTTAACTATCTTATTAAATTATCTATTCTATGAATGACATGTTTCTTGCTGATGGGCTTATAAAATACAGAGACAATTTTTGACTCTTTTACAAGACATTATGATTCTTTGCAGACAGCTTTATACCCTTGGTCTGAAGCGGGAATTAACTTATTTTGGGAGACTTGCACCCTAAACCCATCTATTACAAGATTTTCAAAGTTGTGGTTGGGTTCGATTTTAGCATGGGGATAAAGAGTTCTTTTTAAAATACAAAGAAAAACTTATAAGATGTTATTTGGAGAAGTAAGAATGAGAAAAGTGACATATAGACCTTCAGTTACAACCTTCTTCTTACTCTTTGAAAGTAAAAGGACCACAACACTGGCTAGTGTAAAGATATTACAATAATCTCTTTCTATGGAAATCCTTATAATTAACTAGTGCAGTGACAACTGGGCATAAAAGTTACTTTAAGCGTCACAAGTCACTTTAAGGATCTTCAATAGCATGCTTGGATATTCAGTTTTAAAAAACTGAATCCTGTTGAGTATGTCTTCCTCAACAGGCTATACGAATAAGCTGTTGTTTGCGAGTATGGTTAACAAAACAGAAATCGAGCATATTCCTATCCAAAAGTTAAGAAGTAATGAACATAAATCAATTCAGAAGATATTGATTATTTATAGCTTGGAATGTGATGCTTTAACACCCAGCATTGAGCTCATTCTTTTCTCACCCGGACCAAACGTTTGAGCAAATAGACGCCATGTTCTGAACTGATCGTCGAGGAATTCTAGTTTCAAAGGGGCTCAGAGCACAATATTGACATGAAGGCAATATATTTGTCGCCCTATATCGATGTCTTTTTGGTATATTAATCCATTCTGGGATTTCGATTCGGAGTAATTGTTTGGGCCTTTTCTGGTCAAACTCGTCGAAATCCCATTTCAGTTGATAAAGAAAGTATGAGGAATAATTGGGTACGTTTGATCCTATTAACATTGAAACTAACTTTAATTTAAACTAACGTTAATGGTGGCATAAACGTCTATATCAGAAAACATACATTTATTATTATATGAGACATTTGTCTAAATGTTCATTGGTTTGCAAAGACATTATTACTGTATTAGCAGCTAAAGCCCAAACTAAGACATTCACATTGGGGTGAAAATCTCTCTGAACTGCTGACATGTTGTACGCTGGCAAGACGAGGCACGTAGTCAAGTGATCATGTAAAACTGGACATAGCTTGTATCAAATTGTTTAGATAATGTGTAATGTTGTACAAAATATTGCAAATTGGCAAGTAATAATTCCAACCTAATTTGATTTGCTTATCAATATATGAACAAAGTTACAAATTAAAATCGACAAATCAGCCCATATATACTAATGCAAATAAAAAGGTCTTGAAACTGATTATAGCTAATTGTAACATTTTCATGTGACCGCATGTCGTGCGAAGGGATTTAGTGAGGGTGAACAATAATATTGCAATAGCATAACTATTGAGTCTCAATCCCTAACAAGAATGTTGGGTCATAGTAATTGAGTATGCTGTTTATTTTCACTGCACTGAGGAAGCTGAAATGTTTGTGGTGGAATTTGAAAGCAACAGTTTACAATCATCAGGAGCAAACTACCTAGTATATAAAATAAAACCATCAAGGGTATTTATTTGATTAGTCTTTACAACTGTGATAAGTATCCTACTCTTGGCAAATCCATGCATCAGGAAACGAAATTTCCGGTAATCCACTAACCTGAGAGAGGTGCATTTGGCATTGGACCAGACCACTTCAAAATGTCTGTAGTCCCTTTGGCTAGTTCAACTCCCTCTCACTACCACAAAGTTCCAGATCATCATTGCCGTTTTAGATTTATTGATGCACTCAGAAAACTTTAGTATTGTGAAGAATACAAATGGACAATAATAATTACTTATTTCTGAACAAATACAAATTGCAAGAACAATAGTTGCATTAAAAAGCTAAGCTGTTCTTATACAAATCTAACGATCAAAACTATTTATCAAAGTAGAACAGATCGTGATACTAGGACTAAATTTTAAGATGTTTCTACATGACTTTCTCCAGGTTTCATTTATACGGTTTATTATAATAGCAGATATTTGTCATATCGATAAAATGTTAGCTATACTTAATAATTATAACACTTCAAATACCAACAGTGATTATACAGATCTCATAACAATTTGACCAGGAAAGTAGGTTACACAATGAAGATCAAATTCAACTGACTTGGTAATTATAAATGCGTGGTTAATTGGTTTAATCCTGAGATTATTGTCACCAATATTTCCAAGAATGATACAATCAAACATTTGTTGTTGTTTTTTTTTCTTCTTCCCAGTATATCAGTCTGAGGTTATCGATTTTTGTCCCGGCAAACTTATAAAACAATCTACGTTGTATATAACATAAGACTTGTGTCAATTCAATATTCACCGGAAAATGTACGTAATATGCTTGCTAAAAGGTCTACACACGCTACAACAGATTGCCAGCGATAATAATACCTAACTGTCCATCCATTATTAACCCTATATCTTTCATATTTAACGTAGTCACTTTCCTTTATGGGTCTTTCATATTCGTGTAAGATATGTTCACCTAAATAACCTAAATCAACCAACCACTGCTAAATCAAATGCATAATTGTGTGTTTAGTTTAAAGAAATGATAAACTTGTTTGTAGTGTTTGGTTTGTTAGTCAGAGAGATTTGTGACTAAGTCTTTCATAGGAAGCAGTTTGAATTTCACCGTAGTGATGTCAAATTCTTTCCGGGTGGGTGGGTGCTGGAAGCGGAATAGCAATAACCTGGCGGACTATTAGATTATAATTGTTTTCTTAACAAGTAGATAATACATTTTATTAGCCCTTCTAGCTATCAATACAATTATATTATCTCAAGCCATATGTGCTGATGCAATATTGGAATTCTTCTCCAAACTTTTATGAACACAATATCAGCAATAAATATTCAGTGCCCACTTTAAAAAGAAAGAAAGTTCAGGAATTATAAATATAAATATAGAGTACGGTTTATTTATTCTTAATAAGTGTCAACAAGGTTGACAGATACTGTTGCCATTGCTAAGGACAGATTGTTGTCAATACGATTGTCTTTCGTCTGATCTGTTTAATCTTTTGGGCCTCATCTTTTCAGAACAGAGAACTCATATTTTTGTCTGTCACAGCTTTCATCTTTTCTCCTGGTTGCATGAAATGATCATGAAAGCCTTATTCATGTTTGAGGGTCTAAAATATGGTGAGTGACCGGGTAATGCAATTATTGTGTAAATAGTTAATTGAAGGTTACAGACCGCAACGCCAGTGAAGTACGGGCTTTATGTATGAATGTTAGATATGGAGAAAATGTAGAGGTAAATATGACAAAGATCGTATTAGTTCACTTGAGTTTTCAAAGGAAATGAGCCTTGTGACTGATTGGGTTAATGAAACATCAGCTACAAGGGTTGTTCTTGTGTCGAAGTTTACTTTCAGGTTAAAGGCAACAATGCCAGTAGGGTGCGGGTTTTATACATCACCGTGTTCGAAAGAAAGAACGGTTTGTTAGCAGCAAAGTATTAGACCAAGAAATTAGATAAAATGATTCAAATGTTTATTCAAACATATATTTGTATTTAACTTCTTTTTGCATATGTTTTAAGCATTTTTGAAATAGAGAAAATCTGATATTGTATGACCAATCATTTTAGAGTCACATGTAAGAAAATACAATTATGTAACGGAAACATTTGTGAAAAGACCTTTATGTTAATATTTGAATTAATCATTAAGAAACATATACACTTTGTGATTCTGATTCAAGTCAAACATTGACACAATTACTGAAGTCATCAACATGTCATCAGTTGAAATATACGCATTGGCAAGTTAAGCCATACAAAGAGCTAAAACTATTTGATTTTTAAATGAAAATGTATCATATGTAAATTTAAAGAAAATAAAACGTGTAATCAAGACCATTACAAGCAAAACAATAAATATGAACTATTTCATTCTCTTTCTAACTCATCAAATAATAATTGTATGCAACAAACTAGAAAATATAATATTGTAGGAAATGGCTTGTTAGAAAGGAGATGAATTAGAATAGCAATAAGAAAAAGTAAAATTAAAATTAAAACAGATTGTATGAAAATATTCGCAATCTCTAAATCTTCTACAAAGTAATTATCATTTTACAGTTAATTGTTTTCACTATGACCTTTAATACAATATAGCACTAAACACTCAAAAAGTCACAAAATAAATACCAGAAAAGTATAAAGCATATTAATTAAGAAAAACTGTCAGAAGTGAGATCGATAAAATCGTTAAAAAAACGAAGGCAAATATTCATATTTTGTTATGTGTATAATCTTCATGTCAGGCTTTGACACATTTGGGGCAGTAAATACAACAAAATATAAAAATGACAAATACAGCCCATGTTATTAAAACTCGGAAATGTATGTAGTGCGAAACTCTGGTTTCAATAAAAGAGGAAAATCACAGTTTTATATGACTCAGATACTATATTGAAACAATTAAACAATTGAACTATTGATTTTGTCTTATATTGTACAGTACAATATATGTTCTCCATTATACAAAACATCATTTTTCGTTTGACAACCGAAGAATGAATATTACATAACTAATCATAGATGAACTGTAACCAAAACAACATAAAACATTGACATTCTCTCGTAAATGCATCAAATGTCTAGAGCCCATCCACTTCTCATGTTAATAACACATCAGTCATGTGTTTAATGAGAGCTTGCCGTTGTGTCTAAGATTTCTTTTAAGGTTACAGGCAGCAACATACGTGGAGCGCGGGCTTATTTGTGAGAAAAACAGAAACCAGAGAAAGAGAAAATGGACAGTTAAACAGGATAGTGGCACCCTATTTGATTACTACAAGGGCTATAACCTGGTGATTTATCAGGCTAATGATTCTTTAGTAATTAGTACACGTAGTTGTCATTGTTCTCTCAACGATTAAATTAAGTCTAAGGTAACATCACTAATTGCGTGGAGGTTTAATATATATATATATATATATATATATATATATATATATATATATATATATATATATATATATATATATATATATAATATATATATATAATATATTATTTTGCAAAGGAGTTACATTACTAGCCTAGCAGTTCCGAATTTTAAAAGTTGATTTTTATTAAAATATTTTCTGACGCAATCAACAACAAGCCCCTCTTGCAGGCTTAACTGATGAGAGGAACCATAAGTTCTATTGTTCTAAGACCATGACAAAGTATAGCACAAAATACAGATAAAACTCAGACAATATTATTTTTGACCTTTTTAAGTCGTGAAATTAAAAAAAATCCATGCAAAAGACTGTCTGCAGAATATAATAAACGACAAGCATACTCTTCTGAACAACATTTATTTTGCTTTCTTTTCTCCGCAATGGAATGAAATCCACTGTGATTATAGTCTGCATAAAAACCTAAAAAACCATCGAATAATTTCCGTGACACGAAAAAATTCATATCAGAGACACTGAAGTCTCCTCATAATAAACACTCACGAAGGTCACAAAATGGAACTTAGTAACGATGTACCTTTCATAGAGACATTTTTCATATTTGAATTGCCAGTACTTCGCTTTCCTATGCATCTAACAGAGAAATTATACAATGTCCAAAACCAGATGTATTGATACCGTTATCCAACAGAAATGGTTTAATCTTCAAACCGGGAAAGACCCGCCTTCCTTAATTGAAGGAGGTAAAGTTCATGGTGTTACTTTAAACCAAATTTATTGGACACAGTTTTGTTATTTGATTGAACAAACATTGTTTATAATAGACATGCTTCAAATATTTATTGGCCGCAAACTTCACTAATCCCTTTGCTCTGTTCTGCTTCTGATCTCCGATGGTATAAGGATATATATTGAGTCGAAAAGACACCAGTTCATGCATAGGGTTTCCTTAAGAAAGATGGGTAAACATTAAACTATTGTATGATATTTCACTTCTTCTACCCGTCGGTCTTTCCTATTTTAACTGTAGGTCAATGTTTTGAGTTTATGTCTGTGACGGTGCAGAAAGAGATATAGTCTATTCTCTCATTATTGAAACGTTCACCCTTGTCGATAATTATGTTGGATAAATGGGTTCAGTTCGAATGCCCATTAATTTGTCCCGTTCCCCATTCGTCGAGTTGTAATAGGGCAAGCTTGGAAAAAGGTTGATTATTAAGACTTGTTTGTATATTTTAATCCGTGCTAAAGTGTACAAATGCGTTTCTGTCTTATTTCTGAGAAGGTGTGGATATAAAATATTAAATGCTTGATGGAAAAACAAAGATAGTAAATGTTGCTAAATAATTAATAATATTTAGCTGCAATTGATATTACATATTTTTACGAATAATGTACCTGCATATTTGTCTTTCAATTTAATAAGGACTCTAGCGATGGATAGACTTTAGAACGGATGTTTCCTTGGGAAACTGGACATGTTAGCACTAAAGACTCGTTGTTGTCTTGCATCGTGTCCTAATACACGTACATGATTTAACTTAATTTCTTCACTTTCTTTATTTTATTGCGACTGCGAATACGATATGGCATTTTTGTTTTTCTCAATTTGCTTAAACGATAATCAAAAAGAAGATAACTACTGAATTCGTTTTTTCATCGTGGGTAGGTCACCTGTGAAATGTAGTTGTTTTAATTAGTGCGTCAGTATTAGTAAACAAACAGTGAGTGGACTCAAGACATCAGCCTGGGGCTACGGGTAGGGTAGTTACTCAGGTAAGTTATGTTTTTTTGATCCCACAGTAAGTTATTCTTCATACATATATTGGAAGTTTGTATGCATAGAATCTCATCCCCTGTGATAGTAATATTGAATGCGTTTGCATAACATATATTCATGAATTAATGAATGAATTTGGTGTGTGTCTGTATGTATGCGATTGATTTTTAGTTTGCTAAAACGAAATTTGGACCTTCATGAGTACGTAGGTTATTTTCAATAGACTGTATCATAAGTGACGAAAGGGTCAGATTAGTTGTGCCATGGGTGTACAATGGATTGGTATTTCTTAGTAGAACCGCTGTCTTTGTATAGAAACTATTTAACACAAAGATAGTTATGTTGTGTCAATGAGTGTTCCTCTCTTCCCACACCCGAAGGAATCGTGATAATGCTTCCCGATCCAACTATCACTTATTGGTTCAGGTATTTAAGCATCTTACATGTAGCCACAGGCTAATAAAGTCAATGATATAAGTACAGGGACATCCACTTGAATGACTGTAAAAATATCAAGTGCTAGTAGTTATATTGGCAGGTATATAAGGTAAAAAAAAAAACAACTTAGTTCTATTTTAATATTCCTTTTTCCAGATTTTAAATATTGTTCATACAAAAGGTTCCCTTACTTCATCAGAAAATGTATTTAATCTTTCACGGCAGACAATGAAAATGTATATCACAACTGTAGCATTCGGTATTCACGTATACTAAATTTACTATTACACGATTAATTCCTTGACATAGCTTGAAATACCATGCTGTATATATTAAAACCCCGTCAATATAACTAATAACTCTTGATAGTTTTACAGTTATTGGAGCAGATGTAGTGACTTCAGATAATTTATGTTCTCATCAAGGATCGGGCAACTGTGTATGTAATCGCTGAAATTAGTGCGTCAGTAGTTATTAAACAGTCAGTGGACACAAAACATCAGGGTAGTAACTCAGTCAGGGAGGCCATACTTTTGTTTTGATCCACAGTAAGTTATTTACATATATACAATGAAGACTCTATATATATATATATATATATATATATATATATATATATATATATATATATATATATATATATATATATACATACATACATATATATATATATATATATATATATATATATATATATATATATATATATATATATATATATATATATATATATATAGAGAGAGAGAGAGAGAGAGAGAGAGAGAGAGAGAGAGAGAGAGAAAGTGTAAACTGTTAACTGTTAACTGCCAACACATTACATGTTTAAACCAAAAAATAAAATCCCAACGTTTACGTGTGTTTGGATGAGAATAGCAAATATTTATCAAAGCTAATGAAGGTGCAATGATCCTCATAAATGCATGTAATCCTTATGGAGAACCAGCCAGCTTTGACCTGAGGCCAGATTAAAGACAAAGGATGGAAACCACGAGTAGAAACAACGCCGTTTAAGAATCAGGACAGAAATATCTGCACAATTTATATCCGTTAAAGTTAGATGGAGAAGTTAGTAAATAGAATACGTAATGAGATCGTTTTTGTGGTTGTACTGAAAAGGAAATAATAATAATAATAATAATAATAATAATAATAATAATAATAGTAATAATAATAATAATAATAATGAAAATAATAATAATAATAATAATAATAAATATAATAATATTTTCATTCAAAGGGCAAAACTGAGTATTTACAATGCATACAATTATCGGAAAGATTAGCCTATGGATCATAAATTGATGCCTTACTGAAATGTTGACAAGACATCAGTTTCTTTTTCTCATATGGACCACATGTCTTCATGAGATCTAGTTGACCCCTATATTGTTGTCACAGGTAGTCGTTCCCACAAGACGTTATTCGCATGTATAAAATGCAGGTTTGCATACAAGTATGCTCAGCACGTCTGGAACGTGTTTCCATAGATCAGTGAATTCATGAATGCATTTCTGTATGTCGGTACGAACAAATCATTCATTAAGATTATGTAGTGCATACATTTCTGTACACTAATCACAATGACAAAAAGAAAAAGAAAACATGGATACAGAAATGCAAGGAACTAAATTGTTTGCGATGAAATTAGGTAGACGCAAGGTGCTGATTGTACCTGAAGTGATTACAATATGATTGCTTGGAAATACAGGATGTCTCGATTGTAACATGTTATCTGGGTATACTTCAGGAAATGCTAAAACTTTAACATGTCTTAGTAATCCAAATAATGCTTGCATTTTCTCGTCTTTGCGAAGCAATAATGCTAATGTACATTTCCATATTCTGGTCTATTGTAACACATATATGCTGAAACAGTATAAAGATAGGTACAATCCATTTATAAGTATATTTTATTGTATAATGTAAATAAATTACGATATAAACAACTCTGATAGAGCAATTTTGCTAACTATGTGGCCCGTATTGAAGTGAGACAGGGTGGTTAACATAAAACATGAAATAGGATTCGTCATAATTTTCAGTTTGCATGCATTCTTCTGTTGGTAACGGCCTCACAGGTATAAAAGCGGACGAGACCGTACGAGTTTCATTCTCAGGCTTCGGCTGTCCTGTCTTTGTAAACCGTGCCCTGCATTTTTTTTTTTGTAATTGAGGCCGACATGTTTTCAACTATATACACCCTGATTGTCTTCTACATATCTTACACCCGTATCCCAAGCACGAATGTATGAATTGTATAATTCCATTTAATCTAAATGTTCAGAAGAAAAACTAAAACTTGTCTTTGGATCTTTCACCCATCCATAGATACCTGTTCCTGAGGAATACATTTGATACATGCTGAATACAAAGATTTGTTTCGATTACTTCGTTCTCATATGTCGAAACTTTCTGTGCAATAAAGCTTACGAAAAGAAACTGCTTACTCAGAAATGAAGAGGTGATCGTTATGGCTTCCAATGAAAACATCCATAAGTGGTTACTGTTTCACATCTATCAATGTAGAAATACTCTGTTGTTAAGTGATTATCGACAGAATCGTGACGAAAACGAAAGCAAATAATCTAACTAGATTACCTTTTAGTGGTAGACATTTAGTATCATAGACACTTTTGACTCAAATTTACTGATATAGATTATTCAAAATTTCAAATTAAATTTTATTGCATGAAAAACTTCCAATAAATGAAATAGTTATAACAAATTCTCACCTGTAGTCACATCAGTCCTGAAAGTTGCACATTGCCGAAAAGCAACAGTGCATCAATTCAAATGGCTACAAATTTGTTAGTAGTAGATGAAACTTGATAATATTTGCTGAGTAAGTTTAAGGTATCCCTTTCTTGAAGACATATTAGTTTCAATGGGATTTGCTGCAAAAAATGTAAAGTGACAGGCCTCCGACCACAATTGTCTTACGTAACTACCCTACCCGTAGCCCCCGACTGATGTTTTGAGTCTACTCACTGTTTGTTTACTAATTCCTGACGCACTAATTCAAACAACTACATTTCACAGGTGGCCGACCCACGATGAAACAATAAATGGTCTGATGACACGACATCTACTCTAATAACTGTAAAACTAGAAAGAGCTAATATCTATATACACAAGGTTTTAATATTTTCAGCATGATATTTTAAGCCATGTCAATTAATTACTTGTGTAACAGTGAATTAGTATACGTGAATCCTTAATCTTTCAGTTGTGATATACTATATTATTGTCTGCCCTGAAAGTTTAAATACATTTGCTGATGAAATAAGGAATCTTTTGCATGAACACTATTTATAAATCTCGGAACAAAGGTATAATGAAATAGAGCTGTGTTTGGTCCTTTTACATTGTACATATACATATACACATACTCGCTTCGCTAATATAGTGTTAATTCAAACAAGAAATTAATAGACAATCGAATTGATGCTAATTTCTTTTATCTATCTATCTATCCATCTATCTATATATATATGTATCTAGATAGATAGATAGATAGATAGATAGATAGATAGATAGATACATAGATAGATACATACATACATAGATACATACATACATACATACATACATACATACATACATACATACATACATACATACATACATACATACATACATACATAGATAGATAGATAGATAGATATATAGATAGATAGATAGACATAGATAGATATTTAGATAGATAGATACATAGATACATAGATAAATAGATAGATAGATAGATAGATAGATAGATAGATAGATAGATAGATAGATAGATAGATAGATATGCATATTAACTCAAATAATGGAAACGGAGCACAGTAAAAGTGGAAACAGGTTTGAAAACGTTTAAATGTAAACATGATCAAGGACAGGAGAGAAACAACACACACACACACACACACGCACACACACACACACACAAACTCTGACACTAAAGCTGACAGGAACCTGAACTCTATAGGTGTTTGAATGACATGGGAAATGTAAAGTTCGAAAGTAAACAATTAAAACAAAAGATGAAATCAGTCTTAAAAAATGTGCTAACTGCATACTTTCATGTGTTGGAATCAGAATATGGCATGTTTATCAAAACTAAACAATGGTGCCTGTGATCCGCGTAAATGTATGTCATCCTTAAGGAGAAACAAAATGCTTTGACATGAGGCCATGTTAAAGAGAAAGCATGGAAACACTTAGTAGCGAGAAACGCCGCTACGTAAGATCAAAAATACATGACTTTGTATACAAATCATATCCAGTAAAATTATATCGAGAAGGTAGTACGTGAAGTATGCCCTGGAATTATTGTGGTTATACTGAAAAAAGAAAGATAATAATAATAATAATAATAATAATAATAATAATAATAATACTAATAATAATTCTACTACTAATAATAATATTTCCACACATAAAGCTGGATTATTCAAAATGTGTGAGAATTCTTAGAAAATCTATCTTGCGTATGGGTCATAACCTGAAATGTTACTTTTCTCATTTAGACCACATATTCCCATACAATTTTATTTGCAGCATTCACTTATCGCTACTTTTACTACATGATTTTGTATACAAATTATAGCCAGTAAAATTATATCGAGAAGGTAGTAAGTGAAGTATGTCATGGAATTATTGTGGTTATACTGAAAAGTAATAATAATAATAATAATAATAATAATAATAATAATAATAACAACAACATCAACAAAAACAACAACACTAATAATAATAATAATAATAATAATAATTCTACTATTACTGATACTAGTAATAATAATAATTATTCCATGCTAAAACAGGAGTATCCACAATGTGTAAGACTTGTTAGAAAATTTTGCGTATCGGTCATAACCTGACAGTTTCTTCAAATACTGACAATACATCATTTGAAATGTTACTTTTCTTATTTGGACTACATATTCCCACAAGATTTCATTTGTAGGATTCACTGTCGCCGCTTATGTGTGCATTTTGTATCTGGCCAAACCTGATCAGACTCCGTTGGTATCATCTTGATGATCTCTACTTAATGTTGAGTAGAGTTGTAGTAATTGGCGACTTTCGTTCTATTGTAAAATGCATCTTGTCCAGTTGTATGAATATTGACCCATCAGAAGGTTCCCTATCTTTGAACTTATGGGCAAATACTAATAAGAAATTCAAGTAGATGTCCTGTACTCAGATCATTGATTTTACTAGCCTGTTGCTACATGTAGGATGCTTTAAATATCTGAACCAATAAGTGATATTTGGATCTGGAAGCATTATCATGATGCTGTCAGGTGTGGCACTAACTTAAGCAGCTAAATAAGCGACTTTCACATTCTTAATTCCCCTTTACCGGTTCTTTCTTCTTTTCGAGTGATTTGACAATGAAGGAAGCATTTTGCAAGTTAATCCCTATAAGTGAACGATCAGAAGACACGAATAAATTTTTACATGGGTGCATAAATGCTTCATAGGAATGAAAACTAGTTTTTAGTAAATAAACCTGAAAACATATCACATTAGATGTGTAACCATATAATGGTTTAACCATGTAATTAACATGGTATAGGGTAATCATTCTTGGATTGGATTAGCCACACTTCTTAAAAGAGTTGTTACCGGTCGGAAATGTAAAATTAATGGGATAGGGGTGAGTGTTTCCCATTCAGATTGAGGAAATATTAAAAGGGGAGACAGCAGTATATACGTCCTCATTGCTGTGCGCAGCGCATATGAGAGGAATCTTGAAATGAAATATAAGATTCTTGTCACACTTAATCAGGGATATATCGGACAAAGCGATATCTGTGAAACAATGATTGCATTTGTTCTACAGGCCAGACAAATAATCAAGACACAAAGGACAATGTTACAGTGTAGACAAGTCGACAGATACGATTTCGTGGACAACTTAAAGTTATCAGCATCACTTAAAAGTTAATTATGTTTTTAATGTGATTTTGAAGGTATAATCATAGCATCCTATTGCCATAGTCATATATGATAAACAAATATATCCTTGAAAATCTAAAACCTATGATCTTCACAAAGTATGGTGATAAAACATTGCAAGTGAACAAACAACATGGTATATCTTTGAGGAGGAAAACTACATAAAGACATAGATAGAGGCTATGAATCTTAACCAGTAAAAACAGATGTGGTTCATCCTGAATATCGGGTACCCAAAATATATATCTCCCTACTTATTGCCACCTTGTCCGGTTTTGTATGTCACTTCTTACAAACGACGCTTGTAAAAATAAATATCCATACAAAAGTGTTGCAATCATACCAAAAGGAAAACGGTGAGAAATATAGTGTTCATGAAGGATGGCGAGGAAATAACTCATATAAAGATCTAATCCGAGTTTCCTCTGACCTTTCACACCCAATTTTAGATATTTGGACATTTATGTTGGGGTGTGGGGTCAGAGCCCATTGCCTATCGAAAAGTTGGAATTCGCCGCTACCACGCGGTAGCGGCATAGGTTAGCCGCTTACTACCGGACCTAGCGAACTTAAACGACCTTACATCGAGCCATACCTTCTTTAAATCAATAGGAAGATGATTTATCTTCTCAGAAATTGCGAGTATGACATTCGTTTTGTCTTTAATCCGCTGACAGACGAGACGAAACTGCAGCCTTGATGAAATTTGCCAACGTGCCAACGATATTTTTGTTGGTATCACGTGACTACCGCGTTGACAATGGGCTCTGTGCTTGATGAATCTGGCTTTCTACAGGTTACTGCGACAGCGACAGGTTTCTGGTCGTTGTTCTCGGAATAAATATGTTGAGAATTGTGTGTCCTTTCGTTTTTTTAGAAAGATTACGTGACTTTCATTTAATGTTTTCGAATTTTGTGTACAACAACATTGGAAAGGGGTTTATTGTTGATATCACGTGACTATTTGACCTCTGATGTCCTGGACATGTAGGTTGCGAGATTAGGGTAGTCACATGACTAGCAATGATAATGGCGTGTACCAGGTCAAATTTCATCAAGGCTGCAGTTTCGTCTCGTCTGTCAGCGGATTAAAGACAAAACGAATGTCATACTCGCAATTTCTGAGAAGATAAATCATCTTCCTATTGATTTCAAGAAGGTATGGCTCAATGTAAGGTCGTTTAAGTTCGCTAGGCACGGTAGTAAGCGGCTACACTATGCCGCTACCGCGTGGTAGCGGCGAATTCCAACTTTTCGATAGGCAATGGGCTCTGACCCAACACCCCAACATAAATATCCAAATATCTAAAATGGGGTGTGAAGGGTCAGAGGAAACTCGGACTAATAAAGATCAACAATAGTTTTAAGTATTTTTTCCCTCATTAGTTAGTATCTAGAGCACATGTCAATACATTTAAATGCTCACATGTTCTTTGTGGCCATGGAATGATTTCAAGGCATGCAGTTGTTACAGAACAACCATCCTTGCACTGGTGACACAGTGCAACCTATAGTTTTCAGAAAGGACATCTACCCATAACAATACATGCATAACTTTCAAAGGGTTCAAAAGACCTTATACCATACAAATAATTTTAAAGAAAATAATTAAAAAACTTAACGATTCCTATATACTTGATGACGTATACCGATGTATCCAAGGTGCAATGTCACACTTGGAGCTGAAAACACTCGGGAACCTACACGATCATTATATGTCGAAAGCTACTTTAATCGCGTGACACTGTTGCATTCCATTGGTGTTATCTAATTTGAGTTTAAACCGATCTCGTTTAGAACTTGAAATTCTGGCTGATTATTGCATGTGTATGACGATTGAAAGCGCGATTTATGGAGAAATATGCACTGCACGGCATAGGCATGTTATAAGCAGCGACGCATTATATGCAGACAGAGATGGTAAGATATAAAATGACGGATGGTACCATGAGTGAAACAAAAATCTGACATCTTACCACAAATCTTTATGGGTGAACATAAGCCAATGCAAGCATGTACATAAATTTTGAAAGGCAAGCGAGGAACACATTACCTGGATAGAAGCAAACTTTGTTTTCATACCTGCAAATGACATTTGTGATTGCCTATTAGAAGTATGCTTGCAGGTTCGATTACATATCCATGAAAAGGTAAGCAGGTTTGGCATGAATCTTACATAAAACTGAATATTAATCTAAAACAAAGAGCAAAACATTATTTCCCAATTTAATTTTTTTTTTATATTTTTTTTTATATAAATTACTGAATACCGCTACCTTCAGTAAAGAGATGGACAAATTGACAAAACAACATTTGAATGTTAACAGACCCAAATATTCTTTTTTAAATGCAAAAAGATGGATCATACTCGAGGACAACAATTATTGAAAATTAATTGATGCTAGTAGGTCTGAAGAAAAGCAAGAATATCAAACTAACAAATGAAATTAAACGTGGATTTACTATGTACGATGTATGTAACTTGTTGGTGTACAAATTGCATAACACAAAGTGAAACATGAAAGCATGATGATAGAATGTTATTACTGATGACTGTTGCGAATTTAATTATATATTCAAATTTATGCAGCAACTATTACATATATATTTTTTTAATATAGCATTTTTACACTGTTAAGAATCATTTGGTATTGCAACAAATGAATAATACGATTCCAGGGTTTTTCAAAACAAACCCATTTAATAAAGTGAAATAGCCGAGACATTAATCTGAGATTGTTAGGGGTAAACATGAAAACACTATTCATTCACAACAAATAAGATCGTAAAGAATGCGTTCAACGGAATACAAAACATGTGATCAAATTGTTGTAGAAATTCTAGGTGTACATAGATTGCTTACTCAATTAAGAGGATCTTTGCCAGGAAAAGGAATTGAATTATGTTAGACATACACCAGATGTATAGCATGAAAATGGCCAAAGTAGCATCCTCTATGTATGACAACAAGCGGTTTTTGGTTGTCAACATAAATTCCGGATAAATGCATTATTCCATTAACACGTGAGGACTCATTAACCAGCAAGGAACTACTAGTATACACGCTATAAATAGTTATTTCCTTTGGTGTGTTTCAAAGTATCTAAAATTTCTTTCTTCATTTGGTTGTGAATAGCATGGTTATTTTCAAACAATGTTTCCTTTCCTTTTTTTGGACTTTGCTATAAAATACTACTCCATAGAATGTGTATATTCTCTAAAGTGTTTAATTACGTATTTGCATTTTTGCACAATCATTATTTCTGATATTTTAAATGATTTAGCATTAAAAGTTAGTCTAGTTATATTAGATGTTTTCGTTTGCATACCGTCAAGATTCTCTCTGTGATAAATTAGATACTATGTATTTATACCTTGATAGGTGTCATCAGTAACTCTAACCACTTATCTGTGATCCAGCATGATCACCTCTTTGTGTTTAAGGAACAACTTTTCATCATACGTTTTCTTGCGCAGAAATGTTGAACATATGATAATGATATAATCAAGAAAAGTCTTTCTTTCAGCATCTATTAATTGTTATGAAATAACACCCTCTGTATGTACGACAGCTCACTCCTGTGATCCATTGTCGAAACAGTGCTGAACTGGAATGGCTGGCTTTAAATGTACTTTATTTCAAATATAATGCATGATAAGGTTAAACTCAAAAATGATGATTTGAATTATGCATACTTTAGTCTAGTAATCTAAATATACCTTTCATAAAATACCTCACAGTTTGTTGCACAATGTTTCCACTCCAGCCGTAGTGAACTGTTGAGCGCAAAACTATACCTCAGCAAGCATTATTCATGGAAAAGTGAAACAACAAGAAAGGAGTTTTGTTTTACTTCCGAACTTCTGATCAACACCAGAATATACTTATTTGGTAGAATCTCGATGGATTCAACTGAATTTTAAGTTGTGTTGTAATGATTGGCGAGTGTCGCTATGATTTCATATCGAATGTGACACTTATGTGCCATTTAATATGCATGCGAAAATGTTGACTTCAGAAAACGAAGACAAAACAAGCTAAGTCTAATCTGGGTAGGATCGATACACATCCCACACGTAAGGAGAGTGTCATGATTCTGCAAATGAAAACTCATATGGAATATACGTTAAATGACAAAATGACATTCATAATGCTCTACTGTCAATATTTTAGACAGACATCAGTTTTTCACTCGTACGCATAACTTTGCCAGAATATAAAAAAGGAATAAAAGATAAAAAATATAATGATTACATGGGAACAAAACTAACTGCACAAGTACTATTGTCTACCTTAAGTTAAAATGCAACATCAGTTATGTGTAACATTACACAAATTGCGAGCTTCACGTCCATTTAGGTTCAACACCGAGAAGAAAAAAAATCACATAGTTATCTTCTGTAGGCAACAACCGTGGCTGAAATACTAGATGGTACAATACTAGTCTGAGACAAAAAGCAACATATGTTTTCTAGAAAAACGTCTTAAAATTAATGTATAACGCTGTATTCGGAAACAGATGGATAGATTGAGAAACCAACTGTTAAACTATGTAGAGACAAAAACAAATGTTTGAAATGCCAAAATTGCATATCACTCTACAAATACAAATTTTTTGACGATGACCTAGTGGGAGTCAGTTTCATAAACAAGAAAACAAACCAACCAAACAACTTTAAAGTGGATTTGCTGTGTTTACTGGCTGATGTGCGAATTATATTGCAACAAGCTGAGAAAACTAATGTAATACAAAGAGACTACAGTGCCTGATACAGATTTATTGTGCATTGATATTTTAACAGAATATTGAAAGAGAACAGAACATCTTAGGACACTATTGAATACCCAAAGGATAATGTGTTTGGTTACAACAAAGGAGTAATAAGATACACGGCGTTCTGAAAGACAAATGAATCGAAGCTCTAATCAGAAAGTGTTGTCTGTTAAGATCAAACTCTATTGGTTCATGAATAATAAAGACACAAAGAAAGATTCCAACGGAAATAGAACAGATGAGATTAAAAGAAATTTAAAATTATAGTTGTGCTAATGTTGCTTACTCAATCCCAATGACCATTAGCAAGAAAGAAACTTACTTATGTCATACAAACAAGAGACATCTAGAAGTCAAATGGAGATAGTAGCATATTCTATGTTTGACGAGAAGGGTTGTCTGCAACAACATGGTTCTTTTCAAGCAATGTCTTCTTTGCTGTTTGATACTTGCTACAGGAGACCACCCAAAAACCCTGTATCTTCTCTAAAACCTGTGATCACAGTTTTACTTTTGCACGATCAGCCATATCGATATTTCAAAAAGTCTACTCTTTAAGTTTGTCTTCTTATATTAGTTGCTTTGGTTTGTACCTCGTCATCATTCCTTCAGTCTCCAATTAAAAACAGGGTATTTCTACTTTTATATATACAAACCAGTAACCCTCACTATTTTTCTGAGTTTCTTTGGGAGCCATCACGATCAACTCTTCATCTTTGTGTTAGGACTGTGTTATTGCAAGTCTTGTTGCGCAGAAAATTCGGACATATCACAACGAAGTAATAACAACAATCTGTGTATTCAGACCGTACCGGTTTTAGTGCAATCATCCCTTGTGTATATTCGAAAACAAACTATGATATCCCATCGTCGTAACTAATGAACTGGAATTGCTCAGTTTAAATGTACTTCGTTTATATCTCTTTCATCCTAAATGTTAACGACAAAATGACCTGATGAAATATGTACTAACTAAATGCTTCTTCGATGGAAAGTTGAATTCGCTTAAGGTGTTGAACTGGACAGTTTGCGATATGCGGTTAACACGCTGGCCGACGTGCACTGTTGACCGCAAATGTATAACTCAGAAACAGGAATGCACGGATAGGTGGAAGACCACGAAAGGAGCTTTATATTTTTTTCTGAACTTCTAGATCGAATAGAATTATACAAGTCATATAACCGTGCTTGGGTTATTGGTATAGGAGATATAGAACACAACCAGGTTGGATATAGCTCAAAAATAAGGAAACATGCATGTCAAAGGTGTACTAAACAAGAATGAATAAAAAATATGACGAATCATATTTCATATTTCATGCTGACCATGCTACCTCATTTAAGTGCGACGGAGTTAGCTACGTCGCTCTGTGATAACTTTTTATATCGTGAATATTTACATTATACAATACAATATAAGCAAAAAAATGATTAAATACATTTGTATAGCACCAGATTGTACATGTGTTATACGATTTCAGAATATATGTGACAATAGACCGGAACATGGAACATGTTCATGAGAAACGCGAAAATGCAAGTGTTAATTGGATTCATGAGACATGTTAATGTATTAGCATTTTATGAAATATACCCCAAATATGTTACAATATGGACATACTGTCTCTCCACGCAATAACTTTGTATTTATATTTAGGTACAATCAGCACATTATGTCTACGTCATTTCTAAACAAATCATGTCATACCCTGCATTTCTCTATCTAATTGTCTTTTTATAATCATTTTCATTAATATATAATATACATTTTTGCACTACATGAACTGAATCAAAACTTCTTTCATACCGACAAGCACAGATTTATAAATTAATTCATTTGTCCATGGAACCATGTTCTGGAGGGGCTGGAATTACATGTATGCAGACCTGCATTTAATTCATGTACAAATTTTGTGGGAGATCAGCAGGTAAGAATGACTTCTCTGATCGACTGCTTGGTGCAACAAAAAAGGCGTCTACTGGCTGTTTTTCAAAGAACTGTATAAAAAATAACAAATTGTCAGATTCATTGATGTTATTGCGAATTCTTATGGTTATTCTTACGTTTTCTGCAGTTAAAAGTTTTTTGACCTTATTAAATGTCGCAAACGTGTGACATGCGAAAAAAAATCGATACGAAAGTCGCCAATTACTACAACTCTACTCAACATTAAGTAGAGATCATCAAGATGATACCAACGGAGTCTAATCAGGTTTGGACCGATACAAAATGCACACATAAGTGGCGATAGTGAATACTGCAAACGAAATCTTGTGGGAATATGTAGTCTGAATGAGAAAAGTAACATTTCAGGTTATGACCCATACGCAAGATAGATTTTCTAAGAATTCTTCCAAATTGTGAATAATCCTGCTTTTTTGTGGAAATATTATTATTTAGTAGTAGTAGAATCATCATTAATAATAATAATAATAATAATAATAATAATAATAATAATAATAATAATAATATTATTATTATTATTATTATTATTATTATTATTATTATTATTATTATCTTTCTTTCTTTTTCAGTATAACCTCAATAATTCAATGGCATACTTCACGTACGTACCTTCTCGATATAATTTTACTGGATATGATTTGTATACAAAGTCATGTATTTTTGATCTTACGTAGCGGCGTTTTTCGCTACTAAGTGTTTCCATGCTTTCTCTTTAACCTGGCCTCATATCAAAGCAGTTTGTTTCTCCTTACGGTGACACGCATTTACGCGAATCACGACACCTTTGTTTAGTTTTGACAAACATGCCATATTCTGACTCCAACACATGAAAGTATGCAGTTGGCACATTTTAAAGACTGATTTCATCATTTGTTTTAATTGTTTACCTTTGTACTTTACATTTCCCATGTCATTCGAACACCTATATAGTTCAGGTTCCTGTCAGCTTTAGTGTCAGGGTTTGTGTGTGTGTGTGTGTCTGTGTGTGTGTGTGTATGTGTGTGTGTGTGATGTTTCTCTCCTGTCCTTGATCATGTTTACATTCAAACGTTTTCAAACCTGTTTCCACTTTTACTGTGCTCCGTTTCCATTATTTGAGTCAATATGCATATCTCTCTCTCTCTCTCTCTCTCTCTCTCTCTCTCTCTCTCTCTCTCTCTCTCTCTCTCTCTCTATATATATATATATATATATATATATATATATATATATATATATATATGAAGGAAATTATCATTATTTCCATTGTCTTTTGATTTTTGTTTAAATTAACAATATATTAGTTAAACACTTGAACT
The DNA here is from genome assembly GCA_029931535.1 of Margaritifera margaritifera. NCBI lineage: Eukaryota > Metazoa > Mollusca > Bivalvia > Unionida > Margaritiferidae > Margaritifera > Margaritifera margaritifera. The sequence goes on from JAQPZY010001681.1 coordinate 3,868,371, forward strand.
ATTGCTTAGTTCTTTTAGTGCTTGCACATGCACACAGATTGACGTAATATACAGACGTCTGTTTAAACAGAGGTACGTCAAGGAAAAATGCATCAAGTATGTGCATATGTATATGTACTAGGGAAAAAGAACAAACATAGTTTTATTTCAATTTACGTTTTTCCGAGATTTATAAATAGTGTTCATAAAAAAGGTTCCTTATTTCATCAGGAAATGTATTTAAACTTTCAGGGCAGACAATAATAAGGTATATCACAACTGAAACATTAAGGATTCATTTATACTTATTCATTGTTACACAATTAATTTCTTGACACGGCTTAAAATATCATGCTGAAAATATTAGAACTTTGTCTATATAGCTATTAGCTCTTGCTAGGTTTACAGTTACTGGAGTAGATGTCGTGACCTCAGATCATTTATGTTTTCATCATCGGTCGGACACCGGTGAAATGTAGTTGTTGGAATTAGTGCGTCAGTAATTGGTAAGCAAACAGTGAGTGGACATAAAACATCAGCCTGGAGCTACGGGTAGGGTAATCACTCAGGAAGGCCAAAATGTGTATTGAATTTTTTTTCATATATATAATGAAGGTTTGCATGCATAGAATCTTAAACTCTATGATAGAACTATTGAATGTGTTTGCACGAAATATATTCATGAATTAATGAATGAATTGGTTTGTGTCTGTATATATGCGATTTCTATTTAGTTTGCTAAAACGAAATTTGGACCTTCATGCGTACGTAGGTTATTTTCAAGGGGCTGTATCATAAATGGCGAAAGGGTCAGATTTGTTGTGCCTAGGAAACTATCTGGGTGTACAATGGATTGGTAGTTCTTAGGAGAACCGCTGTCTTTGTATAGAAACTATTCAAAACAAAGATAGTTATGTTGTGTCAATGAGTGTGCCTCTCTCTCGTCATTAATTTCCCTCAGACCATTAATATTTTCCTTCGAGTAATGTATAGCAATTCATTATTGCACATTTGTTAATATAAGTAATGCAACCTTTTTGCACGCAGTAACAAATATTCGTGCATGAGATACTACGCTGTTTTGGAAGCTTAGATGTCTGCCAATTTATAATGAACATTGTTTCTAACATGGCAAAGTCAGCTGTCAAATATATCATTTGAACTCGGTACTATATATATTCCTGATTTGTATCAACTTAAATGGCTAAGGGAACTAAATGGCATATGAAGCCTGTCAGACCATAATTTTTGTGTCAAATTGTAGTCAACGTCTAGTATTTTATGCCACGCTTATTTCGTCATCACTCAGCAAATCTGATTAATTTTCATGGCAAACTATAAGTTAGATAGCTGTTAGAATTTATGTTGTGTTTGTACTCGGCAAGATGCAGATTTTGGACCAGATGCTTTTAAGACCATAAAATTAAAGTTGCTGTAACTCCCTCAATTTTAGGAATTGTTGAAAGTTGTAAAAGGTTACTGAGAATATGAAATGTATTTTTTTATTTTTATTTACGTCAGATTAACACGTGACATAATATATCGGGCCGACATTATCTGGGTTAAGTGCTTTTCCCCGGGACTTACCACACCTACCTAACAGGCATTGACGTGGCTGGATCTAAAACTGCGACTCTGGTGCGCTAACCACTGAATCAAAGTCTCTTTTAGATTATATCAATCCAAAAATCTTTTTTCAAGTTATCTGATTTCAAAGTCAGGGGCAAATGTAAACAGTTTAATGTAAAGCAAGTAATTCTTTGTTGGAGCTAATTTGAAATAAATCTGCCACTGGAAAAGCATTCTCCGGGATGACATTAAACTTGACGTCTAATAATAGGTCTTCTCATAGTGCCTGTCTTCACTCTTTCTATTTATTATTCAAAGTGAAGGTGTATTTGAAAATTGTCAGTCATCGGCGTACTATGGTATTTCATAGATTTTGTAGCTTGACCGCTCTAGACATTTTTACTGAAATATGTGTTGAGAGTGGGTTTGATACATCCAGCAAGCCATGCGTGCTTGCATGTATACATACATACATACATACATACATACATACATACATACATACATACATACATACATACATACATACATACATACATACATACATGCGTACATACATGCATACATGCATGCATGCATGCATACATACGTAAGGACGTACGTACATAAACACATACATACATACATATATACACATATACATACGTAGATGCACATTCATACACACATGCATACCTACACAATCGATTTATCATTTGTGGTATTATTCAGGCCTATGCCAGGTTAATTTTGACACTGGCAAGCAAATACATAGGTGTAAATATATCATTGGAAATAAAGACATGTTATATTGTCAGTCACATGACTAGATAGGTGAGAGAAAATATAAACAGGCAAATAAATATATGCAGCTCTCATGTCAGTAAGCACGTACCTTTATAAAAATAATGGACGACTGTTTATTTGATCCTTCTTCTATTCTAGGTTTTATTATGAAGCATCATGGTCTATATATTACTCCTGCTCGTGATAATGCTGCTTGTACCATCATATGATATTCAAACGCGAAATGAAATTGCTAACAAGAAGAATACTAAAGTTTTTTGTGACTGCAACGATCACATAGGATGTTTTTTTCTAAGGTAACGTCATGTGTCGGGCTGACATGGAGTGTGGATATCATGAAGATACATCCTATAGCTGGCATTACACAGACTATCACAGTAATTAGGATTATTGCTGCACAAAAGTATGCCATTTTGGAGGAACAACAAACCTGTCGTGTGAATCTGAAACCCAAAAGTAAATATTTTGCGGTAATGTAAGTACGACGGATATCCATGGAAGAACTATCTTCCTTCACACCGATGTGGCCTTCACCAAGATGAATGCCAAGAAAAACTTCTTCCAGTGCTATGTTGATAACGGTGTAAATTGATGTGAATATATTCATCCGCATGTCAAACGCTCTTACAAAGACATGGGTTACAATTCGTTCTGTTGTGATGTTTTGAGCAATTCCTCTGTGGAACGTGTATATCTTTGAAATAGAAGCATTTAATAATTGATGTCCCATGTCAGGAATTCAAATCAAAGCAAATGTATGCGCAACAGATGTAAACTTTCTTCACTTGATGGCATTTATACATACAGAGATCATCTACATATCTCGTGATCATGTGAATGCCTTTTTCTTTCACTTCCGCTTATCTTAAGATCAAAAAGTAATAATCAAGTTTACTTATTTAGGAGTCACAATGTAATATATAACTTACAAATCTATAAAACAATTGGGATTTTTGTTGTATTACTAATAATTGAATATGTTGACTCATGTGTGAAGCGATTGTTCCTTAATCTTAATGGTAACAATGCATTCATTGGTATTATTATCATTATTATTATTATTATTATTATTATTATTATTACAACAACAACTACTACTCCTACTACTACTACTGATAATAATGATAATAATAATACCACTAATAATAATAATAATAATAATAATAATAATAATAATAAATACCTTTTGAGGAAACAAATTGTATTGTGGTCCCTGGAACTGAGGAAAATATCTACAATCAAAACATATTTTTAGCTTAAAAAATAATATATTCTATACGAGTTGTACTCTAGTACACAATACATCATAAAACTTAACATCATCATTCTACCTTCTCTTTGTGACCAAATTATATAATAAAATGAGAAGTCAGCAAGCTCGATTGTTTATTATTAAAGCATTACTCAGAAATTAGGACAATCTTGAGGATGTACCTTATCGGTGGTAATGCTGCCGAAGATGATCAGGAAGGAGGGTAGTAGGAGAACAAGATGACAAATGTGCGTTGTTGAATACTACTACTGCGACTACTACTACTACTAATAATAATAATAATAGCAACAATACTTCTATTGGAATGTTCCATATTAATTTGACTGGGACAAAAATTAAAGATATTAGCAGGACGACTACGTGGACATTATAGTACCGTTGATTAGTTGCTTTCTAAGAGCACTTTTTAACACATTATTCACTGTATCATTCTTTGGAAATGGGAGCTTAGTGTCTTATCAAAGGAAACGCAGATGCAGGCAAATATTCCTTGCCCAGTTGGGACTCGTACCCAAGTAAGTTCGATTACGTGTCCGACACTCTTTCAGTTGGTCCACCGCGTGTTTCTGATGATAATTTTATATTGAGGACTGAGTGATATGACTTTAGCACGTGCTGCTAGTTCTAATGCTGCTAATCATATTTTTCTTCTGCTGCAACAACAACAATGACTACTACTACTGCTACTACAACAACTAGTTGCGTGGTGGTACAACTACTACTACTACAAATAATGTAACTAATACACAAGACAACAATTTATCGATATTTTTGAAGATTCAAGAGCTACTGTAATCATGTTAATCTTGTCAGTTATAATATTATCCTGCCGAAGATAGTAATTCTAATTCTGTAGTTATCATGCATTTTTGCTTCATAACCTGAGCCCCGTTTTAGCTCGCGGACTCCTATCCATACGTGGTATGTCGTCACTTTTGTGTTCGATCCAAATTTTGTGCTACACATTGCCAGCAAAACGAAAAGTGCAATGTTGCATTCCAGAAAGTCTCATCTTGTTGAATTAAAAGCAACACGACGGAAACCTGCATCAAGGGCGTTCACTTTTGTAAAAAAGAAAAGAAAAAAAAAAAAAAAAAAAAAAGCAACAGGTAATTTCACTGATGAATTTGCCAAACTAAAAGATAACCAAATAGTGTTCTTGAAAGATGACAACTTCAAAGAATTTGATTTAAGTACTCGATATGATTTGGGCAATACTTCATTCGATCTAAATGATTTTAAGACTGATGTCAAATAGCTTTGACATGAAATAAATAGATACAAAATAAAAATAAAAAATGGAAATTGTTTTTTTTTCTTCAAAAACCCACATATCTCTAAACCACGTATATGCCATTTTGCGTATGCAAATGGTTATCTTAATGTTCCAGTATGCACTAACACCATCCAAAATGATTTGCTAACTACTTTGGCAATGTGAAATATTTGTCACATTGGACATGATATTGAATATTCAAAGAGGGTATTAATCAAATATTAGAGATTACGACAATGCTGTTTGCAATATGGGGGTGGGTATACTATAAAGAGCATTTACAATTTTTAAATTTTAAATTTTTAAATTTTAAATGTGTAAATTTTAAATTAGTTTTAAATTTTTAAAGGAGTCCATTGTATGCAGTCCGAAAACGTTTACCAGTTGGTGTTTTAATCATCTAGCTCTTAATTTCACCTCAGAAGAATAAACAATAAATTTCGTAGAGCCCGAGTCCCTATAAAAATAGTAAATATCTACCGTACAATATCTGGATCCTTCATGTATTCTAAACACAAGCAGGTTTTAAGTCCTTTAAATACGGTTCCTTTGTGCCACTGAAGACATGTCTATGTTTGCACCTTATCGTTGGGGTAACTTTATGACGAGTGCTCAGGTATATGATATTAACAAATGTAGAATATGTCGTTTTAAATGTAGTCATTTAATAACGGAAATGTAATAAAAATCAACTATTGTCACAGCAGAATTGTCCTTGTACAATGGTCCATGTGTAACAGATTGGCATATTAAGACCGATTCTGCAGAGATACATAAAATTGGATGTCACTTACAGAAACTTCAGAAGCGGGTCATTGGGACTTATTTTTCACAATGAAGTGAGACGATTGAGGGAAAAATCCTTCACAAATACCATTGTCGTGGCTACACAAGCATAATATGGTCTCGACACACAATACGTCAGGAAATGAATCTAAAGACCAGAGACCCTGAGAACCCGAGAAATCTGGCCCCAATAAAGGTGGAAGTTTTCAGCCTGAAAAGGGTGCTAATCCAAAGGGTAAACAAGGCTATGCGCGATAAGAGTAGGGCCACATCTCGCCCGAGTGTCCGAAACGAAAGGGGTTTGTTGAAAGAGTAGCGGTGGTTATTGAAACAGGGAGTAGTCAGGAGGCGACAGGCGCGATGATTTTCCGTGTGACAATTCTGGAACGAATAACGCGAGTACAGTCTACGTGAGCAGATCGGTCGAGGTGTTATTCGGTCGATCGGTACTTGTTTTTTCTCCGAGGCGAGGACATCGACAGCTAGAGGTTTCACCAACGGTCAGGAAGTTATTATCTTACGCGACATCGGGTGTACGGGCGTTGTAAAACGTAGTCTCATTAGGCATGACCAAATGCTTGGCTGGAAATACTCGTGTATGTTGTTAGATCAAACGATTTATCGCATTCGCGTCTCGAGAAAAGAAATTTGAAAGGCCTTTCCTGACCGGAACCTTAGAAGTGCTGTGGACGGACAATCCCGTATACGACTGAACAATTGTAAATGTTGATGGCTTCAGACTCCCAACTGTGTCAGATTTTCAGTTTCTCATTATACAAGCGGCATAAACTAGATTGCAGGATCGGACGGGGAAACAAACGCTGCGAAAAATGAATGTTCCGGAAGCCGTGACTGATATCTGGAGCGATGAATGTATGCTTGTGCAAGAGTATGATGTGTCCATGAACGCGACTGCGGAAAAAACTGTGTCTAGTACCGTGAAACATTGTAAAGGTGGGGAAACTCTATATTCTTACGCAATAAAGGATTAATGTATTGGGATTATACCGTGTCGGATGGTAGAAATTTGTCCAGCTAGTTGTCTCCCAAACTTCGGGTCCCGTGTACTAATTGTGGCAAAAGAATCCAGTATGGAAGACCACTTAGGCATGAGAAAAAAAAACGATAGGGTGTTAGCCGAATTTTATTGGCCTGGGGTGAATGGCGACGTAGTACGGTTCTGTCTATCGTACGACGTTTGCCAGAAGAACGTCTCAAAGATAAGGATAACCAGAGTAACATTAAGTCAAATGCATTTAATAGATACCCCATTTAAAAGGGTAGCCTTCGATATAGTTCGACCCATATATCTTCACTCTAGTTGATTAAGCAGCTAGAGAACCAGAAGCCATTGCATTACCATTGATTGAAAACGAATGAAGGGCCAAGGCACTAGTTGACATGTTCGGCAGGGTAGGGGTGGATGAGGAGGTTATCATGGATTGTGGGGCCCAATTGCCTTCGCAACTTATGGCGGAAATGAGATGGTTGCTACTGATTACCAGTTGCGTACGACACCGTATCACCCCATGTGTAAAAATATTTGGTCAAAAAAATTTAACGGGGCCTTAAAAGAAATGCTCCGTCGGATCTGCGTTGAGAGACCGTAAGTTTGGGGCCGATATTTAAACGCTATTCGAGAGGTACCACACGAAAGTTTGGGATTTCGCCTTTTGAGTTGTTATAGGGATCGGACCACTGATTCATTTCCCATCGCACTTAATGTTAATACATTAAAAAATAAAAATAAGTTCTTCGTTAGCAAAGCGTACAAACCACACATGGTTCCATTCATTAGAGTAAGATAATTTTTTCAGCATTAAAAAATAGGTTCTTTGCAGCATGTTTTCGAGTGTCGTGCTGCTATACAGGGATGATTGCAGGTCTGCACCTAATAACATAGCCTCGCACCAAAAGTACATATGCTATTTTGTCATTAGGAAATTAAATACAGGATATCAAATACAAGTAAATAATTTGTTGTCACATATAGTAAATAAATTGAAGTTTGTGCAATTAATGTAACAAAATTGGATAAATTTAGTACCCAAATGGGCGCATCTCATGAAGATTTAGTACTATATTTGTTTTTCTCCCACCAGTAAACTGGTTCCCTGGCTGTAAGATAATTAGTGGTCCGATACCGATACCGAACGTAAATTCTTGTCATTTTTGTATATTGACAACCTTAGGCACCAAGTATGTACTACACTAATTCGGGTGATATTATAAGCGCACTAAATGGTAATAATGAACACCTATGTAATGCCTATAGATGATAAGAATGAATGTTGTATTTCAAGAATGTTTACCATGTTAATATATTATAGATGTAGATAACTGAATAAATGAAGTGATTTTAAAAGTTAGTCTAATGTTCTTCATTATTTCATGTATGTCTGCTATTCAGATATGCATGCATGAAATATCCACCTATAAGCATTATGTAATAAGAGGTATCAAATTACACAACCCTCTATTTTCATATGTTTCTGGCATAAAGATCATATTTTGGTTGCCTAAATTGGTACTAGTTTAAAGAAACAATATAAGCAGTGCAGAATGAAGCTCTAACAGTGCTAAGCAGGTACTGAATTCACACTTTGAAACTCAAAACATAAACTACAGTTATTTTATTGTGTCAAAATGCCAAAAGTAAATATGAAAACCAAAGGTTGGCATTTATATTAGAATTTAGTTTCACATCAGACCAGGAAATACGCCTCATAACAAGGGTGTAGCAAGTCACAAAAGACCTAGTTCACACGATGGTATTGAGAAAGAGGAAGTTTCCTTGCAATACAAGTTCATACAGCCAACTCAAACCAAAGATTTAGAGGCTGATCTGCATGCCGGTGCCTCCGAATTAAAGAGGTAAATAGAAATTCATCATTATTCAACGTTATAAAAAACATTATCAATCAATTTGGTTTCCTATTTGTTTATGACATAATTCATGGAGGAAAGTAATGTAAAGAAAAATAAAACGATGACAAACAGGTAAAATTTCATTGTAAAAAATGTATCTTACAAAATATGTGCACAAATGCCATATATTCTGAGAGGCAGATCTCTTCGCATACTTCTTAATTGTAATATAATAAAACAAAAAAACCAATTGAGTGTTAAAGTTCAGATTTTGCTACAATGAGATATGTTAGCTCAATCTCAAAAGTTGGACATGGGGAGCTAACCTATCCAAGGAAAGTAATACCTTGAATTATGCAACACACTGTTATGTAATAATAGAAAGAAACTCAGAGCTAAATATGACAAGAGTATACAAGATTTACCTTGAATAAGATCCATTATATTAAACAGATGGGTTTGTGGCATTGTGTTCATAGTCTCTAGTCTGTTCAATGAGTTCTCTGTCTCTCTGTCTCTCTCTGTCTCTCTCTCTCGATAGAAATGGGTTTCAAAACTCAATGGTTACGTTCACACACAACTTTTCATGACACAAGGGACTAACATTAAGCGACCGATTTCTCTCTAAGTCATGTGTAAGTCATGTGTAATTCTTTTATTCATATATGAAAATTTGTATGTAGTTAAATAGGAAATAGTACCATCAACCCATCTTAGTTTTTGCTTCCCATAGGCAGATTACACAGCTTGTTTTCCATAATTCTTTGCTTTTTTACTAGTATCTGCTCTAAAATACTCCAAAAATGATCCATTTTACTATACTATAATTACTCTTAAATCAATCAATGATTGTGAAATGGATGCTGAGATGTACACGGTTGTCATGGACACACAAACTACTCCCACCCCTATAGGGGTCGGAAGACTAATTCATTTCCCATAGAACTTAATGTGAATACATTAAAAAATAAAACTAAGTTCATCATTAGATAGGATTACAAAACACGCATGGTTCCATTCATTAGAGTTAGATAATGTTTTTCAGCCTTAAAACACAGGTTCTTCGAAGCATGATTTCGAGTCTCGTGATGCTATACAGGAGTGAACCCTGGTCTGCACCTAATAACATAGACTTGTACCAAGAGTGCATATGCTATTTTGTCATTAGGAAATTAAATACAGGATATCAAAATAAAAGTAAATAATTTGTTGTCAGCTATGGTACATAGATTTAAGTTGTCAGCTATGGTACATAGATTTTAATTGGATCAATTTATTACCCAATGGGCGCATCTCAAAAGATTAAGTACTCTATTTTTAATTTCCCGAGCAGTATACTGGTTTCTGACTGTAAAATATTTAGTGGTCTGATACCTATACGGTAGGACAGTTCCTATTCCTAGACGGATTCTGCACAAATTCTGGTCGGGTGGTGTCGTGGACGAAGAAGTAAAAACTATTTACCGATATTCTGTCAACTTACCCCAAAGATTAGAGAGTACATGTTGGGTGGAACACGATGAGCTCATGAAGTTGGGTCGCAAGTACGCGAAATATTATAACTGCAGAACGCGAAGTAGGAATTTCGACGTAGGTTATTGAGTATTGGTACTTCATCCTACTAGTATATACAAACCTTATGAGTCAAACAGATCAAGGGCAAAATGGACTACATATAAGATATGGAGGTTACATACAGAATATTGAATGCAAATATGAAAAGACGCCCGAGCAAACAATACAAAAAGTGGTATTGAATGTAATATTCCTACAGTCATTGAAGACGAGTCTGGTGACGAACATAACGTAGACCCCAGTGCAGAATTTCCCCTAAAGTTCCCTAGAGTGCCACATGGGGATTGAAACAGATGGATTCAATAAGGTTAACGCGTGTCCAGAGTTACCCTAAGGTCAATGTCGACAAATCCGGGTGATTATAAATTACTATCCAGATATATTTACAGACATTCCAGTTCATTCTGGGTTAACAAAAGAAAAAACATGAAATACATTTAAGTACACCAGAACCAATCAGAAATAAACGCTATCCAATACCCTTTAATGAACGGGATACAATGACTGAAAAAGTAAGTAAAATGCTAAATTTGGAGTAATTGAACCCTCAAACTCCCCGTGTTTGTCCTCTGTGGTGCTGGTCAGCAAACAAAGATGGAACAAACCGTATTTGCATAGAATTGCATCTAATGAATAACATCACTGTGTTTACTGCGGAACCGATGCAAGCTATCGAGGGCTTGTTTTCAAAGCTGACAGGGCACCAATATATTTCGAAATTAGATCTCACCAAAGGATACTGGCAGTTGTCCGTCGCTGATGATGCCCGTGTGTTAACGGCATTCGCGACCTCTAAAGGTCTACAGTAGTTTAAAGTGATGACTTTCGGTTTGGTCAACGTAGGCGAGTCAAATGTAAATTGTTAAAAGGGATGGAAAATGCAGATAATTTCGTTGACGGTATTCCTGTGTATACGCATAACTGGAAGAGCATATTACGGTATTAATCGCCTTGTTCGATAAAGTCCGCAAATCCAATCTCACTGTAAGACACACCAAGTGTAGTGTAGCATATATTCTAACCTGTAATTCTTAACCCATCTAATAAGTGGGTCAGGGCAGTTAAAATCCCACCCTGACAAACTGAGTCAATCAGAGACGCTTCTTGACTAGTAACCAAGAAACAGATTTGATCGTTTCTTGGTTTAATATGGCTTTACAGGAAATCCGTAGCAAATTTTGCCGATATAGCTAGTCCGTTGACGAACTTGACTAGGAGAGGGGAACCCATTCAAGTTTATTGGGATTCATGCCAGGAAAGAACTTTTAAACCTCTTAAAGGAGAGTTGATCTGTGTACCAATCTTAAAGTTGCCAGAGTTGAATAAATCATTCGTTGTAAGAACAGATCCATCTGACACAGGATTAAGAGCAGTTTTGATGCTACATTAGCAAAAAGGGGTAGTTACTCTTCGCTAATGCATTTAAGACGTTGCAGTCTCGGGAGCAAAACTAATCCGTGAAGGAAGGGAATTTGTCCTTCACACGGACCACTAGTGGTGTGCTTGAGTGATTGGTTTCAACTTTTCTAAGCTTGACTGCTATTAACACTTTTGTGCTTAAAATGTTTAGCTTATGTGCTTTTTCTCTTTTTTAAAGCAGGATTTGTTTTTATTTATGTAATTGAAGAATGCATGTTATAAAGATCCGTTGAGAAAGTTCGGTTTTGTAGAGAATACGTTTTTTCAGTGCATTATACTGATCATTGATACTGTAAATGTTGTCATTCAGACGTTTTTCCAAGGCAGTGATAAAAGTTAGAATACCATTTGTGACGCAGGGTGTTGAACGATTTATTCTTTTATTGACTTTATAGAGGACGATAACTATTTGTAATTTGGTCTTCACTTTCAAACCCTATGCAATCGTGATGGAACCAGACCATGCAAGTGTTGCATTGCATCATTCTTGAATTTGCATTTTCATTATCCATGTATTTACAGTTTATATTGCAGACTATATATTTGCTTTTTTGATTAGCATTTTTGGACGTTTTACTTTGTTTACCATTTCCTTATTTCTTTTTGTTTGTCTGAGGATGCTGTTGGATATTTGATGATACTTTCTTTTTAAGTTCAGTCAGACTATTATCATTTGTTTTCTCAAAGACACTTACTTAGATTGAGTTAAGAGACAGTGTTTGTTCATTTAATTGGGTACTCATATGTGCAGTTGTATATGTAAGTTGAGAATCAAACAAGATAGATTCAGACCCGAGTGAATCTGGACGTATGCTCCAATATCGTCCTTGCTAGATATAAATATCATCAGTTATTGTCTCTGATCAAACAATTGGATTTGGTGCTGCAGCGTGAGGCCGATATTGGCTTTTGTTTCTGTTCAGGTTATTTCGTCTTCTTTTCTCGTATTGCGCTTTATTGTTTAAAGCATTTGGGATGTAATGCACAACAATATGTATATCTGCTGTTGCGTCCATCGGGAGCATTTGCATCATGTCAGTTATGAGCATCGACCAGTGTTTGTTAAAATTCTTTGGTTCATCTTTGTTCGAACTTTGAACTAATTCTAGGTATCGCTGATGTTTATTTTACAAAACTGGGTTCTTCTGCGTGATTATTAAACTGTTGACCTTTGAGGTTTAACAAATAAATAAAAGATTTAAAATATAAAATGAAAAGACAGAATCTCGCTGGATTCGAACCCACTCCTTTCGAAACTACAGATGAGGCACACTACTAATGTAATGTCCTTCCTCTAGACTACTACACTGTATGTGCACAAAGATTAAGTATCAAAACAAGTCTCCTATTCGTGAGACTGGCAAGCTCATATTCAGATCCAAATAACCCATGTAGAAGAACAATTGTCACATGCGGACAATTGTTCACCACGCCCAGAATGATAAGAGTGTACCAGAAGCCGTTATGTGGGTACACTTTCTCAAAGGAAGTCGAATGTATAAATATAAGACCAATTGACTCATTGTGTCCTAATCCTATGTTTTGAGAGCCTAAAATGTTAACAAAACAACATATCATGGGTCACAGATTTCACTTCCCAGCACACATCCATGTCAGATTACTTATTTTGTACTGTCGCCAATATAAGCACAGACAATTACACCACAATTCTCATATTCTAAAGAATAAACAAGTTCTTTTATATCGATACCACGATTTCTTTAATCTAATCCAGAATCACCACCAAAAGAAGAGAGAAAAATACGCTAAATATAGATGCGGACTACATGAACAAAGCTAGGTATATGTTGTGATGTGTCAGTGTACCGCAACAGAGGCGGGCACTTATCTTCTACAGATTTATGTCAATGCATTGACTGACGCAATTAGACGTGAAGAAACGAAGTTTAAATCTCAGATACCGGCACGTCACAGTGGTGTGGGCGATGCATATTTTGTACAATGAGTTTGTACATAAACCTTTTTTCAGTTTATATATATAGACCTTGAGCATGTTAAATATTATGGAATAGATCCTTTAATTAAATATCTAAGTTATCTTTCAGTCAACCTTGAATATTGTATCCTGAAGGAGAAGTTCATATTCATATGCCAATATCCCTCTCCACTTCTCCCAGTCTGTCGTGCGTGCTCCTACAAATGTTAAACGGAAATAACAAACTCCAGCATGTTTATATCATCTTCATCATATTAGCCCACGACGCTTGAATGGCAAGATGTGTTTTTTAAATAACCTGAGACACTAATCTGTTCATCCAATTAGAGACGTTGATGATGATGATGATGATGATGATGCAGATGCAAACAGCAATATCATGTCGACCTTAAATTGTGAGTTACTAATAACACAAGTCATGTATAAAATAATACTAATACTAATAATAATAATACGTACATTCCTACGTATCTACGTACCTACATACATACATACATACATACCTACATACATACATACATACATACATACATACATACATACATACATGCATACAACTACTCATAATAATACCGAACTATTGTGAGTAAGGTGAGATAATTCTTCTGCATATATAGACACAAGGCTACATGTTTTTTGTACTGAGTTGGCCGGAAGAACGTGTTTGATATGGCGTAAGGATACGTTGAGGCCGTCAGGTAAGACATATTTATTAGCAATATCAAACAAGTTCTTTCCTCCTCCCCCCTCCCATTCAGGACGAAATACGAATGCGTATTTGTGGTTATTATATACCCCCTCTTTAACACTTTCGAAATATTTGTAGCTTTACTGTAAGAATAAAATTCAAGACACTTTGGGATTTATCAAAGTTCGATTCACTGCATCTAAACATATCAACGCTCGGACGTAAAGAAGACAGATAAGTATTTCCAATCGGGATGTGTGATAAGGAAATTACGAATTGAATAGCTCTATCGAACGCCAGATGAAGCATGTATGACTAAATGGGTATGTAATACAATGTGGGGATTGATAATTGATTTTCGTCTTGATTTATTGTTTAATTAGATAGATTCACACTCTTCTTTCTTATGCCCGTCCTTAAATGTGTTAGGGACATATATTTTGTTTCCCTTGTCCATCTGTATTTGTAATCCGTTATTTATTTCCCAGCAAGCTGCAGGTTTTGGATACTGAGATACATAATAAAGCCTCAGGGCAGGGATTACTAAACTGTAAGGTTTATAATCTCTAAAGTAGAACATTTTACATGATTAGCAGCTGAACTGAAAGGAGCCACCTGAGGGAGGGTACAAATTTGCTTCTGCCATCTTTTCCTGGGGAAGGATAAGACTCTGAAATGATGAAAGTTGGAATTATGTGTTTGTTTTCTGTCTTATCCCTTCTCTTAACGTTTTTTCACACTTCTCGATATCATTTCTACTCTAATCATTTTATAGCTTTTAGATCTTGAAAACACTACATATTCAACCGAATTTCTTTTCAAACGGTATCTGTTTTTAATGGACTTTCTTTCCTTCAACAAAAAGGCAAACATTATATTTATTAACTTGACATTGACCTTCAAGCTAATGAACTTCAAATAGACAATTATGGGAAAGACGTACACTAAATTTAATTTAAATATATTCATTAAAACTTAAATTAATGCGTGGAAATACAAGAAATGCCATTCTTGCTGCTGACCTCTACATATTAAGTTCTTTCTACAGACATACCACGTTTCATTGAAATCTGTTACTAGAATTTAATATGAGACACACTCTCTGATCTTGATGTGTAAGTGTACAAAGTTTCGTATCAACGAATGTAATATTAGACTTCATGAATATAGCGGAGACATAAAGTAGAATGGCGAGACAGACTGATTTCAATATATGCCTACAAACTAGGTTTGAAGTGAATGTAAAAAGATATGAAAAAACGAATTCAACAAATATGTGAATAACTGAAGAAATACGTTTATTTCGCAATACAATATAAGCATGACCTTCAGAAAATGAAAAAGCATGCTTTCAGGCATCAAACTGAAATTATACATATCTGTACACAATATAAACATCAACCTTTGCTTATGTTCTAGATATAATTTTAACATAATTCAATCCCTGATATTACTTTGTACAATATTCAGATGTATTGTTAAACTTTTTCTTTAAACACAAATCAAAACAAAAAAAAGAAAGAAAAAAAAAATCTGTCTTAGCCACAAAATTACATATGTTTTATGGATTATTAATTTAGCAAATACAACCAGGATATATAAATTTGGTTGCTTTTGTCTATACTTTATTGTTCTTATCTGTATCAGAGAGAGAGAGAGAGAGAGAGAGAGAGAGAGAGAGAGAGAGAGAGAGAGAGAGAGAGAGAGAAATATAGAATTTCACCAAGTTTTATGCGCCAAGATATTTACTAAAAGCTGGGGTTTGCCTAAATGAACATTCCTAGTATGACTTAAGTACTTTCCATAACCTATAACCGTCTAATTCAAAAGTAGTAAAAGTCAAGTAAGTTATGTTGCTATAATACAAGTAGTGGTTTCTTGGAGTGAAGGTTCATATTTTCAAAATGTGTGGATTTCAAACTTAACTTGGAGATACATCCCCCAGTAATTTGAAGAATTTAGGAGACATGTATTTTTATAGAAGTTACTTTGAATGAAGAGAAGTTTCACACACAACCGTGTATATCTATCTATGCGTGTATACCGTCATCTAGCAATAAAAACAAATCACATGACTGATTGATCGGCTGATTGCTTAATTGATCAGATATTGCTTTTTTGTGCTAACATTGACTTTTACCTAGAAATCCAGTTTGGTATTTGATCATAATACATGTATTTGTTCCTGAGTAAAAGGTTCTGTTTTTAAAATTGATTTTAAAATTGAGTCACATGCTCCAATATTACAAGACTTTGGAGAATGTTTCTATTTAAGCAGTTACAACCATCTCTCTAACTTTATCTGTATGTGTGTGTGACTCTCTCTCTCTCTCTCTCTCACTATATATATATATATATATATATATATATATATATATATATATATATATATATATATAAATCTATCTATCGGTCCAACTATCTATCTATTATCTATGACTATGTATGTATGTGTATCTTTATCGAGCCATAAAGACAAACATGACTGATTGAATGATTAGTATTTAACAGCAATGAAATAATACTTAATGCTAGGGTAATAAGAGTAAAGGTTCTTGTCCTTACGCAGGCTATGGCAGCCTATATGTGTTGGTATGGGGAAAATTCGAATCCGCAACCAAACCGACTGTTTCTGACATGTTAACCTCTGAGCCATCTCGAATAGACCATATAATTGCAAAGAAATTAACTTGATTTTCATTGAATGACCATATAGCCCTTCTGATAATGATTACTGAGGCACGAAGATGACAAGTCAGGCTCTCTGACATGTTCAGCTTATACATAATTGTAATTAATATATAGTTGCCTATCTAAGCAGTTACGATTTCCATTGTTTATTTCACTTTTGTTTTAACTATTAGTTGCAATGTTCGCATTTACTTCTTGTCTAGATAGTGAGACTATCAAAGGCAAATTTTATAAGTAAAGTTGTTCAAACGCTATTTATTTCTTTCATTCATGGCTGGAAATCTTTGGTCAAATTTAGGCGATTTGTTACCAGAAGATGACTATATGAAGCTTGCTGATTTTGCTAATCATTAATAATGTGTGGTATTTGTGGAGTCGGTTGTTTAACTGTGAAGTTTAAAAACATAAACTTAATAGGGAAAAGTGACTGATTTTCATCTATGGAAAATCGAAATAATTACTTTAAAATTCTAGGGCCTATTCGAGATGGCTCAGATGTTGGAATGTCAGGCACAATATGTTTGTTTGCGGATACGAATTCTACCGAAACAAACGAATATCGGATACAATATATTGCGTATAACAGGGACCTTTTCTCTTATTACCTCAGCATTAAGTTAAAGGTAGATGTTAGCTGTAACTTCTAAAACATATACATCCTCCAAAGTCTTATAACTATTGGAGCATGTAACTCAATTTCACAATCCATTTCAAATATAGGAACCTTTACTCAGGAAGAAATACATGTATTATGATCAAATAATTTACTGGATTTCTATAATACTGAGTTAAATGGGTAAAGAGTTAAGACAGTATTCATGTCAGACTAAAATAGTGATTAAGGCAAACCCCAGCTTTTATTGAATTAGTTGGTCAATAAAACATGGTGAATTCTCTCTGTCTGTCTGTCTGTCTGTCTGTCTCTCTGTCTCTGTCTCTGTCTGTCTCTCTTTCTCTCTCTCTCTCTCTCTCTCTCTCTCTCTCTCTCTCTCTCTCTCTCTCTCTCAAACAGAGCAGGAACAGTACATCCATGGATGGAAACAACCATATTTG
This sequence comes from Margaritifera margaritifera, assembly GCA_029931535.1. Classification (NCBI taxonomy): domain Eukaryota; kingdom Metazoa; phylum Mollusca; class Bivalvia; order Unionida; family Margaritiferidae; genus Margaritifera; species Margaritifera margaritifera. Next base: position 3,886,291 of record JAQPZY010001681.1, read on the forward strand.
TATATCCTCTTTGTATTTGTTAATAATAACAATGTATAAAACGAAATATTCTTTTGCAGGTAAAACATATTATTATCATTATAAAAATTATTTTTTTAAAACCTAAGAGTCCATCTGAATATTGTAGAAGGTAATCTCCGAGATTAAATGATTTTAGAATTACTATCTTGAAGATAACAACTCGGGTGAGCGCGAGTGGTTATGCTGCATGTAAAAAACAACAACCTGAAGCAAAGGTTGCTATTGATAATGAATACAGATGCATTTCCTTTCAGACGGATGCCAGTAAGCATTTTGGTCTGTTACTTTTTAAAGGTCTAGTTTATATTGTATTGTGAAATAATGTTATTTCTGCAGTTGTCCACATATTTCTTGACATTTATTATTAAAAATCCTTTCCATACACTTCAACAGTACCTTGTTAGGATATATTAAGCTCAGTTGTCCCTTCATTCTACTTTATGTTTGCGCTATATTTCCGAAGTCTTAAATTATTTACTGTGACACAACGTTAGACACCATGTCAGGAATCCGTTTCGCATATTAAGTTCCAGCAACAGATTTTAATGAAAGTTGGTATGCCTGTACAACGAAGTCTATTAATTTGGGGTTCTCAGCAAGAATTGTATTGGTCTCGATTACTAAAAACAAAGATTTTGCCATTGCGTTTTGTTTCCGCGCCAAAATGTAAGTTCTACTGAATTTATTTAAATTAAAATTTGTATAAATCTTTCTTATAGCTGGAAAGAAATCCTCTTCATTCGGGAATCTTTTGCATGAAGGTAAAGGTCAATGTTATTGCAAAAAGCCATATCCGATCAATTAATCAATCAGCCGATCAACAATTCATGTGATATTTCATGGCTAGATGACGGTATATACGCATGTATAGATACATAGGGTTGTGTGTGAAACTTTACTTCATTCAAAGTAACTTCTAAAAAATATATGTCCCCACAAATTCTTACAATTACTGGATGATGTATCTCCAAGTTTATTTTGAAATCCACACATTTTGAAAGTATGTACCTTCACTCCTGAAACCACTACTTGTATTATACCCATATAACTGACTAGACATCATTTTTTTTACCTTTTAATATAGAGTATTAAAAGTACTCAAGTCAGATTATAAATGTTCCTTTTAGGCAAACCCGAGCTTTACGTGAAATTATAGGCACAAAAACATGGTGAATTCTCTTTTTGTCTCTCTCTCTCTCTCGGAAACAGAGAAGGAACAATCAACCCGTACATGAATACAAACCAAAATAATATATCCTCTTTGTATTTGCCAGATTAATAATATGTGCAACTTGTGTAATTTTTATGTTATGTATATGTTTTTGCAGTAGGTTTTGTTGTGGTTTTATTTACTTTTTTTAACAAAGTTAACAGTACCTCTAAATACTGTACAAAATAATATTAGGGATTGAATTTTTTCAAAATGATATTTAGAACAGACCAACTGCCGTGTGGGGCAGAAATAATCATCCGTAAAATATACAACAACTTGAAGTAAACGTTGATTTTTTATATTGTGTACAGATATGTATCGTTTCGGTTTGATGCCCTGAAGTATATTTTGTTTTGTTATTTTTTGAAGGTCTATTTTATATTGTATTGTCAAATACACGTATGTCTACAGTTATCTACATATTTGTTGACATCTATTTTTTCACATCTTTCTACACCCACTTTAAACCAAGTTTGTATCGATATACTGAAACCAGTCTGTTCCTCCATTCTACTTTATCTCTCCACAATATTTCTGAAATGTAATATTACGTTCTTTGACACAAAACTTTGTACGCTTACACATCATGATCTTAGGGTGTGTACCATATTAAATTCTAGTAACAGATTTCAATGAAACGTGGTACGTCTGTAGAAAGAACCTAATAATTGAAGGTCAACAACAGAAAGAATGACATTGTATTTCTTGTATTTCCACACATTAATTTACGTTCTGGTGAATATATTTAAACAAAATTTTGTGTATGTCTATCCCATAATTATTAATTCGGAGTTCATTAGCTTGAAGGCCAATGTCAAGTTAATAAATTTAAATTTTGCCTTTTAGTTGACTGGAAGAAAAGTCCATTCAACACCTGTAGCGGTTGAAAGGAAATATGTTTGAGTTTGTAATATTTTTAAGATCTAAAAACTATAAAATGATTAGCGTAGAAATGATATTTAGAAGTGAAAAAGCATTAAAAGAAATGACAAGAAAGAAAACAAACATATAACTCCAACTTGCATCGTTTCAGAGTCTTATCCTTCCCCAGAGAAAGAAGGGAAGAACACATTAATACCCCTCCGTAAGGTGGTTACTTTTAGGTCAGTTTTTAGTATTGCAATATTTTACTTTGGAGAATATTAACCCTCCAGTTTAGTAATCTCCCCCTGAGACTTTGTTATGTTTCTCAATTTACGAAACCCGCTACTTTCTGGTAAATACATAATGTATCTCAGAGCATAATGCACAGCTATAACATTACGTATAATAGAGAAAGAAAATTACAAATACAGATTGACAAGGAAAACAAAATATATGACCCTAACAGATTCAAGGACGAGCATAAAAAAGGAGAGTGCCAATTTTTCCAAGTAATCCAAAAAGCAAAAGAAAATCAGTTGTCAATTGCCACATTTTATTACATACCCATTTAGTTATGCATGCTTCATTTGGCGTTCAATACAACTGTTCAATATGTATTTCCATATTACAGACCAAGATTTGAATTACTTATGTGTCATCTTTAACGTCCGAACGTTGATATGTTTCAATGCAGTGAAACAAACTTTGATCACTCCCAATTTATTTCGAATTTTATTCTTACAGTAAAACTACAAATATTTCGAACGTGTAAAAGAAGGGGTACGTAATAAATACACAAGTTGAATGAAAGAACCCGCTGGATATGAATAATGAATATGGCTGACTGCCTCCACATATCCTTACGCTCTATAAAACGCGTTGTTTTCCGCTGACTTAGAATATTAGTATTAGCATTTACTATTATTATTATTATTAGTAGTAGTAGTACTAGTAGTAGTAGTAGTAGTGGTATTAATATTATTATTATTTTATATATGGCTTGTACATAGCAATATCTGACAACTTAAAGATTGAGATGGTATTTTTTATGCTTCTGTATGTGTCTGCATTTTCATCGTCATCAGGACAACTGACTGGATTAATAGGTTAGTGTCTCAGTTTAAAAAAAATAAAAAAAAAAAAAAAAAAAAACATATCTTGCCATTAAACGTTAGGATGAAGTTGATATAGATATGCTGGATTTTGTTATTTACTTTTAGCATTTATTGGAGCACTCCACAACAGAGAGAGACAAGGTATTCACCTGGGAATATGAACTTATATGATTTATACCCTCTATAATTATACAATATGATCTTGAATATGTCAAGTATTTGTGATAGCATTAAAACTTTTTGCATGTTTCCTTGCCTTGTGGAACACATTGATAGCTCTTTGCGTAGGCAAAAATATAAATGCGTCTCCAGAGCCGTGTGGGTTTTAAAATATTTTCTATTATTTATATATTTTTAAATTATTTTCTCTCTCTCTCTCTCTCTCTCTCTCTCTCTCTCTCTCTCTCTCTCTCTCTCTCTATATATATATATATATATATATATATATATATATATATATATATATATATATATATGTCCCAACGTCCCAATGGTTTAATATCGGTCTAAGAATCATCGGTTATATTTCATACAATATTGTCCATGATCTAATCGAGTACGTAATTCACATTAATTCAAGTTGTCATTTTTCAAGAATTCTTGTTTGTGTGTGTGTGTGTGTGTGTTTCAGTGACAAAATTTACTAATGAAATTACCTGCAGTGTTTCATTTGTGTCCCAACTTATTTGTACAGAGGCATATGCCGTCGGTTCGCTTATCCATCATGTTACGTTCGATTCAGCACAATCAGACTTTTCGGGGACGTGAACATTGCACATTTCTTTTGTAAGCAATATACAGCAGACTATACGCGTCGAACACAAAGTGGATGACTTACTACGCACGATGGATGAAGTTAGAAGTGTTGAACTATATCGGCTCAGGTTATGAAGAAATGAATGCATAAAACCTATTGAATTAGCATTACCATCTTTGGTCATTGCGGAATGAATAACAATTTATAGTATAAGGTAACACTTGAATAGTCAAGATGTCGCTAAATGTTTGTCTTGCGCATTAGTACTAGTAGCGGTAGTAGAATTCATTGTTGCAGTTTTATTCCAAGGAAAAATGGAGAAAAAGGAGTAGTAGTATTAGAACTAAAAGCATGTGCTGCGGTAATATCACTAACTCAATCGTTATCACAAAATCATCAAAAGGAAATTATGTAGCCCAGTTGACACGCAATCTAAGAGACTCGGGTACGATACCGTTCAAGGCAAGCCCTTGTTCTGACGCCACAGTGTGTCCTGATATAGCCAATAATGTGTTGAAAGGTGCTGTCAAAAGCCAGCTAATCACCATCATCATAATTACGCCATTGTTGTCATAGTTATCGACCTTATTATCTATTTTATTTTCGTTTGCAACCGATTTATATGGAACATCAGGACAAATATAATAATTAATAATAATATTAAAATTGTATTATTATTATTATTAGTAGTAATAGTAGTATCATTTTTATTATTATTATTATTATTATTATTATTATTATTATTATTATTATTATTATTATTATCAACAAGACAAATATGTATCGTCCACTTCCTCTTTTCTTCATCTTTATCGTCGTTTCCTCATAATCATCATCACCATTACCACGGATTATCTCAAGATAATTCTAATTTCTGAGTAGCACTTCAACAATACACATTCGTGGTTGGTGATCTAGTATTTTGTTGTATAATTAATTATACAGAGAAGGTAGATTTGTGACATTTAGTTTTATGATGCATTTGTGTCTTAGCCAACATTTATTTTTTTCAATTCAGAATAATTATAAATTTGTCTCAGATGCAAAGACGACAATACAACGAGGTTCATCAAAATGCATTTATTGATAAAACAATCATCTTTTGAATGCATTGTTCATATAAATTTACGGTAATAAAACAGGGATTTTACCGCATATCTGAATTGAATATGAAATGCAATACATATTATTTGGAATGCCTTTGTTTCATTTTAAGCTAGCCTTAAAAATCTGTTTTCTCGAATAAAAAACCCCAACAAATAATACGAAAGAAGGACACAATATTTTGTTTGATTGCATGTTCTGTTGCAAATACTGTGCATGAGGGATGATCTAAATATTCTATTATTTGCAAAGATAACAAAGTATTCTGGAGGAAATCAATCGAAGTCAATGACTAAAAATGTCAGTTTCTTTAACAGTGCAACAAAGATCCAAACATTTTAATTTTTCGGTTCCGAATTAAATTGCAACTGCTAAGTAGGAAACTCGGATTATTACCTACTGACCTTATAATAAGGGAAGTGGAAAACAAATATTTATTCTCTTAGTCACGGTATATCTTAATTTAATGTCCAGATATGCATTGAATTAAGCTAAGACGGTTCATGCCTGGTGCACATACTTTGCTTTGATACGAGTTATTGGCAGGAGGTATAAATCAATTACTGAACTCGTCTCTTCTATTTCCAAGATGTACAATTGGCAAAAGAGGAATTTGGCATAATGCCAGTATAGCACGAATTGTATCCTTGCCCTTTGTCAGAGCAATGGTCGTTTGGATGACAACATCTTCCCCAGTTTAGTTTCAGATCTACATAGCACCAAAATAAGTCAGGCTTTTCAGAGTCTTCTTCATGGTGAAGGCCACATGGATGTGAAGAAAGACAAATTCTTTGCAGGATATCCATCCTACTACCATTACCGCAGAAGTATGTCTTTAGGTCTCCAGATTCACACCACAGGTATGTTTTGTTTCCATACTCGCATGGGGTAGTGCAGCAATAATCCCAAGTATTATTGTAGTCTATGTAACACCAGCTGTGTTTTGTTCCGTTATAATTTCCACACATACTGCCGTTCCGACACATGGTGTTACCAGCAGTAAAAGTATTCGAAGTGAGAGCCATATTAACTTGAGTTTGAATAGCATAGGAAAACACAGCCAGCACTAAGCCGAGTAGGATTATTCTTATGTATACCATGCCTGCGTCAGAGTAAGACCTATAATAGAAAACAAGATCAATTAATCCAGCATTCCATTTCTTTTCTATTTTCTATATATTTGTTCTACCTCTAGGGCATGTAATCTGCATATGTTTTCTTTCACATTTAAGTTTTCATTTCATATGTCTATGCATGTGACAGATAATATATGTGTGCGTATACAGCGTAGCATCAGTAGTCATGGAGAAGGAGCTGACATTAGTAGTCTACCGCATCTGCAGTTTCGATAGGAGTGGGTTCGAATCCAGCGAGATTCTGTCGCATTTTCATTTTATTTTTTAATTATTTTATTTATTTTTTAACCTATTAATTAAGCAGTTTAACTAATCACGCAGAAGAATAATATTTCGTAAAAATATCATCCGACAGCGATGCCTAGAATTAGTCCAAAGTTCGAACAAAGATGAACTAATTAATTTTAACAAACACACTTACAGGTCGATGCTCATAACTGACATGATGCAAATGTTCCCGATGGACGTAACAGCACATATACAATCTGATGTGCATTACATCTCAAATGCTTTAAACAATAAAGCGCAATACGAGAAAAGAAGACGAAATAGGCTGAACAGAAACAAAAGCCAATATCAGCCCCAAGCTGCAGCTACAAATCCAACTGTTTGATCAGAGACAATAACTGATGATATATACATCTAGCAAGGATGATATAGGAGCATATGTCCTGATTCACTCGGGTCTGAATCTATCTTGTTTGATTCTCAGCTTACATATACAGTTACACATATAAGTACCCAATTAAAACTACCAAACACTGTCTCAAAACTCACTCTAAGTAAGTGTCTTTGAGAAAACGAATGATAACAGTCTGAGTGAACTTACAAAGAAAGTATATTCAAATATTAAACAGCATCCTCAGAAAAAACAAACAGAAAGAAGGAAATGGTAAACAGAGTTAAACGTACAAAAATTCTACCAAAAAAGCACCCAAAAAAATATTTAAAAAATAGCCTGCAATGTAAACTGTAAATACATTGATAAAAAATACAAATTCAAGAATGATGCAATGCAACACTTGCATGGTCTGGTTCCATCACGATTGCATTGAAAGTGAAGACCAAATTACAAAGATTTATCATCCTCTATAAAGTCAATTCAAGAAGAAAACGTTCAACACCCTGCGTCACAATTGGTAATCTAACTTGTATCACTACCTTGGAAAAACGCCTGAATGACAACATTTACAGTATCAATGATCAGCCTACTGCACTGAAAAAACGTATTTACTACAAAGCCAAACGTTCTCAACGGATCTTGATAATATGCATTCTTCAATTACAGAAATCAAAACAAATCCTGCTTTAAAAAATAGAAAAAACACGAAAAAGCTGAGCATTTTAAACAAAACAGTGTTAATAGCAGTCCAGCTTAGAAAAGTCGAAACCAATCACTCAAGCACACCACTAGTGCGTCAGCTAACAACGACGTCGCACGTAATGATAGACGTAATCAGCATCATTGACATGAGCATCATAAACTACCACTTACAAAGCACAAAACTCTTGGTATTGGTAGTTCCATTCTTAAACCTATCAAGCTTTATGGCTTACAACCTGATGTACATGTATGCACTTACCCTGGAACCACTCTACTTTTGTTAAAGCATAAACTTCAAAAAAACTGATGTTGCTAACTTTGGTACAATAATAATACATGCCAGAGGAAATTATACCGATTATCGCATGGATCTAGGTACAGTTTCCTCTTAATACAATTAGGGGTAGGTAAATTTCAGCAAGTCACAATGTGATGGTCTCTGGTTTTATTCCAGGAGGGAGTGATCATATTGTTTTCTATGATAGGGTATTAGCAGAGTTCTGTTCAGAATTAGCTGTAAAATACATTCATAATTACAATTCATTCATACAAGGAGCAGGACCAATGCTAGCGATTGTTTTACACATAATGAGTACATTTGAGAAACGAGGGTGTTTGAATTATACTCCGAAATGTTGAGGAAACGTGTCATCTTCTTCGCATGCGAATGCCCTCTAGCAACATCTATAGTAGCCAGTACTTGGCACACACTAAACAATCACACCAATATACTTGTTAAGGCAAAACAACTGTAGACGTATCACGTGCAATCAACGCACAAGACAAAATACTTACAGCCAAGAGCATAACACGACTACATATTGGGCACATTGAGATTCCTACAACCATGAATCATCTGTTTGTTGGTATCGGAATATTGTTACACACAGTGAACAAGCGCAAAACATGACTAGATATTGTACACATGGCGATTCCAACAGCCATGACTCATCTGTCTGTTGGTATGCGAATTTTGTCAGCACTCGATCTCGATTAAGAAACCGTCAAGTATATTATTCATATTCTCATTACCCAAGATCTAATTAATGTACATACCTGTCCCTTTAGAATTATATGGGGGTCACCTGATATGTACTTGCCGGTACCAGTTTCATATCTTAATGAATATTTGTGATAAATGCAGCCATTTTGGATTCCAAATGTCAGGACGATGACACTTTCTTTAAATATGCATACTTAACTACTACTGACAACCAAGCCACTTACTTATCTCAATCAAGGAACATTGCCGGTATTACAAAACTTATCCCAAGTCAGTCTTTATCAGGAAATATCTCAGTCTGATTCTAGTTCTAGACCACTGTTTTACAGAAAAGAGTTTACATATAGCAAATAACAATATTCGGCATGAATCCCAAAACTAGATAAACTCAAGCATACTGTATTCAATAACCCTCAGATTGGCATTATTCGAATCTGCGAAGTATTTCTTAGTGATAATACTAATGATCATTCAGTGTCCATTGACGGCTTCTATTTGGATCAGAGAGACATAGCACAGGAAAGGGAAGGTTTACTTCTATATGCACTTATTCTTGCAGTCCTAAATCAACAGTCATTAAATGCAAAAGGGTTGAGATAATAATGCCACCAGACAGGTGTAACTCTGAAAAAAGCGAAGCCATGAAAATGGGGGATTTCTGTCACAAACAGAGTGACAAACGAAGTTATAAAAACGCAGATATTTTGTAAAAACCTTGATCTCTAAAGCTAAATAAGATTACTTTCAAGATCAATTGAAAGATACGGTGAGTGTAGAAAAATATGGAAATATTTCAGTAATATTAATTCAAGTTCAAACGTTCGTGATTTCTATTCAGAATTTTTAAAAAACGGTATTCAAACTTGTACAGAGACATTATATATCGCAAATGACCTAAATACCTTTTCCACATCAATGACTTTAATACTTGGAGAACATTCTTTCATGTCACAAGATTTTTCACTCCTTACAGATTTTGTAGAGTCTCATTTATCATTCCAGATCCCTTAAATGAGTGCTCAAGACACACTTTGTGGCACCAAAGCAGCAGAATTAGATGAAATCTCACAAAAATGCTCAAACTATCAGCTCAGGTAGCTGCCCCTTCAAATTGCTAGCTTGATAAAAACAAATATTGCCACGGGAATCCATCCAAATAATCTGAAATTACTCAAAGTGTTCCCAGTCTTTTAACAATGTAATAGATCGTCACGAAAACAATATCGACAGATATCAATGTTACCAACCTTATATAGACCTTTTGAAAAACACATCGCCCTTCATCTTCGCCATACTCATGTTTCAAAGAAAAGGATTCATTCCGCAATTCCCCCACAAAGATGGTTCATACATGACTAGCTGCTATACATGACGGAAGAATAATCGAAGTAATTTATTTTGATTTTAAAAAGCCTTTGATTTAGCAGATCATGAAATATTGATGAAAAAGACTCACGGTATGCAAAATCAGTTATAATTAGCGTGATTGGTTCGAATCTTACCTAACAGGAAGGCAACAGTGCGTCTCCGTGGCCAATACTACATCTCTATTGCAATACTGCCATAGTGGAATCCCTCAATACTCTATTCTTGGCACTTTGCACTTTCTTCTTTCAATAATGACTTACCACTCATATGAAAGCCACTACAACGGCACTTTATGCGGATGACACAGCCTTACATGCCATATATGATACTATCCCTTCCTTTGAAGACAATTTACATATTGTGGTGCGAAACCAAACAAGTGTAATTAAACACAGAACAAACTAACTGTGTGCCAATTATATCTAGGCAAAGACTAAAGAAATTAGTGGATAGCAATATATTTGCTCAGCGAACTAAATTAAGTAACGTAGAAAATGAAACACTTCTAGGAGTAAGTTTTTTACAAGCATTAATCGTGGGAAAATCAAATAAAACAGGTTTGTTCTGCAATATCTTACATAATAGCTTTAAGGAACAGACAATATTCGTATGTGCCATAATCTATGCTAAAATGCTTTATGATGAATATATATTGCTTTTGCTTGATTATGGAAGCTACTAAGCTCAACTCCTAACACGACCTGCTAGAATTATTACAAGAAAAGACTGCCCTTCCTCGCATGTAATCGATAATTTATAGTGTTTACCTTTAAATTATAGAGTAAAGTACTTTAAAGCTATTTTGATATATTCATCTTTTCAACATATAGCTTCACAATATATCAATGATCTACTAAGTCCAGCTTCCAATATAATTTCATACAATATACGGCTTATTTTGAACTATAATCTTCCTTAGCTTTAACATATTTCGCAGTAGTATTGTGGAATATCATTTACAATGATATTAAACAAACATCAACACTCTCTTCTTTTAAGAACGCACCTCACAAATGTCTTCTTTCTGATTATGCAATAGCTCAAAGAAATTGAGATAAGTAACTTGGATACTCCAACTACTTTCCCATCTCCCAAACCTACATGAACATCTTATGTATGTTTAATCTAATTTGTATATGTATGTGTGTTTATGAATATTTTAATAATTCCATGTGAGCGTGTCAGACGCTGTAGAAAGTAAAAGTTTTATTTGTAAATATACATTGCATTTATAGTTTTAATATTATATAATTTTAGGACTACATGTACGATTGGCTGATTCAGAACGAAATGTATTATACTCAGAAAATAAGGTAATTATTTATAATAATAATAATAATAATTATTAGTCATGGGTAACGTGAATTCCGATGGTCTATTAATAGCATAATTGATCACTCGGTATGTAAGTATTTGTGTGTGCATGACCATGCATATGCATGTATGTACATATCAAACGCATTCTCCGTCTATGCGTCTAGTCAAATTCAATAATATTAGTACAGGATTCTAAAGTTCAGGTTTATAATTTTGCAGTGACGCATTAATGATTCTATTTGTGAATGGAAGAAAACTTTCTGATTATTGAAATCGAATTCGTCTTTGGACAGCATTCTTTGAATGTCATTAATATTTTAGTTTAAACATTTGATAATCACTTTTTATCATTCAATACAATTCGTGAATGTTTTGTTTTAACACACTTCAGTGAAGCTGTCTACATTTGACTTTGTCTTTAATTTTCAATAAAATCATATAGTACCTACATAAACATTATGCTAACTGATATTGACTATTAGGTCCCAGGTACCTCCGTGGTTAGCGTTCGAGGCTTGTAACTATGCGTATGTAGACCTGAATTATGCCTAGACCACCGTGTTGTGTCCTAGAGCAAGGTACTTCACTCCAACTGCCTGTGAGAAACCGATTTTGTTATGTTCAAAATGTGTAAAACATTCTGTATATACCTACATTGTCATTTTGAGCACATTTGCACGGGATAATTTTTTATGTATTTTCAGCATCTGACCACCTACCTGATGCACATTATGTCTGCTTATTGTAAAATCTGCACCTGGGAAAGCAGTGATTGTTTGTACCTGTGTCAATATTTGATCCATATCTTTTACTTGAAAAGATAACAGTTGGTTGATATTGATTCAAAGTTTCAATAGTTGTTGCAAAGTTTGGATATAATTTGATTTCATAAGGAAAAATCCAGATCTTAGCAGTATCTCGGTATTGACACAATTCTGGCTTAACTTAACGCATCATTTTATAGTTACCATACCGTAGCGAAACATTAGGTTCTCTGATTAAGTTTCACAAAAATCTAACAGACTTATAAACTTGTTCCCCGTGCATCTCAATAATCCGAATTGATCTTCGTTGTTTACTATATAGTTTATCATCGTTGTTCTTTATGTTTTTTTTTTTCACAGTTCCAAAATGAACTTTATGGCAATATTGAACAGGAAAACCAACATATCGACAATAGATCTAATGGATCTTAGTGATCTAACAACTATATCACTCATAGTTTCAAAGCCAAGAATATCAACACGAGTGTTTGAAAATAATATCCATATCTTTAAAACCCCACAGTAGATTTTGAATACAATTTTTGCATATATCTCCATTCACCTAATATATTATTCTAGACACATATAAAAATACTAATTTGTTTTCCTTTGATTTAAATGTGATCCTTGTGGTCTGATCACCATTACATCCCTGATTAACGAGCATGCCGATCACCGAGCTTGTCTGATTAAGCTTTATGTCTCAGCCGATTGAATCAATCGGTCAAAATGTTTGAAGAAACCATAACCACTTAGAAACAAAAATCAGCTGAGACTAATAGCTGATACTTTGGTGTCTCGGGTCCAATGCATCGGCTGATATAATATTTCTTATGCAAAAATTAGTGATAAATCATACCACAGATCCGACTGTTTTTTCAAGACAGAGGCGTTGGATTTGAAACAAGATTTCCACTGCAATTATATTATAAGCAATTGTTCTTGCAAACTATGTAGTAGCTATTTATCTCAGCTGCGTTCCTGTTGGAGTGAGCCTGATCTCTTTAATATTTGCATGAATTGTGCAAATTGGTTGAGACATTAAGGAATTGCAAAAAAACCTAAAGCATTCCAGATTCCCATGACATTAGTTATCATCATTGGTGACTCAATCTATAAAACATTTAATTACGTAATTAGGATTTAGCAGCAACATTAATTACGTTGTGACGGTGCAAATAACGCTTAGAATGGTACTATGGATCTGCTTATATATATATATATATATATATATATATATATATATATATATATATATATATCTATATATATATATATATAGAGAGAGAGAGAGAGAGAGAGAGATAGAGAGAGAAACCCGTGCCCATTCCACTCCAAATCTGGATACCCAGAAAAGTAATCTAGTAATCTGGATGTCCAATTAGCAATACCGTAACCCATTTTCAATGAAAATAACTAAAGTACAGTAAATCGAGTTATGTCGCCAAATGTCTAAACAAATTGTTTATTTCATGACATGATATAATCAAAATCTAAACTTTACTCTACGTTCAGAATTAGTATTAGCCTTATCCATGATAGGAGTACAAGAGCTTATGATCAATAACTTCTTTTTGAGGAATAAAGATTTTATTATTATTATATTTTGTTCTCTAATATAAACATTTTTTAACATCATTGCAACCTATGTGTGTTTTCTTTCCCCTTAGGCCACATATTAATGTAACATGCAAGTTACCTATTCTATTTTAATAGGTTAAATTATCTGTCTCTCAGACTTCAGAAAAGATATTATTATTATAATGTACCTCCATACAATTATGAAAGGGTAATTCATTTTTGAAGGGACTAACTTGTAGACTGATTTAAGAACAACTATAATCTCAGCATATAACTGTCTAACCATGATCAGTCTAGCAATGGTTGCTCAAGTAAACGTGATTACTTTGAGTGCAAATTGATGTTTAGTGTCTCCTTCCTGGGTAATTATTGTTCTAGCATACCCTCATTGTTTTCAGAAAGTAAATATGAAACGCTGCGTGATATGAGGGAGTGACATCATTACACATGACTGACTGTGCCAAGTAGGTACCAAACCTTGAGTAGACATTGCCATGTGGATTGAATAACAGCTAACAGCCTCGTTGCTTATACAAATTGAATGTTCATCATATTAATCAAATTCATTCTAAACATTAGTCATAAAAAAACAATGAGTTTAACCGACCGGACTGTGGCTATGAGAGAAACGGTCTGATGGCAATATACTTTTCTAAACCCATTTATATATATATATATATATATATATATATATATATATATATATATATATATATATATATATATATATATATATATATATATATATAATTCTGAGTGTGAATAAAGTGAATAAAATTCTTTTAATTCAATGAATATGGGTTATATCAACAAAGTTAAATCACATTTAACACCACTGGTGGACGTGACTTGCATTTAGATTTTTTCCAGAAAACGAGAATGAAGTAATTGTTTCTAAATATATAGAGATCGTCCGTTTCTTTCAAAGTATGTTGTGCCTGAAGAAGCATATAGTAAATGCAAAACAAGTCGCACAAATATATCGGCGTTTGTGTTGTTTTTTTATTTCAATTTTGACTTTTTATAACAACATAATGGTATCAAAAAATGATTAACCAGGCGAAAGGACGTCTTTACCATTTCAAATTATAAAACTTTCAGAAAAACAAATTAAAAGCAGTCTTCACAGCAGCTTTTTTGAACAATTGTGTTGAAGAAGGATTTATTCCGTCAGGACTACGATTGAAACTTAAAATTTACATCGGAAATGGTAGTCAAGATTTCCAAAAATCAATTAACAACCTTTTGGATAAAGTTTCACTTAATATATACGAGTTACTTGCAGACGAGCAACAGAAAAGATCCCTAGACACAGGATTGCAGAAGGAAAGCACTCGAGATGATCTGAAGAAGAAACTTGACGGACATAGTCTTTTAGTCTTTGATCAATAATTATATGCAAAAAACAGAACGTTCGAAAAATAATATACTTCTGAAGCAAAACAAAATAATTTGACAAATTACGACACAATAAGGAACAAGATCAACGAGAAAAGAAAATTGGAGAACAGTATGCTATGTATAAATAACAGCATTCAAACAGCAAAGCATCACAATAGCAGGAAGAAAAAAAAAACAGTAAGAAAAGAAATCTTCAAAACAAAAACAAACTGCGACATGGAAAAGTAACAAACTTACAGCTGCTGCCAAAACTTCAACAAACCAAACAGTTGACATAAAAACGTTTGTAAATTCACACAAAAATGGTACAAAAAGAATCAAAAACAGCAGCGAAAAAAACTGGACTCCTCAGGGCACAACAAAGAAGACCTACCCAGAAGCCTTAAAGATGGAGGAATCATAAACAATGACCATGACAAACACATTGCCAAACCTGGTCAAGATTATAAAACAACTAATAGAAAGGTAAAAAGTAGAAGACTCCAGAGATTCAGATGTAGGAGACAATGGTAAAAAAAATGTGGCGAAAACAAATTCGGAGATGTAAAGAGACAGTGTTAAATCTCTCACGTAGAAAACTAACTGACATTGACTATTAACTTACAGTTAAGGGACTACAGTTGTGTCCCAAACCAAAATGACAAAATTAAATCAGCTGAAGAAATGTTTAAGTGTTCGAGATGCCTAAAATTGAAAGATGTTTTTATGATAAAGCAGAGAACAATTTTGAGTGTAAATCAAATTCTTTCAATTCAAAGAATATGCGTTATTTCAACAAAATTAAATCATTTTTTACACCACCTGGTGGACTGTGACATCAAAGCTATCAAAAAAGAAATATTACATGATGGTCCTCAAAAGCGACATTATAGTAATATTTCTAAAGAAGAAATGGAGTCTTTACGTAATCTAATTAATAACGAGAGTACTGTGATTACAAAGGCTGATAAATCAAACACTATTAATTATTATAATCAGGAAGACTACGTTAAACAGGTTGAGCGTCAATTAAAATGACGAAAAGTAATACAAAAAAATTAACGAAGACCCTTCATTAGAAATTAAATCAAACATTTTTACATGCATTGATGAAATATCTAAGAATATTAGTAGTTAAGGGTGGGTACTGAGAGCCAAAATTTTTTGATGGCACTATAGAGCCAAGATGGCGGCGTGTGTTTTTTAATGTGGTGGGTACTGAGAGCCAAAAATTTTTGATGGCACTATAGAGCCAAGATGTCGGCGTGTGTTTTTTTAATGTTGTGGGAGTTGTTTGAGTTTAGGATAAAAGGAGGAGAGTTCGCTTTAGGATTCCAATGTTCTTTTATTGGAATCCTCCTTCTCCTTCTCCTTTTTAACCGGTGAAGACGTGGTTTTTATATATATTAGAATTTCCGACGTGAAGGAAAAAAACATCCTTTTCACCTAAAAGAAAACTACTTTTGATAAAAAAACCATTAGATCGATAGAAAGAGAGAGAAAGGTGATATTCATTATTTTTTTTTCAAATTCAATAAAAAAAATAGAGGGAAAAAAAAGGTTTTTAACTTTTTTTAGATCGATAGAAAGAAAGAGAAAAGTGATATTCATTATTTTTTTTTTTTCAAATTCAATAAAAAAATAGAGGGAAAAAAAAGGTTTTTAACTTTTTTTAGATCGATAGAAAGAAAGAGAAAGGTGATATTCATTATTTTTTTTTTTTTCAAATTCAATAAAAAACAACACAACGCCATTTTTTTTCAATAATTCACAAAATGGTTTTATTCAACAAGAACTATTCCAACATTATAAAACAATTCACAAAATGGTTTATTCAACAAGAACTATTGCAACATTATAAAAAACTAACTATGTAACAAAGAAAATGTTTTTTCAAACAGGAACATATTTACAAGGTTGACAACGTTGGGAAGGTAAAGTAAATGTCAAACTTTCTACATGGACATCATCATTTTGATGTACATTACGATGGTGAGCTAAAGACAAGAGATAACCATAACGTTCACAAAACCATTGTTGTACTTTAGCATCGTTTCGAACATAGTCACTATCAAAATAAGTCAATAAATGTTCTAAGGAATATCCAAGACTGCGTTGATGAAGATAATGAACACAATATTGTCCACACACCATTGAATCTGATCCTTGTAGTCTCACATTATTGAATCGAGTCGAGACGGCATTTCTTCTCATAAACTCGATGATGTCTTTTTCCAAAGGAGGTAATCCATATGAATCAAAATATTCCACACCATTGTGATTGTTGGGAAAGTACACGGCAATCCAATGGGTTCCTGGTAGATGACTGTCGTCAGTATTGATGACATAGGCATGAACGTTTTTTGGTTTACGATGAGGTAGTTCATCTTTAGCACATACCACAGGATTCCAAGAAGAAGTATAGGAACCGCGATTCAATAAGTAATGAAGTTCCCTGGTATCCATTTTTGTCCTTCAACAACAGAAATATTGAGTCAGCAATGCACACCTGACTTTATGCTTGAATTGTTCTGTCTTGTAATTCCAAGAATATTCACGTCGGATAGGTTCTGCACTCTGATGAATGAGTCCTTCGATCCGTTTGATCTCCAGAGAAGTCAATGGAGGAAAAGAAGAAGTCTGTAAGACTTTATACCACTGTGTCAACACGTGTTCATCTGAGAGTTGTGTCCAGGCCGTTTCCAAATATTCATCCAATTGTTCTTCACCTGTCAACATCATACATTTGTCGTGTTGTATCTGACTGGGATGATCGTTTTGACATCCATAACATTGTTCTTTAATCAGACTGTTAATGATTGGACTCAATTCCTGAGCATAACAGGTCACTAACTGTTTTTCGTGTTCTGGCCATCGACAAACCATAAATCCAGTAAACACAGGAACGGAATGGTTTTCTTCTTCTTTGTCTTCTTTTTTTTCTTCTATTTGAGGTACTAAATAAATGACTTCGTCATTATCATTATCCTTTGTGGTAGTTGGTGACTGGTGAATCACTTCACAAAATCCCTCATCTATCTCGATAGGTTCTTCTACGTTCTGCATCTTTTGTTTCTTCTAATAGTCTACAATGACTTCTCTCAAACTGTTGATCTCTAGAGTGTTATCAAATTCTGCATACAAGATGACGTTCACTGTCTGGGTTAGAGCTTGACCAAACTGAAGTTCCACACGAAGGGGGCCTGATTTTATAGGGTGGAAATGTCCTTCATCGCTGCCTTGGTCCGGAGTGAAATCAAATCCCCACAAGGCATACCCTCCTGCATAATCCTCGTACGTAATGCCGTGGCTACTGTCTCGGCCTAACTGTCCTGTGGCTTCATACAGGGTCAAGTAAGATCGTAAGTAATTTCTCTCGCCACCAAAGTCAGGTTCAAAAGGTCTGGTACACAAGGTCTTGCCATCTCGACTGACATCTATCTTGGTGACGTTAAAGTGTTCAAACTGGAACGGATTCTGACTGATGGCTCCGTTGAAGGCTGCATTAGAAACCATACCAATGATCAAACGTTTAGGGAGCTGTCCTTGGAAGATGTGATCTTCGACTATGGATCGGAGTCCAGCGGCTGCAGTAAAGGTTTTCACTTCCACACGTCTAAGAGGATACTTAGCAGTGGTTCTGCTCAAGGTTTGACTGATGTCGTTAGCTACTTTGGGTAAGACTTCTACACGTCGCACATAAAGTTTGGCTTGTTGAATGATGGTTTTCCACTCGTTAGCAAAAGCTATCAAATGGAAAGCGGCACTACTGCGATTCAGTCTCAGACGTACATCTACTCCGTTCAACAAATACTTGTCTTGCAACCACATGTCCAAATGCAAACGATCCATCAGTTCTAAACTGTTTCCTCTGATTTTCTTTCGGCGTTCGTTAAATCCCACATTATGGGGATCTGCTGGAATTATTTTATGAGCAGCATCATCAGTCTGGTCAATCCTTTCCCCTGTTGACGGGGTTATGTCGTTGAAGGCACCCGCGGTGTCAGGTTTCCAGACCACCGAAGCATCCAGATGAGTGTTCTTGGCATCTTTTCCGTACGACAAGAGATTTTCCAAATAAGCACGGTAAGGGTAAGTATCCAAACTGCTGCTGATCAGTTTGTTATTCAAGTACAAATCTACTCCACTGAACAAAGAATGAAAGAAATTATTGACGGGAGCTACTAGGGAAGCTTCCACAGGAAGGCTGTTGTCACTTTTTTGTACTAGCAGTTTCAGGTACAAGTAACTGTTATTCAGATCGATGTAATCTTCGGTTTGTCCTTTGATATCAAATTCGATAGGAGCTGAATCCGTCAAAGACGATACAGGATGAAATTCCACCCATTGGGATTCTTGCATTGTCATCATGGTGGGACGCATAGAAAACAGTTCTAGTTCGGACTTGGTACATTCGCAAGAATCTCGGTGCATCATTTTCACAGTTTAGTAATCAAATACGTCTAATTCTCTACCAGTTCTTCTTCTTTTCTTATTTTTTCTGGAAGTACTACTGTCGTGTGTTCTTTTATGAACTTTGAAAGGATTTTGAGGTTGTCGTCTCTTTCTACCTTGTCCTTGCTGCTGTGAAGTAATGCCAGAGTCTGAAGCGTGAAGCGTATTTATAGGATTTTCTCGGAGACCTAAAAGATCTTTACCAGTCGTCATCAACACATTTTTGCCTGCTCTCAAAAAGGCTTCTTTAGGATTTTGTTTGTCGATGAGGACGTTTTGCAAAAATTCTTTTCCTTGTGTCAAAGCAGCATCTTTTAAGGCATGAAATCCTCGAGTCACCATCGGTTTCAAAATAGGAGCTACCGTCCGAAAAGCTGATTTTAACATATCTCCTAAACCATGTCCTCGTTGTCGAGCCACTCCTTGGTACACT
Source organism: Margaritifera margaritifera (assembly GCA_029931535.1). Classification (NCBI taxonomy): domain Eukaryota; kingdom Metazoa; phylum Mollusca; class Bivalvia; order Unionida; family Margaritiferidae; genus Margaritifera; species Margaritifera margaritifera. The sequence goes on from JAQPZY010001681.1 coordinate 3,906,126, forward strand.
GGATACATTTTTTTTGAGGAATGTTAGAGAACTTGTTTTTTTCGAAAATGTAGTTTCACCGTGACTTTTCCTTGGTCAATGAATGGAACACTTTGTCCTAAATCTCCTTTTATACTAATCTGGACACTGTCAAAATACGATTTACTGACTGGAAGATAATGAGGATGTACAAATTCACGGTGAACGTGAAAGGTGTTGCCACCAACACTAGCATTACTAGTGGTAGTACTTCCACCCTCTTCGTCCACAGTAACACTAGAACCACCACCACCACCAATATCTAATTTGAAAGGAATGACTCTCAGTAAGGGAGCAGAGGTGTGTCCCACCACGTTGTACTCCACCACATCAGAGTAGACAAACATTAAATTCAGTCCACCATTCAATTCGATAGGATGTTTAAATTTATGTCCAAATTCTACGTTGGTTCCAAACTCTAAATCACTTTCAGCGGTAAAATCTTTATTTCCACCCAAAATACCAAACAATCCAGAGCAAAATTCAATGGTTAAGTATTTTCTCTCTTCCAAAGGTAAACCTTTATCTTTCTCAGTAAGGAGTTGCCCTCTCTCTTTGAAAAATTGGACAATTAAACGTCGTGCCAAAGCATGGTAAGCAATTCTTACAAATTTATTGGCTGCTGATATGGCTTGGCTAAATTGGCGTGCAAACTGGGTTCTAATGGTGTCCACCAAATGTTCAGGACTAAAATAATACCCTGTAGGAATTCTCAGAGTAATCTGAGAATAGACAGTAGGACTAGTAGATTTAGGATCTGGTACTAACTTTTTGAATGATCCTTTCATGTCTGGATCTTCAGGGTCTTCTTTCCAGATTTCAGGATCATTATTTACCAAGTGATCATGTATTTTTTTGTTCAAGATTTGTACAACCATAGTGTTTTGAGTTTTGTTGATGTTTACGATTTGCGTAGGATGAATGATTTCTACCAAACTCACTTCCCAATGAGCATCGTGATCCAATTGAATGGCTTGAGGTAATTTGGCCGTGAAACAACATAAGGTGTTGTTGGGAAACACATCCATGGAACTGTCACTAGGTAACGTTAAATAAAATTGGTCATTCATAGTTCCAAAGTAGTGGTTCTGGTGTCCGAGGTGTCACTCAAGTGAACAGAAGAAGGATGTTCAAAAGGTTCCAAAAGAGGACTGGTAGTATTTTGGTGGTGGTGGTAACTGGACGAAGAAGAAGAAGGTGGACTGGCGTTGTTGTTGTGGTGACTATTGTCGTTCGTGTTCGTAAATTTCAAAGAGGGACTGGGTAAAAGATAACCGATGCAACTGCTCAGTAAAATGGTCCACAATTGTTTGTCTCCTTGTTGTAAACTCAAATTGGCAATAGCTGCTCCGATGACACAATACACTACAAAGATTTGGCAGAAAAAGACGATTTGATTTTTAGGCACACGTTCTCCACACCACACCCAAAGGGGTTGTTTTTGTAATTCTTGAAGAGAAGAACTTTCCGAAGGAGTCGTCTGGGTGGCTACTGTGTTGAATGGCATGTTGTGAGTTTACTTCTTTTTCTTTTTATAGTCGACGACTTGAGAAGCTGCAATCCAAGAATCAAAACTAGGGGGATATCCTTTCCAACGTACTTTGACTTCTTCTATTCGACGTTTACCAACTTTACGTGTTCTTTGTTCGAGAATGCTTTCGATGTCGTACAAGGTGTCTTCTTTTTTGGTCACTCGTTGTAACTCAGGCAAGTAAAATGTTCCTTTGAGTACTTCACCGTGCATGTCTTCCAATTTATAGACGGGAGGATCACGTCCACGGACGGGGGTAGTGACACGAAACAATTCGGTAGTCCAGTTAGGTAAATAACCTTTGTCAAAAGTACGTTTGGTTTTTCCGATGCGAACCCAATCTCCCGTCTTTAATAACTTCAACAAGGATGTTTTCTTTTTCTTCTTTTTTTTGGTCTGCTGGGGTGAACCAAATAATTTATCAAACACAGACACTTCGTTTTCAGGGCTGACGTCTTCGGGGGTACATCCAATGCTACGATGGTACGATTGATTGTACGCTTTGACCAAATGAGGTAACACGTCGATGTACTTGAGAGTATGTTGATGTGTAAAATATTTCCACATGCGTTCTTTCAAAGTTCTTTGAAAACGTTCCACAATACTGGCTTTGGTTTCAGGATTTTCGGTCGTAAAAAAATGAATTTGTCTTTGTTTCAATTCTTTTTGAAAAGCTTGGTTTAGAAATTCGGTACCTTTGTCCGTTTGCCATCGTAAAGGTTGACGTCCACTTTGTTTCAAGACCAATTTTAAGGCTCGTACCAATTCGGTACTGCTTTTAGAAGTCAAAGGCACGACCCAAGCAAATTTGGAAAACACGTCGATGACACAAAACAAATATTTGTGACCACGATTGTAAGTGGCTAAATGAGAGACGTCCGCTAAATCGGCTTGCCATTGATGATCGATCCCTTCCACTTGAGTAGTACTTCTAGAAAATTTACGTCGAATGGGCTTGTGTAACGTGTACGTTGATTGTTCTTGTAACCATCGTCGTACTTCAGGCAAACGTACACTTTTCAATTGACTTTTAGCAGCTCGATATAATTTTTGAACTCCTCCGTAACCAGCAGCATGACCAGGATTGTAATAAATGGTGGCTAACAGTTTCTCCATGATGATGATGATTTTCCTCAAGAATAAGTTAACCAATTTCCAATACTCTTTTCTTCGTGAGGTATCTTTTTGGATTGTTGTTGTTTACGTGTCCGACGTGCTACTGGGGTAAAAGAGGGAGTTCGAACATCAGGGGTTATCGGTTCTGTTTTGACTTCTTTCTTTACTTCTTTCTTTTTCTCTTCTGAGGGTAAAGGGGTAGACCTCTTCTTTTTTATCCAATCCGGGGTGGCTAACTTTTTTATTTTTTTAAGAGGTGGAGTTAGTAAAAACTCTTCTTCTTCTTCTTCTTCTTCTTCTTCTTTTTCTTCTTTTTCTTTTTTGATAGTCACTTTAGGTTCGCTTTTCATGAGAGCCTTAAAATCTCTCAGAGTGGGTGAAGCTGTTTCGTCGACTGCTTTTTGGCGAAAGAGTTGTAGACGTTGTAAAAGTTGACCGTACCGTTGGGATTTTTCTGTTTCAGACACATTGTTTTGTTCCATCAGGGATTGTAATTCTTGTTGTAACTGAGACATTTCGTTAAGATTAGGATTGGGTGGTAAATGAGGTATCCGTTGTTCGTTCCAACGATGAAATTCCATCCATCGTTTGTAAGGTACTAAAGTCAGTTTTCGTCCTTCCATTTCATTCAAAGGTACCAAAAAGGTGTGGTCATTTCAGAGAAGGGTGGTCCTTTTTATCTTCTTTTTTTGGTTATCGCATGACCCCTCCTAAAAGTGGTCCAGCAATCGTTCCTAATAAAGGAGCGGCTATTTTTAACAGCGGTCCTAACAGCATAGGTAGAAATCCTCCTCGTTGTACCAACATTTTTTTCTTTTGTTGAAGAGGTATTTTCTTTTTCACCATTTGACGAAGAACATTCCGATGTTTCCCTAATTTTTGTTTCTGTATCTTAGACAAAGGTACCGTTCCTTTCAACACGTTCAAACAACATTCACACACGGTATCAATGATTTCTTTAGGAGCTGTTTGAATGAGTTGTTTTCGCATGGGAGAATTGGATTTGCTCAAGACAGACAAGACATCCAAATGTTTAGCCAGACGAGGGGGAAGTCGTCGTCCTTTTTTGGTGGTTTTCTTCTTTTCTTGGTGGTGTACACGTTTGGGAGCCATCTTTTTTAGTCGGTAGAAAACAAGTCTGAAGTCTTTTAGCAGGGTACCCTTCTATTTTATACTGGAACAGTTCTCCACTGATTGTCTGCACGACGTACCAACTTCACGACAGGTCTGACTCGACGTTGAGGTGTTTTCAAAGGACTAAATCGTCTCAATTCTTCTTTGGATAAATCCACTAAACTTTGTAAGATACCAGTTCTTTCTTGGACTTTGGTTTTAGGGGATGGTACTTTGTGGGTGGCTGCTGCCATGGCTAAATCAGCTGAAGTCGACGGTCCCGACGGGGTCACTTTCGAAATAGGTTTCCATTTTTGCATCAAATTAGGAAACACGGATCTTAAGTCTGGTTTTACAGGCATCATGGTAAAAGGGGGTGGTGAAGAAGACAAAGAGGAAGAAGTGGACGCAAAAGGAGACCTCGTCACTGCTGGTGGTGATGGTAAGGGTAGTGGTGGTGTTTTGCGGGTGTACGTTTGCGTCCTGGTTGCAGTACCTCTTTTACGTCGGGTGTTAGTGGTGGTAGTAGGTGTGGTTTTTTTCTTCTTTTGGGTACGACTTTTCTTTTTCTTGGGGCTGGTTTTCTTCTTCTTTGGACTTTTCTTCTTCTTTTTAGGAGTTGTTTTGGTTTTGGTATCATTAGGATCCCATTTCAAAAGGGAACGAATCATAACCCCTCCTAAAGAACCACTTCCACCAGGAGTTAAAATGATTTGTTTTTTAGTCCGTGAATCGATTCTAGGATCAGCCAGTTGTGACAATGCCGATTTATGTCTTTGAAAAAAACGTTGAGTTTGATGAGGGATGTGAATGATACCTTGTAGTAATTGACGTGCTGTCAAAGTAAACCATCGTAACACTTCTTTAAGACTCGCTTCTAACAAATGAGCACGGACTTGTGCATTTTTTTCACGACTGATGCCATACAAGGCACGAATCAATTTAGCCGAAGGATGAGATTGAAAGGAAGTCATCTTCTCTCCAAAAAGAGTGTGAGACAGAAATGACGTCGTAGGTTGTTTTTATAGTTTTTTTTTTTAAAAATGGGCTGAAGGGGACGTGTAAATGACAGGACCCCCTTCTTCACTCCAAGAGTGAAAGATACTGGCACGAAATCTCAAATAGTCAGGAGTGGTCGGTTTTAAGTCAATGAGTAAATACTCGTGAGGGGTTTGAGTGGCATCGTCGTACGCATAATTGAGCCAAGGAGCTCCTAACTGTTTGGCTAACACTTGTACTTGAGATTTGTCTCTGGGACTTTTAAACAAGACAACGTAATGAGAATTCAAACTGATGGTTCGATGGGCTTTACTTTGTTGAAATAAATTTTGAGTAATGTAGACAATGCTGGCATTACGATGGTGTCCTTTTCGTGTAAACCAAAGTTTAATTTCTTCTTCGTCTTCTCCTAACATGTCATCAAAAATAACTAAATGAGTTTGACTCACGTCAGACACGATTCCATCGTCTTCGTGAGGAATACCATCCATAAAGGAAATGGTTTCTCCTTGACTTTCTTTCAATAACGTGTAAGACGGTTGCCACTCTTTGTAACACCACACGATGCGTTGAGGTGGACGATCAAACAAATCAGTTTTGTGTTCGATCAATCGTTTGACAAATTCGGTTTTACCTGAACCACTCGGTCCAGCAATTAACATGTTAAATGGATGGCGCAGATACAAAGCATTCCAACTTTGACGATCTAACTTTTCGTCAATTACTTTCACCACAGAAGAGGAGGAGGAAGCAGACGAGGTAGAAGAAGATGTAGCCATGATTGAGGTAAGAAGATTTTTGAGAAGAAGACAAAAAATCCAAGGCATTTTATACGATTTTCATACACGTTTATTTTTTAGAGAAAAAAAGTAACTTACCAACCAACAAAATAACATATTTTTTACAAGTCATTCATTTTTTACAGTACGAGTGAGAAAATAGCAAAGTAAAATCATCAGGTACACAATGAAGGGTCCTACGGAAACCATCAAACTGTCATATAAACACGTCAATGTACAACAATAGTTTCGTGTCCTAGTCATGAAAGACACTGTGTTTTGGGGTGACATTCTTCTTCTCGTCTTTTGTTTTTTTTGAATCCTCTGACGGTAGCGGTGGTGGTGGTAAAGAAGGGTGGTGTTCCTCCTCAAGAGGTATTGGAACCACACAGTGGTGGTGTCAGGTACTTCTTCTTCTTTTTCTTCTTTTAGGGTTTCCCATCGAGGTTCCCCTTTTTTCACTTTTAGAACCTTATGGATAAGTGGCCAAATCTTTGCTGAACTGGGCCACTTCTTGTAACCAATATTGGAAACCAAGGTTTCTTCAGGGTCGTACATCTTTCCAATGGAAAAGGTGTTGGTGTAACTCACTAGCAAAACACACTTCTTGAAATGTTTTATACACAGATAAAGTGTGACGAATATCTTCTTCACATGGAAGTGCGTCACTAATTTTCATTACACCTCTCAACGCTTTACGTACAATGTGTCTTTCGTGGACTGATAAAATTAAGTTTTTATAGTCTTCATCTTCTTCTACTAAGTCCGAAGAAGAACACAGGGTCATATTGTTTTTTGGAACTCAACAACAATTGAGTCCAAAACAACCACGGATCGTTCAAAAGAATCCAAGGCAAACACTTGTCCTCAAAAATAGTCCACAACGAATGTCCTGGAAAACGAATTCCAAGATAAGAAGTCACTAAGACACATACCACATAACGTCCAAAATTTAATGGACACAGTTCTTGTATCACTTTTTTATAATCCTCTAAGGTCTTAATTTTATCTATGCTTTCCTTCCACGGAATCCGTTTCACCAGTGGCGTGTAGAGTTCAGGCATACCCACTCTTTTATAGCCAGGCTGTGTCAAACAATACTAGACACTTAGTGGTGACGGGCTAGATCTTTGGCAAACTCTTGGTAAATCTTTTCGCGCACTTCCAAAGGCAAGCCACGAATGTACTCTGGTAAAAGTTTCCGTATTCTTCTAAAGAAGAAGTATTCTCCTCCGACATGGAATTTTTTTAAAAAACTACTACTTCTTCTTCTGTTTGGCATCTGGCTCATCGTACCCGTACTCTTCTAAGGCTACTAAAGGTAAGAAGTGACAGTGCGGAGACCATCTGGCATGTTCAATGTAAGCTGAGTCGGTAGGCTCCCAATGGCGAAGTTCCACACCGCAACTAAAACATTGAACTTTATCTCCTTCTCCCGTGTATTTAAATCCAGATCTAGCTAAACCTTCCGGTTTAGGTCCTTCTAGAAATTTTGGCCACTTGTCTTGGAATGACTCCAGTCGACTTTCATACTTGGAATAACCAAATAAAGTCACAGGTATTCTGATATGCAAATAGGGATCCACATTCACCTTGTTGTCATTAACGTCAATACCAAACCGTACAGAATCCGTTTCATCGCATGGTACTGCATCACACTCCAAGTCGTGGTGACTCATCTTTTTTTTTCTTCTTGCTTCTTGGTCCACGTTGAAAGTGAGAATGAAGGGTTAGGTTTGGAAGGGGTTCCTTTTTTATACTTCTCCAAATCGGCGTGTCCGTAAGGTAAAGTCGTGTGATCTGGAAGTCTCACTCTTTTTTGGTACACGATGCGATACACTTTTTGAACAGGTCGAGTCACAATTTTATGATTTGGTAGGCGAACAATCTTGTGAGGTTCTAACGTGGCTACTTGAAAATCTTTCACTTGTCCAGACAGCAGAGCATTTTTTAAAACCTCAAAGTTCACGACTTGGTTAGTTCGATAATTCAGAGTCAATCCTTTGACTTTACAGGAAGTGTGAAGTTGACCTTGAGGGTCTCGGTATCGGTACCCATAATTTTTAGGACCACCGCTAGCAAAACTCAGGATGGTATCTTGAGGGTGCTCGTCTGTCCAGGCTCCTAATCGATCTCCTTGAATGGTAGGGTGGGGACAACCGGGACGATGAATGTAAATGCAACTGTCAGTATCAAAATACAGAACACGATCTCCCAAGACTTCTAATGCTTCGTCATACAATTTTAAACGAGCATGAGCAGTCACGTAGGCGGCAATGACTACGTTACTAAACTTGTCAGGTTTAACAAACTTGGGTTCATCTTCAAAATTAACAATGATCAAATCCTCACGGACGATTTCGACGTGCTTGACTAAAATACTTTTGTCGTCCACCAGTTGAAAGTAACGATAAGGATCGTCCACGTATTCCGTTTTGGGTAAGATCGTACGTTGAGCCATTTTTCCCCACAAACAATTCAACATCACTTTAGCAAACGATCTTTTTCCTTCATTTTTTTCTACCTCTTCTAAAGTGATGCCTTCGATGTTACGGTATTCTTCTTTGAATCGAACTTTGTCTTCGGGAGTTTGACACCACAAAGGATAACCACTAGCTTCTTGTTTCAGTTTGAGAAATTGGTTCACGTACCCCGAAAAAATGCCTGGATGATGAGTAGCGTCGTCCTTTTGGTATTGGGCTGTCGTTGGAAAGTGCCAAATTTCATACACGTTCAATAAACGGTATCCACGATCCAATGCCCGAAACAATTCGGCACTGACCCACGTTCCTATCATTGAACGTTCTTCCTCTGTGTGGTGACAGGGATGATCTTGGTTACACATTTCGGCACACGTCCGACATAAAGGAAACATCAATTTTCCTTGACAATGGCAAGGTAAGATGGGATGAAACAAGTTTGTGGGAGGTAAAACTTTACATTTGATCAATCCTTCGTATTGACGAATCTGTTCCACGTCGATGTGCTCTGTTAAAATTTCAGGGTGTCCGGTAGGAAAACGAGCATATTTACACACCCAAGGATACAAAGAACACACGTCGATGTATTTGATTTCTTCTCCTTGGGATTCGTTCACATCGTACAATAATCGAGTAGCATTGGTTCGTCCTCCAAATAAACTGTGACGTGGATCTAAAGGTTCGATGTCGGCTGCGTCGTAACTTTGAGTGATGGTTGTAAATTCAGGATCGATTTTCAAACGTCGATCGTACTCGTGTTCCCACATTTCTATCACTTCGTAACCTTGACTTTCTAACTGAAATCGTCGTTGACAAGTCTGTTCATATAACTGATCCATGGTAGAATCTGAATAAGGGCTTTTCATGTCTCGGTCAGGATAACAAGTAGGGCATCCGTGAAACAAACATCCCTGAAACTCGTACACAATGTGCGGGTTTTCTAAATCCCAACCATCCACAGAATAACCTCCAATCTTTTTTTCTCCTCCACCGTTTCTAGCATGTTGTATCCATTTGTCTTCTTTTTGACATAAGTAATGAAGCCAACGTAAAGCTTTGACCGAATATTGACGACTAGCAAAGACCCAATTGTTGGAGTCGATGATGGCTAGTTGGTTTTCGGGCATGAAATGTTGTCTGTAGACTAAGGAACAGGCTTTAGGTAAGGTGGATGCCTCTTTCAAAGGATCAACCTTTGCACTATCGAGAAATAACTCTCGAAATTTTCCACAACAACGTCTTAAAATATCTACATCCGATCGACAATATTTGAGCATCTCTTCTTGAAAGTCAAAAGGATCGTTCTGGTGAGCCCGGTACCAAGCGTGAAAAGCTTCTCGCTGTTCGGGTCGCATTCCATCGGGGTCATAATCATGAAGGTCAGGTAAATGAGGTAGGACGGCCTGTTGATTAGCTTCCGTGTTAAAGAAGTGAGGAAAGTAACCTTTGGCCATTTCTGTCATACCAAACGTTTTTGGCATGCAACTCAAAGGCATAGCCAAATAACTCATCGAATCTTTGAATTGAACTTGTCCTACTTTCATGTAGATGAGCTTTTTTCCATTCATGGTGACTTCAGGACGTTCGGTTCCATGGTTCAAATAATAATTAAGTAAAAACTGTCCATCATATCCCGAAAAATTGTGAGCTATGACGGTTGCATACCGATGACAATCTCCGTAACGATGAATGTCTTCTTCACTCCAACTGTCGTGGGTGGTAGGGTCTAAAACCCATTCAGCAAACTCCGACAAAGTATTCACTCCACGAAAGATTTTTTCACGTCCTCCTGGAATCCGACTACAATGAGGACAGTGAAAATGAATCGATTCTTGAATGCACTGATCACAAGCCCGATGGGCTACACAAAAATTTGGAATGTGAGTACCTGTTTCTTGCATACATTCAAAATCAAAAAAGATGAAATCTACTTGTTTCTTGTTTTTCTTCATCTTCTTTATTTCTTCTTTCTTCTCTATCTTGTCAAACTTTTGAATAAAACATCGATGATCAAAATCGACGATCTGATGACAAATAGAACATTTTTTCTTGCCAGCACAAACGTGTGCTTTGGGGTTGTTGGAACGAATGAGTTGTCCACACGTAGAACACAATTGTAATAACTCACAAGCACATTTTTGTTGCTGACCTTGGGTCTTGCGATGCTGTTGATAGCAAGTAGGACTGACAAAACGGCGTCGACAGGTTTTACAATACATGTGATGTTGTTTTGGTTCAGGAAGGCATGGTGGGTCGGATAAACAACCTCGACATCTTGCTCCACAAGCAATGTGTCGCTCCCTATTATTACACCCTTTGTTACATTTCTCACAGAAGTAAGAGCATCCCAAAAATCCAGTAATACTGGTAATGGTATCAAAATGTTCTTGATGGTGATATAGATGAATGTATTTTCCTTCAGGAAAATCAGGGCCTCGAAACAATAGAGCTCCACGCACTTCTTGAGGGTGAACTTTTAATGTATAATGAGGAGCCAAAACATCTTGAAGTTGCTGTAATTGAGAAATACCACACACAGTCTCTTTAGGGATCCCTGCTTGTTGTAACAAGAGTTCTGCTTCTTTTCGTTGTTGGGGTCTTTGCGATCGTTTAATGTTCATCCAGGCTTTTTTCCATTCTTTGCTCTCATTCTTGTTAGCATAGGTACGACCTACCACGATAGCTCGAGCCAAGCACATTGAATCTTCAGTATTGTTGATTTGAACGACACTGCGTTTGGTAGTAAGAAGATCATCCACCAATAACGGTTTTCTACTTCGTCCACTTCCTCGAGGTGGAGAAACGTGAGTCAAGTAAACGGTAGCCTTTCCATCGGTGATGGTAAATTTGTCGTTTGATTGTTGTACATGTTCTATTTTTGACATAACTTTATCTGGCGTTAATTCTGCCGGGGTACTAAATTCAATCCAAACAGGACTCTTCAATTGGTCATGATGAATGGCAAGTCTCAACCGATCGTCTTCTTTGGCTCCACATTGCCGTTTTAAGTTCTGTAACACAGATTCCCACAAATTGGTAATGAACCGCGCCGCTTTCTCTGGAGGTACTTGAGACTTGAAGTCTTTGAAGTGTACTGTGTGAGTATACGCCGTGGTCCTAAATTTTCGAGAAGTGATTTTTTGTGTCTCTCGAATCCGATAGTAATTTTCAGGAGCCACGGTAGCGGTAGCGGTAGCGCTAGTAGTAGGACTTTCTTGGTCAGGGGTTCTGGTGTTGGTACTAGTAGTAGTGACTTTGGTTTTGGAAGTTTGGGTTTCAGGTTGTTGTTCACTCATTTCGTCTTCAAAGTCACTAGCATGGACTTGAGCCAGTACTTCCTCTAAGGGTGTTTCAGGCGGCACGGAATACCTTTGTCGTCGTGGCCTCTTGGTTTGTTCTTGTTCTTCTTCTTCTGTTTTATCATGGTTTGGGTGTGATCTTTTCATCTTGAACTTTACTTTGAAACTGATTCAGATTTCACCCAGGCCCCTTTATATAGAGAGAGGAGAGTATATAAAGAGAGAGCTTCGTACCTTCAGAATCAGTCTTTGGAATTGTACTTTCAAACTGTGAAGATGGAAGAGTCAAGAAGAAAAGATCGATGTCACAATAAAGGACATCCTCCTGCTTGGTATTATTGGAATTATCTAGCTAAAGGAAGATCAATAATAGATAAAAGACAAGATACTTGCTATATCTGTAAAGAGAAAGGACATTGGGCTACACAATGTCCACAACGGCAACACCAAAACAGAGATAAAAGTGAAGATACTTGTTATATCTGTAAAGAGAAAGGACATTGGGCTACACAATGTCCACAACGGCAACACCAAAACAGAGATAAAAGTGAAGATATTTGTTATATCTGTCAAAAGAAAGGACATTGGGCTCCAGAATGTCCCAAACGTCAACATCAAAAGATAGACAGAAGAAAAGATATCTGTTATCATTGTAAAGGACCAGGACATTGGTCTTATGAATGCCCTCAGAAAGTAGAAGAAAAAGAAACTCTAGCAGAGGAGAGGGAGGAAGCCGATTCAACAACAACAAACCTAGAAGAAGAAGAAGAACATATCATCAAGAAAAGTAAGAAGAGAGTAAGAAGAATGGAAGACAGTGAGAATGATGAAGAAGAAAAAATGGAAGACATGATTCCTGTGACAATTAGGATTCCTATGAAGAAGAAATTCAAGAGAGACAGTGAGAATGAAAAAGAAAAGGAAACTATGACTACAGTGTTTCAATTCAAGAAGGACAAGCATTACAGAAAGTGAACTTTGTTTTCTTGTGTGTTTTTTTTTTGGTGTTATATGTTATATTGATGAATTATTTTGTAAAAAAATTGGATGAATACAACAGACTGGAGAGAAAAAAAGTAAGTGGCTTTGTGTTATTTTGTTTTAGAGTAGAAATGTACGTACAATCTTTCAATCGATCTAATGGTTTTTTTTTGTGTTATTTTGTTTTAGAGTAGAGATGCACGCACAATCTTTCTCTTTCTTTCTATCGATCTAAAAAAATAATCAATATCACCTTTCTCTTTCTTTCTATCGATCTAATGGTTTTTTTATCAAAAGTAGTTTTCTTTTAGGTGAAAAGGATGTTTTTTTCCTTCACGTCGGAAATTCTAATATATATAAAAACCACGTCTTCACCGGTTAAAAAGGAGAAGGAGAAGGAGGATTCCAATAAAAGAACATTGGAATCCTAAAGCGAACTCTCCTCCTTTTATCCTAAACTCAAACAACTCCCACAACATTAAAAAAACACACGCCGACATCTTGGCTCTATAGTGCCATCAAAAATTTTTGGCTCTCAGTACCCACCACATTAAAAAACACACGCCGCCATCTTGGCTCTATAGTGCCATCAAAAAATTTTGGCTCTCAGTACCCACCCTTAACTACTAATATTAGCTTCGTGTATGATGAATTTTATACTTTCACACTAAAAATACATACACATCATGTCTACATATTACCCAAAAACATAAAAGTCTTGATCAGACTTTACCTTTAAATTATCCAGGACGACCAATTATATCAGGTTGTAATTCATATACGAAGAGCCTATCCAAATTTATAAATAGTGCCTTGCAACCTCTAATGAACTCACTTCCTTCATACATTAAAGATACTACTGATTTAATTAAAACGTTGAAGTCTCTTACACAAGTATCATATTTTCCTCCTTGTATCTTTCGATGTAACATCATAGTATACAAACATACCGCATGTTGATGGCATTGAGACGAGTAAATAATTTCTTGGTAACAGTCCTAATAATAACAAACTATCGAGTGATGATATTCGTAAAATAATAAAGCTTATCTTGGAAAAAAATAATTTCCAATTTAATAATACAAATTACATCCCAATAACGGGTGCGGCAATATGTAGTCTTATGGCTCCTTCAAACGCTTCCCTTTCATGGTCATTAGGGGAGTGTTATCTGGAAGGTTAGTTTTCGGTGTTTTGTTGAGACAGTCCGTTGTATCTCGACATATGAAGGCAGTTTTTCCACGGAAGGCCGAAGGTGATAATCAACAAAATCAGAAATTATTTCAATGGGATGGTTGTTTCCGGAAATTATTGGTCTCCTCGGGTTGTCTTCTTTGCGTATTTTAGAGAGCAAATAAAATCTCCCTGGTTTGGGGTCAACTGGTAGGAGGTAAGTCAGTGTTTTGTCATCAATGTGACCTGCGGTATGCATGTCTTTCAATGTCTGACACACGATTTAAGCGTGTTCGGTAATGATTGAGCTTGTTGTAAAGTCTCTCGTCAGAAAGTTGTGTGTTCGCTTCTGCGATGTAGTCAGACGTATTCATGACAACAATGCATGATCCCTTATCTGCTGGCTTGATAACAATATCTTCCCTCTCGCGTAGTAATATATATATATATATATAGAGATAGATATATATATATATATATATATATATATATATATATATATATATATATATATATATAGAGAGAGAGAGAGAGAGAGAGAGAGAGAGAGAGATACAGTGTAACAGTGTAACTGTAACTGAAACCTGAGTATTCCGGAATCGTGTCAAAACCAACATTTTTGTGGAGTCCCAAACCATTTCTTCTTCAATATCAATTTGTTTCCCGGTAAACCCAAAACCTCAACGCCGAATACAGAAACAAATCTCGATTCAAAATTTGAATTTGATGCTACCCCCTTCCACCCTGCCTCTCGACCCACCCTCACCCCACGCGACTGAAACTAACTTTAGCTGCTAAATGTATGACATACCCCTGAACAGACCACTTACGGTTAGCAAGTACTGCAGTAGCCTTATCTGTGAGACAAAGACCAGGAAAATGTCCTAAGGGCACGCGAGGTTAACACAATAAATGATACTTGCGCCGACACAGATTTGGGCTGACAATAGGCTGATCTGAAGAGGCTGGCTATTTAGGAAAGATTATGTTTATCTGCTTATTATCTTATCGTGATTTATACTATTCACCTGTATACATGATCAATATAACATTTTTGTATTGAACAGCTGGGCTTTATTATCTTTGCATGTGGCTTCTCTTTTAATGATTTCCCTACGTAGAGAGAACAAACAGTATTCTAAGAGTAAGATTGACCTAATTGATTTTCAATTGAGAAAAAAATCGTTACATGCATGTATTAAAAAAACCATGACTGTCATTCGTCTTCACTCACATGTCAAGCTGTCAGAACAACCAGCTAAGAATGGTACGCTTGAACTATTCTTATTTGATACAATTAGTTTGATTGGTGAGTATGAATCTGTGCCAAAACCTACATTGAAGAAACAAGAGGCAAAATTTGGCGTATGAACATCTCCTGTTTCAGTTATCGTGAAGAAAATGAGAAATCTAAAAGAATGATTTTGGAAACAACAGTGACGCAAACAAGCGTCATTACTAAAATGCATGCGGATTTGACAAAATGAATGATCTTGTGTGACAATGGTTTAGCCAAGCTAGGACCAAAGGAATTAAAATCTCAAGCACTGTCATATATAACCTCTCTCTCTCTCTCTCTCTCTCTCTCTCTCTCTCTCTCTCTCTCTCTCTCTCTCGTCACGTATGCGCTTAGAAACAGACCTTTTTCACATCTGGAAAAATGTCAATGAACCTAAAACCTCTCAAAACCGAACTTGTGTCGGGGTCCCAAGGGTTTTCGGTTATATATAATGTCGGAAAGACTATCGGCAGAATGATGAAAAAACTTGGTACCAACAGACTATTCAGAATATAGTCTCAATGACCGTTAAGAGAGGAAAGGATTTTGTAATAATTGATAACAGAGTTGTTAACACCTTGTACATTTGTTAATCTGCCATTTTTATCTCCTGCTACATAGAAACTACGATTACTTGTCATGTGTATAGTCGAATATAGAATAACAAATCAGTTTTAAAAAAGTAGGAATATATTTGAATATGCCTCATCCTCATTAATCAGTTGCAATTAAGATATAAGAGATTATTCGAGAATAAAGGTCTGAATGTATAGCGTTATGCATACATACATACATACATACATACATACATACATACATACATACATACATACATACATACGTACGTACGTACGTACGTACGTACATACATACATACATACATACATACATACATACATACATACATACATACATACATACGTACATACATACATACATATACGCACCACACACAAACACACACACACACACACACATATATATATATATATATGTATATGGACATAACCAATGCTGTTAGAAAGAGAACGGACGGCATAATGTTGGTTGGTGACCTCACTGAAATCGTAATAGTAAGTGTAATAACGGAATGAGCAGTGGCACAAAGTGGGAACGGTGGTCCCGCTGCAGCTGGAACGTCGGTTTTATACAGTGCCTCGCATTTTGCTGGTGAAATGTCAGTTCTACTTGTTTTCCTAAGGGCTAACAGCAGCATACAACACAAGGACAAATAGATGAGGACTGACTTAAAATACCCGCGGGTTTTGACAAAAGAGTACTTGGAATGGAAAAGTTTAACAATGCCATAGGCGAAGCCGCCCAACCTATTGCCAAGAGCTCGAAATGATTGATCTAAAACATGCCCATATTGTTCCGATAACCGACGCCAAAGATGCTCCACATGAGGAACGCTGACAGAGCCGGATAATGTAGTACCTAATTAAGCCTTGACTAACCCAGGAATACAGGCCTTTACAACTTTGGTGAATTGGTGCTGTATTACCACCAATGGAATAACGAACTCAGTGACTAAAAAATGAAAATATTTCGACTGAGGTTTGACAATACATTGTCGTCAGAGAGACTTTAGGTACTAATGCCAAACCGAATAATAAAAATGGTTAGAGAAATAGCAAATAAAAAAATATTTTCACCTTTAAGAAAGACACCGGTTCGGTAGCTTATTGATCCCAAACAGTAAGTGGGAACGATCTTTGAAGAGTAAGAAGTTCAACTGAAAACTTTGTTCAACTTGTGCAAACGTTTAGAGGTTATGGTATAGCTAGCAAGGGCTGGAGGCATCTTCTCAATATTTTCGATGTACAGGCAGACAACATACACTTGGCCTAATCCACTCAGCATCAGGTGTTACAGTCTTTTTTGTCACACTGTTCTAATCCGGTGTGACAAATAATTAAGAACACTATGAACTGTTCAAGCAGCTTGCATCATTTTGTTAAATTTTAAGTTTATGAACGCATGCAACTATTGTACAAAAAGAAATGCCCACACGCAGGCGACCACTTGTAATTTGGGTACTACCGACAGCACGGGACAGCTAAATAAGTCGCTCAATCTTAATTTGAACCTTCCACGTGGCAGGCGGGTAGCATTAGCCTATGTAATGATGTGGCGCACATGACACAAAATGTCCACTAAGCAAACAAGCAACAGTTTAGAGCATGTGGTACCAAAAGATGTTACAAAACTCATCTAATTCCGGACGGATTTCACATTTTGGAATAAACTATCTGAACATCAGAAGCCTAAAATCGACCATTTCGACATGATAAGACAAAACGTGGATCCGACGACATGAATAAGCATTGATACAAGTTTCGATTTGTCAAGAATTGGGCTTATCTTTGAACCTGACTACACTATAAAGTTTGTATGGGATGGTAATGAATGTCTTGCCCACTTTTTGGACTTGCAGGACAGAGAGTACATAACACTACATTGGCAGGCATGGTAGTCAGAGCCAATAAAATCGCCGAAGTGGATCAAGACCACGTACTCAATATTCAATTTAATCTGGTGAACTGCGCGGTATTCAATGGACAAGTCAGTGATATTATTTTTTTGACATCTATGTCGGCCGATACAGGTCTCACATTCATCTGTGATTCTTTTTGCACCAAATGTTTACAATAAGTGAGTTCTAGCGCACAAATATCCACCCAGAGCCCTGTTCATGTAAGTGTAAATGCCCCTCAAAACAAAAGTAATGACTTGCTCTTTTTCCTTATTTCATCCTCTCACATGCCGGGAGTGGTTTGGGAGTAATACATCGGTTTACATTTCACCACGCGGATCGTTTTCCAATCTTGTGCCTAAGGCCAATTAAGCCAATATTGCCCCCTTTGCTTTTATCTCCCTTTCTAGAATGCTTTTCAATTGAGCCTTCATAATTTTTTTTAAAACGCATTCAAATGCGTCAGCTTCAAGCTTGTGTCTTACAGGTACATCAGCACGATTGTCTGTTACATCATTGGTGGTTATTAACACTGTAAAGAAACTATTCTGGCGTTGCACCACCCTACGCGCATACGATTCACTAACCATCATTTTATTTTTTGTTACAGGGAATGGATCAACCTGCCTCATAACAGCCATTCGAGGCAATGGAACCGGTCCCCTCCTTTCATTCTCAATTCGCTTAAATTGTCAATATGATCGGCAAGGGCAACCCAAAATCCACCGCATGGAGGTAAATCTACAGCATGGAGGTAAATCTACCGCATGGAGGTAAATCTACCGTCAGAGCCTCAAGCTTAGCTCGAACTTAACGTGCTACTTGCGCATGCACCATAGTTTTATATCATTATTGCAGCAAATCTCTAATGGGAACAAATAACTGTTAAACAATAACAACCGGCGATCGGCATCTTATGGGCTACGCGTGGCCGAGTGGTTTAAGGCGCTAACCTTTACAGATCACTCACACGGACATCTCACCTCTATCAGCGTGTGTTCCAACCTCGGCTCGGCCAATGTGGGTATATGAGAAAGCTTTTCCTGGGTTCTTCCTCCACCAAATATACTGGCCACCATGTGCGTTTATGTGCTGAAAAATGGACTTACCACCCCACCCCCCAATGAAAAGAAAAACAAAATAACAATCAGCATCTTAGTCCATTTTAGCTGTGCTATGCGAGATTTCAACTCCGCCATTCGTTACAGCTTTAAATTTATATTTAGCTCGTTCTTCTGTGTTATTAAGTCTTATCAATGCTTTGTTTATACAACAATGTGTGCGTATATATATATATATATATATATATATATATATATATATATATATATATATATATATATATATATATTGCATCGGAGGCTCACGCAGGTGACAAATCGCTGGTGGAGTGTATGTGACCATTTCTATTTTTTCCACAGTTGAGAAAACATTAATTTTGCACATATTTGTTGCTTTCACACAACTTGTGTCTACCAAATGACAATTACTTATATGTATCCTTAACCATAGTTATCACTAGTATGTAATGTGTCTTATATGCTGTATTTTTCTCATATAAGATCAATTTTACAATTTAACAGCGGCTGCACAAAGCAACAAAGATTCAGAAGGGCGCATATAAAATCTGGATGGCCTGCAAATTCATTCGCACGTATAAATGTGACTGACGTCCAGCTGATGAACATCGTGTAATATGTAAAAGGCTTTGAACTGTCTCTAGGAGACTGGTAACATACCTATTGACGCCCCTTATCCGCTACGCAAAGTTGAGATTAGTGCTAAAAGAGCTAAAGTGATATAATGGGCGAGAACTGACCTTTTCATATCGATCGAGTATGGTAAATTCAGTTTAACAAGAATAACAGACTACCAATTGTCTTTACCGAGAGTCTTCACTGCCAGAGACTGCAGAGCGGTAAGGAGTCTGGCACACTGGCACCATTCCAACTACGAGCGCAGAAGAAAGTCAAAGCGGAACAAGGACCGTGTGTCATACCTTGCTGCTTTGCATACCGGTTCAGTCCAATAGGTGGGCAGAATCAGATCAGCCCGGGCAGTCCAGTCGATCGGCAGGTGCTAGCCAACAGAAAGAACACTCTGCGACAAAAAACTCAACCTGATTACAGATTCCGCACAAAAGACTGCACATTCTGCCCTAAGGAATCAAATCTGTTCTGTGGGTCTGCCTAACAGATCGTATATTCTGCCCTGCAGAATCCAACCTACTTAGCACATGGTTTCAACAGAACAACCTATTCAGCTCGATCTGTCCAACAGAGCCTAGTCATCACTTTCTGTCCAACACAATAAAGGGCTTTACCGTACATACTAGTTCGGTACTGGAACTGTGATGACGTCATTGGCAGCTTGCGTTGTAAGGATATTCATAACGTTCCATACAGATATATATATATATATATATATATATATATATATATATATAGAGAGAGAGAGAGAGAGAGAGAGAGAGAGAGAGAGAGAGAGAGAGAGAGAGAAAGAGAGAGAGAGAGAGAGAAGGGAGATGACAACAAAGAGAGCAAAATTAGTACTTTAAACATGTTTGCACTTTGTGTTATCAATGTCCTTCATATATATATATATATATATATATATATATATATATATATATATATATATATATATATATATATATATAATCGCTCTGACAAAGGTTATCTGTATGAATCCAGTGCATCTGGGAAAAATGTTACTTTGTTACTTGCCATATAATTGATATTTGCTGAAACCTTCATATTAGGAGGATTGGAAAATCTACTGAGCACTAAGATATCATCCGTTCCCTGATGATGATGATATATATATATATATATATATATATATATATATATATATATATATATATATATATATATATATATATATATATATATGGAGTTTTCAGTGGTCTGTCTAACTCTTAAATCAAAGAAATAGAAATGTTTACTGTGCACTTGGCCTATAATTCGCGGTGTGTAGATAGCTGTAGCGATAGTCTCGTGGAAAGAGAATAAAAAAATAAAAAAGAAGAAAAAATATAAATACAAAACAACTAGAATCTTCCACAAAATCTTCTAAAGTGAAATAAATTTAAACCAAACGAAATTCCAACCTCTCTCTTCACTTCAGATATCTCTTAAATAAAATTATGATATATAGAAAAAAACACATCTTCAATTAAAAGATGTCTTATTTTTTAAACAAATATACAAATTGTTTTTTAGATTTGAAGTTATAAAAATGATAAAACGGAATTAATTTTATGGAACAATTAGGAGCAACGCATGTTTCAAAATATCTAAAGCATACGAATACATCAACGACACAAAAGTAATGAAGTGGTTTACAAAAGTGTTAGCAGTGATTTAGAGCAAGTGTTTTAAATTTCATCTATCATTTTTTTTAAACACATTGCTCAGAAGATTCAACTAAATTACATTAATGCATTATTGAATCCTTTGCAAAAAACATTGTTTTCAACCTGTTCTGTTAATGATGAAATATGGAAGAAGTGTGGTTTTTAAATATGTGCCATCAACAAGCTTTTTATACCCGTAAGACATCACTAAAATCCCTGCGGTTCCTTTGATCTAGGATGCTAAGCGCTTTCGTTTGTATATCAAAGCGACGGGATAATATTTGATTGGGTAGAGAGTCTTCTATCCCTGTGTATGTTAGTCCCTGATAGATGGAAGTATCGGAACACTAATTGTTTGACAACCATAAAACCAGTCTAATGGCAGGGGCTGGAGGAGGGGGGATAAACCGAACAGTACTAAATATTTTGAGATGAATTCATTAACAAGTAAATTTGTTTATTTTTCTTTCCATTATTAATTACATAAACTTCAATCTATATATTATAGCTGACAACAAAATATTATTATTTATTTTGCTATTTTGTATTTACTTTCCTACTGACAAAACAGCATATGAATTCTTGGTGCAAAGGCATGTTATTGGGTGCAGACCTGGGGTCGCCATAATTAAATAGCACGAAATGCAAAACAAATGGCTCTGAAAACCTGTTTTTCAAGGCTGAAATAAAATTATATTACTCTAATGAATGGAAGTATGTGTGGTTTGTATGCAATCAAATGCAGAAATTATTTTTATTCCTTAATATATTAACATTAAGTTTTATGGGAAGTGAATTAGTGATCTGATCCCTAGATGGACGATATCTAAAATTATTGTTCAGTTTTTGTCAGTAGCATTTCAAAATGTGTACCAAAACGAATATGATACAGAGATTTATTTTTATGTTTAGCATCAGATGAATTAGTTCAATTTGAATTTTAAAATCATACAATAGTCCATGATACAAAACCTTCGAATTATTCATTTCAGCCACCTTACGTTTTTTACCCTAAATCTTACTTACGTGCTTCGACCACTTGAAGTTATCACTGCTGGGATACTGCTTATGAGCGTTTAGCCTCACACTGCTTGATTCAAACGCTGTATTTTATATTCATTGGCCTTATTTTGACACGTTGAACAATGCCAGTGTCCGATTTGCACCAGCAATATATCTTCCAAAAATAACACCATCACCCTGAGATTCATAGTAGAACATATTATTTGTCCCGAGTAGCCATGAATAGAGTGTTACTTTAAATAAAGAGCGAGTTAAATCGCTTAAACATGGAGTCAATGGTCTGACTACGCAAAAAAAAAAAAAAAAAAAAAAAAAAAAAAAAAAAAAAAAAAAATTTCATGACTTATGGTGAAAAGCAAACTATTTTTGTTTTCTTCTTTTCCACACAGTTATTTAGTGCTGGGCTTGTGTTCAGTTGGATCCTATATTTAGTATGGTAATTGAATTTATCCAGATTTTGTACGAGCCCCGTTCGTTGCTCTGAGAAGCAAATTAAGGTAATCGACCTATGCAATCAAAAGAAAATGACATGAGGACAGAAAACCGACTTCTGTGATCATAAACGTAAATTGAACTACTAATTATATCGGCAGGGTTTAATTTACAGCACAGTATGTTAATGAATGTCTCTGAACGAATTTAATAACAGTTAATTAGAATAAATGGAATTTTCCATGTTTCTTTTCCAATGTACCTAATCATTATGTGACCACATAATTTAAATAACTGTAGTGGAAACCAGGATACAAAATGCAAGATACAAGAAATTTAGTTTGGTTTCTATATTAGCCTGAATTACAGCATTTGCTGAGCTTATGGATATGTAGGAACCGATGGCTGGAATCAATTACAAGGCAAATATTTATATATAAATATATGACGTGTTTTAAAAGAGGAGTTTTTGAGGGATGTATGGGTACGTATGTACATATTTTGTAGAAGTATGCACTTCAAAATGTTGTATTGTTAGTATCACCTTCAGTTCAGTCCCTAAGAGAATTGCAAATCATTACAAATCATACTCTTTTTTTCACACATCTGCCCTTCTTTTATTTTCATTTTTGATTTCTTGATCAGTGTTTCTTAGTGCTACCTCTGTTTTTTTTATTATATAGGAACGATTTCAAACAAGTCCGTATGTTGTGTTTATGTGCTTGTCAGAGGAACTCAGCCTCCGTCCACCTCCCCCCTCCCCCCGTCAAAGTCGTACAATTGTTCCCCTCTGACTGTCACTAACTTAGATTTGTACGCACCGTACACTTGGCCCCAGACTCACGTTTGGTGTCCACTCACTGTTTGATTACTAATAACTGACACACTAATTCAAGATACTAAAGAAACAACTTTTACATTATCACCTCAGCTCTGCCACTGCTGTCTATTTCTCGCGCGATAATACGTGAGTTGATAGCGAAGGGACATTATTCAAGTCAATCCCACTGAATAAACGAGAGAAAAGCA
This sequence comes from Margaritifera margaritifera, assembly GCA_029931535.1. NCBI lineage: Eukaryota > Metazoa > Mollusca > Bivalvia > Unionida > Margaritiferidae > Margaritifera > Margaritifera margaritifera. The sequence continues at coordinate 3,929,212 of JAQPZY010001681.1, forward strand.
CGAATTAAAGAACAAAAGAACGAATAACTGTTTCATACGAGCGATTTTGTTTTGTTTTGGGGGTGGGGGTAAAGATTCAGAAGCGAAATTAAACAATGCTGTTGGTGGTGACGGTATCTTTTTGTTATCGAGTGACCTGCTTATAAAAATGGATAGTTTGGTCGGATACAACAGTTTATAGAAATCTCTTGACTCGTTTGAACTCAGACTAACCCTAACATTATTACGGATGAAAACATTACGATATTACAAAGGCTGATAAACACTCTGTGACTGTAGGACTATGAACTGTAGGGGACAAAAAGGAAGACACAATTAGTAACAGTTATGTTGACAAGTAGGGTTATTTTCCCGAGTGTGCCACTGTCATAATTGCCAACGCAATTTCTCTTCATATGAATTATAAACTACATAACAGTTTAGCCGTGTGTAAATAGCATGATTATATATATATATATATATATATATATATATATATATATATATATATATATATATATATATATATATATATATATATATATATATAAGAAAGCCAACCCTTTCTCGGTTTGCAAGCAACAGTTGAGTATTACCTAAGAAGAGTCAATGCTCTCCAACTCAAACTTTCAACCTTATGGGAAAGACATGCCACTGGCATTCAGATTTTTACACAAAGTATGTGTAGAACAGAGTAAAACTTTCGTAGCTTTTCGCTTGAAAACTATAAACTAAAGATTTATTGTGAAAATAGCGTTGTAGAAACTGAAACTAAATCCTTTTATTTTTAGGAATAAATATGCTCTTTAACTATGCCTAAATTAATTTTTGTTTAACAAAGGACACTAAATTATAACGGACACATGTTTAGAAGAATCATCTGTTCATAACGGACACCTGACTCGAGTGAACAAGCAATCATAAGGGACGCAAGTAAATCATACATGGTAAAATGATTGATATGAATGTAAAGTATTTTATTTACTGTATTCATAGTTTTTATTGCAATGATAAGAAGCAGTTGGTATCAGATTTACCTAATGTATTTTCCACACTTCACGACTATAGCCCAATATCGTAATATTACTGAACTGGAATGACCGGAAAATAGAGAAATAAAGTTAAATCATATGATAAAGAGTGCAGCTTTACTAAGTTACACTTTATTATGTGCGTGGTGTCATTTATGTATTTCAATAAGTACCCACCTTGAGAATACTTATTTCTGTCACTGATTATGTCTTAAAACTATATAAAAGGACATTGTACGTATTAAATCTCGAAATACCTATGAAAACAGAGAAGGGTAGGCTAGCCTTGAGCTAGACTGGGATGTCGTGAACTAAGGAAGACTTTCCTATTAAGTATGCATCTTAAGGATCTCCTGAAATGTCAATCGATACCACCATTAACACCTGTGTGTAAAAATAGATATTATCTCTGAAAAGACTTATACTTGAAAGGGGAAACAATCTTTATTGTATCAAGCAGAGGCAGTTTGCAATCAAATGAATGATTAGACTGAGTCTGGTGAACCCTTTTTTGAAACGTTTGTGTCACGGATGTTTAACGATAATATATATACACATATATCTACCTAACGATATATTTCAGGTAAAATTATGTATTCTCCTATCATCTTTGAAGATTTTTTCTTTCAAAGGATGACATAATGCACTTTAATTATACAGAAACAATTTTTGTTCTATTAAAATGGTCACACTTTGTGCATTAAGTATGTAAAGCGTTGTTATTATGTAAGTATTTATGTATTATCCAGTCATGATAGGATGGAAATGGCAAATGTCAACTGGAAGAGTCAAGGGTCTAGATTTAGATGTGTTCTACACTCATTTTAGTACAAAAAGCTTCATGTATGTCATTTGTCGCCGTACTTATGTGCACATCACAATAGGCTTGTAAGCAACAAACGGCAAAACTTAATATAAATAGTTATGAAGGTATTGGAATTAGATTTGTACTCATTTCCAGTTGCATGGACGCAGTGAATCATGTATTCCGCGTGCTTCTATGCTACTAATACTACTACTAATACTATTACTAATGCTACTACTACTACTGATACTATTATGATTGTCATTATTATTATTATTATTATTATTATTATATATATATATATATATATATATATATATATATATATATATATATATATATATATATTCATATCAACAGTATTATTTTTCTAAAGTTTCAGTTAGATACAGCAGCTTGTCTTCTAGATATGTGACCTTCACAAGTTTTAAATACAAAACTTTAACATTGGGCACAATGATACACCAAGATTTATAGTTAAGCAGACGAGATAAGCATATTATGTGAGTATGACTGTGGGTGTCACTGTGCATATGAGTGTGTGTATGACTGTATGTATGTGTGTGGTATACATTATCTAACACAAGTGTTACAGTACATAAAAAAATACAAGAACAGGCGCTCACAATATAATTGTTCCCTGCCGACGCTTGGCACAAGTTCAATGCCCAGTGACAAATATTGAAATACACAGTAATAATAATAATAATAATAATAATAATAATGACTTAATAGAGCGCTTATTCTTTTAAAAAGCTCTAAGCGCTTTACAACTTAACGTTAACACATAAAGGCATAAAAAAAACAGTTTTGCATACAGACAACATATATAAACAACATAATCCTCCACAGTAATTTGTGCTTATAAGAGACACCGATCACAGTCTATATACATTTGTTTCATTTTTTTTTTGAAAAATCAAAAAAAAAAAAAAAAAACAACAAAAAAACCCATCATAAAATTGTTATGCCTCAGAGGCCTCTAGTTATTTATGCTTATATTCATTTTTCGCATTGACATAGGTTGTAGAATAAGGGGATACCAATTTGGCAATCTGGAATAGTCTGATTCATAGAAGTTAGTTACAACTACTCAATGCTACCTCACGGAGAGCGTGATAAACTAAAATTAATATGAAGTTCAGATACTAACATATTTGCTCATTGGCATTACTGTTTCTTGTACTACTAGACCCTGCACCATCTGAACAATTTGTACTATATGTACTTTTTGAACTATTTAACTATCTGGACTACCTCTATGCCTCATGAGGTACTGAGATATAACTATTTATCTGGACTACCTCTATGCCTCATGAGGTATTGAGATATAACTATTTAACTATCTGGACTACCTCTATGCCTCATGAGGTATTGAGGTATTGAGATATAACTATTTAACTATATGGACTACCTATATGCCTCATGAGGTACTGAGATATAACTATTTAACTATCTGGACTACCTCTGTGCCAAATTAGGTACTGAGATATAAAGAGGTTTAAAGAGAGTTTGACAACAACAAACAAATAAGTGGAATATAAATTGCTAGGCTAGTGGATAATACATTTTGCTGAAGAAATTACTGCCTAAATTATTATCCATAACTGAACTTAAGGTTGTACCTTTAACTAAACCAATACCTATAACTGAACCAAAGTATCCTAATATCATATAGGGCACTCAGACACTGTCCCTTTATTTTGGCTCGGCGATAACTTAAACTTTGCACCCTTCTTGTATCTTATCTAGCCCAGCTTTAATCTAGAATCTATTGTATTGTATTAGCACTACATGAGCTTGGGAAGCGGAGCCGTGAAGAGGTGAAACTGTAAGCTTGAGCAGTGCATTATGTTATGCTCCTTATCTCTTCAAATTGCTCAGAAAAGTTACCTTTCGGAAAATTACACGTTTAACACAGCTTTAAACTAGAACCTATTTTAGTGTGCTAGCGCTGCGTGAGCTGGGGAAGAGGAGCCCCGAAGAAGTAAAGCTTTTAAGCGGAGCAGTGCATTGTACTACGCTCCTTATCTCTTCAAATTGTTCAGAAAATTTACCTTTCCGACAATTACATGTTTTCAATCCTAGAAAACTCCAAAACGCTTAAATGTTTAGAATAACTCTAGTATTTTAGGTTGAATTAGCTGACATTCTGAACATATAGGTTATCCAGTATAAGTTTAACTACATCTGTACCAATTTTATATCAAGTTTGTCCAGATTTGTAAAAGTGCATTTATGTCTTTCAGACTCATAACGAATAAAGCAAAGTATGTCTTCTCATCCGATATGTCAGATGTGAAGTTTCCAGGCCAATAGAATAGAGCTTTACTTATGGTAGAATGAAATTTAGATTCAATTTAGTCCACGCCTAATACAACCACCAATTTTTCTACCTTTCTCAAAGACGGTAAACGAGTCTTTGGATCATTTAAAGACAGCTCGATGTCCATGTATTCTTGCACTGTATCTTCCAAGAACAGAACTTCTCATCATACCGTAGTAATATTATAATGTGTAAAAATAATCACATCTGAGTATGTTCACACAGAGACTTTCGGACAGAAGTCATAAAAAGTCGAAATTATATCTCTAAAGGCTTTTGGTTTAATCACATTAGAGCTCATTTAAATAGCCGTAATTTTGTTTACAATGAAAGATAGGGAAACCTATTTGAGGCACTTACTGCAGTATCATCAATTTTCGTGGGGGACCAATTTTCGTGGTTTTCGTTGTTGCCCCGAACCACGAATTTAAATACCCAACGAAAAATTAGCCACGTATAATGATGACGCCCCTTCCCCTCCCACTCATTTTCTTACGTTGTGTCGTTCCTAGAGATTAAGGAACTTACTAGTATTTCATAAATCAACGTCAATACTGTAATTTGGAAATAAAATATTAGCTTTTACACGTGTTTGTTTTATTTTAAACCTTTGAAAAAAGAATTATAAAGCATTTTATATTGTTTTAATGCACACGTATTGATAAGGTATCCGATAGCTGTAATTTCCACTTACTGCCTTAAATCAATATGTGAGATAATTAAGAATAGAGAGAGACGAGAAAAAGCATAAGGTATTCAAACACTAATATTGCTGAAAATGAAAGAAAGAATAATAAAAAAATAATAGTATATAAAAAAAAAAATTAAATTAAATACTTGTTCAAATCGATCCTTCACTGGAGTACAACTGTTGTTGAACAATTTAAATCCTCCTGAAAGCACATTTCATTTTATCCATGCATTTTTAATCCAAAAGAACAATAAGCCTGTAAAAATACTAGAACTATTGCTTGAAGCGCTATTATTAATGAAACACTACGTATATACATTAATTACAGCAGAGTATTAAAGCTCACACTTCACTGATTTTCGGACAAAGCCACTGTATCAACATCGTGTCAATCAGGTCTAAGTGTACACAATTCAAATCCTCCTGAAACCACATTTCATTTTATCCAAGCATTTTTAATCCAAAAGAATAATAAGTCTGTAAAATACTAGAACTATTGCTTGAAGCACTATTATTAATGAAACACTACGCATATACACTAATGACAGCAGAGTATTAAAGCTCACACTTCACTGATTTTCGGGCAAAGCCACTGTATCAACATCGTGTCAATCAAGTCTCAATGTATACACAAATGTTTGTCAGGTAAATAATCCCCAAATTGCAGAATTAAACAAGTCCAGCTTTCTCCAAGCCACTGATAATTAGGTCACATCTTTCACTCATTGTCACTTGTGCTGCCATTATCCATAAAGCCCGAATTGGCTTGATTAATGAGGTTGCAATCAGTGATCGTTTTTTCGTGATGGCCTCCATGACCTGTTTAGCATACCAGTTGTGGAAGTGTGATTTAATTATTCTTTGTACTCTTTATTTCTTGTCAAGTCTAGTGGTCGAGTTGGTCTGTACATGAGTCAGTCACAAACAAAACGCATGATTCCACTGTCTTACAATTTAGTTAGCATCTTTTCACATTGATGGGCTCTAGACACATCAAATATTGCCACTGTCTGCTGATTGCATTTAGCAAAGGGCAGCCGGTCACGTGTTTTGTTCCCTTTATGGATAGTGGTTTAAGTTAGAGATCATACAGGTTACTTTAACAACCGATTGACTTAGTGGTGTAGTCTGCGTCGGCTTCCTTTGATGTTGAGCACTCAGACGAAAACACGGTGTAAGTGATTGACCTTGACATGTGTGTTATTTGTGATCATAGAGGCGGTAGTATTGTTTTAGTGTTGTTGGTTGCGTCTTCTTCCATTGACGTTATTCACTTGGACAAAAACACGGTGTCAGTATTGAACTTGTCAGGTTGTTGATTTGTGCTCATACATGTGAAAGTATTATTATAAACATTCAAGTGACCACCGTTTGCGTCGGCAGAGTTTTATTCTTTTGTATTCTTTATTTTGGGTATTTGTAGAGGTTAAACCACGAAATTAAACACTTAGTAATATGGAAACTTTGACAGGCAAAACCACGAATTTAAGTACCCACGAGAATGTCTTTTTTTACAAAACCACGAAAATTGAGGCCCACGAAAATAAATGATACTACAGTATTTTATAAAAGTTATGTGGCCTTCATGAACCTGAACATTATGTGGCAGCGAATCAAGCAAGGTAGCAAAAAATCAAATATGCTGAATGAAAGGAATGGTTCACCCAGCAATCAACTTACACACTTCACAAGCAAGGTCGAAAACAATTCTAATTTATAATAGTCATGCTGATGATTAAATGCAAGTAGACGCGATTGATATACTGTCGTATGAAGATAGTGTATACAGTTATATTTTGACTGCCATAAATGTTTTCTCAAACTGCGCATGGCCTCGAAAAGTAACATTTCTACGTGGAGATGATACATGCAAAGCATTTAAATCTATCTTTTGTTAACGTAAATCTCAGAAGGTAGAGTTTGACCAGAGTAAGGAATCCTAGAATAGTAAGGTAAAGTAATTATTGAATTGGGAAGGCAAAGCATATATTTCCTGTCACTCAGATAAAAACGCATCTGTTGTGGATATATTTATCCGAACTTTAAAGATTGCAGGGCTGAAATATTTCAATCAGAATGAAACTAGACAATTCATTGATACATTATCTAAGTAGTATAGGATGACAATATGGGGACAATAATTACACGAGGGGAATGGGAATTAACATTGCGGTCGCCATCTTGGAATGATGGCACTATATGAACAAATATGACACTTGGGGGACAAGGGGAATTTAACATTAGTGAATGATACCATTGATGATACCCATGACCTCCACACGAAGGAGAACGATTTCAAACATGAAAGTATGCGTACAAGTGGAATGGTAATGTTTAAAATGTTCCTTTGTTTAACATTAATGTGGCGCTTGGGATACAATAAGTGCAATCTTAAAACTACACTGACTAACCAGCACGCTGTTTGAGTGGCCAGCACCCACTTATCCACTGACTAACACCCACAATTACTAACCAACCAACACACCTTTTGGATTGACCAACACACACATCTACTGACCAATATCTACATCTACTAACCATCGCGCTGTTTGGACTGACCATCAGCCGCTCATCTACGTACCAACACAGGTTAGAATCTATAAAAGAAAGCGAATGAAAAAGAAGCTAAACCCCATTAAAACAAATATATAAAATAAACCTACTTTGCCCCTATAACTAACCAACCATCCCATTATAAGCACAACTAACACCCCACCACCTTATAATCCTTATAACCTTAGCAGTGAAGTGTAAGAAGATAACAGGGTAGGAACATGCACACACTATACATTCAAACATAATCATATGCAATCATTCAAGGGTAGGAGCGCTCACACACAATGCACACACACATATATCACACACAAGAGTGGAGAGGGGTTACAACTTTAGTCGCGAAAAAGACACAAACAGAAAAAAAACTAATATTGGGCAGTATATCTCTGTTTCTGAGAGAACTCTGTGGTCATGAAAAGAGCTGTTAGTTTTAGCCCTGAGAAGGGCTGTTTTGGGCTACATTCATCTTAGTATCCACACCTCCTGGATCATGCTCCACAAGCACCATATTTTTTTTTCTCCATCAATTTCCACCCCAAGGACTGATGGAGATAGAGTAAAACTAGGTTCCGCTGCCTCCATCAGTCCTCAGCTTGAGAGATCAGGGACTCTTCTGATTGTTGTTGCCGCTCTTGCTGCTGCTCTTCCTGACATTTTTATTCTTTTTAGTATTCTGTTTCCATTCGTTTAAGCCTATGTTGCATCCTTTCCCATTTTTCATTGAGGCGTGGTCTCTATTCCTGTTCTGTCTCACCCTTTCTCACATATTCTCCGTCGAAGCTCTCTTTATTTTCTCAGTTTCTTCCTGCATCATTTCCCCTAACAGTTGTTTAGTCGACCTGAAGGCTATCAACTCCCTCTTTAGATGGCTTTGATAGCACTCCATTTCCATCAACCGGTTTAGGAGGAGCAATACCCTATTCAACAAACACATGGCTTCAGCTAACTTCCCAGCTTGGTAGTGCTGGCTGGTCATTTTATCTTCATGGACGAGTCGATGATGAATGGCAAGACTGGTGATGGCATCACTTTATATGCTTCAAGCGTGGATGTGAAGGAAAACACCACTTGCGTGGAGACGCAGACGTTAAAAAACATCCTATAAAAAATGTAAGGACTAACAGAGACAGAGAAAGGAAAAGAGTATGTCAAAAGAAGTTTTGTTTCTTCTCCTAAAATTAACCAACACAATATTTCAACTTTAAGTTTGTTTAATAAGTACAACTAACTCAATTATGAACAAATGCAGAGAGAGGATTAGAGTTAGTCCCCTCATCTTAATGTACAACTGACAAATACAAACAAATGTTAAACATGAACGTAATTACAAGGTTGACATTTTCAGAAATAAGACTTCCAATGATGTACCCCTTTCATTTTGCCATCAATTGACGCTACGTTTTAGGGCTAAAGAAAACAGATAGCCATGATGATCACATAATCACATTTTTATTTTATATCTTTTCAAGGGAAATCACGTCCAAAACAAGTCAGGAAATGTTTTAATGGGAACAAGACTGCGTTGATGAAGAGAATACACATATTAATCTCACATTATTGAATTCCATCAATACAGCATTTCGTCTCATAAAATCTATGACATTGTCTAGAAGAAGCTGGTATTGCCTACACTAGCAAACTTTTTATTCCTTTTTTTAATAACCAACAAAGTTAGCGTACTTTGGACTGATTTAGGCTCATTTTTCGAGTACATAGCAGCCATTGTAATCACAACCTGCTGCAATGCATATTGGGATTCTCAATTCCTGATATCCCCGGACGTTATCATGAAATCATATAAATTTCGGATATCCTCGGATTTCTCATTATATCATATTATACATTTCGGATATCCTCGGATTTTATCGTTAAGTTCTATTATTAATTTCGGATAACTTCAGTTATATTATAAATTTTGGACATCATTGGATTTTATCATTAAATTATATGTAAAAATTTTAAATTATTATAGAACATTAGAAACTCAGGTCAATTTACACCTGAAACTAAAATGGCGATATTCCATGCATTCTTTAACGGCTCTCAAGTTTGAATTGTTTGGAGACAAAAAAAATCACATTCAAAGTGGAAAGTGTTCGATTATCTTTTATTTGGTTTGCATTAAGGATTGTTTTGTAAAGTAACGATCGTGCGTTAGCTGCATCAGTTAGAAATATAGTAGATAACGGTTAATGCAAGTCATTCTGGGTAATTTTTAACAAGAGAGTTTGAATATGACTGGTTATAGATCTTCAGAATTTTGTATTATTGCTGGGGTGAAAGCATTAAAAGTGTAACATTTACCCAAAACCAGAAAAAGGTGTTAAGAAGCCCTAGAGCAATTTCACTGAGTAGCAGGACACACCCCACTCCCCAGTCTGGCGGTAGGAGACGGCTGGAGCATCTGCTCCATTTGGTCCGCTTTTAATCCTGCCTTGATTGTACCAGTTTCACATACTTGAAGAAACGGCAGATAAGGTAAACAGCAGACGTATGAATAGCTTCAAGTAAATTATATACGCAACGGCCTTGCAAATAGCCTTCTGCAGATCATGTGCACGGCGGCTACCTTAGTATAGCATTGCAGCTAGCTACAGTCTTCTGTTTGTCCAAAGTATCTGGTATCTGCCTTATTCTCCAAACCCTCTTGATGGAGTATTTACTTGATAGGGGATAGTTGCATAAAATTGGCACGTATCTTGTATGTTACGTTTTCTTATAGGTTAAAATCTATTTAAGTAATTGGGCCTCAGCTTCACTAAACATCTCAAAATGTTTTCTTCAGAGTTTGAATTTTTTAATATCTTTGTAATTTTGGTTATTAACAGTCAGCAGTCATTGGGGATTAAAATGCAGTAATAAAATCTTGAAGTTTCCTTAAAGGGTCTTGTCTTAGCTCGGAGAAAATAGTAATTATTTTGCACATTTTGGACTAAAACTATTATTATGTGTTTAATTTTAAAACTAATAAGTGATTTTGCATATTTTCCACTCTCTCTGCTGCTGAAAACCATATTAATTTTATCAGAAGTATCATAAGCAAGATATGTAAAATCTCAATTCAAGGCGAAATAGTGAGAATGTAAGTGAAACCGAGCTAGAGCTCTCTGTAAGTGCTTCCAGCACATTCTGGACCTTCATATGCTAGTCTTGGACTCCCAATATTCTAAGACAGTGCATCCTGTGGATCCTCAGCAATTAGCACCGAACACACACTTTCTGAACATATGTTTTCGTAACAGGTTATTGGAAGAGACTTTAAAGTGCGCAAAGTAGCAAACCTTAAGACTTTACACAAATAAGTATTTCTTACCTGTAAAGAAGAGATCAACTCTGAATGGTTGCAGGTGCGGTCTTTCCTTACCCTAGGTTTGGGCGGCTGCTTATATAAAGTCTGCGGTCAACAATGAGCCTACTCTTGTTCCAAAGATGGATACATGTTAGAGCTTATTGACGCAACCTTTCACTGCAGGATTACACGATAATACACAGCTCAGTTTTTGTCCAACAATAGGTTAGCCGGTAGGCGAAAGCTCAACTCACCAGAATCATGACCTTCCCGACACTAATACATGTTTTCTTCTTACTGACGAAAAGCATAGAATAACTGGGCTCTCGTGTATCTTTAAAACGCAACAGCTGATACCTTATATTACCTCATCGATTAACGTAAAATATGGAAGGAATCGCTCTAATACGTATGTGTAATGTATATCCGTACACGAAAATATTATTGATGCAATAATCTTTTCAAATGTCGTGGTATATTTGATTGCAATCATAAAAAAACACGGGAACTCTGTCCAGCAGCACATTGTATCAATGCATAGGTGTATTGAGAAAGTATCTTGCGGTTTTCTTTGGTTGGATGATAATTTCACCATGATCACGTTATAACTTAAATCTAGATTTCTTACATTGCATTGATCTAGATTTGTTCATCAATCAGAAAGATCAACATGTCTACAATATCCTATTGAATAATGTGCGAGGGTAATTTATGGCAGAATGGTAAGTGATATTAAGTGTTATTACATGGCACAGTTGTAAGTGATATTAAGTGTTATTACATAAGCATAATGTAGCCATATTATATCATAGATTATCTCAAACTTTCACTTGACTGCCAGATCATTTCATCCATATTGTAATTATTTGAATATGTGGAATGAATTAAATATTTTCAGTTATATATGTTAACTGTTTATATCATGTGCTTACAAGGAATGCTATGAATATTCCATTTATTCATAGGTCAGCTATATGCATTTATATGGAATTGAATCTTAAAGTGTGGTAAATGGGTACTCAGAGATAATTAAGATATGGTTTTGATGTAACCAAGCTTATATTATTCACATGACTGTGCTTATTTACCATATATTTTCGTTTGGAAATACTTAGTAATTGTTTTTTTAGTTGGACTTTGTCAAGTTAGACACAGCTATCACCTTTTCCTTCGCGCAAACAAAATATCAGTGAAATCGGGATTAATGATTGTCTTCTTGATGATGTAAAGATAGCCATATTATGTACAATAGTATATGCTAGAGTTTGCATCATTTATTGTAATCTCTTTAAAAAAAAGTTTAGTTTAGGTATTCTCTTGATACAAAAGCAACGATATTGTTTCATTATATATTTGGTACCAATGTAAAATTCGGATTTCACATTTCTTAATCTCATTGCTGTTACTTTTACCTTTTCCCAATTACGATGATTGTACTTGAGAATGGATATTAACTAGTAGGAAAGTTTAACATGTATATTTCATTTTATCTCCTGGACAAAGATAAATAATTATGTTAGTGTGTGTATGTTGACATTTGGCAGCAGTCAGAGATTTGTATTTTAATGTTAATTTCCAAATGTACTTCTATCACATAATTGTCATTGATTGATTTGCAAACATACTATCTGCAATTTTCTGATTTTTCATAGTTATACGCTAAAAGATTTTTCCTTTTGTAAACTTTCCTCATGAGACATTGGTAACATTTTATAAAATTTTTGGGCGGGATGTTATACTATTGAGGTAATGTTTCTCATTGGGAAAGGGTTATAGGTAAAGGGAGATAAATCAATTACAAATTTGTGATTCAGCCATGCTGAGTTGTTTTCCGTCCAATTATGTGTCAGTAACCTCCTTTCGTAGAACTCTTTCTTCGGAAAAATGACAACAAGAATATAAAACCAAAAACAAGAAGAAACAATTTGGGCTATTTATTTTATATTGAGACCGATTAAACATTGGCAATGACCCCGTCAGCAAGCCAATTCCCTACAGAGCATGCATACCTAAATGGGGCTTCTGTATTAGTGGAAGTGTGCAGAACAGCAGTTTTAAAGCGAAATGCTTGATTTTAAAAGAAAAAAAAACAACAATAAGCATCAAATAATTGATATTATTATATATTGTATACTGAGATATTGAAATATGTCAGTGGGAGAAAACTGATATTGCCACAGTGGCTATACCACTTTTATCGCCAGAGTGGCTATACCACTTTTATCGCCACAGTGGCGATATCACTTTTGGGACTAATTTCTTTTTCCATTTAGAAAGTATATCTGCCCTGATGTATGTTCTACAGACCTGTATTTCCATATTTAGGACTATTTTTTTCTTCTTTCCTTCTCTCTTTCTCTCCCACCCTTCATCTCTCTCTCTCTGTCCCCATCAAGATGAAATGATCTTAAAATGTGTCAAGACTGTTGACCCTCTGGTATACATTTATGTAATCAATGAAAAGACGCCGTCAGGAATGCATAAATATGACCCCCCCCCCCAAAAAAAAAAAAAAAAAAGCAGGCTTCAAGTATTAACTTTTTTATAATTATTTTTCCACACGAATCATTCAAATTGTCAGTGACTGAACTTACATGACCTGTTGCTATTCCATATTCTGTGTCACCCATACAGTATCGTATACCTGGTACACTCAAAGACAAATGGTAAGCATTTTCAAGAAAATAATAATAATATTGTAATAAAAATAATAATAATATTGTAATAATAATAATAATGGTAATAAAATTGTTTAAGTTGCAATTTTAACTGTAATCACAATCATAATCATGTTTCAAAACGATAGATAAATCAGGTATTGATTAGTGTCGATTACAAACCGAAATTAAGTGATAATCGGAAATTGGGTGGAGCATATCTTACCGAAATAGACCGCAAGCCTGCCAACAAACAAATTTCAAGTCTGAATGAAAACATAAAAAAATAGCTGCCAAAATTTCTTACAAGTAAGCTCACAATCATTAAAATATGTTGTTTAATGATGTCACACTCTGAAGTCTGTTGGAGCATTGTGTCATGTTGCTATAGTATTCCCACCCCAACAATGTTCACCGTATTAATCCGGACAAGAAATGTGTTGACGAAAATAAAAATCTCTTCGTTTTCTCACGAAAACACTCATTAATTGAAAAAATACAAAATTTGATGCATTATATGTACAATCTAAATTTGTAAAAGTAGCTGTCCTAAAATTATTGTAAAATTTCCGAACTTCTTGTTATTGATGTAGTAATGCAGCCGTTAGTCGCATTGACAAAGAATGGAAAAACAAATCCATGCACATCGAAGGTTTTTGCCTTTAAAACTATATAATGAAAAGAAAATCTACCTTTTTTGAATAAAAGAAAGGAAATATTTTACGAGTGAAGTGGAACATTGTATTTTCACGAGTGGCGAAGCCACAAGTGACAATACAAAATGCGTCCACAGCACGAGTGAAATATTTCCTGATATCTACTCAGAAAACGTGGATATCATCTATTTATATGCTCCATGGATATATTTCTTAAGTCAGATATGTGACGACATGGTTCTGCTCTACAGTTTAGTACTTTTCATAGGATTTTATTTTAATAGAAAAAGAACTTCCCTGATTTTCCTCTCTGGTAATTCTGGCTATTTAAAAAAGACCTTGTATATCTTATGTATTTTTTAAAAAAAACTTTAAATCCCTTTATTTTGGTGTATGAGTTATGTGTTTATTTGAGTAACTGATAAAGTTAGAGTACTTTGGACTAGTTCAGGCTCATTTTTCGACTACATGGGAGCAATCATTTTAATCAGCTGTCTGCCTTAGATAGTGCATAATTTCCATAATTACCACATATAAAGAAATGTCAGTCACAGTACATGAGCGAAGCATAGAGGTATGCCAATATTCTCTCCATTATGCATTTTGCAAATGCAAGAAACCTCGCCTTATACGTGTTTCTTTTTCAGAAGTACGCAATAACTGTAAAGCGGAATCTATAGGGTGCTTTGGAGGTCCGTTAAGTATCCACTGAATCAGCCATATTGCTTTTGCACTTCAGTATGTTTTCTAATGTATTTTCTATGGAAGAGCAAAACCTGTGGGTGTCTTGGCTTCCATAGACTTTGCATTACAAGGTCACATAAAACTGGCGCAATGCATTCTGGGATTCTGATTTCTATAATGGAAGTTATCTTCTTGGTGACAAGACTCAGGTCACACTGATGTTTCCTATATAGTGTCCACATTTGTTTGTCAGTACTGAATTTTCCAGTGTGTCCAAATCCTAAATAAAATCGTATGTTAATCTAAATATCTTCAAAGATGAACTCACCATGAAGTTCTTGTCATAGGTTAACCGGTATTTTTGAAAGACTGGACTATAAATAAAACAACGTGCACCCATATTTCAGTTATGGACCAGCAACAAAGCTTCATTACTCACTGTGCACTGCCGACAAAATGCACACAGACAACCACACCATAATGCTCATATTTTAAAGAATAAACAATTTCCTTAAATCAATACCAAGAATGCCTCAATCGCACTCATGCATCACCACCAAAATGAAAGGAAACGATGCTCTTAAAATAGACTAGGACTACATTCGTGGATACTGAACCGGAAGTAATAATTGTGACCTGAGTCCTATCAGGCCAAATTATTTATAGCCAATTTTTAGTCAAAATCTTATATTTGCATGCCACACCTATTTCAAATTTACTCACAAGGTCTTTTTGATTTTCATAGCAGGCAAGTGTGTGACAACTGTCAGAAAGCGTGTAGTGTTGGTATTCCACAGGGTGCAAGTTTTGGGCCAAGTTCTTTTGAGATATCTTCCTTAATTATAGAAACTGGTCAATGCTGTAAAAACTTAATTGTAATAAAAGATAATTTCTATCTGAAAAATCATTGAAATATAAAAGTATTTATAAATTAGATTTTAATAGAATTTTTAAAAAATTTAAATATAGAAAACTAAATTTTAACGTTATTGTAAGATTAACCTTTCATGCAAATTTTAAAAATGAAACGTACAAATTTTAGAATGAAAAGTTGACTAATGAATGGTATTTAAAATAAGTGGTAGCTTGGATCTATACAACTTATAACATTTTGTCCAAGGGTAGTGAAGCAACAAATGTCATAGTGATTTTTGCAGCAAATTGCAATATGCCTGTTCAAATGCATCTAGGTGTATGCACTAAAAAAACAATGACAAGAGCTATATACTCAGCCAGTTTTTAGTATAAATAAAGGCGCACTCAAATTTCCCATTCTGATGGGACTAGTACCATGTTTTATAGCAAAAATGCATTGCGTTTCAATGTCATGAATCACAAAGGTTATAATGTAATATGAAAATACAGCTCAAGGGAGGTTATACCTTTCTGAACAGTAGAGTTGGTCTCTCTTATGAAGACAAAAGTCATGTATTTGAGGTACTATATATCAGTGTGGTAGCGTGAAATAATCCTGCTAACTTATAGCGGGTACATGAGATTTTGCTATCACTACCTTACTGCTGGAGAGCTTCAAAGCTAATCCAACTCTTCAATCTTGTTCCAAATACAAGGCTAGACCGGAAAAGATATGACATGTTTTACTTAATCTTATATATCAGTCGGATGTAGGCAAATGAAGTAAAAATGTGCTAGAAATGGATATTTCAAAATGACATTAAGAATGCAAGCACAGGACAAAACGTTAAACTTGACATGTGACACTCAGAAATTTGAAGCGATGGGCATGTATTAAAGTGACTATTTATCCCAAATATATATGAGGTTTTTAGAAGTATGTATATCACATTATATTCAGCCATTTACAGGCTAAATAACTAAAAAGGTACACTAGTTATCATAAGGTTTAAGGTAATGTGGGAATGGTGAGGTTTGATCATTGGTGCAACAAGTAATACACAAGAGTATACAGGGAAGTTAAGTGACAATATACTAAATTAAAAGATATTACCATAAGTAAGATAATTCATGGTGGAAATAACATTTTTGGATATTTCAAGTGCATACAGCCAATAATGTGCTTCACAGATCAACTACAGGTACCAAAACATCTGATATCATCAACTAATTGTGAAATTCTGATCCCCAAAACTTGTAAACAAGGATGGAGATTTGCACATGTGAGACATGCATCATGTACTTATTAAGATCAACTGTGCAAACTTAATTCAAATGATCTGTCTGAACATTTCTGGTGTATTTTTGAGAGTGTCGATTAACAATTATTAAGTGGAATGGTTCATTAGAATGTGATATCAGCTGATGCTACAATGCTGCACCCTGTCAAAGTACTATGTTAAAATATATTACCATACATAAGCAAATTCAAGATTGAAAATAACATTTCGGGATATTTCAAGTGCATACACCCAATTATGTGCCTAACAGATCAACTACAGGCACAAATAGATGCTACATGATGTACTGAATGTGAAATTCTGATCCCAAACATTCTAAAATATATGGACATTTGCTCATGTGGGATATGTATCCATGTTAAGATCAGTTGTACAAAGTTAATTCAAATGATCTGCTTGAACATTTCTGGTTTAATTTATAGAGTCAGTTCACAGTTATTATTAGTAATTAATAATGCTTAAAGTAAAATGGTTCATTAGAATGGGATATCAGCTCATGCCACATTGTCTCTCTTTGTCAATCAATGTCTTAATCAAAATTAACAACATAAAGGAATGCATTATGTGTTAGACTTACTTCATTTTGCTGTTTTCCTACATCCAATGTAAATAGACCTGGGGAATGTACATTATATCCCTTTGACGTAAATTTTTTGACATTTTTCTTTCTTGGACAGTTTAAAATGGCGTAGACGAGAGCCTGACTAGGCTCTACGAAAGCGTTTTCATCTCCATCCTCTCATTAAGTACCATATAACTGTGTTTATACACAATTACTGAAAGCCATACAACAAACATGTGTTCCTCATATAATAACCCCATCATAAATGCATAAATTAACTGCTTGGGTCCACAATAAATAGTGTAAATAACACAAAGGCACAATATCAACTAGAAAGATGTCTCCATGTGCTTTGAATAAAGGCCTCATTCTGACTTTGAAAGATATTTTCTCTCACAGAAGTTCAATATTATCCACAATATGAACTTTCATATGGAGTAGCAATACATACATGATGATAATAATGATTATCAACCTCATAGAGACTATAAATATGAACATATTTGCAAAATTTAAAAAAAATTAAATTGTAACATTTTAAAAATTTTAGTTTGTAAGAAAAATTTCAAAAATGAAATTTCTATTGTAATAGTTCTATTTTTCAAGTCAATATCCACAAAATGTCAAAACTTCATGTCTCTACCTTTAATAATAAACTTGGGATTTTAATTGAAATTGTATGGGTAAGACACTGACAGGACTCAGGTCACACTTATTTTTCCTATAGAGTCTCTACATTTGTTTGTCAGTACTGAACTTTCCAGTGTTTCCAAATCCTAAGAAATTATATGTTAATCCAAAGTATCTTCAAAGATGAACTCACGGTGAAGTTCTTGTCATAGGTTATCCTGCATTTTTTGAGAGGCTGGACTGTAAAAAAACAACGTGCAGTGGGTCACAGTTTTTAGTTCCGAACCAGCAACAATGCCTCATTACTTACCGTGCCCTGTCGCCAAAACTCACACAGACAATCACACCATCATGCTCATGCTTTAAAGAATAAACAATTTTCTTTAAATCAATACCAAGAAAGCCTAAATAGCACTCATGCATCGCCACCAACATCAGAGAGGAAAGAATGCTTTAAAAATAGATTGGGACTATATTCATGGGTACTGAACCGGAAGCAATAATTGTGACCTGAGTCCATTTGCCATCATGTTGCATTTGGAATATCCTCGTATTTTATCGTTAATTATAATGATAGTTTGGATATGATTAGTTTGTATCGATAAATCATATTATTTATTTATCTTTTAACCAAAATTATTTTATTTTTATGTCTTTTTTTTTTTATTGAACACAAGTTGTCAGGATTTTACATATTCCCCCACATCATCACCTGACCTGGTGTATGGGCGTTACCTTATTTTGCATCCTGATCTTTATATGTGTTCCCTTACTTAGACATTAGAGACAACACACACACATGCACAGACACATACATTCACAATTATTGTACACAAAGACGCACTAGCATAAACCCCAATGTACTTTAAATTGCCTGTTTGTTCGTTTTTGTTTTGTTTCTGTTTTTCTTTTAAAAAAGGAATATTTTGTATTTGACCACCCCAAAATGAAAGTAAATAAAATGTAACTAACAGCTATTAAAAAAAAAAAATAAATCATGCGCCAAAAATTGACAATATTATACATTTCAGATATCCTCGGATTTAATCATAAAGTGATGTTATACATTTTGGGTATCCTCGGATCTTATTATTAAATCATATTATAAATTTTGGATATCATCGGCTTTTATAGTCAAATCATATAATAAATTTCGGATATTCTCGGATTTATCGTTAAGTTATATTATAAATTTTGGATAACTTCAATCATATTAAAAATTTTGGACATCAATGGATTTTATCATTAATATATATGTAAATTCTTAAATGATTATAGAACATTAGAAACTCTTTAAATTTAAACCTGGCGATATTCCATATATTTTTTAATGGCTCGCAAGTTTAAATTTTTTGGAAAAAAATCAATTTCTTTCACATTGTTTTAATAAAAAGTATAAAAAAGCATTTATTAAAAAAGGGTCCTATAATATATCTCCCCTACTATCCCCCACTTTTTTTCCTCCCTGCCATTCCCTTTTTCCTTATAAAATTATTTTTCTTCTAACGAAAACACCTATCATCATTTCCCCTCCCCTTCCCTCTCTTCCATTCATCTCTCTCTCTTTTAAATTAAAAATAAATACTGCATTAGAAACAAAAATTAAAAAAACAAATAAAAAATTTTTAAAAAATAATTCAAATAAAACGAAAGAAATAAATCCTCAATTCCCCCAGTACCCGCCACTCCAGAGAAAAAAGGATTTAAGGAAGAAAGATTTATCTCCCCTTCCCAACTTTAAGAGACTTAAAGGCCCCCATCCCCCTATAAAAGAGGTTGAGGAAGAATGAGTTATTACCCTTTAAAGATTTAGAGGGCGTATCCCCAGTTAGAAATTGTAAATTTCACATATATAGCAAAAATGAAAGTAGATTTTCCCGTTTAACCAATAAAAAAACAGGCTAAACTACGGATCACTTGTTATTTTTAACAAAATTTTATAGCGAAAAAAAGGAAATTAGCATGGATGTTACCATTTGAATGGTAAGAAAGCTTTATGCATCTTTCTTGTTTAATTTTATATGGGGTAAAAAAATGAAATTAGCATGGATTTTACCATTTAAATTGTACATATATTAATGGTAAAATAGCGACTCTTTATTGTTTGCCCTTCTACAAGAAATTAATGTAAAACAAAATAACAGCTGTTTTCTTTGAGAAATTTTTTTAAATAAATGTGCGCAAAAAATAGCAGGTAATAACAGTCAGATTTATTGAAATTGTTAGGCATGCATCACATGTATGTTCTATCAAGTACAAAATTATCCTTTGTACATTCATAAAATATCTGATATTGTGAAATATTTATAGATTCAAGGTATGTTTCAATCTCCTTTAAAATTAGAAGAAGACAAAAATTGTATTAAAAAAATAATAATAAATTAGAATCATCTCCCTTACTTCTCCCTAACTTATAAATAATTTAAATTTGAAGAAAAAAAAATGAATATTAGTATGCAGTTAGTAAATATAACCTTAATTTAGTATAAATATGCGATTTTATTCCCTTTATTTCTAAGACAGTCATCGTTTTTTTTTTTTTTTTTTTTAAAACCTAGAACAAAGTTAAGAATGAAGTCGGAAAGAGTTATCTTTTCTTTCAAAATATCAAGATGTATACAAGTAAATAAATTTAAATAAAAATTAATCAAAATGAAATAAATCTAGTAAAAAAATAAGTAAAATTCAGGATAAATGTAATAAAAGTAATTAACATTTAACAAAAAATACTTAGAAATCTAGGAAAAATGAATAAATTTAAATAAAACAGTAATCTTTCCTTTTCCTTCCTAAAAAGATTAAGGAAGTCAATTAAAGATGATAAATTCAATACAAATCAGTGAAATTTAACTAAAATTGATGAAAAATTCGTAAAAATACTTAAAATACTGAAAATGATATTGAATAACATTGAGCACAAATATATGAATTATTTCTAAATGATAAAGGACTTCAATAAAAATCAATGAAATTTAAAAGAATCAATAAAATTTACTTAAAAGTTATAACTTAGATAAATAAAAATACCTACAAATGTTGAAAATGTAAACAGAATTTAGCAGAAATAAATAAAATGCAATATAAATTTGACTAAAATTGAATTAAATAAAAAAATATACATATTGTTTCTAAAAGATTAAGGAATTCAATAAAAATCAATAACATTTAGTAAGGTTCAATTTATGTAACAAATAAATACAAAATGCTTAAAAATACTGAAATGTACATACATATTAGTAAAAATAACGACAAAAATTCTAAACAATTAACGAAATTCGAGTAAAATTGAATAAACGCTAATAAAACGATAAAAATTCTAAATGAGTTATTTTTTCCTTCAAAATCACTCAAATATTGCAATTTATGTCTAAAGAGATTTTGATTCCCATCAAAATATAAAGAAGTTTAATTTTAAAAGAATGAAATAAAGAACTTAAATTTAATAAAAATGTAAGAAAAATAATTAAAATTTTGTGTATAAAAATAAAAGTCTATTAAAAAAATTGAATAAATTTAAATTAAAGAGTTATCTTTCCTCTTGGTTCCTAAAAGAATTCAATAAGAATCCATGCAAGTTAATACAAATTAATAAAAATTAACTGAAATTTATTTTAAAAAACATAAATATTACTATTTATAGGTAATGATAATTGAACCAAAATGTATTAAAATTAACTAAAAAATTAAATATGAATACAAGATATATTTTATTTTGTTTTGAAAGAATTGTCTTTTCAATTAAAATAACTATTTTTTTATTTTTTTTTTATACATTTTAGTTAAATTTCATTTAAGAATCGTTACATAAATTTAATGATAAAATCCAGATATGTCAAAATGTATAATATGATTTAATGATAGAAATCTTAAGTTATCCGACATGTATAATATAATTTTACGATAAAATTCTAGAATATCCGACATTTATTATGTGACTCAGGATGGTAAATCCAAGATGGCAGCCTCCATTGGAGAAATCAAACTCGCAGGATGTATTGTGGTAGGTCATTTGACCTCGTAATGCAAAATGAATGGAAGTCCAAAGCACCAAATGATTCATTTGGAACATCCTCGTCTCTTTCCGATGCGAGTCAAATAACTTTGACTCCCTGAAAGAGACTCGGGGGTAATCGTAGTGATACCTCCCAAATTGGTACGTTTTTGGCGGACGAACATCCGGCAACATATGCTAAGAACATATTCTTAAAATGATAGGTTTTGCAAAATAAAACTCGATGACATTTCAACAGTCAATGCAATACCTGCACTCAGTTTAACGTTATCCGTGCAACTTGAAATGAAAACAAAAGGAAAAAAGAAATAATTCGGTTTTAATTAGTCCGATAAATCCCCGACCCCCGAAACCAGTTTGATACTGATGGACGATGTGTGGGTCTGAATTCACCATTTCATAAAATCGACGAATTGTGTGCAGATATTTCTGTCCGCAACACATCGGAGTACATTTTAGAAACTTACCGATATTTCTCTGGTCTCTTGAGCAACCATCAGCTGAAGGGTCCTTTTGGCGCTATGTACAGTCTATTTCCGGATCAAATCCTATGTTTGACGACTTGTAAATCCACTGTGACGTCATTCCGAGCAAGCTCTGTTAGATCGTCACAAGGATGCACACACGAATGGGTCCGATAGGATCTTGCGATCACATGACCGATATAATTGCGATCTTAAATAAATGACACATATATTAACCAATGAAAACAAACGATATAACGTTAAACTGTGGTTCTTAAAGGCTGGGCGTTTCAAAATAATACCGGACATAAAGGCGTCTGGTGCCGTATCAGTACCGGACAGAAGACAGACCAGCTGAAAACTGGACTGTCTGTTATGAAACCGTATGAATGGCCACCCTAGGGTCATGTACCTCCATTCGTCTCAGTTTGCAAAAATATGTGACCTTGAAACTTCAGGCCACAAGTACCGGTGGGGTTACTAGAGACACAGAAATACCCTCAAAAATCGAAATACACCAGCATTTACATGTTTTCGGTGTATATATCGGTGTAAACACAAAAATTATGATTTGAAATTGTTTTAATAATAATAAAACTCAAAGTAAACTTTGATTTAAGCGATTTTGATCCGTATTATTTACTAATTACCTAATTTTAGCATAATTCATGTAAAGACGTCATTCGGTCGAACTTGATTGAACTTGATTTGACTGGTATGACAAACAACGTATCGTTCCGAACATAAAATGTAAGACAGTATATGCAAGAGTGAGATTATGAGTGAGATTTTAACAAGCCAGAATATGTAATTACATGTTTTTGGTGTATATATATATCTTATACTTATGTGTTTTAAGACTTAAAATGCGGTGGATAAAATCATCAGAACAGAGGTGAAAGTCTGTTTAATTCATCTTTTTTTAAGTCGCTTAATTCGTTTGTAATTGTTTGCACACCCTTTATCTTACTCCTTTTGATCCCAGTTCGTATTCAAACTAAAAAAAATGAAGTCGCGCATTAAATAAACGGCAACCTTTTGCTCATCGTTGTCATTATTCGTTAATTACTCATTTAAAGAAATCACGCCAGACTTTGATTTTGCACACATTTCATAAACATATTTCATAACTGAGCAGCAAAGTTTTGATATATGTTACTATAAAATCAACACCGTGTACGTTCACACACCTCTACGGAATATAAAATGCGAAAATTTCATAACAGCAGAACAATAACAAAACACAATAAGGAAAAGTCACCCTCATCAGATGGTCTATCCACGGATTTTTATATAAAATTCCAGAACCAATTAATCCCGATATTGCAATTTGTATATCATAATATAATTTTAAATTATGAAATGAATTCACAAATGAAAAAAAGGAAAGTATAAGAGCTGATAAATTGGAGACCAGTTTCACTTTTAAATACTGACTATAAAATACTAAGTAAGATATTAGCAAATAGATTCAAAACATGTATGGGTAATTTAATAAATATTATTCAAAGTTGTGGGGAGAGGCGTGGGGAGGGGGGCAGAAATATTATAAACAACGCTCTTACCATAAGAACAGTAATAGAGTATATATAAAATAAAGGGAAAAAAGGGGCATTGATATTGTACGATCAGATGAAAGCTTTTGATCGTATAGAACATAGTTAGATAGATGAAATATAAAGGAAATATGGGTTCGGAACAAACTTTTGTCAATGGGTTAGAATATGATATAAAAACATAAGCTCAGTAGTACATGTAAATGGTGCAAAAAAACAAACCTTTTAAAATGGAAAGATCGGCAAGATAAGGATGTTTCCTGTCAATCTATGTACTAGGAATAGAAACATTATGGACAAAAATAAATAGAAATAAGAACATACAAGGTATTAAGATACCAAATTTAGAAAAGGAGTTAAAAATGGGACAACACGCGGATGATTGTGCAATTTCATATATGATGGTTTTTCATTTAAACACTTAAATAAGGAATTTCAAGACTTAGGAAAGGCATCAGGTTCAAAGGTTAACCATGATAAAACAGAGATCCTACTAACAAGAAACTGGAGAGGGAATCACCCTGGACTCCCACCTAACCTAATAAAGGAACAACTCAAAACCCTCAAAATAATATAAGTGGAAAACTCAATGAAACTAAACTTTAAGCACATTCTGGCTAAAGCACAAACCCAAATAAAAATACGGTCTCATTTACCTTTAAATATAATTGAAAAAGTCCAAATAGCTAAGACGTATATATACAGTTAGATCTGGTATATATACAGTTAGATCTGGTATATATACAGTTAGATCTGGTATATATATATATATATATATATATATATATATATATATATACAGTTAGATCTGGTATATATACAGCTAGATCTGGCATATATACAGTTAGATCTGATATATATATACAGTTAGATCTGGTATATACACAGTTAGATCTGGTATATATATATACAGTTAGATCTGGTATATATACAGTTAGATCTGGTATATATACAGTTAGATCTGGCATATAACAAGTGCCGTAGATTTTATCGATGTAATGCAAGATATCATCGACCAAAAAAAAAAAAAAAAATAGTACATTTCATATGGGAAGGGAAATTACATTACCTCCCTAGAAACTATCTATATAAAAACAAAAATGGAGGGAGGATTAGGCATCCCGCATCTAAAACATAAGAAGGTAACATATATATTAAATAGAATAAGAAATCTGATAAGGAAAAAAAGTTATGCATAGGCATCATATATATATATATATATATATATATATATATATATATATATATATATATATATATATATATATATATATATATACTTCTTTGGCTACAATGTGAACAACAACCCGGAAATATATAGAAATAATAAGCTAACTTACTTAATAGAACCCCCAAGACAAATGGGTCATATTACAAATATAATTGTTAAATATAGAAACACACAAAAAATATGGTCAGAAAGGGAGATAGCAATATATATGATCATAAACCAGGAAGCCAATAAAAAAATTACGTTTCAGAGTAGAATAAATAACCCAGATGTGCAGTGAGCACTGGTATGGAAAAAATGGGCCAAAATAAAATCAACTACAGTACACAGCTATATATACAAATACTTACATGATGCATGGTTAACAGGGGAAACGGCCTTTAGTGGGCATATGATTTAATATATATATATATACATATATATATATATATATATATATATATATATATATATATATATATATATATATATATATATATATATATATATATGCCTCTGTGTAAGAAAAACACATATACTGAGAAGCATGTACTACTGAATTGTAACGAAACTGTTATAGAAAGAAATACTATTAAAAATAAAATACAAAAACAAATACGGTAACTTTCAAGACAAAACTATTCTATAAACAAACAATATTGATAACAACAAAATATATGCAGAACTAACCACTTATATTATAAATATAACCAGAAGGTGTGGAACGATAACCTAGTGCAGAGCACCTATTTACGAACAATGTTGAATACAGACGGCATGGGATACGTCCGGAAGAAGAACTATAGAATAGAATAAAATACTAACCGAGTGGCTCTGTCTGCCTGGAAAGGAGGGGAATCATGGCACGCGGGAGGGTGGAGGTCGGAGATGCCGCTCCCACTAGGGGATGGGTACCTAAAATGGGCTAACCTGGTCCTCACTGACCGTGGATACCCCCACCCAGGAAGAGAGAGAGAGAGAGAGAGAGAGAGAGAGAGAGAGAGAGAGAGAGAGAGAGAGAGAGAGAGAGAGAGAGAGATGCGATACCACTCAAGAAATAGCATTTAACATTAAGTGGTAATTCGCAGACATTAATACAGACTAACATCCCATGTAGGTACAAATAAAGAGTAACACATAAACCCAGGGGTTATGTCCCTCAAAGCAAGAAATGAGGACGGTGTGATGCCAATGCTATCAGGCTCACGCAAGGTAGTACGGATCACATTAGAGTTCCCGATAAAGACGACATAACAAAAATCAACATAACGAAACAAAAACACAAACTGGGAAAACAGAAACACAATACTAAAAACTGCGAGTCCACTCCTGACCAGTACGCACAAAATGCAAACATTTACTACAACTATAATCTGTCCCGTTTCTTCTTTTCTGATATATATATATATATATATATATATATATATATATATATATATATATATATATATATATATATATATATATATATATATTGCTGTCCCTTTAGTGGCATATATAACATCAAATTTATAGGAACCAAATGCAAAAAACATGGCCTTAAGACCATAACTTATAGAGATTTGGGGAGAGCAAAGCATAGCCTCTGGGACGAAGATGGATGGGAATACCATTCCCATTAGGGGACGTGGTTGTCAGGGTGAAGCCCATTCTCACAGGCTCGAAATGTCGTACCCTCTACCTCGCCCATACTTTTTCTTTTATCAAATCGTTATAAACTTTTTAGTTTGTTTTTCTTTCTACAAAACATCATGTAAAAACTAAGATAACAATTGTATCTATACTGGCCGGTCCATACAAGTACACAAGGGTTATAGCATAAGACAATACGATTTGATCTATACTGGCCGGTCCATACAAGTACACAGGGGTTATAGCATACGACCATAAGATTTGATCTATACTGGCCGGATTATACAAGTAAACAAATGTTATAGCATACACAATAAGATTGTACACAGGAGTTATAGCATACGACAATAAGATTTGATCTATACTGGCCGGTCCATACAAGTACACAGGGGTCATAGCATACGACATTAAGATTTAATCTATACTGGCCGGTCCATACAAGTTCACAGGGGTTATAGCATACTATACTTGCCGGTCCATACAAGTACACAGGGGTTATAGCATACACTAGACAAAAATAAATCCCTGGCGAAGGTGTAGAGTGCAGCTGTTAGTGTTATATTCTAATTTCAGGGTGGACACTCTGTTAAGCAATAAGCGCTAAGTAAGCATCTAGTGTGTTGGATACTTATTAGCTGTTTTAGCTTGAGACACCTGTATAGATAAATGTCACTGCGACAAATGTCCCATTTATCCATATGTAGATCTCTAATGATAAAGTCACGTATGATGTAGTAAAGCTTTCGAACACAGCGTTCGACCTTGAGCATAGCCATAGGGTACGTTCACTCTTACCAACTCAACCTAATTTTGATTGCACAGATTAAAAGCATGACACTAATTCTTGATCTACAAATTATTTGCTTATATAACCAGGCAGCCTAGGCTAGTTACAGCTCATGAATTGTCCTATTGTTAAAAGTCCACAAAATCCTTATGTTAGGGTCCGACCATTTAATTGGTAGAGACGGGGATGAGTAGGGGGAGGAGGAGGGGTCATTTTTGAAGAAAGAGATTTTCGGTCTCAAAAATATTCTTGCTGGAATTGTTTTTATTAAAAATGAACTAATTATATCCATTATATTAGTTTTAAAAAAAAATGCAGTAAAAGGAAAAAAAAAAAAATCCACAGTAGCTGGTTCAAAAGACAAACCCTGGCCGCCAACTCCCCAAAATTAAATGGTCAGTCACTGACCATTGAACAGACTTAATAATCTCCTGCTTCTGGTGGTAGCAAATTGATTTATAATATGGAAGTGTCTATTTGCATGGCCACCGTGAACCAATGTTTACAAAGACTATTTGCACGTTTGCCATGTGCATATAATTATAGAAAAGACTATCCGCAAGGTTATCGGTGAATGCATTTGTGACAAGTTTAAAATATTTAGAATGATGTAAACCCAGATAAACATAACACATAGATAAGTTTCTGGTCAGGAGTGGCCAACTACTAGAAAGCTGACTGGCAACAAGGTGCCTTCTGGAATAAATCTGCCCCCAAACCTGTATTGGTATTAATGGGTGGTTACCCATCCATACGATTACAGGTTTGGGGGCCGAATTTATCGGACTACAAAACACCATAAAAAATGGAAGTTGTTGGCTTATCTTTTATTTGGTTTGCATTAATTTGGTATCGAGCACAGTGAAGGTTAATACTAAATTCAAGGATTATTTTATGAAGGAATGATCGTGTGGTAGCTGGCTCAGTTAGAATAGAGCAGATGACGGTTAACGCAAGTCATTCTGGGTAACTTTCTACATGAGAGTATGGATATGATCGGTAATAGATCTTCTTAATTTTGTATTATTGCAGAGGCTGAAGCAGTAAGAGTGTAACATTTACCAAAGGCCAGATTAAGGTGTTAAGAAGCCCCAGAGACATTTCATGAAGAGTGGGCCCCCAAATATCATTTCACTGCGTTGCAGCCTGCCTCCCCCTCCTCGGCTGTGTGGGGGTAGGGGAGACCTGGAGCAACTACTCCATTTTTTCAGCCTTGAATCCAGCCTTGATTATACCAGTTTTACCTACAGTGACTTGATAAAAAGGCACATCAGCCACACGGCAGACGTACAAACAGCCTTAAGTAAATTATGTGCGCAGTGGCCGTGCAAATAGCTTTCTGCAGATCATGTGCACTGCAGCTACCTCTGTGTAGCATTGCAGCTAGCTACAATCTTCTGTTTATCCATAGTATCTGGTATCTGCTTGATTCTCCAAACCCTCTTGATGGAGTAATTACTTGAGAGGGGAGAGTTGCATAAAATTGGCACAAATCTTGTATGTTGCTTTTTCTTATAGGATAAAATCTAGTTAAGTAATTGGGCCTCAGTTTCACTAAACGTCTCAAAATTTTTTCCTCAGATTTTAGAATTTTGAATATCTTTATAATTGCAGTTGCTAACAAAGATATTTTTTACAGAATAGTCAGCAGACATTAGGGATTAAAATGCAGTCATATAATCTGACATTTTTCTTAAATGAGTCTTGCCTTATCTCGGAGAAAATTTTCATGATTTTGCTCATTTTAGAACAAAAAATATTTGCATGTGCTAAGTTTTAAAACTAAAAAGTGATTTTGCATTCTATCTGTTCTCTCTGCCATTGAAAAACAGATTAATATTGTCAGAAGTATCATAAGCAAGATATGTAAAATCTCAATTTAAGAAGAAATTGTGAGAATTTTAGTGAAACCGAGGCCAGAGCTCTCTGTAAGTGCTTCCAGTACATTCTGGACATTCGGATGCTAGTCTTGGTCTCCCAGTATTCTAAGACAGTGCATCATGTAGACCCTCAGCAGTTAGTCCTAGACACTCACTTTTCTGAAACTCAGAATCGTCCTGATGTACGTTTTCTTAACAGGTTATAAGGAAGAAAGAAAAAAAACTACCGGGCAATAAAATGAATTACATAAACGAAAAATTTAATAAAGGATTCTCATAATCACAGTTTTGTGGAAATAAAAAAATGATATAAAATACACATTTGCAGAGGTCAAAAGAATTTATTATATTAAACTTTCATCAATTTGCCTTGAATGTGGCAATGTAACACATGTTAATGGACTTGTTTTTTCGAGTGGGCCCCAGTTTTCCTCTCAGGACTTCCAATATCAGGAAAGTTAGGGTCCGGGAATTCCAGTGTCAGAGACCTACAGGAAGCTTCAAGCTTCAAGTAATGAAAGAAAAGAAAAACAAAAACAATTTCAAGTAACATGGCTTCTGGGCAAGTGACTTTTCCAGCTCTGGTCTGCCAGTTAAGAGAAGACGAGTTTCTTTCTAGTCAGTATTAGGTAAAAACATATTAAGATTAGCTCTAATGAGCTTTTTACTAACGCTACATAGAAGACAAATATAGGACATTTTAACATCACACATAAGACAACACTAATAATGCATCAAATGATGTGCAACATAAAAGCATTGGAACTAGATTTCAAACAGATTTAGTTATGCCAGGAAAAACAGAAGAGTGTGTTAAGACGTACTAAAAAGTACATGTAGGGGATTAAAGAAAAGAGACAAAAAGGAAAGTGGACAATTTTCTTTTTTGTTTTTGTTGGTTGTAATGGCACTTTGAACATATTATTGGCTATATCATACTGAGAAAATGGGAGGAAAGTGCCTTTTGCAATAATAATAATAATAAATAATAATAATGATAATGAGGACTTTGTATAGCGCCTAATCTTTAAAAGCTCTAAGCGCTTTACAACATTAGATAACACCTAAAAAAAACATATATAATGATATGATTACGAAAAACAAACACAATGTAATTAGAAAACAAAAACATGCTGAAAATAGTTAAGGTAACGAAACATTATTAAGTCTCTAGGTCTATTCGTGCAGTCAAAATAGGTGAGTTTTAAGAGCACTCTTGAATGAGATCACTGTGTCTTTGTGTCTAAGTTCAGTGGGCTATTCGTTCCACGTTGCTGGGCCCTGGTATGCAAAAGAACGTTGTCCGTATGACTTCATTTTGATAGTGGGAATAATGAGAATACGAGTGTCGGAAGAGGAGCGTAAGTATCTTGCTGGTGTGTACACATGGGTGAGGTGAGATAGGTATGTTGGACTGGAGCCAGTCAATGAAACATAGCATAGAGAACAAATTTTGTGTTTGATTCTGGATCGAATGGGTAGCCAGTGTAGGGTACAGAGCAGGGGGGAGGTGTGCTCTGTTCGTGGTTCTCTAAGAATGATCCGAGCAGCTGTGTTTTGAACTTTTTGAAGTTTCTGGAGTAGATACTGAGACGAACCAGATAGAATTGAGTTACAATAGTCCAATCTTGAAAGCACTAAGGAACACACAAATGTTTTAGTGGCATCAACTGAAAGATAATTGCAAATGGAGCTGATCCGTCTCAGCTCAAGGTATGCAGCCTTGCATATGTTCATGACATGTTGGTGCAATGAGAGAGTAGTGTCTAGAGTAACACCTAGGTTTCGTACTGACTGTGTGAATTTAATGTTGGTGTTGCTGATATCTATTGTTTGAGGTAAAGGATGTGAATGAGAAAGTCTTTGTGTTGTAATCAGAATGGCTTCAGTTTTATCATCATTCATCTGCAGCTTGTTACATGTCATCCATGATTTCACATCGGAAATACACCTCTCTACACCTTGGATGGTAGCATCAACTTCAGTTGGGTGTGCTCGATTTGTATATTTGGGTGTCATCAGCGTACAATTGGTGAGACACTGGATGACGATCTATGACACTTGAGAGTGGCTGAGTATATAGAATCAAGAGAACAGGTCAAAGAACAGAACCCTGTGGAACACCAAAACATAGATCAACTGGGCTGGAGTGTTTTCCATTTGTGGAGACAATTTGTGTTCTGCTGACCAAGTAGGACTTGAACCATAGTAAGGCTGTATCGTGAATGCCAAATACATGATGGAGACGGTGAAGTAATATATCATGGTCTATTGTGTCAAATGCTGCAGACAAGTCAAGAAGGGTGAGGACTGTAGTCTTTCCACTATCCGAAGCAGAGAGAAGGTCGTTAACTACTTTCAGAAGGGTAGTTTCGGTACTGTGGCGAGGGCGATATGCAGACTGTACATTGCTAAAAAGACTGTTTGAATTCAGATGAGATACAAGTTGGGATAGAACAACTTTATCTAAGATTTTTGACATGAATGGGAGGTTAGAAACAGGGCGGTAGTTCTTTAAATCGCTATGGTCAAGTGTTGGTTTCTTCAGCAGAGGCTTTACAATGGCAGTTTTGAAAAATGATAAGAATTCCCCGGATAAGAGAGAAGAATTAGTAACATCAGTTAGTGAAGGCAATATTGGATCTAAGCACTCAAGCAGCATTGATGTCGGAATCGGATCAAGTTCACATGACTTTGGGGCACTCTTCATCATGATTGTACGTACTAAATCCATAGAGACTGGTCCCAATGCTGCTAACGGTTGCCGCTGAAATTCTGTATCGCAACTGTATGGCGACGACGAGTCAATTGCAATTGTGTTGTCAAGCTTATCTCTAATGGTTTGTACTTTGTCACGGAAGAAATTTGCAAACTGGTTCGGAAGGTCGACTGAAGAGAAGGTAGTTGGAAGTGGTGTACATTTGTTCCTTGACATGAGCATGTTAGTAATCTCGAAGAGCTCTTTGCAGCTGGAACTTTCAGTAATCTTTGTACTGTAGTGGGCTGATTTCGCTGAATGGACTATGTTTGTAACATTCTTCTTAGCGGCTTCGTAGATTTGCTTGTGAATAGTGAGTCTGGTGGAAAGCCAAAGCCTCTCAGCCTTACGGCGGTTTTTTTTAGCAGTGCGAAGCTGGTCCCTAACACTGCTATACCACGGAGAACACTTTTGAATTGACACTCTACACTTGGTTGCTGGGGCATGTTTGTCAAGCAATGAACGCAGGCAGTTATCAAGTTGTTCTGCTGTAGGAGGTAACAAAGTTGTTAGGATAGCTTGGATGTCATGCATTGGTTGGGTTCTATTTATCATACGGAGGTTTCTCTTAGTAGCAAATAAAGGCGGAGGGTTAGGGATTGATACGTCAAGATGGCATATAATGCAGAAGTGATCGGATGCAAGTTCGTGGGACACCAGGGAGGACTGTACAATATTATCATCAGGTCTATGAAGAATCCAGTCTAAAATGTGACCATGTTTATGGGTGGGTTGGCTAACTGACTGTTTGAGGTTGAAAACGTGAATGGAATCTAGGATTTTCGATATATATGGGTTTCCAGGACAGTCAAAGTGAAAGTTGAAATCTCCAAGAATAATCAGGTTGCCACCTATCGAATTTCCATACTCCAAGAGATTCGGAA
Organism: Margaritifera margaritifera; assembly: GCA_029931535.1. Taxonomy (NCBI): domain Eukaryota; kingdom Metazoa; phylum Mollusca; class Bivalvia; order Unionida; family Margaritiferidae; genus Margaritifera; species Margaritifera margaritifera. The sequence goes on from JAQPZY010001681.1 coordinate 3,962,417, forward strand.
ACTACTCCAAAAAGAGAGATTCAGTCAGCTTGTTTTTTCTACTAGGAGGAGGGCGGTAGAGGCAGAAAAAATGGACTGACCTTTGTTCCAGTGTGAGTGTAGTTTGGACTAGTTCAAACAATGTGTGGTAGAAATTGAAGGTTGTAGTGTGATTAAGACGGTTGATCATGGAGTTCTTTGCGATGATAGCAATTTCACCTCCGCAGGAGTGGCGGGGGAACGACTTGATGGAGTAACCGGGGGGTGTTAGATCGGCGCTCTTGGGCTCATCGCCTGATGTTTTTAGCCATGTTTCTGTCAGGAAAAAGATGTCGATATTCTGATCGTTGATAAAATTAACTATTTCTGTGCGCTTTTCCGGTGGTCCTACTGATTGGGCATTGAATAATGCTATGCGTAGTGGTATCTCTTGGATAGTTGACACAAAGGTTGATGATTTCAGAGGAATTTGAATTAAGTTATTTAAATTAACGGCCGAGTTTTCAAATTGCTGCTGCCGGAAATGGCGAAAGGGAGATAACTGGAATTATTCTTCCTGTTCTACGCCGGCCAGCTTTGAAACAACGTTTCTTTTTTCGCTTTCGTTTACATTTAAGTAATGATGAATGTAGTCCCAGGTTGTTTAGTCTAGTGCACAATGTAGCGTGGAGAGCCAAGGAGTGGTCATTTAAAGCAATTAATGAGGGTCCATCATAGCATAAACGGGTGGACTGGCGAGTATCATGTGATGGCGGTATGTTCAAAAACAAAGGTAGTTGTAGCAGTGGAGCAAGACGGCTGAGAAAAAGTCTAATAGTTCTCGTTTCCAAAACAAGAAGATGATGAAACACATTCCAACAGAACAGGCAATGCATGATGAACACAATAACGTAGACGAAGACAGACAACAAGCACATAAATCATGAAAAACGGCACAAAAATCCGGAGCAGCTGCCTCAAGACTGTTAAGCGATAGCGGCCATCTTGTCAAACATGACACTGGATCAGTTGACCTGGGTTTGCCTGGGTGGGTATTGGACCCATGACCCTTGAATTATCAGTCTGATGCTGTGACAATACAAATTTTTAAAAAAAATTAACATCAGAGGTGGAACTGAGTGCACAACAGTATCACAAAGTGTCTACACGTATCCTGTTTTAAATTTCTAAGATATCCCCCTGCTCCCATGACAGTGCTTAAATCAGAAAATTTCCAAACTATGCCCCTGAGAGGCAGTGGGCAGTGATGCACCACAAAAAAGAAAACAACACATGTAACATGAGATGATGATATACATTAGAGTCCTCCTCTCAATTGTTGTACATAAAAAGCATGCTAACCATTAATAGTAAAATAGCTACATGTTTAATTACACCTCATCAGTGGTGTACTGGCCATTGGGCATACTGGGACAAATCCCAGTGGCCCGCCGCAAAAAAATCAGTTTTTACGGGTGTTTTACTGGTGTGAGCAAAACCCCGGGCCTGTCCCGGCAGACCGCTGCATCAGTGGGCTGGTGGGTCATCAAAAAAATCCGTTTTTACCTGTGTTTTACTGGTGTGAGCAAAACCCCGGGCCTGTCACGGCAGATAAGTCCAGGGCCGAGTTACTTACCCAGTACACCCCTGCACATCATAGCATGTTGACTGTATATAATAACCTGTCTCTACATGTTTAGTTACATAACGGAGCATGTTGACCATAAATAGTAACATGACTCTACACGTATAAATGTAGTTACATACCAGAGCATGTTGATCATAAATAGTATCACAGGTGCATTTTAGTTGCATACCAGAGAATAATGACCACAAATAGTAACAAGGCCCTGCATGTTTAGTTACAGCAATTATCTCTTAAAACAAAAATCTGATAACTAGAAACAGACGTTGGAAAAGATAATCGGATTATTACTTACTTTACCGTATAAAGTAAATACTGTTTTGAACATGTATTAGATAAAATATGGCTGCTTGAGAGGGGTATATTTGACATTTTTGTACTAATATGCTGGCCACGTGCCACATCAGAGGGGTGGCCACCCATGTGGGGTTCTTTTATACCCAAATTCATTGGTGCAGAGAAAACTGGCCGTGTAGAGGAGTTGGCCGCTGGTGAGGGGGCCATATAAAAGGAGGACCACTGTAAATAGTAACATGGCTTTACATATTTAGTTACATACCAGAGCATGTTGACCATAACAGTTTGTAAGGACTAATTGGAGAAGTCAGCATTCTGTCCTGAAAATTTGGTGAGAGTTAGTTCACAACAAACAAACAAAAGAAAATGGCACCTGGCATAAATGTTGTGACTGTGATAATCTGAATTATTGAGATTGTTTAACAATGTCAGGACCATGTAAGGTTAAGGATAATGTTTGTGTTGTGTAAAATAGTGGATGCAGCTTAAAAATCCTAAAATCAACTGTCTTATTGTGAAACGGGTCAAGGGTATAAGATTGGATGATGTAGTCACCAATGCAAGCTGTCATTGCATTCGATTAACTAATATATAGCGCCTTGACTCCCATTAAAACATATGTCGATCACTATTCGAGTTGTAGAGTGTGGTATTGGAGATCTGACAGACACCAATAAAAGTTCATGTTTTGGTGACCTATGGATTTCCAGTCCACTTATTTTAGTATCCTATCAGATAAAGCATTGCAAATTCATGTTAGGGAGAGTTATCTTATGTAACGATATGTTCCGAAAGATGTTTCTCCTCTCAGAAATTTGAAAGTTGTGATTTGATGGGTGAACCACAAAGTCAACTAAACATGACCTCTTATTGGTGTCCATCACATTTCCATGTAGGACTGTGGAGATCTGTTTTTAATAATATTGGGAGATATATAAACCTGACAGTGACAAGACCTGGTGATAAGTTAAACCAGTACATCAACCAGAACTTTTCCTCTGACGAGTTATAAAGATAACAAAATTCGGTCAGGGACAGAGGGTGACTAGACCGCCCCAGCAGATGGAAGCAAACACCTCAACTTTCCTTCAGGCAATTTTTTCTTCTTGTCATTGCATTAGCAAGTGCAGTATGTTGATGAGGTACCAGTTTAATTCATACCTAGGTTGATCCATTTCATGTGTGTTGCTAACTTGGATATTCTTAGAAGATGTTGGAACATGCTTCATGCATGTCTATCATAGAGAAGACACCATCATAGACCCATTCACAGTAGTGTCTTGGAAAAAAATTACCAGCAACAATTAAAATTTGAGCTCTGAATTGTTTAATATCTTCAAATCTCACAAATTTCTAACCATCCTTAACTCCATCTGCACAAACTTTCACAACTGGGAAAATGTTGATGGGAATGGCAACTGTAATGTTAAATCCGTGCAGTTTGGGGAGACGGATTAGCCTAATGTACATGATGAGGTGTAGTGACTTGATGCAGACTTGTGTGCAAGTTAAATGAAAAAATCAATACATTCATGTTTTATACAACTTGCAAGATGTTAATATCTACAACAGATACAAATCCAATAAAATAGAGACAAAAGCATGGTGACAGAATTCTTTCAATCTTAACAATGTACTGTTAAGTTGAGTCAGGATATTTTATCCATGTTTTACATGTCAAACTTTCCATAATAAAGCAGTCTTGATATAAAAGTGGCTTTACCCTGGAAATTTGTGTTACTCAGATTTTTTTGCTATTTAAGATGAGGTTGACGGTTCAGAATGGGTTAGATCCAAACTATAGTATATAACATTTAATGCTGTAAGTTTTAAAGCTGATTTTATACATGCTAATCCATTATAAAACCTTGAGATAAATTTGTATTTATTTTTTTCAGCTTTGGTTTTTAGAAAGGATTTTGAAAACAGCTGAATATTTCCAAGTTGTAGTTTATCATCTTTAAATGTTAAATCTTTTGCCACATTTATTTGGATTTAATTAAGTGAATAATATACATGTGTGTGTGGGTTTTATTCCCATTATCTCCTTACCACTTAAGGTACATTTAAATAACTCTTAGATGCTATGCCAGGACATTTATTTAACCTACCTACCTACCTAGTCACAAAATTGTGGGTAGCAAAAGGGAAGGGAAATAATTTGTATACACCCACCATAAGGTGAAACATATGATGTCATTCCATGTGTCCATCAATCTGTTTGTTACCAATGTTGTTTCTGTGCAACAACTTGAAAAGTTCTTCAACTTCCACAGTTGCCAAACTTTGTGAATGGCCTGCACTTGGGGTAAGAAAGTATCATATTGATTTTGGGTACAAGGAATTAAAGGTCAAGGTCACTGTGATTTGAAGAAGAAAAATTGTTTTCAAACAGCAACATTAGTTCTATATTGCAGACCTGGACCAAACTTTGTGGATGGCTTGCCCTTGGGTTGGAGTCTAAATTTCTAAGGTCAAAGTCTTTGTTGCTGTAAGAAGCAAAATGGTTCCAGCACAATAACATTAGTTCTACATCACTTACCTGGACAAAACTGTGTGGCCAGCTTACCCTTGTGAAAAGGAAGAAGTCAGTCAATTTTGGAGACAAATGATTGAAAACAAAGATCACTGTTACTAAAATAAGTGGTTTCTGCACAATAACATTAATTCTACATCCCATACCTAGACCAAGTTTTGATAATGGCTTGACCAATGGATGTGGAAGAAGCCAGTTGATTTGGGGGTCAAAAGGTCAAAGATCGGTCACTGTGACTGAAAGTTGAAAAATGGTTTCCACAAAATAACATCAGTTCTACATCACATACTTAAACCAAACTTTGCAAATGACTACCTTTGGGTGGAGGAAGAAACCAGTCAATTTAGGGGTCTAAAGATCAAAGGTCAAGGTCACTGCTGTGAATGAAAGAAAACAAAATGTTTTCACACAATAATATTCGTTCTGCATCACTTACGTTGACCAGTCTTTGTGGATGGTTTGGACTTGGAGTAATGAAGAAGACTATCAGTTTGGGCTATCATTTTTTGGATTGAAATGTCAAAGATCAAGGCTACTGTGATTGAAAGAAGAAAAATTATGTCAGCACAGTAACATTAGTTCTACACCACAGACCTTGACCAAACTTTATTGATGTTTCCACATGGAGTATGAAAAAGGCCTATATAGTTTTGGGTCAAAAGGTCCAAGGTCGAAGTCATTGTAATTGTTTTAGTGCCTTAAAAGCTATTGTGAAAATGGAGGTGAAATTATCCTTGACATATAATGAAAGAAATAAATTCATTTCAGTGCAAAAGAATGGGAATAAATTTGTATCCTGTAACAGTGATTAACTAATTTGTACACACTCTGCATGTAGTGGAAAGAAGGTTGCAGCCAGTTTAGGAAAATGTATTGCTCAATGAATTTCACTGATATAAAATTGGCTGACTTACATGTAGTTGTTGTAGTGTTTTTTTTTTAGTTCAACTGGCTCTAAGGCCATCAAAGCTTATGGTATGGCCTTGCATCCATTATGTGTCATGCATCTGTCAGCAATTGCTATTTTAAACTTATTTTCAAAAGCCACTGGACCAATGTTGACCAAATTCTGCAGAGAGCACCTTGGGTTGAAGGGCTTTCAAATTTGTACAAGTGATGCCAATCCACCATCAAATATGGCTGTCAAAACTAAGAATAGAAAGACCTTTAAATGTTTTCTTAAAATTAGCTTAACAGAATTTGATCATATTTGACAATTCTTTGAAATATACAACACCAACACATGAAAATTATCAACAAATATTGAGATCTTTTGCAGTGATCATGTAATGTAAGTGTTAAAGAACTTCACAAAAGCAAGCCTACACTTGCTTACAAATGAACTAAGAATCTTAGAGTTCCTCGTTCTAAATTCATTATAAAAAAACACGTACAAGTGGTTCATCAATTAAATGTAATAGACACAGATGTTCGCACTGTTCTTTTATTGCTGAAAATTTTTCTTAATTCTTCTTGCAGTAGCAGTAACACTAATAGAAAATGTAAGATGTTCCATTATACTAACTGTGAAATTTCAGATGTTATTTATTTGATAACTTGAAAAATGTGTGGCATACAGTATGTTGGACAAACTCATCAACAGCTATCTAGTGATCCGTCTTTTTCATCTCATCTTGCCACACACTTTAATGGTTGCTCCCGTAAGTTATACAATTTTTCATTTATTCCAGTTAATATTATTATTTCTGAAACAGAAAGTCCATTAAAGGATGCATGTTGGATTCACCATTTTGGATGCTGTCTATCCCAGAGGTATAAATTATAAGATTATTTATAAACTTTATTCTTTGATAAATTTTTTTTTATCAATTCTATATAACGGTATTTAGAGGAACAAAAATCTGTCTCTATATCTTTAATACGTTCTACTATCAAATTTGACAGAACACATCCAGGACCTTTTAACTTTGTATAAATGATGTCGATCCACCTTAAAATGTGGCCACTAAAGCTAAAAATAGAAAGAAAAAAGTGACTTGTTGTCCATCAGCAATTGCTATTTTCTACATTTTCTAAAAACAACCAGGTAAATTTCAGCAAGCACAGAACATCCGGACAAAGAGGTCTTTCAGTTTAGCACAAATTATACCAATCCGCCATCAAATATGACCACCATATTCTTGTGACCAAATTTGATACGAAGCATCAGAGCAAAGAGGGCTTTTCAATTTGATCACCTGATACTAACCACCTGCAAATATGGTCATCATTACTAAAAATAGGAAATTGACTTCTCCAAAAATGATGAACAGAATTTGTCATATTTGACAGAAAGCATCCTTCCAAGCATCCATGAATTTATATAAATGATGCATTGCAGCAGTCAAATATGGCCACCATTACTAAAGGAAAGACCTTTAAATAGCTTCATTTCCAACACCATTTAATAGAATTTGACCAAATTTGACAGCATCCTGACATGAAAAGTTTAAGATTTTACAAATGATACCAATGCACCATCAAATGTGCCACCCTTACTATACACAAACCTAAAACCGATGAATAGAATTTGATGAAACTTGATAGAAAGGATCCTGGTATGAAGACCTTTCAGATTTGTTCAAAAATGACTATCCACTATCGAATATGGCAGTTGTTGCCAAAACAATAGGATAAAAAAGAAACTTTAAATGAATTTGTGTCGAAAGCCACTATTCAGAATTTGACCAGATTTGATTATAAGCATTCTGGCTTAGAGGGCTGTCAGATTTGCAAAACTGATGCTGATCCACCATCAAAATATGGCTACTTCTCAAAAACCACTCAACATGATTTGAAAATATTGCACAGACTGCATGCTGTCTTGATGACTTTTCAAATCATGCAAATGATGTTGGCCTCGTTCAACTTTGGCTGCCATTACTAAAATTAGAAAGCCTCTGAATGACTTCTCAAAACTGGCTGAATAGAATTTGATCATATTTGACAGAAAGCATCCTGGCATGAATACCTTTCATATTTTTTAGAAATGATGCCAATGAACCATCAAATATGGCCACTGTTACTAAAAAAAAATAAAATAAAAATGAAACAACTTTTTCTCAAAACCAGCTAAACTCAAATTCTTATCAAATTTGACAGAAAACACCCTGGTATATAGGACATTGAAATTTGGAAATCTGATGCTGATGTATGATCAAATATGGCTACTGTTACTAAAAGAGAAAGAAACTTAAATAAGTTTTTTAAAACAGTTGGTGAATAAAAACTGGCCAAATTTGACAAAAAGCATCCAGACATAAAGGGCTTCCAGATTTGTGCAACTGGTGCCATTCATCATCAAATATGACTGCCATTATAACAAATAGAAAAATCTTTCAATGACTACTGTTTATCAGAAATTGTTAACATTTGACAGAAAGCAATCTGGTAATGAGGGCTCTCAAATTTATGCAGATTATGCCCATTTGCCATTAAATATGACTGATATTACTGAAAATATAAAATCTTTCAAATAATTTCTCTAAAAACACCCAGAAGAATTGGACCAAATTTTACATAAATCATTTTGATATGAAGGGCTTGAAAGTTTATACAAATCATACCAATCTGCCATCAGATATGGTTGCTGTTGCTAAAACTAGGAACATATTTCATTACTTCTTCTAAAAGACCTCTTAAAAGAGGTTAAATAAAAGTTCTGGCATAGCATCTAAGAGTTATTTAAATGTACCTTAAGTGGTAAGGGGATAATGGGAACAAAACCCAGAAAGTATCCTAACTTGAATGCCTTTCAGATTTATTCAAATGATGCTGTTCCACCATCAAATATAGCTGCTGTCACTAAAAAAAAGAACAAAAAACTAATTACACAACTTTTTCTCAAAAACTCCTGTGCAGAAGTTAACCCACTTTGATTAAAAGTGTACTGGCATGGGGCCTGGAAATATTAGATATATGATGCTGATATGCCATCAAATATGACACAAGACACAGAAACTAGGGAGGCATTGAAACAATTGTTTTCTGAACATATGCAATCAATATGGAAGAAATTTCAACAGAAAGCATTCCAATGACCCAAATTTCTTGACCAACTGGTGTTGCATTTGGCTATTAGGCAGATGCCATCCAGGTGAGCAATCTCAGATCCACCTGGGCCTCTTGTATAGTATCTTTTTCTGGCCTTAAACACTGCAGAACATCCATGGTTAATAGTATCATCCTACAGCAATGTGTGTGTGTGTGTGTATATATATATATATATATATATATATATATATATATATATATATATATATATATATATATATATATATATATATATATATATACCTGTATATACCTTGATTTATGTCATAGTAATCTGGAGTGATATGTACTTAGATGAGAATTAATTACTGGGTCAATATTTGGGTGTGTCTGCTATGCACGAATGCCTGTACCAGCAACTTTGTAGCATCATTTTTTGGTGATGTGTGCATGGTCGAGATGGTATAGGGTTGGTGCTTGCAGACAAGGCGATGGGTGCCGTAACCCATCGACTCAGGTTCGAATCTCCAAAGATTACGAATTAAAAATTGTCTAACCTGTATTATAATATTATTCATTCATATTTAAAAATTCTGTTAATGTTATCAAATATTCTCCTGTAGGATCCAGGGATATCACTTTCTGCTCTGTTTCGTATATGTTTGTATGTTTGTATTTCTCTCTCTCTCTCTCTCTCTCTCTCTCTCTCTCTCTCTCTCTCTCTCTCTCTCTATATATATATATATATATATATATATATTATCCACCTACTGGGAATGAATTTCTGTATGAAAGAATAATGAATGAATCAAATATTTAATAATAATAATAATAATAATAATAATAATAATAATAAAACTAATATCTATTTGAAAGTGAATTGGGCACTTTTATATAAATATACATTGACTCTGTTGGGTACATGAATCTACATATAGAAACAATACAATAAATTTCAGGGAATAACCCATGTAAAGGAAACCTATCTATAGAAGACAAACTTTGTACTGTCCTTTGTCATTTATAGACACATTTCTGTGTACTTAGGTAATGAGTAATACAATTTTGCATACATCAGCAGTAAGAGTGGTAGATTATATGCTAAGGTACATGCAGATACTGTGTGAATACAGTTTTACATAAGTCAGTGGTAAGATTGGTAGATCATATGCTAAGTGATAAGGTGCATGTAAGTACTGTCTGTTTGAATATAATTTTACATACATCAGATTTTTGCTTACTAATGTTATTATAGATATTGAATTAGGAGAAACAAATTCATTTCTGTTATGTAGATGAGCTGGTATTGTGAATATCAGGCATGCAAATTATCCGTCTCCTTAAAATTACAGTTTCTTATGAGAAGTTATAACTAAATTCCTCATTTGATTTGAATATGTACAACATTGTTGGCAGTCTTCTTTGTTTCTGATGATAACATTATAAATCACTGGAAACTTTTGACTCTATGCTGTCCATCTTGTCACACTGTACTACCAAATATTGATAGTTAATTTGAGTTCATTTCATTTTTTTTTTCATTTGGCTGCATGCAATAAATAGAATTGAGAAGTCAGGATTTATTTATAATTGATAGGGGAATGTTGATCAAGTTCCGTATATACTCGCGTATGAGCCGATATCAACTGAAAACTGCATAGACCCAGATCTGCCATCGCATAATGTGCCGGCAGATCTGGGTCTATGCAGTTTGTAAGGACTAATCAGTAGAACAAACAACATAGACCCTAATCTGTCGGCGAATAATGCACCGGCAGATCAGGGTCTATGCTGTTTGCATTTGGACCCAGCTTATACGTGAGTATATACGGTATCTAATGTGCTTATGCATGGAGACTTTGTATTAATAGGTTGGTGGATGGAATTTGAAATGGCCTGGATAGATTAGAACTTTTTTTAAAAGTTGAAAGCCTCTCTATCCCCATTATACTACTGTATCTGGATGAGCTGATGATTTTTAAAAGGCCAACATAGGAACTGAACTAAATGTAAATTCTTTTTGTGCAGAGAATCATCTGTTAAGATGGGTGACCAGCAGATGATAAATGGAGTATATGGTGGCACCAAGGCACTCACCATGGAAACAGTCAATCCCAGTATAGTCAAGATGGAGTATGCTGTACTTGGACCCATCTTTACTAAGGCACTTGAGTTAGAGAAGGAACTGGCAGAGGGGAAAGCCAAGCCATCTGAGACAGTATTGAAGGGTAACATAGGAGACTGCCATGCGACAGGTCAGACCCCCATAACTTTCATCCGGCAGGTGGTAGCCCTTTGTACATATCCACAACTATTAGAGAGCCCCATCTTTCCAGAGGATGCCAAGCAGAGGGCCAAGGGAATTCTAGCAGCCTGTAAAGGTTACAGTGTGGGGTCATACAGGTAATGCAGCACATTGGTTTTGTTTCCGTCTGCTGGAGCCTATGGAATGGAAACCACAGAATTGAAATGAGTATAAAGTTGTATGAATTTAGAGAGAAAGCTTACCTTATCTAAAATACGATTGTGTAATCAAAACTGGTGCTGAACCTTTTCGATTTGCGGTAATTTGATGATTGTCTAAGTCATGGTATTCATGATTCATACAGGTAACATAAAGACAGTTTTCCATATTCATACAGATAACATAAAGGCAGTTTTCCATATTCATACAGATAACATAAAGGCAGTTTTCCATATTCATACAGATAACATAAAGACAGTTTTCCATATTCATACAGATAACATTAAGGCAGTTTTCCTTATTCATACAGATAACATATTCATACATTATAGCAAATATTCATTGTTGCAACATTCCTAGAGGTAATTTAATAGCATGTCTTCACTTTCCTACATTCACACATTCACACTTGCTGACACAAAACTATTTACTACTTTCTTTGCATAAAGTATGAATAAGGAATGTATTAATATTATTCTGTATCATATCTTAGAATAACAGATTGTAGTACATGTGGCTGCATCTGGGGCAGATGTGTCACAATGGTCCAATTCAAGTTTGATGTTTGTTTGTTTTTAAAGAAAAGGCTGAAAAGGAGACATTTTTATTCACATTTTCAATGCGTCTACACATGTTCAGCTGACAAAATAGTTAAACGTGGAATGTATACCTAGAGCTCATGCCAAAGCAAGTGGTAAATATCTTTGTGTCAGCAAGTGTAACACGCAAGTTTCACTAGATTTTAGAAACTGGAAACATTACGTAATTCTTGCCTGTTCACACTCTGTACCTAAGGTTTTTCCAACTGTGATTAATTAGTTACAGTTTGGCTAATACATTAGGGGTAACTGTTTTAGCTCTAGTTTTTCTAGTTTTCTTAGGGTGTCTATTTCATCCTAAATGAAAATGATGCCCCTTAGGCATTCACTAGGGCCACCATGGTGGCCATCTTGAAAGACTTGTTATTACTGCTCCCCCTGAGTGAATGGTTATATTGACTTGGGGTTTCACCAAACCACTATTAATAATAATAATAATAATAATAATAATGAGGACTTAGTACGGCGCTTAATCTTTAGAAGCTCTAAGAGCTTTACAATATTAGTTAACACATTAGGACATGTATATGGACACGATTACAAAAACAAACACCTTGAAATTACAAACAAAACAATTGCTGAAAATGATTAAGCTAAGGAAACATTGCTAAGTCTTAAGTCTATTCTTGCAGTCAAACTAGGTGAGTTTTAAGAGCACTCTTTAATGAGACCACAGTGACATTGTGTTTAAGTTCAACAGGCAATTTGTTCCAGGTAGCCTTGATACGCAAAAGAACATTGTCTGTAGGACTTCAGTTTGATAGTGGGAATAATGAGAATACTAGTGTTGGAAGAGGAGCGTAAGTATCTAGAAGGGTGTACACGCGGGTGAGGTCTGATAGGTATTTTGGACTGGAGCCAGTCAACGAAATGATTCTGGAGGGAACAGGTAACCAGTGAAGAGGATACATATCAGGGGGGAGGAGTGCTCGGTTCTTGGTACTCTAAGGATGATCCGAGCAGCTGTGTTTTTAACTTTTTGAAGTTTCTGTAGAAGATACTGAGACAAACCGGATACAAGAGAATTACAATAGCCTAGTCCAGAGAATGTGCCGGAACGCACAAGTGTTTTAGTGGCATCAACTGAAAGAAAATTGCAAAAAAAGCTGATAAGTCTCAGCTCCAGATATGCAGCCTTGCAAATGTTCATGACATGTTGGTGTAATGAGAGAGTTCTGTTAAGAGTGACACCTGGGTTTTGTACTGATTGTGTGAATTTAATGTTGGTGTTGCTGATACTTATTGTTTGAAGTAAAGGATGGGAATGAGAAAGTCTTTGTGCGGTGATCAGAATGGCTTCAGTTTTATCATCATTCATCTGCAGCTTGTTACATTTCATCCATGACTTCACATAGGAAATGCACCTCTCGATGTCTTGGATGGTAGTATCAGCTTCAGTTGGGTGGCTAGATTTCTATATTTGGGTGTTGTCAGCGTACAATTGTTGAGACACTGGATGATGATTTATGACACTTGAGAGGGGCTGAGTGTATAGAATGAAGTGAACGGGTCCAACACCAACACAGATAAACTGGGCTGGAATGTTTTCCATTCATGGACACAATTTGTGTCCTGTCAACTAATTATGACTTGAGACGGTGAAGTAATATGTGTCAAATGCTGCAGACAAGTCAAGGAGGGTGATGACTGCAATCTCTCCACTATCCAAAGCAGAGAGAAGGTCATTAACAACTTTCAGAAGGGCAGTTTCGGTGCTGTGGCGAGGGCGTTATGCAGACTGTAAATTGCAAAAAAAGACTATTTAAATTCAGATGAGATACCAGTTGGGACAGAACAACTTTTTCTAAGATTTTTGACATGAATGGGAGGTTAGGAACAGGGGAGTTGTATTATAGCAGTATGTAGCTAGTTTTAAGTGAAAATGGTGCTCATGTAACCTCCAACATGGCACTATAGTGGCCATCTTGAAAAGTTTGTTATCACTACTCCACTTGCATCAGTGGTGGCATAGAAGTGGGGTTCTGACTTAAGTTGTTCTGAACAAAAATGGTGTAGATCTGACCAACAACATATCTTTACTTTTGTGAACGGGTTTTGAAACCCAGACCTAATTAATATTGAGGTCAAGTCAAAGGTCAGTGCTTGAATTTTTGTATTTCACTGAGCTTATTAACCCAGTGTCTGGTACATATACAAGTGAATTTTGAACAGACTTTGTATTTAGTTGAATTCCAATGAACAAGTCGATGGCCAGCAGTCTGACATTGATTTTTTAATGTCAAAGGTCTTGACTCAGGCTGTTAGCTGTACTGGCTTGTGAGCATTAATAACACAAACAAATATAAATAGATTTTTATCCAACCCAGTTTGTGTTGTTACGACTCTATGGTCTAAGAAAAATGTAACAGAAAGAAAGTGAAACCAACAAATCAAGTAAAAATCAACAAGCAATTTATTACTAGATAATTAAAATGAAAAATCAAAAAGTCACTTACAGTAATGTGTTTTGAAATCCTAATAATCCAATAAGAATGATTGTTCTAATCACAAGTCCTAAATATAGAATGTTCCGAATTCACGGCTGTGTCCTTGAATGTTATTATGTGCCAATGGTCTCCAAAGTCCTGATGTACTAGAAATCTTGAGGTGCTGAAGTCAAAATGAAGTATTCCAAAATCTCTGAATAAGTTCACATAAATTCCAAAATCATCAATTAAAAATCCAAAATCCAAAAGTTTATGAGCACTGTTATAATCCAATGAATATTTAAAATAATTCCTCTCTTAGAATTTGGAATGAATTTTCACAACTGTATTAGCTCTTTACAAGACTGATGGTAATGTCAAAACTGAAAAAATGTCCACCAAACATGATATATATAAAGATTGGTCACATGACAGAATGTTCTAGATTGGTCACATGACAGAATGTTCTAGAACATGAGTCATCTTAATGGAATTTTTACTTGTAAACAAAAATCCAACCTTGACCTTCAAATTGAGAAAACATATTGATCAAAACAACCTAATTCAAGGACACTAGTTAAACATGTTTTTCCTGATAACATTAAGATTTAAGCAAATATTAAAGTGAAGAAACATTTATAATTTCCTAAAATATTTATAATATTATATAAACATCATACATAACACCTCCCCTCATAAAGAAAAAGAAAGATTTATATAATAAAGCTTTCTTTTGAATATACATCTAATACTATAATAACCAAAATTACATAAGAACATGTTTTATGATACTGGGCTTAATTACATCAAGCAATATTACATTTCTAGGCACGTGAGAGTGCATCTGCAATCACATTGTCTTTTCCCCTGATGTGTTTGATGTCAATGTTATATTCTTGCAATATCAAACTCCATCTCAACAATCTCCGATTTTTATCTTTCATTTTGTTGATGAAAGTAAGGGGATTGTGATCACTGTACACAATAATTGGAGAAAGAGCTGAGGTGACATACACTTCAAAATGCTGTAAAGCCAATATCAAAGCCAAACATTCCTTCTCAATTGTGGAATAATTTTTCTGGTGCTTGTTTAGTTTTTTAGAAAAATAACACACAGGGTGATCCACACCACTTTTGTCTTCCTGAATCAATACTCCACCAACCCCTACATCACTTGCATCAACAGATAATTTAAATGATTGGCTAAAATTTGGTGCAGAAAGAACTGGTGCATTCTTAAGCATGGCCTTTAACTTGTCAAAAGATTCCTGACACTTGTCAGACCAATGAAATTTGGTTTTCTTACTCAATAAACTTGTCAAAGGTTCAGCAATTTTGGAAAAATTGGAACAAAATTTCCGATAATATCCAGCCATACCTAGAAATCGCATCAGTTGCTTTTTACAAATTGGAACTTGAAATTCAGAGATAGCTTTGACCTTAGCTTCTATAGGTTTAACTTGACCTTGTCCCACAATATGTCCTAAAAATGTGACACAAGCATGGCAAAACTCACTTTTGCTCAAATTAATTGTCAGATTCGCATCGCTGAGTCGATCAAAGAATTTTCGAATGGTTTCCAAATGATCTTCCCAGGTGGTGTTGTAGATAATGACGTCATCGATATAAGCGTCACAATTATCAAGACCAAATGTTATCATGTTCATCAGACGTTGAAACGTTGCAGGTGAATTTTTCATTCCAAACGGCATGACTTTATATTGATAAAGTCCATCTGGAGTTACAAATGCTGAAATTTCTTTTGCCCTTTCCGTCAGTGGAATTTGCCAGAATCCTTTTAAAAGGTCAAACTTGGTGACATATTCCGCATTTCCAATTTTATCAATGCAATCGTCCATTCTTGGGATTGGAAATGAATCAGTTTTGGTGACACTGTTGACTTTTCTGTAGTCAGTACACATACGGAATGTATTATCTGGCTTGGGAACAAGAATACATGGTGAACTCCAGTTACTTTTACTTGGTTCTATGAAATCATTCTCCAGTAGATATTGAATTTCTTTCTTCAGATAGTTCTGTTTGAGAGGATTCATCCTATAAGTATGCTGTTTCACAGGCGCAGAATCTACAATGTCAGCGTCATGATAAATTTTACTTGTTCGTGTTGGAACATCAGGAAACAAGTGCTCATAGTCATGTAACAGCTGTTTTAGTTCATTTCTTTCCTGTTGTTGTAGATGTGAAAGTTTCTGGTCTAGGTTGTTCAATATTTCTGAATTCCGAAGATTGGTTATACCAGAGTCACTATAGTCTGATCGTACTCCATCGTTGATATCTTCACTGTGTGGGACAGGTACAACTAAATTAACTGAATAATTAGCTGAGCTATCTCTGTCAAAATATTCCTTTAACATATTTATATGACAAAGTTGTTTCTGTTTCCGTCTCCCAGGAGTGTTAATGATATAATTTAAGTCATTTACTTTCTTTTCAACGGTATAAGGACCATAAAATTTAGCCTGAAGAGGATTCTGAGGTATGGAAAAGAGAGCCAGAACTTTGTCACCAGGTTTAAAACTCCTTTCCTGTGAATTTCTGTCATACCTTAATTTCATTCTTGACTGGGTAGTGTGAAGATTAGTTCTTGCTACTTCACAGGCCTTTGACAACTTGTATTTGAAATCAGAGACATAATCAAGAAGATTAATCTTTGAATCTTCATTTGAAAGAAGTTTCTCTTTCAATAATTTCAATGGTCCACGGACAGTATGACCAAAAACTAGTTCAAAGGGACTAAAACCCAACGACTCTTGAACTGATTCCCTAACAGCAAACAACAACAAATGAACACCCTCATCCCAATCCTTTTCTGTATCAAAGCAATATGATCGAATCATATTCTTCAAAGTTTGATGAAATCTTTCCAAAGCACCTTGACTTTCAGGGTGATAGGCAGAAGATTTAAACTGTTGGATGCCTAATTCATGCATAACTTGTTGGAAAATTCCATACATAAAATTTGACCCTTGATCCGACTGGACAGATTTGGGAAGGCAAACAAGTGTAAAAAACTTCACCAAAGCTTTCACAATAGTTTTAGTTTTTATATTTCTCAGAGGAATTGCCTCTGGAAATCTTGTAGATGTACACATGATGGTCAACAAGTATTGGTTGCCTGACTTGGTTTTAGGTAAAGGACCAACACAGTCTACAATTATTCTACTAAATGGTTCATCAAATGCAGGAATAGGTTGCAGATGAGCCTTAGGTATCTTCTGATTGGGTTTTCCTACCATTTGACAAGTGTGACAAGATCTGCAGTATTTAGAAACATCACTTTTGAGTTTCGGCCAATAAAAATGATTCAAGATCTTGTGATAAGTCTTACGGACTCCTAAATGACCAGCCAAAGGAGTTTCATGGGCTAAATTAAGAATTTCCTGTCGATATGACTTAGGAACAACAATTTGATAGCTCACTGACCACTCGTCACCAGCGGGTACATCAGGTGGTCTCCATTTCCTCATAAGGACCCCATTTTTCACAAAGTAACACACTAGAACTTGTGTGGCTTCAGTTTCACTAATAGCCCTCTGAAACAAACAAGATATCTCGGGATCTTGCTCCTGTTCAACGACAAGGGATTGTCGTTTGTCATCCTGATTAGAACAAAGAGAATGAGTTGCCAAAAGAGGATCACTGTGATCAATACCATTTGATTGATCAATACCTGAGGAAAAAGTGACCTCATCAAAAAACTGACCAATACATGTGTCAGCTAAGGGAATAATATCCTGATTAACATCATTCTCAAGAGCTCTTTTTGCCATAGCTCTAGTAACTGCACAAGCAGGGTACAAATCAGGGATTTCAGTTTCGACAGGATCAACTTTCTGATCCAAACAAGGCTTGTCAGTTACAAGTGGATTAACCACAACCTTATCTCCAGCTAGGTCATTGCCTAGTAATAAATGAACACCCTCTATGGGTAAAGAAGTCACTGCCCCAACAGTCACAGGTCCAGAAACTAAGTCTGATGCCAAATTTACACAATGGAGAGGAACATTTACAAAGCCGCACTCTACTCCCTGAACAAGAACACTTTCACTTGAAGAAGACTCCTCAGACAAAGGCAAAGTACCTGATAATAAAAGACTCTGAGAAGCTCCAGTGTCCCTTAATATTTTAATTGGGATAGGCTTGGCAGAATCACCAATAAGTGATATAGAACCTTCTGACATGAATGGTTCATAAGCCTCCAAAATAGAATCAGACTGGGGTTTGTTTGACCCAACAAATGTATTGCTTTCAATACAAGACCGTGACCTTGACCTCGTAGAAATAAGAGCATTTGGAAAAGCTCTGTCTTTTCTCTGTTGCTTATTTTTCAACTTGAAGCAATCAGAAATAACGTGCCCTTTCGTTTTACAATAAGTGCACGTAGGAAGAGATAAGGATTTCTGATCAGTCTTATCAGATGTTTGATTCCTAACAGTTGTGCTGTTGTGAAATTTGGAAGTACTCGAATGAGATTGAAATGGTTTTTTACCAGAAAACTGCTGAGAGGACGACTTATTGCCAAATGAAATTTTGTGAGTCAAGGAATAATCATCAGCCATACGAGCAGCATTTTCCAAAGTTTCCACATTCTGCTCGTCCAGATAGGTTTTAACATCACTATGGATACACCTCTTGAACTCTTCAATTAACTTTCTCATGCACTCTATCCCCTCCTGGATAGGTTTTGAAATGAAATTCTGAACATTAGATGCCATAGTAAATGCTTGTTGGTTTCACACAAAAAAAAATTTCTCTATTTAAAAATCTTTGCCAAAGACAAAAAAAAAATAAATTCCAAGACAAAATCAATATGAATTTCAAAGATAAATTTAATATCTCTAATATGCTTTAAAGAAATTCAATCCCGGATGACGAGCCCCCAATTTCTGTTACGACTCTATGGTCTAAGAAAAATGTAACAGAAAGAAAGTGAAACCAACAAATCAAGTAAAAATCAACAAGCAATTTATTACTAGATAATTAAAATGAAAAATCAAAAAGTCACTTACAGTAATGTGTTTTGAAATCCTAATAATCCAATAAGAATGATTGTTCTAATCACAAGTCCTAAATATAGAATGTTCCGAATTCACGGCTGTGTCCTTGAATGTTATTATGTACCATTGGTCTCCAAAGTCCTGATGTACTAGAAATCTTGAGGTGCTGAAGTCAAAATGAAGTATTCCAAAATCTCTGAATAAGTTCACATAAATTCCAAAATCATCAATTAAAAATCCAAAATCCAAAAGTTTATGAGCACTGTTATAATCCAATGAATATTTAAAATAATTCCTCTCTTAGAATTTGGAATGAATTTTCACAACTGTATTAGCTCTTTACAAGACTGATGGAAATGTCAAAACTGAAAAAATGTCCACCAAACATGATATATATAAAGATTGGTCACATGACAGAATGTTCTAGATTGGTCACATGACAGAATGTTCTAGAACATGAGTCATCTTAATGGAATTTTTACTTGTAAACAAAAATCCAACCTTGACCTTCAAATTGAGAAAACATATTGATCAAAACAACCTAATTCAAGGACACTAGTTAAACATGTTTTTCCTGATAACATTAAGATTTAAGCAAATATTAAAGTGAAGAAACAATTATAATTTCCTAAAATATTTATAATATTACATAAACATCATACATAACAGTGTATATATCTAATGAATGCTTTAAATGCCCACAGATATTAATTATTGATCAACCAGACTTGGCATATGGGCATATCTTGAAATTGTAAGGTGGGTATAACTTGAAATTATTAGTGATTGTCTTACGATGATCGCATGTTCAGGCTAAAAGGATGTACAAAAAAAGGTTGTACTGCACTTACAAGTATCTTGTGAATATATTAACTTAAACATGTAAAATAATATTTGTGTTACCAAATTTAATATGCTGGAGTTTCTGAAGAATAGTACAGTTTCCGTACGCAGCAGTTAAAGAGAATAAAAGGGCACAAGAAATGGAATATGTTCTCTTGGATTTCTTCAAGCTCATTTTGGCCAGCTGAGTGTCAGTCCCTTCAAGGGATGGTAATATGTGTTTATGTTATTCTGACACTAGATTGATCAAACTGGTGCATTATGAATCTGGTCTTAAATGACAGGTGGTCTTCCAAACTTGTGGTTTCAAGACAGGCGGTCAGCTAATAGAGGTCATAACACTATATAACAATTACATTGTGCATTAAAAATCTGGTCAAATTGGGGCCTAAATGACAAGTGGTTTTACAGATTGGTGGTCTCTCAGGATTGGTTTTATTGTACTCAATGACTCTTCTAATGTTCTTTTTTTCTTCTTTTTTTTCAGAAGTTTTAGAAAAGGCCCTTAGCAACATATAGTTTTCCATTTTATAATTGCCTTTCAAGATATCATAATCAAAAGTAGATGATAATGCGGTGCTTCAAGCAATGCTACACTTTTCAGATGGCTAATCTACATTGTAAAGAAAAACAAGTTTTTGTTTGCCCAGGTATTAAAAGGTAGGGTAAAAGTGGGCTTGTCATATGGCATTAACACTCACTTATTTGCACTGCATTTAAAATAGAAAACATTCCATGCAAGAACCTGAGAATAATTACTTGTAGCTCCAAATGGTGTGATCTAAATGCCCAGTCCTTTAGTTGATCCTAACATGAATAGATCTACATTATAATGTGCAATTAACCGATAACACTGCAAAATAATCACAAAGAACAGTACATACATATGACAAACTCTCTGTAGACATTTTACAAATAAAAAGAAAAACAAACACCAGAAATGCAATTGTAATTCTTTATTTGTAAAAGAACACTGAAACGTTACTATGCAATTTTTTCTTTTCTAGCAAGTAAGGATATAAGGTAACATGATTTACCTACCATGACCACTTCTGACCAGAACTGTACTTGCCAGGCACATTGATACACAATTGTGACAATAAAGATATGAATTTGTGGGCACAATAGACCTTTAGAGTCAACATTAATAGGGTTTTTCCTTTCCCCATGTGCAAGCCATGCAAAAATTTGGTAACAGACAATTCGATGGACAACATCATAACATAATATACTCTGCATATAAAGCGATAAATACTAGTAGTTGATCAAATACACATAGCAATACAATATTGACCTTAGGTTTTCGATAGAAGGCTTCTTCTGATGTCTAGTTAGTCCTAAATGAAAATGGTGCCAATCGGGTACCAAATATTATTGCCACAGTGGCCATCTTGAAAATCTTGTTATTGCTACTCCTCCTGAATGGATGGTTATATCAATATAGGGTTTTCAATAAAAGACTTGCCACAGCAGCCATCTTTAAAATCTTGTTTTTGCTTCTCCTCCTGAATAAAAAGTGATGAATACTTCTACATGATTAGTTGCACCACTTTCAGACTCACTTCGTATAAACTTATGTTGTGTATATCAGTTCCCACCTTTTCAACTCATTGTTGACTTGAATGACTTACTTTTACTGTCTTGTTTTTAAAAATGGTTAATTCTATTTGGTTGTAAATTACACGAACATCACACACAGTAAATGCCAATAGAATCCATTGCTTGACTGCAGAATGTTTTACTTGACAAGGTAATTATCTTTGTTTCAGTGCCAGTCCTGGGATTGATGTTATCCAGAAAGATGTTGCAGTGTACATTAGCCAGAGAGATGGTCAGCCATGTGACTCCAACATCTTTTTATGTACTGGGGCCACTGAAGGCATCAGAACCATTTTGAAGATGTTGATGACTGGGAAATCAGGAAATGAGCAGGCAGGGATTATGATCCCTGTACCATAGTATCCACTGTACTCTGCCACTCTTACAGAGTATAATGCATACCCTATCCCATATTACCTGGATGAGGAGAAGGGCTGGTCTCTAGAAGTCAGTAAGTTGAACAGGGCACTGACAGATGCAAAGGGAAAGTACATACCGCGGGCAATCTGTGTTATCAACCCCGGCAATCCCACAGGGCAGGTTTTGAGCAGGGACAACATTGAGAACATCATCAGGTTTGCCCACAAGGAGGGACTGATGATTCTGGCAGATGAGGTGTACCAGCTACTGTGAGATGGCCAATTTTCATGATGATGTTCAGAAGTGTCTCCTGAAGTCTATATCAGCCAAGCTGTGTCCGCCAGATTGTTATGGGTATTTAGACAAATCCTCCACAAGAGGGGGACCCTTCATTCACCATGTTCTAGGAAGAAAAGAGCACTGTTCTCAAAGTTTTGGCAGAAAAGGCCAGACTGATCACTGACCTCTTCAACTCTATTGAGGGTATCTCATGCAGTGAGGACCAGGGGGCAATGTATGCTTTTCCTAGAATATGCCTGCCTGATAAAGCAATAGTTGCAGCCAGAAAACTGAATCAGACCCCAGATTTCTTATATTGTTCACATCTACTAGAGGATACACGGATTTGTACAGTGCCAGGCAGTGGGTTTGGGCAGAAGGAGGGCACATATCACTTCGGCATCACCATCTTGCCCCCACTGGAGGAGATCAGACGAGTCCTGGGACTCTTCAAAGACTTTCACTTGAGATTCCTCGACAGGTACAAGTGATCAACACAAAATATCAGGTATATACAGTACAGTATTCATTCCTTACAACTTGCCTGTGTACTTTGCATATTGTTAAAGCTCAAGTGCTCAAGTTCTGGGTCAGTAGCATGTGTCATTATATTATTTAGTTAGAGGCCACTCTAGGAATTAAGTTTTGTTTCATGTCATTAAAACTTACCATTGTCTGATATTTTATTTCCCATGCAATTGAAGTTGGGGGGTGGGGTGGGGTGGAATAATACTAGAGTCTGTTCGTCACACTTTACTTGATATCGCCTGAAATATCTTCGTGAAATTTGTTATCCTTTTGTATAATAACAGTATGCTATGTTCTGCAAATGTGGATTGTGTCTGCTCATCTTTTTAAGAGCTATCTCTTGTTTTATTACAAACTGTGTGTATATTTCTGTCACACTCTTGTCTAGTTAATATTTCTGTCACACTCTAGTCTAGTTAATATTTCGGTCACACTCTTGTCTAGTTAATATTTCTGTCACACTCTTGTCTAGTTAATATTTCTGTCACACTCTTGTCTAGTTAATATTTCTGTCACACTCTTGTCTAGTTAATATTTCTGTCACACTCTTGTCTAGTTAATATTTCTGTCACAATCTTGTCTAGTTAATATCTCCAGAATTGTTTGAGATATCTTTAGGAATCTTGATCTGCATTTGTATCATGACAAGCGTTTGTGTTCCATATATGATTTGGCTTTCTTCGATTGATACTATTAGAGTTATCTACCCATTTTTTTAAAAATTGTATTTATGTTTCATATCATCCTGACTCTTTGCAGTATCTTCATGAAATTTGGTATTTTGTTGTATCATGATGACAGAAAGTGTCTTGTAAAAGAACTTGATCTGTCTGATCAGCATTTGATAAGAGTTTTCCCCATGTCAAAAAAAAAATGCCTTCATCTGTCTCACCAACACATTCCAGACAGGTCATATTTCTGAACTATCTGAGATATATTCATGAAACTTGGTATGCCTTTTGTATCATTGCAATAGTTTATGTAACTTATAAGAATGGACTTTGTCAGAATATTTCTTTTAGAGTTATGTCCTCATGTTGTATATGCTCACCATAAGGCAGAGCGTATTCTGTTATGATTTTGTCCATCCATTCCTCTGTCTGTTACCAATTTGGTTTCTGCACAATAACCTTGTCAACAAGCTACAATTACCAAATTATATGGCTGGCTTGCACTTATTGTAAGGAAGAACCATATGTATTTTGGGCTCAAACGTTTAGAAATGAAGGTCATTGTGATTGCCAGAAGAAAAATGCACAATAACTAGAGTTCTCCACAATCTTCAGTTACCAAACTTTGTGGATTGCTTGTTGGTAGGGTGAGGAAGAATTCTATTGGCTTTAGGATCAAAAGTTCAAAAGTCAAGGTCACTGTTACTGAAAGAAAAAGAAATGTTTCTGCAAAATAATTGAAGTTATCTACAGTTGCCAAACTTTGTGGATCACTTGCACATTGAGGTAAGTAAGAATCTTATTGATTTTGGGCTTACAAAATTTAAAGGTCAAGGTCACTCTGACTGAAAGAAGAAAAATGGTTTTTGCCCAATAACATTTGTTCTACATGACATACCTGAACGAAACTTTGTGGATGGTTTGCACTTGGTGTAAGTGAAGGTGATTGCTTTTGGTGTCATAAGGTCAAAAGTCAAGGTAACTGACTGAAGCAAGAAAAATGTTTTCCACACAATGACATTTGTTCAACATTACAGACTTGGCCCAAACTTTGTGGATAACCAGTACTTAGTGTAAGAAAGAAGCCTTTTGATTTTGGGATCAAAAGTTCAAGGTTATTCTGACTGAAGTATGATGCATGGCCAATAAATAAAAATGTCATAGAGGACTATTAAACATGATGCAGGCATATACTGATAAATATTGATTGTTTACAGGTACTTGACACAAACGTTACACTAAAATGGGTCCATATCATTAAAACATTGTGTTCAACATGAAGACAATAGTTTAAAACCCTTCAAGTATATGTGTTACAGCTGTGATAAATTAAGAACCAGAGAATGTCAAAATCATGTGATTTTTAGTCAGGTCAGAAAGTCTTATGCTCACCCTAAGTCACTTGTATTGTCAAAACTGTGTAGCTTTATTGATCCTTTGTCATGCCAAATCAAAGACACCAGCGGATATTTCTATAAATTTGTACCAGTAATTATTTTTCACAAGAAAAATGTTGCAAACTTACAGTTGGAAGTAAGATTTTAAGTGTCTTTGCCAATTCCCAACAACTTTAATTCAATGCATGATATTGTAAGGCCAAAACAAAATATGTGTGATTCTGGTTACATTGAAAAAAAAACAATTAGGGTCGGTAGGTTGGTACCAACTTTTTTTTCTGTTGGTTCGGATGGATTTAAATGAAGCATAAACTAGAAAATAAGCGTAATGTGCATCGTGAATTTAACGTTGATCATAGTTACATCCTTGTGCTAATTTTTTTTTCTCCTGAATTGTCTTTTCTTTTTTCCAATAATTTTTATTAAAAAAAACAAAACAAATGTAGGGTTGGCATAAAAATAATAGGGCAGGTCGGCTAACCAGAACCACACATACCTTTTTATTTGGCCTAATCTATGTATAAAGCACATAATGTCAAGACACGTGATCAGTTTGAATTTAATTGGAGTCATAATGTAATAAACTTCCAACTCTTTTAGTTAGTCAGCAATCTTCCTTTTGATAGGCACCCTAGAGTAGTGCTGTACAAAGGTTTGTCTGGAATGGAGTTACCTATAGTACAATAGTTGGTCATATTGAGGAGACACTTGAAATTATTCTTCAAATATAAATTAGCGACATTTTTTGTTTGATAAGTAATTACCGGTATTTATATAAAATATCTACTGGCGTCTTTGCTTTGGAGTGACAAAGTATCAATAAAGCTTAAGAGTTTTGTAAATACTGGTAACCTGGGGCAAGCATAACACTGTTTGATCAGATGAAAAATTACAAAATGTTAAAATTTTCTGACTCTTAACTTCCCACATGTCTAGCTCATAAATATGTGACATAGCTCGTTGAAGAACAAACTTTCTCCACACTAAAATGGCACCTAGAATACTGAAAAGTATTACTGTAAACTTGAAATCCATTAAGAAATCAAGGGCTAGTAGTGAAACTGCAAACCTTGTCTAATATTAGAGATTATTTTATCTAAGGGGCTACGTATTGGAAGGGTTTTAAACTCACTGTATTCACTCCGAACATAATATGTTCATAGCCTGGACACATTGTAGTATCAAGCATGTGTCAGCTACTAGTGAATTTATTTTGTAAGAGCACTTGTATCAAGTAGTGTAGTTTATAAGTGTACTGTGTTAAGTAAAGTGAGGACTGGGATGAGTATCTATTCCATCCCAGGGACAAGTGCTTGGTAAAAGGTTTCCTGAGCCCAGGTTTTATTCGGTAGGTGAGGAAACTTTGTACAATATTTACAGAGAATCTTTCTTTTTTTCTTCCAAATCATATTCCATCCAGGGTTGTTTTTTCCAGTGGAGGAGAAATTTTCATGTGCATTTTTCATATTTTCAGCTGCTTGTGGGAATTGTTATTATGATTTGAACTTTTTGTGAGTGCATTTGTGCTCATGTTAACTTTATATTTTAATCATCTGTAACGGGTTCATTATGAGTCATCGGGGAATATTGGAGTTACATGTCAACCTAAATTGCCTGTCATGGATTATTGGTTCCTGCTGTTTGATAAGCTGAATTGTAAATATGACCTCTTTTTATATTCTGCTGCTATGAGTATTTGATCAACTACTAGTGTTTACCTCTTGATATGCCTGGCATAGGGCAGAGTATATTATGCTATGATGTTGCCCATCCATCTTGATGTTGTCCATTCATCTTGATGTTGTCCATCCATCTGTCTGTTGCTAATTTTGTTTTCACACAATAATTTGAGTAGTCCACCATCTACTGTTACCTATTTTTTGCATGGCTTCCACGTGAAGAAAGGAAAAACCCTATTAATTTTGACTCAAAAGGTGTAAGGTCAAGGTTACTGCAACTGAAATAACACAAATTGTTGTTGCATGGTAACTCAAGTTTTCCACCATCAGTAGTTACCGAACATTGTGGATGGCTTGCACTTTTGGTAAGGAAGAATTCAACTGAATTTCAGTTTTTTATCTACAAAATAGTTGTGTCCCAAGTTGCAATTTTTTAGTCCAGCACCTTGGGCTTAAGGAATTCTCAGTCCATGCTGCTGCACAGTTTTAGATGCCTGCATGAAACTTTGTATTATGACTAGTCACAGAGTCACTTATAAAATGTGTTTTGTCAGAAGACTATAGTAAGAGTTATTTCCCCATTCAATTTGTTTTTGTTTTTTCTGTCACCTTTTATCGTCCACTTCATGTCTTCTGAACCAAATATGAACCCTGGTTATTCCACTTCGAGTGGGTGGGTGGTGGGTGGGGTAATCCGTAAGCGCTCACTCACTGACAGATCTAATTTAAGAATAGATAATCTATTAAGAACAAAAAGCATAAACTACCTTTAAGAAATGATCTGTAGATCAAGGCAGTTCTAGTTAAACATACTTGGGACCCAGGGAAGGCACTTTTAACATGGAGTAGTCACCCATAAATGCAATTTAGAATTTTGTATCATTCTCATATGAACCCTCTGAGTGATTAGAGTACCCTGGCATATATTTCTTTTACAAATTTATTTTTCTTTTCCTGGGTACCATGTATATTTAAATGGAACAGCCCTCATATTCATCAAGTGAAATGTCTACAGATTGGAATGACAATAGACATACATTGAAACATGCAAGATTTGTCTTATCATTGCATCCTGGTGACCTGACTGGTTTCTGGCTCTATTCATTGTTTTGCCATACAGATTTTATTAAGACTGCAATGTTTACCTTTGTAAACGGCTTAGTTTAGTTTACTGTCTGTAAACATTTCAAAATTGGTATATGTGTAAACGAACATGCATGTGGCTGTCATTGACATAGGAACTACCCATTCCAATTAAATTATATATTTCCACATCTTTGCTTAAGAGGGTTGTTTAGTAGGATATGTATGTTAATTCTCTTCTTAAAGTATATATCTATGACTTTCACATCAGATGTGGCACTGCTAGGAAAAATGCAGAAGTTGATGAGGAATTGGTTATAGCGCACATTAAACAGCATTACACATCAGGCTCATTTACTGATAATGCTGGTAAAAACTTCTTTAAACTACAGTATTTATTTTTAAAAGAACATGTTTCTCAGCAGAACCTTTGTTTAGTAACATTTTACTATAAAGAAACAGTTTGAAATTTGTAAACCACTAGAGGTTTCTTAACCATGGTAGATCCTAGAAAAGCATTCCATACGTGTGTCAAGGCAGAACATCTGGTTTCATTATCAATTGTTTCCTCTTGTACATATATCAGGGTTCTCTGGGACACCAAAATTCATATAAAAGCACATGTACTTTTAATTTTGGGATAAAAATCCAACAGCTGAGTTCTCGGTATGCAAATTGTTTGATTGCCAAACTTCTCTTTTTTTATCAATTTCTGCAAAGCTCATATGAGTCATGTAGTGTGCAGACTATCAAACAAAGTTCAAGTGATTATAAAGGGATTAAGTTAGATCTTAGCAGACAAGGATATTAAAACACCTGTTAATCTATTGCCGGTGCCACAAGTTGAACGAGGTATGGCATGCACATCATAATAGTTCGCAGCTGTTCAGTAAGCCTTGTGGGCAGATAAGGAGGCAAGGAGGCAGGCAGCTAGGGAGAAATGTTGAGCTAATCATTTCGATTAAATGGCATTGTTTAGGTTATTGTAAACCTTGTACATGTTTAGGTATTTTGGTAAACATTGCAACCTTAGTTTTGATGGGGACTAGATTAGCTGGGATATACATGTAGCCATGGCAATGCCTTATACCTTTTGATTTTATAAACTCTTATCATGGAAATAATATTTTCAGAAATACATTTGTTGAATATCATTGAGATGCATTTATCAAATGTTGTTGATATTTTTCCCCTGACAAATGATATACAAATTATTTCTGTCCGTTAGTTGGTTCATCTGTCCATCCATCAGACTTTTGTTTCCAGACAATAACTCCAAAATTTTTAATTTTGTCCCATTGAAACTTGGTAAGCAGGCATATACTAGACTTGTAGTCAAGATGTGACTTTTGTTATTCACAATTCTTTAGTTTTAGTATTTAGAATTTTTTGTCCATTTCTCAATTCCAAGAAAAAGACAGTTCTATTTCAGATTTCTGTATGAAATTTGGTATACTTATTAGACTAGCAGTGTTGATGTGCCTTTTTCTATTTGCAATTCTTTCTTTTCAATATTTGTAATATTTTCATCTGTTTTTCTTTTCATGCATCCATCCACCATTCCACTTTTATTTCCAGAGAAGAATTCCAAAATAATTAAAGATATGTGAACAAAACTTAGTCCACATATTGTACTAGTGGTCCAAATGTACCTCAGTACACAAATTATACTAGTAGTCTCAATGTACATGTACCTTAGCAAACATATTAGAAGAGTGGTCTCATTGTACCTAAGTACACATATTATACTAGTGGTCCAAATGTACCTTGATACAGATATGAAACTAGTGGTCCAAATGTACCTTAGTACAATTAATATTATACTAGTGGTCCAAATGTACCTTGATACACATATGAAACTAGTGGTCCAAATGTACCTTAGTACACTTATTATTATACTAGTGGTCCAAATATACCTTAATACACATATGAAACTAGTGGTCCAAATGTACCTTGATACACATATGAAACTAGTGGTCCAAATGTACCTTGATACACATATGAAACTAGTGGTCCAAATATACCTTAGTACACATATTATACTAGTGGTCTCAGTGTAGATTATTTCACATAGTATGCTAGTGGTCCCAATGAACCTTAGTATGCATATTAGACTGGTGGTCTCAATGTACCTTAGTACACATATTCTACTAGTGGTCTCAATGTACCTGAATACACATATTATACTAGTGGTCCAAATGTACCTTAGTACACATATTCTACTGATGGTCTCAATGTACCTTAGTACACATATTCTACTGGTGGTCTCAATGTACCTCAGTACACACATTATACTAGTGGTCCAAATGTACCTTAGTACACATATTACACTTGTGATCAAAAATTACCTTAGTACACATATCAGCCTAGTGGTTCATTTAGACTAGTGGTCAAAATGTACCTTAGTACACATATTAGAATAGTGGTCCCAGTGTACCTTAATACACATAATATGCTAGTGGTCCAAATGTACCTTAGTACACATGTTCTACTGATGGTCTCAATGTACCTTAGTACACATATTCTACTGGTGGTCTCAATGTACCTCAGTACACACATTATACTAGTGGTCCAAATGTACCTTAGTACACATATTACACTTGTGATCAGAAAGTACCTTAGTACACATATCAGCCTAGTGGTTCATTTAGACTAGTGGTCCAAATGTACCTTAGTACACATATTAGAATAGGGGTCTACAATGTACCTTATTACACATAATATGCTAGTGGTTCAAATGTGCCTTAGTACACATATTAGACTAGTGGTCCAAATGTATCTTAGTACACATACTAGTGGTCTAAATGTACCTTAGTACACATATTAGACTAGTGGCCCAAATGTACCTTAGTACACATAATAGACTAGGATACTAGGAGACTTGGGTTAGGATACATATAATGAGGTTAAGGATACATACAAGTGGGTTAATGATGCATACATGTACAATGGAATAAGGATGCATATAATTGGGTTAAAGATTCATATTATGGGGTTAAGGGTACTTATGGGTTGAAATATACGTATAATTGGGATAAGGATACATATATTGAGGTTGAGGATACATATAATAGGGTTAAGGATTCATATGGTATTAAGGATACATATACAGAGGTGAAGGATACGCATAATTGGGCTAAGGAGATATATGCTGGGGTTAAGGATATATATGCGAAATGAAAAGATATGTATAATTGATAATTGGGTGGAGGATATATATATATATATATATATATATATATATATATATATATATATCACGAGTTAAAAATATATATATCATGAGTTAAAAATATATATGGAGGTAAAGATACATATTATTGGGTTTAAGATATATGATGGGGTTAAAGATATATATATATATATATATATATATATATATATATATATATATATATATATATATATATATATATTTTTTTTGATTAAGGATACATATAATGGGGTTAAGGATACATATTGGTTGAGGGTACATATGATGGGCTGAAGATACATACAATTGTGTTAAGGATACATGTGATGGGATTAATGATACAAATAACTGAGCTATGAATGCACATAATTGGCTTAAGAATACATATAATGGGGTTAAGGATATATATATATATATATATATATATATATAATGGGGTTAAGGTAACATGTAGTTGTGTTAAGGTTACATGTCGTTGGGTTAGGGAAGCATATAATTGAGTTAAGCATACATATATTTGGATTAAAGGATACATATAATGGGGGTTAAGGATACATATGATGGCATAAGGATACCTAAAATGGGGTTAAGGATACATGTGTGGTTTTTAATACATATAATTGAGAAAATTAAGATGATAATCTTGCTTTACTGTAGACTTCTAATTACAATTATAAGAAGTTACAATACAACCAAAATTATTCTTTGTTTCTCATTTAAGGATAACATAATTCTGCAAAAATAAACATTCATATATTTATACATGCTGTGTAATATGCCCTTCTCCAGTAATCTAAATCTAGCTTTGTATTCTTGCTTCTTTTTGTATTAATTAATTAATTAATTAATTAATTAATTAATTGTACCAATATTCTGCAGTTGTTTACATGCAGATTTGTATTTGTATGGTATCAGTCATGTTACACACATATCTTGCAGTTATTTACATCCAGATTTTTATTCTTATGATATCAGATGATGTAAGAGAGTTATTTACATCCACATTTATATTTTTATTGTATCAGTCATGTAAG
Organism: Margaritifera margaritifera; assembly: GCA_029931535.1. Taxonomy (NCBI): domain Eukaryota; kingdom Metazoa; phylum Mollusca; class Bivalvia; order Unionida; family Margaritiferidae; genus Margaritifera; species Margaritifera margaritifera. Next base: position 3,994,019 of record JAQPZY010001681.1, read on the forward strand.
ACAGGAATCATGCAGTTATTAACATCTATATATGCAATTTTATGGTATCAACCATGTCAAAGCAAGTATTCTGCAGTTGTATCATGAAGTTGAAAATTTATTTTATACTCAGACGGAAGTAATTTGTCAGAAAGTTTTAAATTGTAAAGTGGCTTGAAGTAAGTGGACAGATCTCAGGACTTGTAAATAGTTAAGTTGCAATCTGTTGGATGTTTTCAAATCAATTTGATAAATCTTTCAGGCTTAAATGTTACCTTGTTTGGATTTACTCTGGAGTTCAAAGACCATGTAATGTTCGGAATTAAAGTCCTATATACCAATTGAAGTCATGATTATGTGTAAGATATTTTAAAACTTAACAGACATTGAATTTTGAAATTTGAGTGTATGAGAGACAATTTATGGTCTCCATATTTTAAATAGATCCTAAGAATCATTTTATGAATATTAATAATAATTTTGCCAAGTCCTTGAGATTTATTTACATGCAGCATCAGAAATGATCTTGCCAGATTTTAGCTTTGATGAAACTTAGAGTGGAAGATGGTACACATGCAGTATATTTGTGAATATTGACAGAATCATGTTAGTGATCATTTGAATGAATCTAATCATTTTATCTCTTAGCCTTATCCTGTCTGATGTGTTTAGTTTTGTAAAATAATTGTTGGAAATGTTTCAAGTAATGAATCACTTTTAATGCACCAGAATTTTTTTTAAGAAAGAATCTTAACAAGAGATCAGGTTAGAAGAAAACTTTACGTTTAAGAAAGCGTACAAATTAGAGACCTTTGGTGAAGTATGTATGTATGTATGTATGTATGTATGTATGTATGTAGTGTTTAATGGCACCTCAGCACAATGGCTATATGGTGCCAACTATAGGTAAAGTTACAAATGTAAACTGAATTGCACAAACATTTAGGAAGACAAACCCTTCGAAATAAATATAAACATGAAGTTAAACAAGCTAAAATGTAAAACATAAAGATGTTAAAATTCTCTGAAACATATATAAAATTAAAGATAAAGATAACACATCTAAAATCCTTACAACGTTTTCTCGCATTGTTCATCAACATACAGTTTTTGCATGCAGTTCATGTCAAAATACTTCTTTCTCACAGGCTGGAAGTCTGCACAATCAACATTTGGTATTGAAAAAGGGAAACACGTAACATACATGAACAAATCAGTGCTTGTTTTAATTAAGGGTAGAGTTTTACTGGTCTTGCACGACAACTGTATTGGGACACCACCTGTCCTATAACACCATATAGTTAGTGTGCAATACCAATTTATAAGTTGATGACCTCTTCTGAGAGACCACCTGAAAACAAATTTGTGTTGGTAGGTGTGATCTCTCCTGACCGGTTTAACTGTATTGATATAAGACAAAGATTACATAAAAACCTTATTTTTGGTTTGTTTCAGGGGAGGTAACTGGACCATACCTTGAGATTACAACTGATTCTGATGTAAAGAATCTGTGGATTTAGTGCTTCCTGTTAGTTAATGATGCAGTATTTTTTTTATACACAAAGTTCTTCATTGTCACTAGTAAAAATGTTTAACTTTGCTGGCCATAGACCAGAAGAGCTCATGTGATGTTTTTTTGTTTCTTCTTTGGTGTCGATCATCTGATATATGTTAGTACAAATTTTTTATCACCACTTCTCCTAAACTACTAAGTGGATTCCCATGAAATGTTAAAACACATTAGTCCAAAAGTCTAGTTAGTCCAAAGTGACAATGGTACCCCTGGACATCCAATATGACCACCATGGCAGCCACCTTGAAAATCCTGTTAGTGCTGCAACTCAGGAGCAAATGGTCATATCCACATGGAGTTTTCACTGAAAGATTTCTTACATTGGTTAAAAATAAAAATTGTGCCCTTTGAGAGCCATTTTGCTGCCATGGCAGCCAGCTAGAAATCTTGCTGTCGCTACCCCTCCAAAATGGTAATTCATATCAACATGGGGCTTTCAGCACAAGATTTCTTACAATGTCTAGTTAGTGATAAATGAAAACGATGGAAACATGACATCCAATATGGCCACCCTGGTTGCTACATGTATCTAGAATATCTTTTCATTACTTCTCCTGAATGGATGGCTATATCGACATGGGGTTTTCACCGAAAGACTTCTTATGATGTCTAGTTGGTCCTGAAAAAAAATTGTTAATCTTACATCCAGCATCTTTAAAATCTTGTCATTGATCAAGAATATCAGAGATGGTTTTAACACTCAGCAGTTAAAAAAGAATGATCTCATCTGGGATTCCTCAAAATTCTTTTCGGCAAGTTGAGCAACAGTCCCGTAAAGAGCCTTTTGATTTTAGTGCATTAACTAAATTTAAATAATATAAAATTGTTGTCCAATAAGTAGTACAACTGCTGACAATGTTTAAAACAAAGATGAAAAAAGATATTTGTGCATGTTTACATTTCTTCAGTGTTGCCCCCAAGTCCGTTTTATGGTAATTTTTCTCTCCAATAACATAGCAGTCTGGTGACTAGTCAACGGCAAATTGAGATTAATATAAATAGGCCATGTTCTCTTTCTCTTTGTCATCTTTTTCTGTTCGATTTTAAATGAGTAAAGTTACCGCTTGAATCATGGTTTCTTTTTTTTTCAAATTGCATATTGGCGAGAGCATCCATGTTTTCAGAACACATTTCTGGTTTGGCATGTTTTATAGAGCTTGTAACCATTTAACTCAGTCTGCCAACTTGATTGATAGTTCCTTCAATGTAATATTTCTTGCGTTTAAGCAAGTATTTACCAACTTTAAAAAAAAATGTCTGAAAGAAATGGTTTCTGTAGTATGTTAAAATGTTTCATTGTTGTTTACACTATTAGTGCCATTCACGTCATTATGTTGTTGAAATGTTGTCAGTGCCAATAGTTTTTGTTCCCAGATGCTGGCATCCAAAAAGAACCTAATTTAATGTATGATACATTATATTTATCCATTCAGTGATTACATAAATGTAAGAGTCTACATACTTGAGTTCTGGACTCACTGGAATTGTAATTTTGTACATATTTGAATGAAGTTGTGCCACATAACTAGTTTAAGGATTAAAAGACTGTAAACAGTGTCATCTGAAACAAATTGGATTTTTAATGAACATCAGTGGTTACCAAAAAGGACGTTATGGTAGAATGATTGTGTTTTACAACATTTATGATTTTCCAACTGGCAAAGTCTACATTTTTCCCTTGGAATGGTTGTACCAAAGGAGTCAATCCCTTGGACAACCATTTGAAAATGGAAAGGTTTAAGTTGCATATTGTTTTTTTTTAATGAAAAATGTACATTATACTCAAAATACTGGTAGTTAGGTCCTTATACTTACTATTTAATTTGGCTGAATGAATCAACAAGTAAAGTTATGTTTAGGATTAATGAACTTAAAGAGATGGATGCTTTCAAACTGGACCACATGAGGCGGTATACTTTACGTTTTTAAGCTCGTGGAGAACATAGACTTGCGACTTGGATTAGTCCGATCAGTATATGATTTGCATTTAATAAATATATTGATTCAGTCTTAAAACAATTAAAACAACTATTTCAACCAGTTAATCATAGGGAAAATGACTTTATAGTGTTTATAAAGATTATAAAGACACTAATTCTGCCATTATGCAAGGGGCACACTTAAGAAGCAGACAGAGGGGTGAGGTGATGCATCCCACTAGTTCTTTCTAGATCAAACTGTTTTCCATCACACTCTGGAGGATTTATGGCTGCTCAGTGGTTAGCATGCTATACTCTGGACTGAAAGGATGCAGGTTCAAATCCTGCTACTTGATGAGCCCAGATCAGCTACCAGAGTGTGTCCTTGGGGAAGACACTTTACGCCAATTGCCTCGGCATGAATAACCTACATGTGTTGCTGTGTTGTAAAACACCAAATCAAATCAAATCATCACTTTCCTTTCCAGTCTGTAACTGTCAAACAGTATGAGATTAAGGGATAAAACTTGAATCAATATGTTATCATAAAAAGGTGTAGTATATTGGATGGTCATGGGTCAATATCTCTGTCACTTTAGTTTCTGCTCAATAACTTTCAAGCCATTTGAGATTAAGGAATGAAACTTGGTATACTTTTACATCAGCATCACAAGGTGAGTCATATACCACAGTGGGGTTCCATCTTCAGCATCAAGAGAAGTATTTCACAGTAGCCTATCACATAACTTTGTTCTTTTACACAAGATCATTTTGTTATTCAAAGGTTGACTCTATTGAAAAAGTTCTGTCTTCCCATCAAAATTCCATCTGTAGGCATGTGTCTAGGAATCAAACCACCAACATTTTTTAGACAATGTACAAGTCTAGAAGTGAGGAAACATTGGATACCATAGTTAATACTAGGAAATGGGTCCACTGGCTGTGATATGAGCATCGAATATTTCTCATTGTTTTTTTCTTTCCAAGACTGTTATCAATGCTTTAAACTTCAATGCAGATTCTATGGGAAACTGATGATTATGGTAGCTTTAATTGGTAGGACACTTTACGGACATTTATCTCAAGAAAATGACATGAGGCACATACATTTGATTGTTCAGAAAGTTTGCACTTACTTGAATCAATATGCACATGTGTTGCATACTGGGTTATCTAGTGTACAAATTGTTTTATTTTCTCAAATGTTACCATTGATGTTTATGGACAAATATGTTATCTGATCCACAGTATGTTCATGGATTTAGATTCAGATTCATTCATCATTCTGAACCACACTATGTAGATCTCAGTAACCTAGTTTTCTTACACCAGCAGATGTTTGCATCATTGTTTCCTCTTTCCAAGAAAAGTAGGTTACAGTGATTTACTTTATCACACTAATTACCTTATCATTAGCTCTGGATAAACAACAATATACAGGCAAGATTGGCGTCTTTCACAAACCTAGTTATAACTCTTTATACACTGAGCATACTATTGCATCATATTTTTATATTTGTTGCAATGTAAATTAGTTGATTACCGATGTATGGTTTTCTTATATGGACCTATGTCATGAAAAATAAAACAATTATATCTCTGCCATATATTCCCATTAAAAGTGAATCATTTTATTTTTTAGGTGGAGAATTACTTTTTTGCCCTATGCATGCTTAGTCAGAAAACTCCTGAAGAGGTTATTTGCCCAATACCACATCCTCAGATGGAGAGCTCCTCGGTCCTATGTTATGTCTTCATGGGAAAATTTCTGCCGTCTCCAATCTTCCATAGACTTCTTGCTGCCTGTGTTGCACACTGGCCAGTAGCAACAAAGAAGAAAGGGGGGACAGAAGAGAATCTGATCCTCTGTGGGTGCTGCGTTTTTCAGCTGGACCATTATCACAAACTGACCCTTCACTTTAAGAACTACATCATATATATGAGAGTGACAAGGAAGGGGATTACAGACAAAACTCCATCCTGTGTTGTGCATTAAAGTGAGAGAGTTTGTCACTGCCACGCTCTTCAAGATCATTGGATATCTGGGCCAGAGCCTGGTGTTTGAGCACTTTATACAGTGTCCTGAATACAATGGTGACAGTATCAACCGCCTAATGCCTGTATCCCTGCTCCAAGAGAATGCAGAAGTATGCTGTGATTTCCATGACGATATAATTGAATCATACAAACTGTTGAAATTTTGGTTTCAGGATATGGTGAGTACAAGCATTAAGTCCTCTAGGGGTCTCCCCAAAGCAAAAGTATTTCAGATTGTGGTAAATATCTTGCCTCTTAATGTGTAGATAAACCAAAAACTCTGTGCTACAAAATATATTCCATAAAATGTTAATATGTTGCTATCCAAGCAAAGCTAACTCTTTAGCTTTGATAGTTTCTATTTGTGTCGAAATAAATACTAGACAGAGTGGCATTAGCTACATAAAACTCGAAACACATATGTATGTTCTGCCCAGCTGCATTGAAAATGATCAGACTATAAAATTAAGTAAAGACAGCTTACTTACTTAAGTTAAAGAGAAAAATATATCTCTGCAAAATCCAACCTTTTACAGACATGAATCGCCTACATAATATATATCATAATACATTTTTTTTATGCAGTTGAGCATGTATTTAAGAGCTTAATGTTAATGATAGCAGGTATTATTTGCTGTGTCATTCTCCAGCTGACAGTTTATACCACAATAAACGCAGTAGAAACAACATTACATTTTTGTTTTAACATAAACATGGGGTTTTGACTAAAAGACTTATTGTGATGCCTAACTGGTCAATAATGAAAATGGTACTGATTTGCCATCTAGTGTTGATGCCATGGCAGCCAGCTTGAAAAACCTTGTTGCCGCTGATCTTCTGGAATGGATGGTCGTATTGACATGGGGATTTACTCAAAGGCTTCTTATCATGTCTAGTTGGGCCTAAATGAAAATGGTGCCCTCAAACATCCAGTATGGCTGCCACAGTAGCCATCTTGAAAATCTTGTTATTGCTACATCTCCTGAATGGATGGTTGTATCGACATAAGTTTTTTACCAAACGGCTTATGATGTTAGGTTGTTACTAAATAAAAATGGTGCCCCTCAGACATTCAATATGACCACCACAGCTGCTATATTGAAAATCTTATCGCTACTCCTTCTGAACAGATGGCCATATCAGCATTGGGTTTTCACTAAAAGACTTCTTATAATTTCTAGTTGGTCCTCAATGTAAATGATGCCCCACAGACATGCAATATGGACTTTATTTCAGCCATCTTGAATATTTTGTTATCTCTACCCCTCCTGAATGGACGGTCATATTGACATGGGGTTTTACTAAAAGACATTATGATATCTAGTTGGTTCTAAATGAAATTGGTGCCTCTTCAACATGCCCTCAAATGTCCAGTATCATCGTCGTGTAACCATTTTGGAATACATGTTATCGTTACTCATCCTGAACCTAATGGTTGTATCGACATAGGGTTTCACTAAAGACTTCATATTATATCTAGTTGATTTTAGATGATAATGGTACCAATCTTACATCCAATATGGCCATCATAAAAAAGTTTTGTATTGCTACTCCATCCGAATGGATGGTTGTACTGACAAGGGGTTTTCACTGAAGACTTACGATGTCTACTGCATTTGCATTTTAAACCAATGTATACCCGGTGAAGGATATCAGACTGACTTTGGGCTTCTTGTTAGAGATATTCCAATTCATATTCAAGGTAACCCCTTCTTATTCTTGTCAACTGCATGATCACAAATAACTTGAAAAAACAACTTTTTACATGTAATGTTACTCCATCTCATTATTAAAACAATCAATATAATGGGAAACATCTACAAAGTGAATAATTTATTGTTCATTATTCAATGTAAAATAAAAACTGCAGATATCAAACCTTTTTCGAATAACCATTCCCACCATCATAAATATTGCATCATCATTTCTTATTTTGGAAGCAGTATAAATGAAAACTATATTTTGGGGAAAATGAACTGACGTTATGTTTAGATTTATTTTTCTTTGTAGCAAAAGGTGGATTCAGCAGAGGAAATATATTCAAGGGTATCAGTTGAAACTACACCAGAAGAATGCCAAAAATCTGTACAGAGAAGAGCTTTGCCACCAGGAAAGAAATACCATGCCTTTTTTAGTTACTCTAGCTCAGACATTGAGTGGGTAAGGAAAACTGTAAAAACACTGGAAGAAGACCATGGATTTGTTTGCCATTAATATGATCGAGACAATACTCCCGGAACACCATTATTGACATTTGCTGATGATAGCATCAGAAATGCCTACAAGACTATTGTAGTCATAACCAGGGAAGCTTTTCAAAGTGGTTTTGTTTTACATGCAATTCAAATGGCCATGAATCTGGGTTTTAAAGAATGTAGAAATTGTGTTGTCCCAGTATTATTGGAGGACTGTGAAGTTCCTAGTTTCATGGGTGTCGTGAACTATGTTGATGCTCGGGATACCAAAAGGAGAGACATCTGGTGGCCCAAGTTACTGATGGAGCTGGAGACTCAAGGTGAGCAAGTGTTTTACCATTGTTCCAGCCTAAAATTTCTAAAGGGGGGGGGGGGTAGGGGAATTTTTTTGTGAGAAGGGGGCAATGGACAAGAGTTGCGATGTCATAATGATATTTGACAATGAAAATTTACATTGATATATTCTTCTCAAATTTTAATCATACTGGTAGAAGTTATAAGGAAAAAAATTGAATCAAAGATAACAGTGTGGACAGACATTTGAGAAAAAAAAAAAAGAAAATTAAAGACTCAGAGCAAGTTGACAACTTACATGTTGTATAGTGGACTGATTAGATTGTATACATGACCATTAAATGATAACATGTCACCAATATACATGTACACAACAATAATTATAGAGTAATAATAATGTTTATTAGGGAAGAAAGAAAATATTCTAGCTCTAATTAAATTCCTATGACCACCAACTTACATGGTAGCAATAAAAAGATCCACATTTCAATGTAGAGTTTCATATCTTACCGAATGAGCACAACCACCTTTACAAGTGCCCCCATCCCCCTAACACACACACACACGCACACATTTGTAAAACAATAAATTGGTAAAAATTGTCAGACAATTGGCCCAATTTCCTTCTTAAGGGACTTATTTACCATTAAAATATTCTTGTGAAATGTGCATTTTTTAAAAAATATATTTTTTTACGTTTTGCGCTCTGTCGATTTTTCATGTAACATGTATATGCTTTGATCTGTACAGTAAAGCAGGTCATTTCTAGTATTGTTTGCATACTGCAGATGGATTGGCATCCAAAAATAGACAGTGTCAACACAGTGACAGTCCTGGTCTACTGTATACACTGGTATAATCGTGTACTTGTTACATTTCTTACATGTATCAGATATGCAGGGGGGGGGGAAGTGAGTCTTTTAAGAATTACAGTCTACCTCAAGTATTCATTCCAAAAATGAAATAACCTGTAAGAACTAGTAAGTCAGAAATATTTTTTTCATAAGGGAGGAGCTTATCTATTTGGGGGTCAAAAGGTAAGTGGTCAAGGTTACTGTGACTGAAAGAAGAAAAAAGGTTTCTGCACAAAAATTTTACTTTTGACCAAGTACCTACACCAAAGTTTGCAGATGTCTTGCATATTTGGTAGTAAAGAAGTCTTTTGATTTTGGGTAAAAAGGTCAAAGGTTTGGGTCACTGTGCTTGAAGGAAGAAAATTTTGCATAATAACTTTAGGTCTTGACCATGTACCTTGATCAGTCTTTGTTCAGAGCTTGCACTTAAGGTATAGAGGAGGCCTCTTGATTCTGGGGTTAAAAGGTCAAAGGTCATGGTCATTGTGGCTAAAATATGGGTCTACTCTTGTAGAATAAATTTTATTCTAGAGTAAGTTTCTTGTCCGGACTTTGTGGATAGTTTGCTCTTAGGTTAATAATGAAACTTATTATACTACAATCATAGTAAGTCTAATAAGAAAATAATAGTTTCTGCATAGTAACTTCAGTTAAAGACCACACACCTTGACTAAAGGTCCAGATCACTGAGACCCATTGATCTATAATCTCCACAGTCAACCTGGCCCAACTAGTTCCTTCATAGATGATTATTAAACATGAGGCAAGTGCATAATGTGCAATTCATGGTACTCTTGTTTGTCATTAATATTATTATATATATTTGTCCATACTTTGTTCAAAAATTCCAGTATTTATGTGGAACATGTGCATGCCACTTATCCTTACAAACTTTTTCTTCAGAAGAAAAGTAAAAGAAAAATAACATGGTGAGATACAATGGAGAATTTACATACGGCTAAAACACGGTATTGGTGCTGAGAGTAGTCTCACTCACTTAAAAAATTGAAATGTTTGATAGAACATTTCAATGAAGCTCATTATATACCCTAGGGTGTCCCCTAGTCAGATCAAGTTAGATTTAGCTTGAACATGCATGCGATTTTGTTTAACCATTATTTCAATTCATTGGTATAACAACAGTTACAGACACTACACTTGGTGTATAACATGCAAGAAAAACAGCATGAAAACTTTAAAACTTTATTTTTTTTCACAGTAACATCAGTAACAGGATATCAACATTTAAAGTAAACAACATAACTGGAAGTGGTAAACAACTTAATAACAAAATCAAAACATCTATGACAAAGGTATCACTAAGAAAAAAAACCTAACCATGAAACTTTTGCATAACAAACATAAAAGACATAGAATAATCTTATTTAGGCATTTATCTAACACCAAGAAGAATATTTAAACAAACAAAATCATTAATACTGGCCAAAAGTATTGCAAACTTCCATAAGAGTCAGAAGTACATTGTCCATAAAATTGGTTACAGACACTACAAAACTATAGCATTTCAATACAGCTGCAGAACCATACATATCTCCATAAAATTCACTTCAAAAATAATTCAACATGAACACATTGACTAGAATTATTCATTAAATGAATGTTGATTAGTTAATAAAATGATAAAACCACATTGTAACAGGTATATGTCCAATACTTGTGTTAAAATTATGAACTGGTAAATAGCACTTGAAAGTTTAATACTAAATAGTGTTTGTAAGAGTAAAATATTGAAGTATAATGAATGTTCAATAAATCATAGTCACTAAAGTATTGTTCAACCCAAGGTGCTGACTCAAACACAGACCCATATGTGATTGATCTTAAGGTTACAGACACTACACATTAAACCTTGACTTTATATTGTCATTTCAAATAGAAGTGCTTATGATTTTTTTCCAGATTTGACTTGAGCTTAGACAATTCAGCTGCATTAAACTTGAAATGACCCCTTTCATTGACTATTTGTGGAGCTTTTACCCTGTACAAGATAGCATCTAGAGCCTCTTGTGAATAATCATCTTTTTCAGGCCAAACATACATGTTGCCAGACTTTCTCATGTATTTAAGTCTAACTTCGTTATGAAGAATGTCTATTACTTCTGCTAAGTATACATCTAGAGGTCCCTTCTTTGGCTTAAGTCCTACAGCAACAAATTCTCCAGGGTGGTATTTCTCTATTGGTTTCTCTGTGTTGGTTGGTGCTTTTTTGTCAACTTTGATCTTCTTTGTCACAATGTTTTGTCTTTCTGTTGACTTCCGTTTCTTATTAGGCTTTTCGCTTGTTGCTGAGTTATGATCTTTCTGGTTACTTCCTTGTTTTCTTTTCTTGTCATTATTTTCTATTGTTGATGGATTCTTGTCTTTAAGTTGTTTTCCTTTCTGACTTAAATTATCTTTATTGAGTACTAACTTTCTCATTTCCCAGGCATTAACATTTTCGCTGAAGTTGCATCTCCCGTCAACCTTCATGCATTGCTCACAATAACAGCTCAGATTTCTTATGCTCAGTTCATAATCATTGCTTCCTGACTTTACAGCATGTAATTTTCTTGTACCTTGCAGTGTTTGCACATCAGTTTCTTCTCTATTTCTCTCAACATCTTTAACAAGGATGAACTCCCTTCTCGAAACTGTTTTAGCTTCATTATCTGTATTTTCCATTTTCAGTTTCTCTGTACAGAAATGATATACATCTTCTGCACAACCTATCACCTTTCTATTGCTGATTACAGCTCTGTAGCAAGCATTCTTGACTGTCGCACCGAGACCATCGCAAACACTCTTTCCATGTGATGTTTCGAAATAATTTCGTGTTACAGATGGCTTTTTCCTCAGACTTATGTCAGCAAAGGCTTTCTTCCCCTTATACTGGGCAGCACAGCCATCTGTCCACTCATGGATCTCCTCTACTTTCACACCTTTCTTCTTCAGAATTTCTATAGCTTTGTTCTCAAAAGTGATAGCTAAGTCTGCATCATGTTTGGTTTCTTCACTGATGCCAATAATGGCATGCTTTATCTTGAATTCTTTTTCTCCCTGTTTTTCTGTATAGTAACACATGATTGGATGTATTGTAACTTGGTTCCTGTCGAAGAATCCAGATTGTACTTCACTTTGAAAAACACACCCATAGTTCTCACTAAAGTCCATGACCATAGCAATAGAACCCTCACCAATTCTATCAACACAAATTCCCATCTGTTGCTGTTGCCATTTGGCCCTGAAAACGTGCTCTGGATACTCTTGCATGTCAGTTTCTAAGCATGTAATTAATGTTTTTATGTCTGTTTCTTTAGGCACACAGGAGACGCAACGCTTTACTTTATCATCTTTTGCTATTTCTATACTTTCCCATTGATGCCATGATATCTGCCTGTCAATATACTTTTCAACAAATGGTTTAAGGTAACTCTGCAAACATTTCACACCGCATTGTTTGCATTCTCTTCTTAAACATTTAATAGCTGGATTGGTGTCGTATTTACAAAAAGTAGCATCACTTAAGCTTTTCTTATCTACTGAAATTTCATCCAAATCTCCATTTTCTTTCACTGCTTTTTTTACATTTGTTAGTGCCTCACTTTTTAGGGCCACGTTACAGCACTTTTGGCATAAGCATGATCTTCTGCTTGTTTCAGACACCTTTTTAACATTCACTGGTTTCAATTTAGAAAATGAAGTTAATCCTATTTTGTGACTATGGTTCCTTAACTTGTAGTCTTTGTAGGCTTCTTCTAATGTCATAGTCATCACATGTTTTTGAAGTATTTCTTTTTGACCACCTTTTCTTACTTTCACAGTTTCACGTTTATTAGGCACTTCCCTACTGATTTCTGGACTTAGAAAAAAATCTTTCACAGATTTCTTTAATGGAGAGTTAAGTGCATCCCTTCTTCTTTTTCTTTGTTTCGTCTCCCACCATGTAGAACTAGGTTTTTGCCCTTTCACTGATACTTTGAAATACTTTTTTAGTCTGTGTCTTTTATATTTCTTCAGTAATGCATCACAAATGATGTTGTATGCATGTTTCTTTGCACCCCCTTTCCTTGTTTTCACTTCTGAAATGCTCTCTGACACAGATTGTATAACAGTATCTGTCAATTCAAGTTTTTTTCTGCAATCCGGTGTCATTATCATTATATTCCTATTTAGAAACTTTGATGTTGATGGAGATTCAATTAATTTACTTATGATGACTGCTTTTCTCTTTGGGGTATTTGGTAATACTTCCTTTACCTTTTTTAATTGTCTGTACAGAGTTGCTTTAGGTAACACTTTATTCATTGGTGAATCTCTGGCTGACCCAGTATTTCCTATTTCACAATCAGTCTGAATACACTCTTGCTGTATACTTTCATTCAGTTTGATACGCATTCTCCATGCTTGGGTTCTTTTCACAGCTTCTTTCTTCTTTCTACTTAATTCAGCAGTTTTCGGACTTCTTAAATCAACACTCTTATTAACCGATATTGCCAGGGCTGCTTTTTCTTTCTTTTTCTGGCGATACCTTTTCATTTCTTCACGTTTTTTCCTTCTTAATTCTTGTTGAAGATTTGAATCGGAAAGTGATTGCTGTTTTTTTAGTAGTCTTGCATCTTTTCTTCTTTCTCTATCAACCCTTTTTAGCTCCTCATGTTTCGCCTTATTTTCCCTCTGTTTTTTTCTCCAGGCTTGTACCTTTAGCCTCGTCTTCTCCCTTCTAGCTTTAATCTTCTGTTCATCTTCTTCTGGCTTATCTTTGCTTCCTAAAAGCAAACAACTTCATTCTCATTTTTGTTCCTCTATGTATACGGATGAAATTTAGACTTTACAAAACATACTTGTAATGAGTACGCAATATGCTTTCATACATAAGCAAACTGGAATAACCTGTAGATTCTTAAAGAAAAGTATCTGATTGAAAAAGAAATAGCATAAAACCTGATGATTATTCAATGTTCTAGCATTTACAATGATTGCACACTTTCCTTAATAATGTAAACAACAGTCGGGTCAATTCACATGTCTAGTAGTGTCTGTAACCATTTGACAATATCAGCAATGTATCCAATACTAAGTCTGAGCTCATTGAATTCTCATAATATTTCTGTTTGAATTTACTAGTCTAATGATATGGAATGCAAAAATACTCAGTTTCAATTGCATATTGTAAGAAATCACTGAAAATGTTGCCTGTTATCAGAAATCTAGATGAAAGAAACTATAAATATACCAAAATATTACAAATTGCAGACAGACAATATGTCAAAATTTAGCCTTACACATCAATACTGTAATAGGAAACATAATTTGGCTTCATTTTTTTTAAAAAAAACAGGGATAAAGTCATAGACAGTATAAAAAGGGGATATTGGTTACAGACACTACAATTTAAGAGTGTGGTTTACCATTCAATACAAACTTACCAGAGTTGTTCCCAGAGGTTTGCTTTTGTCGTCTTCCCATGTCTTAGGGATGTACCATGGTAAAGAACAGAAAAAGTAATTAGGCAGCTTCTTCTAGTATAAGAAATTCAGGTTACATTGTCTTGTAGTAAATTACTCAAACAGACAGTGCTGCAAGAATAATGCAATATTCAATCAAGAGAGTTATTGCATCACTTTTTTGCTCTTGGCTGCAGAGGTAAATAGATGATGCAACATTACATCACATAAGATGGAACTTTCTATTGAGAAAAACAATGTTTTAATGACAAGTAGAACAATACTTTTATCTTTCATTTTTATACCTGTTTGTGTAGTGTCTGTAACTTTTTTTATTGAGTTGCTGTTTTTTAATGGTACAATACAGCACCACCAATTTTGGCCAACTTAGACATCACATGGATACACATGAGCCTTTGTAGGATTTATACTTTTCCATAATGAAACAACAAAATTATTGCCATATAAACTTGTAAAGGTTACAGACACTACAAAATTTAGAACTGGAAAGTTTGACAAAGAACAAGCTCTCAATCGAATATCTTGGCTAGCCATGTGATTTAAATGGTTTTACTACTTATTATAATATAAAGTCGAGTTCTAGATGTCAATAAAAGTTATAATGAATGTTATTTTGTACAAAATGTTGGCATATAACAACAGATTAGTGTTTGAATTTCAGTGTTGAAACAAAACTTCTACTGACGGTATTTTGCTTATAAAATCCATAATATTTTACCGATTTCTTTAATTCAAGAAGCAATATTTGCAGGATAGAATTCCGCATAAAACCAGACCAATAAATGCATAATTTCAGTATGATATTTAGAGAATTCTCTATTTTATATTCAAGCTTTTTTCGAGTGAGACTACATAACGCTCAAAAATGGCCATTTTTAGAGCTTGTTTCCATGCATATCTCAACAATGGGTTACACTAACCTCTTGAAATTTTCAGGAAAGTAAGAGAGGTATATGCCAGGCTTACCAATCTTTAAAATTGGTTCATATCTTGTTTAATTTTTCTATTTCATGCATATAACATGAAAATTCCTTTATCAGCACCAATACCGTGTTTTAGCCGATAGTAGTAAGGAATTGTATATAAATTATTACTTCAGTCCCTTGTTTTGTTAATATTGGATAAATTGTTTATACAAGTAAATATAAATGTAGCATTCGATTGGCAATATTAGCACATCATTATTCCATTTTCTTAAAGTTTCTGAAATCCCAGTATATGTGAGACCATATGCACTATTGAAACATTGGCACCAGATCAAATCCTCTGAATGTCTGAAGGGCATATTTAAAGAAGTTCCTACAGTTGCGTACCGTAGGCCTAAACCTCTTAAGGACCATCTGGTATGTACCAAGGTAACTTCAAACAATACCACAGATACAGGAACATACCGCTGCAAAGACAAGCATTGCATAATGTGCCAACAAATGTCCAAGACAAAATTGTTAAGAAGTTCAACAACAGGAGTTAGCTTTATCGTCATTGAGAAGTGAGGATATTGAACCAAAAATGTAATCTATCTGCTAACATGCAAGATCTGTGCCACTTAATATTTTGGCAAAATCATTGATTTTAGAAAATGAATGAACAATCACAAGAGTCACATTTGCGACAAAATCAGTACAAAACTCGCCAATCACTACAACTCAAATGATCACTCAGTCAAGTCCGTCTAACCTAGGGTGGACTGATATAGAATGCACACGTAAGGAATGATACTGGATACTACAATTGAAAACTCATGGGGAATTCATCCTAAATAAAAAAGTTTAACCTTCACAATGCAGTCTTATCAGAATTAAAGCCAGGCATCAGTTTATCACACATATGCAATTCTTGTGATAATATTTATCAAAGTAAATATTTCATAACTCTTTACTTGTATTATTATTATTATTATTATTATTATTATTGTTAATTGTTATTGTTATTATTATTTTAACTCTTATCCATGATCCTGCTACACCATTCTCATAACATATTTTTAGTACCTCCACGCATAACTTTACTGGGATATAATTTCTTTAGTAAATTTTGTAGATGGTGTTGATTTTTTGCCATACATGGTTTCCATCCCGTTTCCCCAATCTGGAATTTGGTCAAAACATTTTTATTTTCTGTGTTATAGGCACAATGATCCCATCTATGATTTTTGTTTTACAACTATGTTGGGTAGGTGGCAGTGCAAAATTGACATATAGTTTACCTATTTTAAGACCATTTGTCAATTATTTCTTCTTTCTTTCTTCCATTTATTTAACTTTTGTTTGTAGATTCCTCCAGTCATCTAAATATGTACATAGGAGTGCAGAATCTATCGTGAATTTTGTTTAGTGTTTGTTTTTTGGATATAACTTGCTTCCTCCTCTGCAAAGAGCTTGTTTAGCTTCGAACATTGGGAAACTGTTTTGTATTTGCACCATTATCAATGTGTGCATGTGTGTGTGTGTGTGTGTGTGTGTGTGTGTGTGTGTGTGTGTGTGTGTATGTGTGTGTGTGTGCAATATATCATGACTCCTTAAAACCCATTTATTTATGCCAGTCATGTCCGCTAGATCAAAGTTTTCACTGGCACATACTCTGAACAACTCAACATAGATCATATGAGAACAGTAGGGGGTTTCATCATAGTTTGAAATCTGCAAAACAAACATTTCAGTTTGTAGTTCTGCTGACCACCCCACACACATGTATCCAGAAACTGCTTCCCCCCAACCATGGTTATTTTGTTTAGTCAAAATCTTTTATTTGGAGAGTATATGGTTTACATATACTGAAGCAGTTCAGGCTGCAAAAAAAAAAAGAATTAAATTTAAATTATATTTGTCCAGAGACCACAAAATAGTGGTTCTAGGGGCCCAAGAGTCAGTCCAACCCCCACAAGGTCTTACCACAGTATAGTCTTTCTTACTGTGAATAATGTTGCCAGCGTTGGGATATCAACTGTCTTCAGTGTATCGCCTTTTAATTCTTTTTTCAGCCAAAACTGTTATGCATCCTACTATATACATTTACTGTACATGAACCAGCCCGTAGCCACATTTCTGAACAATCAGTCAATAAAGGCAACCCTGTTTTCCATAGCAACTCACTTGACTAGACGCTGAAGGATTGTTTAAGTTTTCAGCTAAAACGTAGTTAAATATTAAAATATTTCTGTGTAATAAAATGGCATGCAGGTATTTAAAAGATTTTGTTAAAATAGTGTTTTCCTCAGGGATGGACGGATTATACAGGTAGATAGCTTTTGTTAAAAATTAAAATCAAAACATGCAGATAACAACAGTGGCCTCTAGCAGTAATGGTAAATTTATTGGAAAACTGAACCCAAGCTTACAATATACTGCGTGTTTGAGTCTGCTTTCTGAATAAAGTCTTTTTATTTAATTGGATAAGTTCAAAGTACATGCAATGAGCACTTCTATAATGAGTTTAATGTGATAAAAGTATGGATTGATGATATAAGCATAACCAAAACAAGAGCATTGGAACAATATATATCATTGTCACCATGGGGGGTTCCTATATGTATCAACTTAAATCCACTACATGGAACTCCTCCCACTATACATTTGCATGGGTGGCAAAGATGAAGAGGTTGGCTTTCCTACAGGTAGAATGCTGGCAGTGGCGGCACACCATGCCAAAAATATAGGAGTTGAAAAAAGCGGAATACCACGAAGCCAGTAAAATGGCACTCGTCATTGATGGCATTGCATTGGGACTTTTAGCCCCATTGCAATACCACCCATAAATAGTGCTGTTTTACTGTTTTTATTGTTCTGTCCTACTTCCTTTATCCTTTAATACTTATAGGAGTAATCATGCTTGCAATCAAATTATGTCATATTGCCCATTCTCTGCCATTACACATTATACCTATAGGAGTAATCATGCTTGCAATCAAATGATGTCACATTGCCCATTCTGTGCCATTACACATTATACCTATAGGAGTAATCATGCTTGCAATCAGTGATGTCACATTGCCCATTCTCTGCCATTACACATTATACCTATAGGAGTAATCATGCTTGCAATCAAATGATGTCACATTGCCCATTCTGTGCCATTACACATTATACCTATAGGAGTAATCATGCTTGCAAGCAAATGATGTCATATTGCCCATTCTCTGCCATTACACATTATACATGCTTGCAGACAATTGATGTCACAGTGCCCATTCTCTGCCATTACACATTATGACCTATAGGAGTAATCATACTTGCAATCAAATTATGTCACATTGCCCATTCTATGCCGTTACACATTATGACCTATAGGAGTAATCATACTTGCAATCAAATTATGTCACATTGCCCATTCTATGCCGTTACACATTATGACCTATAGGAGTAATCATACTTGCAATCAAATTATGTCACATTGCCCATTCTATGCCGTTACACATTATGACCTATAGGAGTAATCATACTTGCAATCAAATTATGTCACATTGCCCATTCTATGCCGTTACACACTATGCCTATAGGACTAATCATGCTTACAAACAATTGATGTCACAGTGCCCATTCTCTGCCGTTACATAGGTGGCACAAACAGGGAGTTTATAACAGCAGTGATGAAGAATGCTAAGAAATTTTTCAAATTAATGTAAATTTTAAAAGTAAGCTTTATTATTATTTTTGTTAGTTAAAGCATCACCATTATTCATTATTTTTGACAAATGACAGTAAGTATCTCTCAAGTCAACACAGTTGTCTTACATTTCTGCCACAACTTACACAGCTGAATCACCAGTCACTTGACTATGAGCTGTAATTCTCAATTACTACTATACCTGTGTGCATGTATGTAAGTAAAACATTTTAGCAAGCACACAATTATACTCAGTGGAAGAATTATACTTAAAGTATAGAGTAAAATATTTATTTCATTATTAACCTTCTTAACATCAGGTTACACATCTTCAGTTTGGTCCAATTTATATAATTTGTCATACTTTTCTTATCTATCTAACCAGTGAACTAGAGGACACTGACCATACACTATTCTAGTCCATACACTATTCTAGTCTTCAGTTCCAAGAGGCCCTCGCTGATGTTAAAACTCTTTAAAATAATTGGTGAATTAAATAAGATGCTACATACTTGTTCGATAATTTTATGATAAAAAGGAAAAAGAAGCCTGATACCCTAACACATTCTCCTTCCATAAAAACATATTTAAAAAAGACTTGTGCAGGTGATACCCCTGTCTGGTGTTCTTTATTTGCTTCCATGCCATGGATGGATGATTACGCTGAATTTTGTTCCCTCTCCAATACATTCTTAATGCCGTGGTCATGTCAAATAGTCATGCAAGTCACTTGCATGAGCAAATTTGCAGGCGTGATTAAGCACTAGCCTCACTGACTACCTTCTGCTCAGTGGCATACCTACATATAAACCTCCTGGCCAGTAGGATATTCTTTCCGAAATTATGGGTATGTACCATCTCTCCTGTCGCTAATTGAAATCTCCCGCATACTCAAAGTAAATATCAAAATAATTCCGGAACAGAAATTATTCCATTTTTTTATTTTTTTATACACCTTGCTTCCAGTGTAGAATATTTATGGTAAAAGCTTCCTGTGATCACATGGTTATGAACTGGCTTACATGAGCATTAAACTATAATTGCCAATTTGACAGACAATAACCTAAATGTAATCATTGAATTATACTATGTGTGATTTAGTTAATTGTAGTAATTGTAGTAATTAGAAAAGTATTAAGACATTACTGGAATATGGATAGATTATTAAAGGGCTTAAGCAGCATAAAACAATTAGCATTACTTGGATTCGTTCAGCAGGGTCAGTTTGGCATCAGTGTTTAAGGTTTGTTGAGATGGATGAACAAAAGTAATTCGGAAAGTATTAATGACATAAATGGATTATGGTTGGATTAGTCAATATGTAAGAGCTCAAGTGGCATAAGACAGGTTGGTTTGACTTTGGTATTTAAAGTTTGTCTAAGCATGCATTTTCTCCCAATGCTAAATACCAATATCTAAACAAACAAAATATCACAGGAACTTCAGCAATGGATGGTAACAGGAATTTCAGTGGTTGGAATCAAATTTAAAAGGACATGAATATGCATTCTGACATTCCTGTAAAGTCGATTTTTTTAAGAACTTCCCAAATTCAACCCTGATATCTACCCACAGGCAGGAAACAATTTAAGCTTCTTGGTGGATTCAGTAGCATTGTACTAACATGGCCACATTTCAATGAAGACACTGAAATGACATTTTCTGTTCCAAGGAAAATTTAGGCTGATTCCAGAGGAAACCTGGATCCAGTAGCGATACTTCTCCTAAGTGTTGAGATCAACAATGATGAGGACTGCCACAAATAAAAATTGAGGCAATGAGATACTAAGAAAGGCTAAAAATGCTTTTCATAAATATAAGAAGAGTATGAAAGGCAATAATTTACTGTAAAAGAAGGACTGGTGTGATGAGATAATGTGCATATTTTAATACAGAAAAGGAAATTTTTCTGTAGTTGTCTTTTTTGTTCATTTGCATGCTAAAAATCAGGTTGATGAAAATCCCTCTGATTTGAAGCCAGACTTCCTGGCCATATTTTGCAAATCTTCTGATGTGTTCTAAGCTGACTTTTCAGTTCTGTCATGTGTATGGACATGTACAGACCAGAGGTGTGACTTGGTATTCTTTGTGTATTCTCTTAGTTGAACATATACATTTTCATCTGAGTTATAAGAAGAAACACCACAATTTCCTACACTAATCTTATTCAAAATACATGTACGTGTTCTTCAATATTAATAGACACAAGACACTATGAGGTGGCACACCACAATCTCAAAAATAAATCCTGGTGAAATTTTTTTTAACTTACAAGCTACCTCATATTAGGATGCATGTAAATTGTTAGGAAATCAAGATAGAGATATATATAATATGTCTTCGGGGTGAAACGAGTAATCGATCTATCGATACTTTTCCTATATCGATACCCATATTGACACAAGAGGTGAAGAATCTATACAAAATGATACTTACTCTATACAAATTACTTTAATCTTCAGCAGTCATGAATAATTATTAGTCATTTGCCTTTTTATTCTTTAAATTGAGAATTCATCTGAGACAGTCATGGCAAGCGCATGCACTCATTTCTGTCAGTAAAAAATAAAAACTGCTGGCAACACCCATTTGCCTTCTTCAAACTAACACAAGGTGACTAACTCACGTGGTTCGAAATCTGCACCCTCCATGGTAATTATTTTAGCCCATCTGCATGTTCTGACACTGATAAGCTTTATCAACAGAAAGAAGACATTCTGGATTTGTTCCCCATGTATTATTTAAGTACTTTACTGATCATTTGATAACCACTTTTACACAAAATGTATCTGTTGCATTGCATCTTGTCTACTTGGATAGAATTTGAAGGCTACACTTCTGGTGTGTCACACAGTGAAATATGTTACATGCAGTTCTCATTAGTGGTTATTGTTTGTTCAAGTCCAGGGTAAAATAATAACCATCAATCATAACTAACAGTAGCGTATTCACTGCGTGACATACCGGACATATTGGCATCTAAACTCTATCCAAATAGATCAAAGCAACATCGAAATTGCACACAAAAGTAACTGTTAAATGGTCTGTAAAGTAATTAACTTGTATATGGAGAACAAGTTTGGAATATCTCCTTTTATGCTGATATATGTAATTAGTGACTGAACGTGCCGATGGGATAAAAAAAATTAGCACAGAAACGGCAAGGGGGCAGATTCCAAACACGAGTTATAGCCACCTTGTCAATTTGATGAAGGTGAATGGGTGTTGTCACTAAAAGAAACAAGTGCCTGTGGCCACGGCAGTTGTTTTGCATATGCAGGAAGTACAATGTGAAGGATTTGGTTGTTATTTATCTCCAATCCCACACTTGGACTTGTTCTAGATAAGATTTTTCTTGCACAAAGAAATTGCGCTGTTTCTTCTGTTTTGAAGAAAACACTGTAAGACCTTCCAAATTTAAGTGAAGACATGAAATTGGTAATAAGATGTTTTAAAAACATTCATACAAAGCAAAACAAAGGACGTGGTGACCAGGATGAGTCATGCATCTGATCGAATGGAGCAGCCTGAAATGGCCCAAAAGGTTGAATACAAATCACTGACAACTTACAGGTAGTCTGTTTGGAAGTATTTTTTTTTTTATCTTGTCAAGGATGTGAATGGCATACGAACAGATGATAAGTCTATGTCTGTCTGTAATCTGCATACTGGAAATACACCCAATATGTCAACACCCTACCATTGACAGACCTTCTAAAGATGAAAAGACCATCAAGTTGATATGTGTATCGATAATGTATCGTATCATAGGCTGTATATCGAGAATCGTATCGATACGTATCAGAGGTGTCTAGTTTCATCCCTAGTATGTGGACCATGGTTGATTAATGTGCTATTGTTAAATTTGATATGAGCTGTTGAGGGTTCCATATAGAACAGAGTACTGCAAAGAC
This sequence comes from Margaritifera margaritifera, assembly GCA_029931535.1. NCBI lineage: Eukaryota > Metazoa > Mollusca > Bivalvia > Unionida > Margaritiferidae > Margaritifera > Margaritifera margaritifera. The sequence goes on from JAQPZY010001681.1 coordinate 4,016,851, forward strand.
TCCTTCAAGAACAAGATAATGTAACCTGGTGTAGATACCAAACTGAAATGCAAAAGCCCCTCACAGAACAGGGTACTGCAGCCTGATGTAGGTACCAAACTGAAATGCAAAAGCTCCTTACAGAACAGGGTACAACAACCTGATGTTGATACCAAACTGAAATGCAAAAGCTTCTTACAGAATAGGGTACTGCAACCAGATGTAGATACCAAACTGAAAGGCAAAAGCCACTTCAGTCTGAGGCTGAAATGGTAGTTTTATACTGTGTAAGATTGTGCATATTCAGAAGAGTGACACCAAATAAATTCCCATTTTATATCAGTAATAGCCTGCTCTGTTGCTATTGCTTAGCAAATCTATCTCCATATATACCCGACTATATGATGAAAATTTATCCTCCCATAGGGTTGACTAGAAAGTTCTAGTGAATAGAACTCCCTGTGTAAACCCCACAGTATGCACACATGTAACCCACAATTCCTCAATCTTTTTCTGGTCATCATTTTGATGAAGACGATTAGAATTATCATTTATTGAAAACGATTAATCAGCAAAAAACCATCTTGGTAATAATGCTATTTTTTGCTGATTAATCGTATTCAGTACTCGATAAGTCTGGTTTACGTCACCTTGTATTATTCTTATTACCTATCTCTCTCTCTCTCTCTCTCTCTCTCTCTCTCTCTCTCTCTATATATATATATATATATATAAGGGGATCAGATCAGCATCCTCTCTTCCCTATGATTCCAATAAACCCCTATGGGATGTGTGTCTTTCATGGCAGTGATTGGACAGTTAACTGCATACAGCCATGGTCTTCAGGGTCTTGGCCGCATGGCAGAGAGATCGATGCTGCAGTCCATAGAAGGAGAGAAGGGGACGGATCCTCCCCCAATCATCCCAGGAGGGTTGAGAGTCGCTCTCACACTTCTGCCATACCTGCCACTAAGGACAGTTCCTTGGTTACACGTGAGGAGTCACGGGTCGAGGTCCCTCTTACTCCCAAGTCTCCCCAGCCTGAAAAACAGAGACACTGGGTCACATAGTCCTGTTTCCCAGGTTTGAGTGTAAGGTGATGATGTCCTTTCTGTCCTTGTGGATTCTAACGAGTTTGATACGGAACCGGCAGAGGTGGTACTCCCTTCCTTCGGGTCTCCTGAACCGTCGGTTAAGGCAGCAGAGAAGGAAGAGATCTGGTCATTTGACAAAGCGGTTAATGAGGTTTACCGTATCTTGCCCAATGATCTGTGTCCGAAGTCCTCAGGCTCTGAGGACACTAAGATTCACTCCAGCTTGGAGAAACTCTGTGAAGCTGCCTCTTGACCAGATCTCTTGTTGCTTCCTCACTAGGCTACGGTAAAGAAGCTATCCCAAAGGTTTTGTAAGGGACTGGATTTTCGTATACAACATAGAAGGTGGTTGCCCCCCCACTTCTACGTTGAGACCCTTGGTCTCTTCTGCTAGTTATCAGGATCACACCCCTTCCTGGCCCCTTAAAACTCCCACTTGAGACACCGCAGTGACATAAGTGGGTATTTCCACAGGGACTTGGGCTCGCCTTCCGGTTAAAACACTGGAGGCCTTAGAGCAAAAAGATAGGTCACTAGTAATCGTGGCTTCGCATGCTGATCTCTTTTTTGCTATTTCTTACAACCTGCTTAGGGAGGAATCTCTGTCGTCACTTGCTCATCATCGTTTGTTTGAAGCAGTGGCAAAAACACCAAGGCATGCGTTATCCTTGTCAATAGCTTTATCGGCGGATCTTCTACGCAGGGATGTTGCTTTGGACACATCCAATGTATTACTAGAGAACAGTAAGAACCTTTCGAGGGCTGCTCCTCTGGAGGCAGAGACTCTTTTTGGAGGGCCCATTCCCTCTGTGGCTTCTCACGATTTGAGAGACCAGCAACATCACTCTCTTGCATCCGCGCCTGGCCTGTCAAAACCGGCCTGAAAGCAAAGTCATCCTGAATGGCCACAGGGCCCTTCACCCAATTTTTTAAAGCCATGCAGCACCAGTCTAAGCAACAACCCCAGTTCAGACCCCCCCCCCTTCGTTAGTCGGGGCATAGAAGGACACTCAGCAGAGGCCAAGGGAAGAGGTTTACAAGCCCTTCCACCTTTCCAAAAGAAAGGGGGGGTAGGCCCTAGCGATTCAATCCCTCTCCTGCAGAGCGTCCCTCTTCCATGGGTTCCCGTAGGTGCCAGACTAAACCTTTTTTTAGAGGCTTGGTCCTGCATCACGGTCGATGACTTTGTCCTCTCTATCATAAAAGGAGGATACCGTCTTCGGTTTCGAGATCTTCCTCTTCAAGTAAGAGCCCCCATGTTTTCCACCAGTTTAATCAGGTGCGATTAAAGGTAAGAGGTACACTCCCTTCTCCATTGCTAATAATAGTATTGGTTCTTGTCAAAGAGTATCAAACTATAAACATATATCTCCATCCTACATTCTCTTGACATATGTGACTGACTGAAACAGATTTAGTTCTGGACCAAATTGTCATAATTTGTCATTTGCTTAAGCATTTTCTTAACTAACTGTGAATACAAAAAGTTTTCTTGTCATTACATTTCTGCTTGATTGTTTAATTGTATCCTTTAATGCATATTTTAGGAACACTTGGAAGTACCAGCAGTGATAGTGTAATGGAAGAAAAACAAGTAAGTAAATCCTGAAATTTCACCAACAGATTTTTCCAGTAGTTCAGAAGAAATTCCTTGTTATGACAACTGAGCTTAGATTGCAGTTATTTTTTTTCATAAAGTGGTAAAATGATGTTCTCAATTTGCACAGAGCAGTACAGTTGTCTGCCCATGAAAGCCATCACTCGTCAGATACATTCTTTGAAAAATCTGAAGTTTTGAAATTTGAGCAATAGACCATGATGAATTTCCTGATACATTCTGTGAAAATTTTAAGTTTCAGCATTATGAATTTCCTGATACAATGTATGAAAAATCTGAAGTTTTGAAGCTTGAGCAAGAGACCATGATGAATTTTCTGATACATTCTATGAAAAATCTGAAGTTTTGAAGCTTGAGCAAGAGACCATGATGAATTTTCTGATACATTCTATGAAAAATCTGAAGTTTTGAAGTTTGCGCAAGAGAAAATGATACATTTATTGATACATTCTCTAACAAATCTGAAGTTTTGAAGTTTGAGCAAGAGATCATGATGAATTTCTTGATACATTCTATAAAAAAATCTGAAGTTTTGAAGTTTGAGCAAGAGACCATGATGAATTTTCTGATACATTTTATGAGAAATTTGAAGTTGAGCAAGAGATCATGATGAATTTACTGATACATTCTATGAAAAATCTGAAGTTTTTAAGTTTGAGCAAGAGACCATGATGAATTTCCTGATGCATTCAATGAGAAATCTGAAGTTTTGAAGTTTGAGCAAGAGATCATGATGAATTACCTGATACATTCAATGTGAAATCTGAAGTTTTTGAAGTTTGAGCAAGAGACCATGATTAACTTACTGATTCCTGTGTGATGAAATTAATATACAACTGTTCTTTATTTCCTTTATTGAAACCTCCGCACTCGATGTGAAAATATGGTTGTATTTGTTGTATTCCCTACATTTTCTTTATTGAAAACTCCACACTCGATGTGGAAAATTTGGTTGTAATTGTTGTATTTCCTATATTGAAAACTCCACAATCGATGTGGAATTTTTTTTTTTAATTGTTGTATTTCCTACATTGAAAACTCCACACTCGATGAGAAAATTTGGATGTATTTGTTGTATTCCCTACAATGAAAATTCCACACTCTAAAACGTGAAAATTTGGCTGTATTTGTAGTATTCCCTCCATTGAAAACTCCACACTTTAGGATGTGAAAATTTGGCTGTATCTGATTAATGTATAATATGTAATGATGTCTTAAATTCATTTAGAACCAAGTCTTCAGATTTGCTGCTTGAAGTGAGATACAGAAAGGTCATTAAGATTCTAGTTAATACATAAATTATGTAGTTGTTTTTAATTATATACTTAAATTTTGATGTGCTTGCTTTGGCAGAAGCTTGACAGTGATCACTTTGGTGTCCATGTGCGTGTTCGTATGTACATATATCCACACTCTATATTAACCTAAATTTGAAAGTTTTTATCTTTTATTTGAATACTATTTTATCCCACTCTCCTCCAATTGAAATATAGCTTGGGTTGAACTCAACATGCAGGCTATGGTCAGCTTAATGTTTCATTTCATTAATATTTGTATGATATAAAAGATTTCCTTTCTATTGTTGTACTACATTATGATTTCAGGTATAATTGAAGAGATATACTGTGTGTGTGTATATATATATATATATATATATATATATATATATATATATATATATATATATATATATATATATATATATATATATATATATATGCACTCTGCTGATAATTAAGTTAGAATGAAAATATTGTTATTTGTTTGAAATTAAATTTGCCCTACTCCAAAAGTAGATGGCAGTTCCTTGATTTTTTTCCTATAATCATTCATCTGTCAATGATAAATGCAGAAAATTGTTTCAGAGCAGTTCCAAGAAATGTACGTGTATGGTGGCCAAATTAATTTTTTTTCCTCAAAAACCTAAATGTATGAAATATTTGTAACAGTTGACTAGTTTTATTGTTTACCTTTCATTGAATTATAACATATATGATAATTTTTGGGCAATAATAAAATATGATTTATTTTTTGTTCTATGTAATTTGTATGATAACTAACAAAGCAAATAGTCCAAGGCATCTAAATGTACTACAAAGTCATTTCATCCATTACACTATTTTGTGATTTTATTATATTTAATCCACTTTTGTCATGTAGTAAATATAATCTTATATTTGTCCTCCTTTGATTTAAATGAAATGTATGAAACTTGTTAAATGATTTCAATTGTTTGCTTGCCAAGGATAGATATTATTCAAACAATTTCATAAATTTCATTTGACATAGTACATATCTAAGAGTGCTTATATATGATATCTTATAAATTCACTGTAGTTATATTATACAGATTGTAAGATGTGATATTCCACTTGTCCGCTAATACTTTTTAAGGCACCGTATATCATACAAGTTATAATTTAAGCACTGTTATAAAGATGGCACTTCAGCATTTGAAGTTATTTTTAAAAAATTTAATGAAGGCACTCCAAAACTTTTCAGCCAAATTTGAACCATACTGAAAAAAAATGTAAAGTGTGAAAAGTATGTTTCATTTTGTTTCTGTCTTTTTTAAGGAAAATCCTTAAAATAGAGATGAATGTTTCATTGAAGGCGGCATACCTAGAAAAATCTGAATATTACAAGAATTGTGGGTCTTGCACATTACATAATGAATCAGGTTGATATAATGATTATTCTGATGAAAATGTCTTTTGAACTACATTATTTACAGTTGAGAAATATGTTTGTCAACAGAACATTTAGTAAATTACATTTTATTTTGAAGAGATATTATCTCATGTCTGTAAGCCATCACAGTTTCTCACCATTGTAAATCCTACAAAAGCAATATAAATGGTTGCATGCCAGTTGCAGACAAATGAAACTTGATCAATGAGAATGATGATTTTGTTTTAAAATTTACAAAACAAGAAAAATATGGTGATTTCAAATGTATTTTATAGTATATTTAACAGTCCAAAGATATGAACATGAAAGTATATTTTGATGCCTTATTTGGTACCAAGCAGATTAACATGCAATCAGTTTCTTTGTCCTAGCTATTTTCAGACTGACTGGAAACTAGTAACAAGTGCTTTTTGTCAAAGTGCTTTCTTCATGAATTAAACAACCTCTAGTAATTGAAGTAACCATCCATGACACTTCATTAAAGAACAAAGAATCTTAATTAATCTTTATATAAAGCTGAGATGAATTCCATTGCCTGAGTGAAATATATATTTTTGTGACAATGACAGGAGGTTATGTAATGCATTGTCATGACAGTGACTGGGTATTATGGATGGCATTGTTGTGACAGTGACGAGAGATTATTTATGGCATTGTTGTGACAGTGACTGGGTATCATGAATTGTATTGTTGTGATAGTGACAGAGGATTTTGGATGGCTCTGTTTTTAAAACACTGAACATGAGCAGTAAATTGATTGACAAAAAGTGAAAACAACAAAAAGCAGTAAAAATTTGTTTGTTTGCTTCTAAGAATTAAGTAATAAATGTAGTTATGAGCATATCATAGTAATTATTTGCACCTCATAATTGGCACTTTGGATCTCTAAAAGCTGAAACCTCTCCAGCTGACATGCTCAACACTGAAACCATGCAAAATGTACTTGATACAGAACTCCCAAATTTGAAAAGGGGTGAAATGCTTGCCTGTGTGTATGTGTAGGTATATATGGTATGTGCATGCTTGCCTCTGTGTGTGTATAGATATATATGGTATGTGCATGCTTGCCTGTGTGTTTATATGTAGATATGGTATGTGCATGCTTGCCTGTGTGTGTGTATAGGTAGATATGGTATGTGCATGCTTGCCTCTGTGTGTGTGTGTGTGTGTATAGGTATATATGGTATGTGCATGCTTGCCTCGGTGTGTATGTGTGTTTGTGCATGCACAAGTGTTTGTGTGAGCAGTTGTCATTTTGCATACATGTGATTGATCCCAAAACAGTAAAGAGAAACCCAATTCATACATGTTATACAGCATTTCTCCCATGATAAGACCAGGTGGCCAACTTAAAATAATTGTCAAAAATAGCAGGTGGGCTTATTATTAGACAAAGATGATGGTAAATATGTGGCAGATTTTTTTTGAAAATTACAAGTAGCATATCATCAATGCTGGAGATCTTGTATTCTATGCATGAGTGCAGAGACAAGTCAAGACTCCATGAAATGCTAGATATATATCATGTATGCCCATAATTGTGGAGTTGCCATATTTATTGTATAAGTGGGACATCCCAGTATGGCTGTATGAAACTTTTGTTATCACTAGTTTTTCTGAACAGATGGTCTTATTTTCACTAAAAAACTTCGTGTAATTTCTACTTGGTCCTAAAAAAAATCTACTTTATTTTTGCAATATATATTTGTTCCTATGTTAAAATGTTTCTGATCAAACTTCCAAAATGGTTGCCTTGATGGCCTACCAAAAAATCGTTAGGTGGCTATTTTTCTTGAATAGATGGTCATCTTGTCATGGCGTGTTCACTAAAGCACTATATCATATGTAGCTGCATGAAAATTGTTATCTAGAATATATTGATATCACTACTCATCTGGCAAGAGTATAGGTATTGATACATGGTTTTCATTAAAAGAACTTCTTGCAATGTATAATTGGTTCTGAATGTTGTTGGTTGTTTGCCTCCTTTTTAATGGCACTTTCAAAACACGTTATTGGCTATAGTAATGCCAAGGAAATGGGAGCCGAGCACCTTTTCTAAAGACACCAGGACAAGGCTGGGCTGGTATTGAAGCCGCCACCCTTGGCTTGCAAGTACAGCATTCTACCAACTGAGGCACAACAGTTTTCTAGATTCTGGATGAAAATGATGCAGATCTGGCCAACAACATTATCCACACTTTTGTGAAGGACTTTGAAATCCAGCCCTTTCTGATCTTGTGTGTGTGTGTGTGTGTGGGGGGGGTCAACTTAAAGTTCATTGCTTGCATTTTTTTACGTCATTGAACTTATGTTGTCTGGTACATATACCAGTGACTTTTGATCAGACTTTGTATATAGTTGCATTCTAATGAAGGAGTTCATAGTCAGCAATCTGATTTTGATCTTATTGTCAAAGGTCTTGACTCCAGGTGTTTAGTTATTTTAGTTTTGAGCACGATAACACAAACATATATGAATGAATTCTGATCTAACCCAAAATTTGGATATGCGGTATCTGAAAAATACATTGAATAATGCCAGTTCAATACCTTGTACCTTGACCATTTATTCGATATATATATATATATATATATATATATATATATATATATATATATATATATAAGTGGGTATATCTTGATTTTGTCTGAAACAAGTTTAGTGATCTTTTGTCCATAATATCAGATTGAAGGTCAATGGCCATTACAAAGAATTTTGTAATGCATTTAGGGGTATCTTGTGAACTTGTTAACTCGCACTTATAATATTTTTGTTGCCAAATTTGATAGGTTGGAGTTTATCAGAGATGATTTTGATACTTGGCAATTAAAAGGAATGAAAGGACAGCTGAAATAAACTTATCGTGGATTCCTGGAAATTCTTTTTGGGCCAGTGGAGCATAAGTCTTGTTCACTTATTGATATATTTATTTATAAAATTTACTTTTACCAAACCATTGTGTGCAAAAAAGTTAACATGTGTTAAATTTTTCTGAATGTTTGTCAAGTCAGATTTTCTAACTTGATAATGTATTTATTTACTTTCAGGACAACATTCTTAACATTAAAAATATATTACACTTATAAATCTTTTTAAATGTGTCAAGAATATATCTGAGGGAAAGCAGGAAAATAATAGTTTGTAATCATAATGTGATTTTTATTTCTGGCAAGGTAAAACTAACATTTTATGAAATAAATGATCTCATACAGAGTAGACTGTATTTAAGTATGTGTGCTCTTTATTGATTACAATCCTTATGGCATGTACACTTAATTCACTTAATTTTGCATTTGCTTATTAGTATAACAAGCTTATGTACGGTAGGGTTTTCACATAGTTCACTTGATTTCAAAGCTATTGACAAATGACAATATAGCAGCTTTTTATGTCCCAAGGACACCATGTAAATGGCCTAAATAGCAGTAAAAACTATAGTCCCCAAACATCATGTAATGACCTAAATAGCTGTACAAACTATGACCCCAAACATCATGTAATGACTGAAATAGCTGTACAAACTATGACCCCAAAAACCATGTAATGACCTAAATAGCTGTACAAACTATGACCCCAAACACCATGTAATGACCTAAATAGCTGTACAAACTATGACCCCAAACACCATGTAATGACCTAAATAGCTGTACAAACTATGACCCCAAACACCATGTAATGACCTAAATAGCTGTACAAACTATGACCCCAAACACCATGTAATGACCTAAATAGCTGTACAAACTATGACCCCAAACACCATGTAATGACCTACATAGCTGTACAAACTATGACCCCAAACACCATGTAATGGCCTAAATAGCCGTAAAAACTGTGACCCAAACACCATGTAATGGCCTAAATAGCTGTAAAAACTGTGGCCCCCAAACACCATGTACATGGAATGGCCTAAATAACTGTAAAAGCTATGGCTGATCAGCATGAGGTGTGAGTGTTTATTAGCAGGTTATCTTTGTCTGATGTCGAGTTGTACTAGTACAGTACTTGTCAACTTGGAGTATATGGCAGTCCGACATGCATGCTATATAATTCGTTGGTAGTTGGGACATGGCAATGTTGTATCCATGGACTCTTGGTTTGGGATTTGCCTGACCCTGTGCATATGTATATACTATGTGCATCAATGTAATATGTACTTGTTTATCTTGTGTACGTGTATGTAATATTTACTTGTATCTAATATATACATGTATGCAGTACGTATATGTATTTTTTAATTAACCATACTCATTTTATAAAAATGTTCTTCCTTCTCATCAAAATGAAGTAAGCATTCAAAGGCAGGGGACTCATAGAAGAGCATCATTGTTATCTGGAGAAGAAAGAAAATAGCGTTATGTAGTTCCTGAAGACTCAATTACTCAGGAGCACATCAACCATGCTAACCTGTTTCATGCAATGACAACTGATGGTGCTGATGTTCCTCCTCACCTAAGTACCTGCGCCACACACATATCTACCATGCAGTCCACGCCAACCAAGCCAACTTAACCAGGAGATAGGTCAGATCACGACAACATCAGAACGCTCTAGTAAAGGTAATCTTTATTCATGTTATTGTTTGTGAAATTGTCATCATTTGATTCTAAATTTAGGACTTGGGGACAACTTTTAAAATCATTTGTTAGCTCACATAGTCATAATGAAAAATGAGCTTATTGTATGGTCCTGTATCCATTGTGTGTCTACATCGTCCATCAAAAGTTGTTACTTTAAATCCTCTTTTAAAAACCACAGGTCCTTGACCATTTTCAACCCAAACTTGGCAGAGAGCATTCTGACGTATAGGTCTTTTAGGTTTGTATAAATGATTATGATTCATCATCAAATATGGCCACTGTTAATACAAATAACAAAAGCTTCAAACAACTCTTTCTTAAAATATGCTGATAAAAATGTGAAGAGATTTGTATAGGTTAACGTTACATACACACCTTTAAAGTCTGTATAAATAATGCAGATCAGCTACTAAATATGGCCAACTTTACAAAACAGTACAAAACATTTAAACAGCTTTTTTTCCAGACCCACACTAAAGAATTTGACCAAATTTGACAGACAAAATCTGGCAAGAAAGTCTGTAAAGTGTATATAAATGATGCTGATCCGCCATAAAATTTAACTGCCATTACTAGAAAAAACTTAAAATGACTTTTATAATTGCACGGCAGAATTGGATCAGACTCTATAGAGAGCATTCTGACCTAAGGGCCTTTCATATTAAATTTTATACAAATGGTGCTGATCAAACTGTTCAATATGGCTATTTGTATATAAAAAAGAAAACCTATGAACAACTTCTTAAAATTGTGTCAACAGGGCAAGATTTGAAAAACTTCTTAAAATTCTGTCAACAGGGCAAGATTTTGCAACCTTTTAACAACTTCTTAAAATTGTGCCAACAGGGCCAGATTTTGCAACCTTTGAACAACTTAAAATCATGTCAACAGGGGCAGATTTTGCAACCTTTGAACAGCTTCTTAAAATCATGTCAACAGGGCCAGATTTTAAAATCAAGTTAACATGCCCAGATTTTAAAATCATGTCAATCGGGACAGATTTTGCAACCTTTAAACAACTTCTTAAAATCATCTCAACAGGGCAAGAAACACCATAGCATAAGGCCTTAAAAATGTGGCTGCCATTACATAAAAAGAAAACCCTTTAAATGTCCAAAAACACAAACTAACCAACATTTCTTGATCTGCGGCCCTTGCATTTGGCTTTTGGGCCTCTTATTTAATCTAACTTTTTTCAGCAAACTCTAGTGACTCTCTTATTTATTTATCTATCTATATAACTCTCTCTTTCTCTCTCTCTCTATATATATATATATATAGACAATGGAACAATGGTCTGTCACTGTAACCATCTTCAGTACTCTGTGATCCATCATTTACTGTGCTTATGGTGTCGGATCCCATAAAAAATGATCATAATCATTTTTTGTCTTATTCTTTAATTTCATTTTATTTCTGCATAAATAAAAAGGTTTTATCCATTTATTTTCAAGTAAACTATCCTGCAAACACAAATCACTGTTGCTTACTAGTGTTCTGATTAGCAGCTGACAGCTGGGTTTAAAATATTCATCATTTACAAATTGTAACATGTAGCCATTAGCTTTTGCAACACTTCAGGATGGTATGCTGATATTTGTAACGTTATGTTGGTCAAGATTATTTTCTTTTAAAAAAAATATATATTAATTCAGAATTCATAACATGTTACAATTGTAATGTAACTTTATGCAAAAGAAGAATCAAACTGCGCAGATCATGATTAACATTGGTAGATTGCACAGTGAGGATTTCTGATATTGGTATATAGTGCAGGGTGAACTTTTAAACTAGTCATACAGCCAAGTGAACATATAGCCAAGTGTTCACATAGTCATAAACTGAAGAGAACTTGTAGTTGATCGGCTGACATAGTCATGAAGTCAAGTGAACTTACAGCTGATTGGCTCACTTAGTCATAAAGTCAGGTGAAACTGTAGCCATTTAGTCCCTTACTATAACACCTTTCTCATAATGTGCTTATGATTATGGATCTGTGCAAAGTGTTTTAAACAGGTTCTATTGTTTCTATTTACTAATAGTCTCTCTGATTTAATTTTAGTTCTTATTCAAAACCAACTATTAAATGGTTTCAAAACATTTAATACCTTATTTCCAACTTAGCAAATAATTACAAGAAAAGAGGTATAAATTTCAATTGATAAATACCCATTTTCAGTGTTGCAATTGTAAATAATACTGGGCATTTCAGTGCAAGGATTATGTAAAATATTTCATCATCAAAAACAGGTTTTATCTGTTGGAATGGATACCTCTTTTAATGTAATTATTTCAGTTGTAACATAAAAAATAACCATAATTTAGCATATTAAACTGATTGCAATCTCTTGACCTAGAACTACAGCATTTGAGTGTCCAGCTCAACCACTGGCTCACATTAATGTAATGACAACACGGTATTGTGTCTTACAGCACTTTGCTCTTTTTCTCTATGTGTTGTAAAGGGAGATGAAATGAGGTCATGCTAGAATTCTTAGCATAAACTGCTTGGCAAATTTAAAAACAAATTGTGAAAGGTCATCATTGAATTAAAGCCTCTAAAGTACAGTCATTTAACACCCTCTCTACTGCACCCTTCTGAGAAAGAGTGAACCTCTTCCTTTAAGTGCAGCAGATTTAACTGGTGGAAGAAAATGGGGGACCTTACTAGAGGAGGGAGATCCTGAAACTGAAGCCGGTAGCAATCTTTTATGCTAGAAAAGATCCAGTCATTGACAGTTACACCAGACCAAGCCTCGGAAAAGAGGTTTAGTCTGGCACCTATGGGAACCAATGGAAGTGATACACTCTGCAGGAGAGGGAGCAAATCGCAAGGGCTGTCCACCCTTATCCTTAGGAAAGTGGGAAGAGCCCACAACCTTCCTCCCTGGCCCAACTGCCGAGTGGAGCTCTGAAATGGGTTGTTGCTTTGATTGTGACTGTGCAGCTTTGATTGTGACTGTGCAGCTTTAAAGTATTTAGCTGATGGACCCTGTGGCCGGTCAGGATCATTTTGCTTCTTGGTCGGTTTCATAGGGCCAGGAGTGGAAGTGAGGGAGAGGTGTTGTTGGTTTCACAAATCCTGAGAAGCCGCTGAGGGGACGAGCCCGCGAAAGAGAGTATCCAACTCCAGGAGGAAGCTCTCAAAAAGGTTCTTACTGTGCTCTCATAAAACCTGGGATGTATCTAGAGCAACATCCCTGTTTAAGGTGGAGAAGCTCTGAAGAAAAGTCCATGGACAAGGATAACACATGCCTAGAAGTTTTCGCCACTGCTTCCAACAAACGCTGAATGACCATTGACGACACAGATATCTCTTTCAGCAGGCAGAATCAGGCCGCTGAAACGAGGTCAGCATGTGAATATATGGTTATAAGTGACCTAGCCTTTTTGTTCTAAGGATTCCAGAGTTTTCACTGGAAGGCAGGCACAGGTCTTCATAGAAATGTCCACTTGAGCCGCTTCTGAATCCAAGGTGGGTGGTTTATTGGGCCAGGAAGAGGTATGAACCTTATAGCTAGATGCAGCTACCAATGGTTACAGCATAAAGGGGACAGACCACCCCCTATCTTGTCAAGCAAAGTCTTGGTCCTTGCTAAACCTTCTGGAGTCAGAGCTCCTTAATCGTAGCAGATTAAGGAAACACCAAGAGATGTGCTTGAGAGTTGGTCCCAGAAAGTTTTTCCAAACTGGAAAGAATTTTAGAGTCACCAGAATCTGAAGGTTTGTGAAAGAGGTCACTGGTTTAGAGGCGGTAAACCTCTTTTACTGCTTTGTTGAAAGACCAGCTCTCTTACTCTTTGCCGCCTTTACCAATGGATGAGAAGAGGCAAGAACCCCAAAGAAAGGGGTGCCACGTTTGCCTGTTCTGTATCAAACTCCTGCATATCGACGAGGACAGAAGGGACATCTTCATCCCGCTCTCTCCTGGAGGCAAGACTATGAGACCCAATGTCTCTCAGTTGCAGGGAATACATGATGAGAAGAGGAATATGAACTGGTAGCTCCTCCTGCAGAGCTAACAGACTGTCCTTAGCAGCAGATTCAGCAGGCGAGTGAGAGTGACTCTCTACCATCCTAGAGTGTTTGGGGGAAGAAGGTCTGTCCCTCTCCCTCTTTTTTGACCCAACATTGTAAGAAAATGTAGGTCCACAGCCCCCAATATCAACCTTTCTACATAGTGGCCAAGGTTTAGAAGTCCATAGCTACATGCAGGGAAAGGGCCACTCACTTTCCTGTGGTAAAAAGCCCGACATCCAGTAGGGATTTGAGGGATTATAGGGAAGGGCGGATGCCAGTCCAATCCTTTTCTCTAATCTGACATCTGTAAACCGATTTGCAATCCCTTATGGAATGAAATGACAGTCTGGAGAAAGGGGAGTCTTGTCCCGATTCCCTATACCCGTACCGTAGGGGCTTCAATGACCAGTGCCTAGTGAATGGTCAGAGAAAAGTCAGGTGACTCAGATCTGTATGAAGATACTTTCCCAGATCTGATAAACTTAAATCTGAGCTCTCCCCTTACTGGGTGGCTTAATCCCGTCGCTAACAACAGTCTGGGTGAGTGAAAATGTGCTGCATCTCCCTTTTTTTTGGGGGGGGAGGGGGTGCAACTCGCTTTGAGACTGCAACGATCTATGGGTGAGTAGAGGGTGCTGCTCCTACTCATCGGGGGGGGGGGGGGGGCGACTCACACTCATCCCTTGTGGATGAATGAGGATACTGCTCCTCCCTAAGGGGAAAGCACAGCTCTCTGTCCTAGTGTAAAAGTGAGGGTGCTGCTTCTTCCTCTTGGGATGGCACAATTTGAAATCTGCCCTCACAGAATGGAAAGGGTGCTGTTCCTCCCTAACAGGAGGGTGCAACTCACTCTCCACCAATTTATAACCTCCCTTGAGAGGGGGCCCACTAACCGAAGAGACTTGGGTAATCTTTCTCTGCGACCCGAAGAAAAATTCTGAGGAAGACAATAAAGGAACTTTCCTTATCCCTTTATATGTACATCTATGCTCAGTGAGATCCCAGGAATCGTCTGACCATAGACTGCAAAAGGGGCAACTATCTGTCCTCTCACAACCTGTACAAGATAGGTAAGTGGGGGGTGTCCCAGAGGGTTTTCAGTGGACCACACCTACCCACACCCTGTTTAGACATTGCTGTAAAAGAATGCTGAAAAGTAGATTTATTCAAAAACTTATATGCAACTATGTGTAAATAAATAAAGGTAATGTGTGGACTAAGTCAATGCTAAAATGTATACAAGTTTTAGAGAAGTCACCTTACTTAGCTGTTTTCACAAAGAATTAAAACAAACACTGATGTTTAAATGCAAAAAGGTAAGCAGTTCTAAGCTAAGTACTGCAAATGACAAGATAATGAAGTCAACCAGGCTTAATCAAAAGCTAGGGATGAGTAAATTAGAAAAAAGCCGATACGTAAAATTGCTAATAAAAATGATAATATGAAGGAAAACTCTACGATATTATATTGGAGAATAAACTAGTGTTCAATAACCAAATATGCAATTTGATGGTTAAAAAGTGGAGTTTAAAAAGCACAATTCACAATATACAAATCTGAGTTACAAAGAGTCCAAGGACAAAGATAGGGAAATTTAGACAAAATACCTGCCCTAGAGAGAAAAACTGCATAACCAAATTTGTACGCTAACACTCATAAAAAAGCAAGGGAGTACACGACATGTACCAGAATAATGCTAATAACTCAAGAGAGAGAAAGAGAGAGAGAGAGAGAGAGGGAGCTAAACAAAATTAGAGTAATTTCCAAATGTATATGAATAAAATGCGCACAATAAAATGTTTTAATTTGCTTGTTAATCCACAAAGCGACAGGAGATCTTCATCGACATAAACAATGCAGACATTACAGCCATGTGACCAGAAAAAGAATGAAGGACAGTCCACATGGGTATAGGATCTATGGGGTGTCCCAGGGGCGATCTAGTCTTCTAGAATCTTCTCATTCACCCTAATGGGAAGACGAATTCTCGTAATATGGTGGGGGTATTTTCCACCCAGAAAAATACCAGCTATGCAATAGCAACAGGTGTGTGTTACTGATATTAAATGTATATTTAATGCTGACTTTGTCTCGACTATGGTGATGGACGCTGATAAAAATAGCGGCAGAACTACGAATGTGAAAATTTAAATACCTGAGAGGGAGAGCAGTTCTCATGGATTAAATTAGTGGAATCAGACAGTGCATTAAAAGCAGTTTGTGAGTGGCATAAGACTGATGGAAAGCAAAATCCTTTCACTCGATATGGAAATACTAACTTGCAGTTATCAGCCTTTTGGCCATCACGAATTTAACCCGGATCATTAAATTGTAGTCAAGGGTTGCTGTGCTATGCAAAAAAGACAGAAATCCTGTATGCTGTACAGAAAACTCTCGAAATTGGTGTGAAAAATGGTGACTGCAAAGCAGCACAGTTCCGTACAATGGAACAGTGGATGACTTATTCACAGTAATGGAGGAGCATCCTGTACTTAAACACTTTGGTAATGAGAATGCCATACATACATTTGTTAAGTTGAAGAACAATAAAAGTAAAGAAACAACCTGATTTGAAAAACTAGTTTGCAGATGGTAGAGTGCAGTATGATATAAAGACTTTTGTACAATTACTGAAAAATAGTTTCTCTCTAATGTGATCTTATGATGATGAGAATTTAATCCAGATATGGAATAAAATAATAATCATGTACTCTTTCATTTCCTTTTCTATTCTTTTGAAAGTGAGTTTATCCCAGAGACTCTCAGAAATATGCCGGGAACTCCCGAGTTCCATGAGTGAAGAATCCAGAACTCCTCATCCTGAAACTCTGTTGAGAGCCCAATGTATGTAATCTGGATTCCATATATTAATAAACAAGCAGGCAACCAGGAGTGATGTGATCCAGTATATCCATCTGCATGTGTATGTATCTTGGATAACATGTATTAATGAACAAACAAGAGTGATGTGATCCATGTCTGTGTGTGCGTGTGTATGTATCTTGGATAACATTTATTAATGAACAAACAAGAGTGATGTGATCCATGTCTGTGTGTGCTTGTGTATGTATCTTGGATTCCATGTGTTAATGAACAAGCAAGAGTGATGTGATCCATGTCTGTGTGTGCGTGTGTATGTATCTTGGATTCCATGTATTAATGAACAAGCAAGAGAAATGTGATCCAGTACATCTGTTTAGTGTGCATGTGTGAGCATTTTGGATTCCATGTATTAATGGACAAACAGAAGTGATGATCCAGGATGTCTATGTTTGCGTGTGTATGTATCTTGGATTCCATGTTTTAATGTACAAGCAGACAAGCAAGAGTGATGAGATCCAGTATATCGATGTGGTGTGTATCTGTATGTATACTTGGATTCCAAGTCTTAATTGACAAGCAAGAGTGATATGATCAAGTATATTCATGTGTGCATGTGTATGCACATCGGAGTCCATGTATTACCGTTAATGGACAAGCATGAGCGATGTTATCAAGTATATTCATGTGTGCATGTGTATGCACATCGGAGTCCATGTATTAATGGACAAGCAGGAGTGATATGCTCCAATATGCCTGTATGTTCATGTGTATGCATCTTGGATGCCATGTGTTAAAGGGCAAGCAGGAGTGGTGCAATTCAGTATGTCTGTGTTTGTGTACGCATCATGGATTCAGATTCTTAAGTGTAGTTTCTGGATGAGAAGTGAGAGACAATTCCGGATCAGGGTATGACCCATCTGGACCCCAAAATTGGTCTTTAGATCCCTTGGGAGGAAAATATGCAGGAAAAGTGAGACTGGTAACACCCACACTGCATCAGAGATGTAACTAACACTCCTGATCTCTATGGCCCATTTGAATGTAACTTGATTTTTGTATGTGCTTGTATTTTGGCAGAAAGTGTATTATGATATGACCCAGTCTGTCTGTCCATTTGTCTGTCTTTTACTCAAACTTTTATGCATGAAATCCTCAGTTCTACAGCACCTATCTTCACACAACTTTACAAATAAGTTTTTCTTAAGAAGTCTGTTGATTTTGAGGTACAAAGGTCAATGTCACTATGGCTGAAAGAAGAAAAATGGTTTTGCAAAATATTTCAGTTCTCAGCTGTGTACCTTCAGCAAAGTTTTTGGATGGCTTACATGATGGACAAGAGGGAAGCCTAACGAACCTGTCATCATAAAGGTCATAAATTTAATTTAGAGGAGTTGTCATCCTTATCTTATTAGCAAACCAGAATGTATGAATGAGAAGAATGAGTGAGAACAATTAATCTATACTTCTTATGTAATATTATTATACCAGAATGAATGAATGAGAAGAATGAGTGAGGAAACAAATCTATACTTCATATGTAATATTATCATGATACCAAAATGTATGAATGAGAAGAATGAGTGAGGAACAAAAATCTATACTTCATATGTAATATTATCAAATCAGAATGTATGAATGAGAAGAATGAGTGAGGAAACAAAATCAATACTTCATGTGTAATATTATCATGATATCAGAATGTGTGAATGAGAAGAATGGGTGAGAGCAATAAATCTATACTTCTTATGTAATATCATACCAGAATGTATGAATGAGAAGAATGAGTGAGAAAAATAAATCTATACTTCATATGCAATATTATCAAACCAGACTGTATGAATGAGAAGAATGAGTGAGGAAAATAAAATCTATACTTCATATGTAATATTATCATGATTTTTAATTTCATACATATTTTCCCAAATTTCAAGGGTATCACAGGAGTTCAGTGGTATAGTGCAAGACACACAACCCAAGGGATGCAAGTTTGAATCCTACCCTAATCAGCCTGGGTCAGTTGTCCTGGTGTGTCCTTTGGTAAGGTTTGTTATTCACATTGCCTCAGCACTAAATAATCACTGATGTGCAGCTTTGATATTAAACATCAACCAACCTAAATTTAAAACTCATTTTCTCATATTCAAATATTCATATAATATCACATGATATCTTCCAGACAGAAAATCAAAATATACAGTGAGTACATTTATGAATATTTTATTACCATACTTAGCAGTAGGATATGTAATACATGTCACATATTTTTGGTCATAATCTGGGATTTGGGAGGGGTGGTGGTGGTAAGGCTGAGTCCGAGAAGTGAGGGTGGAGGAGTGGGCATGTAATTTACTCCCCTATAAGGTGGCTTTGTATATAATATGTTACATTTATATC
Source organism: Margaritifera margaritifera (assembly GCA_029931535.1). NCBI lineage: Eukaryota > Metazoa > Mollusca > Bivalvia > Unionida > Margaritiferidae > Margaritifera > Margaritifera margaritifera. Next base: position 4,036,050 of record JAQPZY010001681.1, read on the forward strand.
AATGTTGTGAACAGAATTATAAACGGAGACCACTGTAAATGTTTAAGGTGACCTTCTCTGTAAACTGGTGCACTTCATTGAGTGACTACAGCATGAGGGCCCATTGTACATGTATAAAGTGACCCTGCTTATAGCATGCAGTGTTCATTCCAGAATGGAAAAAGTGGGGACCAATGACCCCATCTAGGTCAAAATGTGGGGTCATTTAGAAACAAACGGGTGCACAATACCCTTACTCGTTTCTTGATTATTTAAGAAATTCATGGATTTATTATTTTCTGCAATAAATATTAATGTTTCCTGCATTTTAAGCTTTGAATCAGTAGTAACGTCAGACCACAGCACAGTTGTCTGCATTTTCCTTGTCTGCTGAAATGATTGTGTCCACTGTTGAGGTCATGGTTATTTTAGTTGACAAGGAAATTGTTGAAATCTGTGCCAGTCTGACTCGGGAATGACTGACTCAAAGTATATAATTCCGGAAAAGTGAATATTTATTCCAGAAATTAATAAATCTATGACCCAAGCACCTGTGATGATCATCAGCCTCTCCTGTTGCAAGGTTTCCATACTGGGATTTAAATTCCACATCCTCAAGTAAACATTCCCCTCTATACAGAATTTATTTTGGAAATCTGAGTCTGCATTTTTCCTCCCAGTACACTACATTTGAAACAAATAAGCACTGTTTTCACAAAAAGATTTCATAAAAAATAATGGATCATGTGCTCTCATTTCGTGCCCAAGCTAATCAAAATCAGTAAGACATTTCTGTCTGTTAATGAAATTGATTGTCTTATGCTTCTTTGGCAGTCAGCACACTCTTTACACTAGGGGCCCCAGGTTGCTGAGTGGGCTAAGGCGCTCACCTTTACAGATCACTGACTTTTCACCTCTGTCCGCATGGCTTCGAGTCTCAGGTTCGGCCAACGTGGGTATGTGAGAAAACTTGCCAGTAGCTTCATGTGGGTTGGTGGTTCTTCCGGGAGTTTTCCCAGGTTCTTCCTCCACCAGATATACTGGCTGCCATGTATAGCCTGTCATGTGCTGAAAAATGGTGTTAAGCCTACAAAACCACAAACCACTCTTTACAATCAATTCAGTCTAAAATCAGCCGTAATAATCATTTATCTATATTTTCTTGGGTCTTTTTAAAGGCAGTTTTGACTGTACATCGGAGAATGAATGCATGTTTATGTACATCAGAGAATGAATGCATGTTTTTAATGCATCTTTTTGGGCCTTATGGACACCTTGGAGAGAACTTTCATGTGCCAAAGAGGACAATTATGGTCATTGACCCAAGAGTGCAGCATAGAATGAACCCTGGCATGGTACATTTCAGTTAGTGATTCCTGTGATCTTGCCTATAACATGGTACATTTTTGTGGCTGCCATGAACAGTATGATAGTGAGCAACCACTGTACATTTATAAGGTGACGTTGCCTATCACATGGTACAGTTTTGTGGCTGGCTGCCATGAACAGTATGATAGTGAGCAACCACTGTACATATATAAGGTGATGTTGCCTATAACATGGTACAGTTTTGTGGCTGCCATGAACAGTATGATAGTGAGCAACCACTGTAGATGTATAAGGTGATGTTGCCTATAACATGGTACACTTTTGTGGCTGCCATGAAAAGTATGATAGCGAGCAACCACTGTACATGTATAAGGTGATCTTGCCTATAACATGGTACATTTTTGTGAATGTCATGAACAACATGATAGTGAGGGACCACTGTGCACGTATTCGATGTCATATTCTCTGCCTTTCCATCCATCTTTCAGTCCATCCATCCATTTGTCCATTACCATATCTCTTAAACCATTAGGTGGAAATTCATGAAACTCTGGAAATTCATGAAACTGTGTGGACATGTTGCCCCAGTGGTGACAATATGTTTGTGATATTGTGGGTTTAAAGCCAGTTTTCAGTACAGGATAGCCTATACATGGTGGCCAGTATATCTGCTTTAGGAAGAACCTGGGAAAACAGTGGGAAGAACCAGTGACCCACCGGAAGCTACTGGCAAGCTTTCCCACATACCCATGTTGGCCGATCCAGAGACTCAAACCCATGAGGACAGAGGTGTTGCCCCAGTGGTGACCATCTGTGACAGCGGTGACATTGGTTGCCATGCCTGGGGTCCCTGGGAGAGGGTCAAAGGTCAATGTACAGACATTTCAATTACAATATCATCTGCAAATATTCTCTGACCAAAGTTCATGTTTTCAGTCATAGCAGACAGACCCATTTTGTACATTGTGCATTATGACTCCGGGGTCATTGTATGGGTGGGGGCAAAGAGGTTGATCATTAGAATATGCAGTGAAAAGTGTGGGAATTTGCAATTGTTTTTGTCATTTGAACTCTACATTGCTTTAAGCTTAACTGTGTGTGATGAGCTTTGGATGAGATGCATATTCGCCAAGAAAAGACTTTATGAAAAAGTTTGGGAATCTTCACATGGAAAATGTTGGCAAGAATACTGGACATTTATATATATCTTCCACATGGTATTGAGCCTTGCAAGTGTCCACTTTGATACAAGGAGTAAGACAGATCAGTAAGAATGACATTTAATGACATGTATGAGACTTGGAGAGCTCAGATATGATTGCAACAATAACATTTTGGGATCCCCATAAATAGAATTGCTTTGAATTTGGAATTTGTATTGTGACAAGAGTATTGTGGGGAATTTTTAATAAGTAGGCTTCTGATTTTGAATCTCCAAGCCTTCATCACTCATGTAATTTTAGTTGCTATTTTTTCAGATTTCTCTTTATGCCACATTAAAAAATTTATATTATAAAAGTTTGTGTATAATGTTAAACCAAAAATAGATCAATAATTTTGTTTTATTTTCATAGAAGTCTTTCCTCTTTACTAGTACATGTAGCAATTATTAGCATCCAACAAACGTATTTGTTTATTTATTAGACACAATATAAATTTAGGCCACATTATATTAATTATGTTTGTTACTTACAGGTGTTATTTGAATAAAGGTGCTCTTTGATTATATGGCACCTTTAGTCAGTTTCACATTCGATAACATTCGGTTCTGTTGTAAGGATAGGAAACTTTAGCAGCATATTTTTCAAGTAGATACAGGCCAACAAACATTAAATGCTTCAAAAAGTATATTCCCTTTTCAGTTAAAAAAATATCATGAAATAGAATGTCATCAATGGTTCATGAGATATAAAGTCATTTAAAAGGTCATCTAGTGTTTTAAGCTAGATCACATGACTCAAAGCATACCTTGGCAGATGAATTTCAGGACCTGTCTTCATTTTAAGCAAATCAAAGCACAAAATGTGGTCATCAGTCATACCAGTATAAATTTTCAACTATCCAAACAGCTATTTGAATCATTGATCTAATTTAGGAAGGAATACATATCCATTGGCTTGAAAATAAAGGAGTTGTCTACCTGTTTGTCAGCTTTTCAATATTACACATACTTTGGAGAATCCATATACTCGTTATGCTCGAGGAAAAAATTACTTAAAGCAAAATTTACTCATTTTTGATTGGGATATTTCAAATAAAAATGTTGGGGCTGCTAATTAAAATTGGGGCCATCAGGTGGCCCTAAATAATATAGCAGAATCATCCACGAGAATTAGCTAGTTGTCTTGATACATACTTGCCATAACACGACGTGTCACGCGAAAAACACGATTTTGTACTCCCAAACCCCCCGACACGATCGTGTTTCGGAAAACATGATTTTTCAGCAATCTTAGAAAAAGAAAAAAATTCCACCCCAAAAAAGAAAAAATAAAAAAAACATATTTCTTGCTCACTATTATATATGCCCGTAATCTGTGGTATATATAAACAGTAAACAGTACTGCTCAAAGCTCATGTAAAACTATCCTCAGGGCAGGTTTATACACTTGTTTTAGTGGCAATTAAAAGGTAAGGCGGTCAGAGATAAACAGCCACCTTTCAGAGATTTACTTAATTGGCACACAATAGCTAGGGTGATGTGTCGTGTCAAATCCTTTTGAACACTGCTGCGGGAGAGCCCATTAGGCTAATTTGCATAGGTAAAGTACATTAGGTGGAACAATCCAATTTAAGGTTAAGCACATACATCAAAGAGATGTGTGTTGAAGAACAAACTGATTGCATTGAATGAGAATGTCGAAGCCATCTTTATTAAAGTTTGTGATCAGCGGCATCGTTTCTTTGAGAATGTTGACGCGACCTTTTTTAAAGCTTGTGATCAGCGGCAACGTTTCTTTGAAGTAAGATTTTTACTCCATATATAAAATGGAAAAGTGTGCAAGTGTGATTCATTTTCGAAGGAAAACTGTCGAAACGTAGTAGCGATTCAGGAAATATGAAGCCATCTCCGAAGCGAGCAAAGCCCAGCAAAACAAAATTCCAGAACTCCTGGTTGACGGAGTTTAACTTTGTGAAGAGCAGCATCAAGGGGGAACATTTTATTCTGTGCACATATTGCAATCACCATATTGACATTATTCATTCTGGAGTGTATGCCATTCGTCGACATAGCAACACCATCCAGCATCGTGACACGGCAAAAATGCAGAGCTCGATACCCAAATTAAATAGTTTGTTTAAACAGTCGTCGACAGACAATTTAACTAGAGCTTAAGTACTTTTCTGCAATTTTGTTGCTGAGCACAATTTGCCGTTTTCAGTAGCAGATCATTTTACAGACCTATGCATGTGTTATTATTTGACAATGCTAAGTCTACCATTTTTTTGTTTGTTTGTAGGTTTATTAAATGCTTCAGAGAAAACAGATGGTATTTTCTTTTATTCCAATTTGAATTTCCAGTCATTTGCTATAGGCTGACTTGAAAAGATAGCTTATTCTCATTTGGATGACGTTTTGGGGGGGTCACGCGCACTGAGCCCCCTTGGGACCCCAAAACACACTTTTTTAGTCTCCAAAACCCCCGAACACTGTCTGGGAATATGGCATGTATGTTGATACTCTATGGGGACAAAAGTTAAGATAAATGTTTTTGTATCTCAAGTAAAAGCAATCCTTTTTTGTTACCTATGTCCATCATTTACATCTCCAGACATTTTGTTTAATTTTAAGAAATGAATTGTATACGCATGAATGAGCATGCATAACCAGCGAGGCGTAAAGTCCAATAGAGGGTGCAAGTCTGGACAAGTATATTTCTAAAGCCTGTACTAATATATTTATTTATGCCTTGTAGGGTGTTACAAACCTAGGTTGGAGAGTGTTACAAACAGAGACAACTGTCCGGAGTACCCATGTGGACCAGTTTAATCACCTGGATACCCAGACAGGCTGCTTCCATGCTTCCATTGTGGTGGACAGTCTTTCCAAACTAAGACTGGGTTAGACACCTGCACATGTAATGGAAATGGGTGGAATTTCTAGATAAATTTTGTGTGTATCTTGTACTTGTACATTGTGGTGGGAATTCCTTCCAACCTAAGATTTGTCAATCAACCTGCACATGTAATGGAGATGGGTGGAATTTCCATGGAATTTTGTGTGAATTATGCACTTGTCTATTGTGATGAGGAGGCTTCACTGGCTAAGACTTGTCAATCCACCTGCATATGTAATGGAGATGGGTGGGATTTCCAGGTAAATTTTGCATGAAATAAACATGCATTCATTCTCCGATGTACAGTCTAAACTGCCTTTAAAGCCATTTTACAAGTGGCCATTTGTACCAGGTACTACTAATCTGTCACTTTTCATTTATGATACAGTCTCTTGAAAAATACAGGTAAACCCTGGAAGCTATTTAAGTTAAGTAACAACCAGGGTAAACCCAAATGCAGTAGCCACAGTGGTTCGGTGCTGAGAATCCTGGATTTGAATCCTGTTATCAGATCAGCCCAAGTTGACTATTGTATTGTTTCTTTGGTTATGACACTTTAGTTCAGTAAATAATAATAACCTACTTTTGCTGCTGTGCTGTAAAACACCAAACCAGCCAAATGTATTGCCCTAGGTAAATTTAGTTTGGAGATAGGACACTTAGAATTTGACCACACAATGAATAGACTACATATAGTATATATATGTGTGTGTGTGCACCTGGTGGCAAAGGTTGTGAGCGTACTTTTTGTCTCACTTTCATTAATGGTCATACTCATAATGTCTGAGAGCAGATAAAGATGGTGACAGTATGGATGACAGATGCACGTCATCGCAGTGACTTTCTTACAATAAATTCATTATAAATTATGGCGTGTTTGTCTTGGATGAAAAGGATGAACTAAGACATTTAGATACAGCATACAGATTCTGAAATTACAATAGATGAAGGTATGTGAATGACAATGAATATGAGATGGCTGTAACTGGTGCTCTGCCTGATGAAGAAACCTTAATACTAATGAATCATTTTACACAATTAATGCTCTCACAAAGAATGTAAATTGTCTTGAAAATAAACCTTGGGATATATCATATGTAAAACTTTGTTCAAAGAACATGGAATTGTTGCTCTCACAGAAACAGGGGCTAATAATGATGATGAATTCAAGACTTGCTAGCTCTAAAGTTTTTATATCAGTCTGTGTGTAGAACAAAACTTGAAACGGGCATGCAATTGGGTGGAATATGCATTAATGTTGGAAAATAATTGTACCATTATTAAAAATCCGAATTTCCTACTTTTGATGATGTAATATTTGTAATGTTTGATAAATCTTTTATGTTAATGGACAAGGATATTCTGTTTAGTTTACATTTTAGAATGTGAATCAGTTTATTGTGGGTCATTTAAATGACAGAATTGGGCTTCAAAATGATAAAATTTCCTATACTTGAGATACATCTCTTTACTTACATGGACAGGAGTATGTAGATACTTACATGCACAGGAGTATGTAGATACTTACATGCACAGGAGTATGTAGATACTGATGTTATTTAAAAAATCCAGTGTATCTTAAGATAGTTATCAGTAATTTTTGGAAAAACCTTGATTGCATTGTATCCCACATACAGAGTACATTAATATTTACAGCAATGTTTAGTGGGGACAAATACATTTCTGGATCATGATGAATCTGATCATTGCAACAAGGTGTGCTGTTTTAGTTACCTCCCCTTGACCACACAATGTTATAATGAATACATGTGCATGGTCGTGATATAAATGGATATCACAACATGCATAAGATTTCATTGTTAATATGATATTTTTTTTACAGGATACAGAATTTACTGACCAGTTTCATAATTTTGTGGGTGCTTGTGTAGTCATTGTTGTATGTTCTCTTACAAGTATGACACAAAAGTAGAAAAAAAATCTATGTGGAAAATTTAATCTTTATCAAACCAGGCAAACTGATTGGTAGAATATATAACTTGAACTTTTTAAAATAAAATATGTTTTGACCTTCTGAAATAAGACCATCAGGCTGTGGTGCTTTATTGTTTGTAATTGACTTGATAAACTTTTGAATTTCTTCTTAAGTGATAGTTTATCAAGGTCTAAAAACAAATGTTTGCATTTTGAGCTTTATTTGTAAAATTAAATCTTATTACTATAATTTTGTAATTGCTAAAATCATGTAAGACATTCTTCTAGAGAAGATATATTAGAAAGCACATCCTTATATATTTCTTACCATTGTTACATAGGGTAGTATTATCTGTTCCTGATAATAATTTACTCTGTACTTTATAATTGTAAACTTTTCTTGTATTCAGCATGCATATATTAAAGTATGATATTGCATTTGTATACTGTAGGTGAGCATATTCTGATTTTAGGTTTCTAAACTGTTTCACACAGAAAACTTTCTTTGTTAAATCTGTGCATATGAAGTTGAAATTAATGTTTGCAAACTGTGAATGATTACACAAAATATCTTATACTTGCTAAGCATGTTAAGTTAATTGATATTTTTATTTGTTGAAAATGATTGGTTGTTAAAGTATACAAATTAGTCTAGATTATATACTAATGATATTGGTAATATTGCCATCACCGTTATATCAACTCAGCAACAAATCAAAGTCCTGGAAAGCTTCAGCATTAATTATGTCTACAATAAAAGCATTAATTATGTCTACAATAAAAGCATTAATTATGTCTACAATAAAAGCATTAATTATGTCTAAAATAAAAGCATTAATTATGTCTATAATAAAAGCATTAATTATGTCTAAAATAAAAGCATTAATTATGTCTAAAATAAAAGCATTGCTCTTAGATCAGGGGTACATATAAAGAAAGATTTTGTTTTATTTTATAAACATCTGGAGACAATATTTTCCTCCATGATGAATTGGTCCAAACCCTATCTTCCATTGGCTAATAAAGCAAAGAAAAATGTGGGGCTGTTGAAGAGTTTTCCTGTAAAATTTCCGTGTACAGATGTCAGTATATTGCTCATCTTATTTGATATATGGTTTTACCAACATTGTCATATGCATCTGAAATACGGGGATATGAGTATGTTCATTGTATTGAAAATGTTCAAGCAAGTTTTTTTTATATATATTCTTAGAGTGAACAAAATTGTATAAAACACAGCTATATTGGGAGAGTTTGATCATTAGCCATTGTCAATTAATGATATGATGAGATGTATATAGTTTTAGTTAAATGGGTGAGTCTTATTATCTGCATGGACTATTGTTATCTTTGTAAATTGAAAATTGAAAATGTATTATGACAATTTATTCAAATACATTGTTTTTCTGTTTTTTTTGCATGTGTGTGTGTGTTTATTTTTTTGTTTGTTTGTGTGTGTGTTGTTTTTTTTTTTGTTTTTTTTGGGGGGGTGTTTCTTCCTCAGATATAGTCCTTGGAGACTTCTGATTATACTGTTTATATTATTGCACAGAGGTGAATAAATACTTTAATTACTTACTGACATGTACACCATCTGTTTGATTTGCAAACATTCATGAGATTTTCACCATAAGACTTCTTTTTAGCTGTCCTGATCATAGACCAGTTGAGAGTATGTGATGGCCTGTTGTCTAGCGTCTGTCCATTAGCAGAAGTTTGTTATCGCTACTCCTCCTAAACTAGGAAGATTGCCATGAAACTTTACAAGTGCATTCATTCCATGATCTTGTTGGTCCTAAATGAAAAGAGGGTTCAATACCCACACAGGCTGCCTAGATGTGTCCTTAGCTCCCATTTGCTTGGCATAATACAGCCAATAATGTGTTAACAGTGCCATTAAAACCAAAAAAAAAACCCCAAACCTAAATGAAAATGGTGCCACTCACTCATCAACTATGACCACCACAGCAGCCATCTTAAAAATTGTGTTATCGCTAATCTTACTGAACAAAAAGTCTTATTGACATGGGTTTTTCGCCTGAAGACTTATTATGGTGTCTAGTTGATACTAAATGAAGATGGTGTTGCTCGCATATTTAACATGTTCAGCACTGCAGCCATATTGAAAGTCTTGTTATCGCTACTCCTCCTGGATGGTAGCTCACATCAACATGGACTTTTACCTGTTTACTAGAAGACTTCCTGTGATGTCTAGTTGGTCCTAAATGAAAATGGCACCACTCAAACATCCACCATTTCATGTCTATGAATGTGAACAGAGATATTTCATATCTGTTATGTTAACATAATAATATTATAATCCATGTTTGTTGTATGCCAAGTATAATGTGTCTTGTTGGATATGCAGCGTGTAGCCATTCTGTCACATGATCAGTTAGATCATGCAATTGCAAGTATAAATCTTCTCAATACTTCATTTAGAACTCTGCATATCATTCATGTAGCAGTTTTTATTGCATGTGTAGATCATTTGTAGAAAGTATTTGTCTAACATAAATTCTGTGCCAGATCAAAATCGAACTGTGTAGCTAGATGGTGTCTGAATTGTACAAGTTAAAGTAGGTCCATATTCACTTAACTCATGATATTCACACACTGTAAATAAATACTGTTTTATAACTGGCCTTTGTCTGTTTACTGATCCAAATTCCACTCTTGTCTAGTTTTTTATGGCATGCAGGTTTGTCTTTTAAATGCAATTATATAGTTTTCGTTGGTGATAGCAACAGAAACAATGTCAGAAGGAAAAAGAAAAAGACAAGTAATGATGGAAGGTCAATACTGACAAAATATGCATCAACCCTCCATCATTAACTTTGCTTTTTATATTCTGCCATAGTTTAAATATACATTCATGATACTGCAGGATTCCTCTATTGGTCTATTCGTTGATGTTTTACATTGATATTCAGGATTTGAACTATGTCCATCTGTCCACCCATCGATCTCTTGCCAATTTCATTTTCTGCACAATAACTTGAATTGACCACCATATACAGCTACTTGGGGTAAGAAAGAAGTCTGTTAATTTCTTGGGTAAAGATCAAGGCCACTGACTGAAAGAAGATGTGGTTTCTGCACAAATATTTCAGCTATCAAGAGGTGGTCATATAATGTGCTATTCAAGGTACACATGCTTTAAACAGGTTAATGATGATAAGATCTCAAAGTTAAACAAAATTGGATTTGTTCTGACAATATTTAATTTAATTATGTCAATTTTATATTTCATTACATGATACATTTAGATTGTTTACTCAATATTTTACTCAAAAATTGGCAGTTTGTAAGCATATTTGCTAACAAGGTTTATATTTAAAATATTTGATTGTATTTGAGACAGTTGTAGTAGGGTCACATACATATACTTATGTAATTAATGATAATGTCATCATTGATTATTTTAATACACATCAGTTTATGACAACTGTGTTATTTGTGCATTTGAATTGAATAAGAACAAATTATCTGACTATTTCAATATGAATAAACAATATGGATATACCAACTTTGAAAATGCTGGGATGTATATTGCGCCTGTTGCAGATAAGTATATTTCTGAAAATGTATACATGAGAGAATATTGGATCTAATCAACTCCTATTTTTAGCCTTTCATAAAATTTGATTGTAGCCAATATAACTTTCTAATTCTGATGCAGTCACATTAGAGATGTTATTTCTGTAAAATATCAGAATGTAGCGTGGATCACAACTCACACCAATGTACTCAAATCTGATGAAGAAAAACAAATAAAACAATGTTCACCAATTGATCATGGAATAGGGCAGAATTAATCAATTGGTATAGTGCAGTGTTCATCAGTTCATCATGGTATAGTGCAGTGTTCATCAATTGATCATGGTATAGTACATGTTCATCAGTTTATCATGGTATAATGCAATTTTCATGAATTGATCAAGGTATAGGGCAGTGTTTATCAGTTGATAATGGTATAGTGAAATCTGCATCAATTGACCATGCTATAGTGCATTATTGATCAATTGATCATGGTAAGAAGTGGTGTTCATCAAATGATCATGGTATAGTGCAGTGTTCATCGATTGATCATGGTATAGGGCAGTGTTCGTCAGTTGATCATGGTATAGGGCAGTGTTCATAAATTGATCATGGTATAGGGCAGTGTTCATCAATTAATCATGGCATAGAGAAGTGTTCGTCAGTTGACCATGGTATATGGCAGTGTTCATCACTTGATCATGGTATAGTGCAGTGTTCAGTTGATAATGGTATAGTGCAATGTTCATCAATTGATAATGGTATAGGACAGTGTTCATCAATTGGTCATAGATTAGTGCAGTGTTCATCATATGGTATAGTGCAATGTTCATCAACTGATCATGGTATAGTGTAATCTTCATCAATTGACCACGATATAGTGCATTGTTCATCAATTGATCATGGTATAGTGCGGTATTCATCAGTTGATCATGGTGTAGGGTAGTGTTCATCACTTGATCATGGTATAGTGCAGTGTTTATCAATTGATCATGGTATAGTGCAGTGTTCAGCAATTGAACATGGGATAGTGCAGTGTTCATCGATTGGTCATGGTATAGTGTAGTGTTCATTAATTGATCATGGTATAGGGCAGAGTTCATCAATTGATCATGATATAGTGCAGTGTTTATCAATTGATCATGGTATAGTGCAGTGTTCATTAATTGATCATGGTATAGTGCAGTGTATTGGAATGCATACCTGCCAACCATTATGCTTTTGGCATAATCAGTCAGCTTTTTTCACCTAATTACATCTTACACTTGCTTGTATATGGATTATGATTCTTTTGGTACATTAAAAAAATGAAAATAAAGCAATAAAAGTGGTGTTTGTCATTTTTATTATCATCTCTTTAATCCCACACATCATATAAACCTGAGAATATTCTAATAAAGAAGACTGCTGCATAAGAATAGCGTAAGAGAATATTTGGCATAGACCTATGTGTACTTTCCTTATTTTCTATTTATAGCAGCTGTATATGACTCATTTCCAAGAAAACAGAAGGGTTTCTTCAATTTGAAACCTTGTCTCACAGATTCTTTATATTAATACATAGAATTTGTGAGTGGACCAGTCATACTTAAAAAAATGGTGGCAGATGTTAAGTGAGACAGGCTTTATCAATGTGACTCTCATATGTTATATGACTGACAAATTTTAGAGAAGAGGGATCTTTTTAAACTTTAAAACATGTCGGATCATAAAAAGTCAAATAAATAGTGCCTTACAAATTTAGAAACATGAACATGAGAGGAGTAATACAGCACTCGGGTTGAGCACATTGTAATGATCATTGCAGAATTTGTGGAGTTGACTTTACGATCACTCAGCGAAAGTTAGGCATGTAGACTAGTTAAAGTGAGTGTTGTGTATATATAATTTGTCAATATGTTTTGTGGTTTGTAATCTAGTACAAATCCACATGGATTTTGCCCGTTTGTGACAAGAACTTTAACCAGCTGCAGATCCAGGTTGGTAGCAAAACTAAATGTACATTTTTCATACAGTTTATTGTTACGGCATATAATATATAGATTACACTTTTTATACTCAGATTATGCTTTTTTGCCACTTAGGTTATGCTTATACCTCTGTAGTGATTGGCAAGTATGGGAATGCCCCATATTACTATGTTAAGTATGTGGCCACATGGCACCAAAGTGTGATAAAAATGTATTTAAAAATTTGACATCTGAAAATGAGAATAACATGCATTTTTTTTAGCAATGAACTAAGCTGCTTTACAAATAATCCTGAATGACAATTAGCTTTTTTATATAGGGTTAGCAAGGCAATCAAGTCTATTGTTCATTTCATAAAAGTACTGTCCCACTTCGTAAATTTCTCGACATATATTAAGTTGTAGCCTGAGCTAAAATAAATAAATTAAATAGAAACGAAGGCATTTTAATACTAAAACTATGGTTGTTTGTTTGACTGGTTGTTAACAGCACTTTCAGCACATTATTGACTATATAGTGCCAAGGAAATGGAAGCTGAGTGACTTTTCCATGGACATGCTAATGCAGCAGACCTGGAATTGCCTGAGTGGGTATTGAACCTGTGACCCTTGGATTACGAGACTGACACTTTACCAACTCACCATGGCTGCTACGGTCTGATATGAAAAGAATTATTCTCAGATTTTAGAAAACATTTTCTCATATTCAAAACTTAATCAGTATTAATAATGATTGTTTGCGCGAAATTCTAATAGGTAATAATCGCTAATATTAGATATTAATATGTTACTGTTATTAATCTTTTTTTTTTTTGATTGAACATATGTTGTCAGGATTTTACATGTTCCCCTACATCACCACTTGACCTGGTGTATGGGGCATTATCTTAAATTATTTTGCATCCGGATCTTTACATGTGTTCCCACAAGGAAAGAGAGAGAGAGGGGGAGAGTTTTCAAATCATATCAGTTGATCAGGCATGAAGTGACATTATATATTACAAACACATTATACATTATAATGTACATCATGCTATAAAATGTGCATTTAAATTATAACACATTTTTCTTAGTTACTGGTGGAACAATGGCTCCCACTATTCCCTAATCAAAATAAATGTTTCTTTCTTTTTGGATTTGATTGCAATATATTTTCCAGATTATAGTAATCTTTAAGAAAAATTTTCAAACCATCTAGTCTAGGCACATCCCCTTTTGTTTTACATATATAGATGTAGTATTTGGCTACAAGGTAACAAAAATACAAAGGCTGTTCATATATTCCATCTCCACCTGTATCTCCCAATATTACAGTCATTGCACTTGGCACAATATCTATGTTAACTTTATTCTGAATCCAGTGGGACACATCATTCCACATCCTGTTTATCACATTACATTCCCAAAGCTAATGCAGTATTGTTTCCAGGAAATTTTTACAAAAAGTACATTTATTAGTATCAGACAATTTTATTTTATACAAAAACGAATTCATTGGTAACATTCTGTGACTAATGCGAAATTGAAACCAATGTAATTTTGAGTGTTTTGTTACTGTAAAAACTTAATATTTTCAGCAACACATTCATATTCAAATTGAAAGTTTTGTTCCATATCCTTTCACTAGTTAGTTTAACATCCGTTTTCAAAAGCGGTTTGTAAAGGTCTTGACACCTTTTATTGTTATGAAAATACAATTTCCAAATGGAAAGGGATAAATGGTCTGACCAGTGTCGTTATATCTAACTGTAACTTTTTACATAAAAACTTTACACATTGAAATATACTTTGGAAAGTAAGGAGATTCATGTTGAGACCATATTTAGCTTTAAAACTATCAAAATCAATAATTGTTCCCTGATCTGTAAGCATATCACCAATATAGATTACATTATGTGCAAACCATTTCTTATAGAAAATTGGTACCTTGTTCACCCTTATAAGTGAGTTCATCCATAAATTTGTTTTCATAAGATATTCTCCTGTCCAGGGTATATTTTTCTCTATTAACAGTTTCCAAGCCAATAAAACATCACACCATAAAGCATTTTTTGTCCTTTTGGATAATGTCATTACATTTTCATCTCCTAATAAAAACAGGTTTTTAATCTCGCATATTTTATATTCAAACAAATTGACAAAATAAGGAAAGGGCACATAGTGTTGCCCATGTCCATAGGTACATTCATACATCATGTACGTCATCAATCACCTATCCCGTGGATGGGGCATATAGTGTTGACCATGTCAATACATTGTGTACATCCTGAATTATTTCAAATCAATAATAGTCTAAGGAGACAATATATGTACCCCACATTTGTTATGAAGCTTCACAAAGGTATAATTTACGTAAAGTTCAAATTTCAATGATAAAAATCAAAATTTGATGGAGTTGTGGGCCCTGTTTGAGATCAAAGTTTGTCCATTCAGCTTGATGACAGGGGCATTCATGTCATATGGACACATTTCTAGTTTGAACAGAAATAATGATATTCATCTTTCAACCATGTAAGCATGCCAAAAAGATATTATGCTACCATGATAGATTGAGCTTAGCATTGGCTGCTCTTATCAAACAGGAAATTTACTACAAAAATCAACCCATCTGTATCTGTTACATTGTTATGAATTATACAAATGTCAGGATCCTGACTGCAGTGATTTATCTCCTTGCTTGCTAAATCCCAGCCATATGTCTCTATACTCAATGTATTATCTTATTTTATGGATTGTTAATTAGAGTTCGATTGTTCAACTTGAAACGTTTTGAAAGTAATCGAGGAGTCCCATACATGTTTGTAACCATTGGTGACCAAGAAGCCTTCATCAAAGACATATAGAAAAATGGTAAACTACTACTAGCTATGAAAAGATGATGTTGCATGACAGAACAAAACGCTAAGCTTAAACCATAGTGGTAGGATGAAAGAATTGGAGGATATAAAAGATGTAACATTTTTTTTTCTGAAGTCTTCTTTTTGGAGGTGGTGATCATAAGCAACCACTACATACAAGTAGCATGGACTCCCCAGCTCATTTTCCTGGCCCCCGTCTGTACATTTTCAAAGGTTAGGAAGTAACTGACATGTGAAAGTTTCCTCATAAAATCATAATCTGGTTCATCATGGAATATATTGTCACAAATAAGTTCCCAAAATGTTTGCTGTCAGATGTTTCTGAAAGAAGTTCAGAAATGTTGATTAGTTGTAAGGAAATGTTTTTGTTAAACAATTAAATACAATTATTTGAATTCTGTTCTGATTTTCCTTAAAATTGTGAACAATGTGTTTTGTCAATTAGATGATTGACCTGTTGACTTAGAATGGTGTATTGAACCATGTGTTTTTTCAATTAGATGATTGACTTTGAAATGGTGCATTAAACCATGTGTTCTGTCAATTAGATGATTGACTTAAAATGGTGAACTGAACTATGTGTTTTACATATTTTCCTTGGAATTAAGTTGTGCTTGAGGATTCAGTTTTCAGATGGACATATTTCCTTGGAATTAAGTTGTACTTGAGGATTCAGTTTTCACATGAGACATATTTTCCTTAGAATTATGTTGTACTTGAGGATACAGTTTTCACATGAGACATATTTTCCTTGGAATTAAGTTGTACTTGAGGATTCAGTTATCACATGAGACATATTTTCCTTGGAATTAAGTTGTACTTGAGGTTTCAGTTTTCACATGAGACAAATTTTCCTTGGAATTATGTTGTACTTGAGAATTCAGTTTTCACATGAGACAAATTTTCCTTGATATTATGTTGTACTTGAGGATTCAGTTTTCACATGAGACAAATTTTCCTTGGAATTATGTTGTAGTTGAGGATTCAGTTTTCACATGAGACATATTTTCCTTGGAATTAAGTTGTATTTGAGGATTCAGATATGTCCTCAAAACTAAAACTGCAAGGAGGTTTGATACATGTGATTAGTTGTCTTTAGTTGCCTGCTGATGTATGCTTGCATTATTCTGAATACTTGATATGCATGTACATTGCAATGCTTGTGAATGGATTTCAGCAGTTGGGTTTCAAATATATAGGACCTCCCTCCATGTAGCAAAAGATTTTGTGGAAGAATGGTATACATGCTGTCTATAAGTCTCTCAAGTAGAACCCAGTCATGCTCAGCATTATGTTTTATTATTCAGTATCAGTGGATTTTTGTTTAATTCTTGTAAAGTTGAATGTAATGGGTTAAATACAACTGTCTGAAGAAAAAAAAACATGACAGCAGTGTGTAAGTTGGTGTGAAAATCTCTGAGAACACAACTGGGTTGGTGTGATTTAGGTTTATTTTTGTTAATTCTGTATGTGAAAATTTATCATCAGTAATCAGATTATTGAGTACTTTGAAAATTTGGGGAAAAGGATTATTACGTTGGTAAATTTTGAGTAGTTTATCTTGTGTCTTGTGTCTCTTGCTGTTCATAGAATGTGACCCTGATCGTAAGCAACCACTAGGTACAAGTAGCATGGACTCCCTGGCTCGTTTTCCTGACCCTAAGTATAATAGAGCTTTGTCTGTGTTATTGTCAGCTGCAAGTGCTTTGTCTGACATGGATTTGCCAAATGCTGTTTCTACAATAGAGCAGTCAACCCACACCTTGGAGGCAGTGGGGGTTTCTTACAACCTCAATTTAACAAAGGTCATCGTTGATGTATTGAACACCACACATTTTGTGAGTTCAATTATTCAATCGTTTGTAGAGGCTCTGAAGCCAATTGTAACAGTGATTGTAGCGGATGCTGTGTTATCAGCTATTGAGGCAGCCATAGAACAACATCTTACATCCATAAGTCAGAAGTTGGTGGAGAAAGACCAAGAGATTGCTAGATTGAAGCACATGTTTTATCTTCAGGCCAAAGATCTTGAGACCCACAAGCATGAACTGTAGAAGTATACAAGGCAAGACAGCATTTGTATCATACTCATACATTTTTTTAGTCCTCTCTGCTGACCCAAAGGGGTTTAACACAGATGTTGTGGTCCCTTCTTTTTTCAGAGAAAAACTTGGAGTTGATGCGACCCTCGATGCAATTGATCCCTTTAACATCCTTTCATCAGTCGATACAAAGTAGCTTAAAACACAAACAATTGTTAAGTTTGAGTCATCGCACACTATCCACTATTCTGTAGGAGAAAAAAAAACTGAAAAACAATGAAAATGTATTCCCAGACTGATCATAAAACCGGAATGAAGTTAATGCATATCAAGTCTCTAGTATATACATATTTCTAATGAGCCACATCATAACAGTACATGAGCCATTTTATAGAAAAAAAACCCAGCATAATAGCAAATAAGACCGGCCTTGAACTCAAATGCTGTCAACATTCTGTTGACAAGTGACCAGAACTTAAAGCACAGCTCACCTTCATGGAATAGATTCAAACACACATTGAAGATTCAATATACATAACAATGATTAGAAAGAAAAAAAATTGTTCTCTTCGACTTGTAAATATCTTACCTTGTCTTATCTATACCAACCCACCCACCACAAAACATTCTTTAGTTATTGGAAGTATATCCTAAATGGAAACATAATATACATAATCATAGAACTTAATAAGGTTTGTGAATGTAATTATACTAATATGTTTTCTTATATGCCCATTTGTGTCCACCATTGTTTTTATTAATCATGTTGTTTCACGGCATTTTAAATTTAATTCATATTTTTGATTGGCTGATTCCAAATGATTAAGGCAATGTAATGGCATGATACTGTACAGTGCAAACGTTAGTATTGAAGCAAAGGGGATAATATGATACCAGTAATATTTTACGTACTGTACTGAATTTGTATCGAATATGTTGATTGGAATGTATTTCCATGATCAAATGCTGTTGAATGTTTAAAATCCATTTTAATTCAAAACATTCATGTTTTAAATTAAAATTCATTTTCAGCATTGAATAATAGCCTGCATCCAAGTTTGTTATAATTATTTATTTAACTTACAAACAAACTCTGTCTAATAATTAAACTCACCTAATAATTAAACTCACCATACTATATATAACAATTGTATGCTCAGCAGCTTATTTATCATACCTATTAGTGACCAGATCACTGAATTGTTTTGTTTATACTCCTTTTGTCCTTAATCTAAATACTTGCACTATCTCTGGTGTGCCTAGTATACCTATACTTTTTTCTCTGGTGTGCCTAGTATACCTATACTTTTTTCTCTGGTGTGCCTAGTATACCAATACTTTTTTCTCTGGTGTGCCTAGTATACCTATACTTTTTTCTCTGGTGTGCCTAGTATACCTATACTTTTTTCTCTGGTGTGCCTAGTATACCAATACTTTTTTCCCTGGTGTGCCTAGTATACCTATACTTTTTTCTCTGGTGTGCCTAGTATACTTATACTTTTTCTCTGGTGTGCCTAGTATACCAATACTTTTTTCTTGTTTTGTACCCAGCTCATAATGTGTGGTTTATCCAAATCTGCACATTAGATAAACTCCCGTTAATAATTGGCACTTATCGTAATTAGCCATTAGCTTTGTTTATACCACAGTTACAGTAACCTTGAAATTATTTTTAATGTGTTGCTTTGCCAAACCGGCACGTGCAGCCAACTTGGGCTAACACATATCACTCATTATGCTTGACTCGTAGCTTTGTTCATACCATGGTAATGATATTTCTGACATGTATGTTTCACCAAGTGTGATTAATGTTGTATACTCAGCTATTGACATTTCTGTCCATTCAAGACCTACAAATATATATGTGTGTGCATTTGGGTGGGTGTATGTACTGTATTTGCCAGCCTATAAGTCGATACGTTTTGACCTGAAAGTCTGGGCTTTGTCTTATACACCGAATCGACTTATATATGGATTATGTCATTGAAATTGTTTAGCGTATTTTAATTTTTCGTACGTGAATAAATTTCAAAAAAATTTTCAAAGTACGAAAAATAAAGTGTACAAAAATAATTATTATTTTGGGGAAGAGATCGTGTACAAAAAAAATATAGGACTCGACACTGAGAAGGATTTTAAAATATTTACATGATCGTCGGTATTAAATTTACGTGGATCACAATATTTATATCCATATAGACTCCATTTAATTTAAATCCCAAGAATGATTATTTAGCATGCTGTGCTATTTTCTTTGCAACTACAATGACCTCTCCATTCCTACCAAATAAGATTACCCTTTATATTTAGGTGCACGTACACTTCCTGTGATTAGGTGGCATCTATGGTTTGATCTTTGCTCATACTCTGACACTTATGTCGGCGAAAACAAAAGGTGTCACTGGTTGAGAAACTTACATGAGTAAGCACCTGGCATTACAGGTCATTTATATAGTACTGCATACATTAACATGCTTTACAGGATCGATTACAATACTCTATGGGTAGCATCGTTTTCTTATTGGCAGCCTCGCTGATTTGATATCGTCTGCCGGATCTTGCCTTTTAACAGGTGTCAGCTGGAATGACCTGGCTAAAGCTGTAGGCATATTTAATTAGCATGTAAATAACACTGCAAAGCCATGTGCTTCTTGTGACAATCGTAATTCAAACAAGAATGAAATGTTTATTCAGAGGTAATAATTGATAATGGAATATAGTAGTGCCCTTGTACATGAATAAGATCAGCATCATCAGGTAACTGAACAATACATATTACAGCTGCCCTGTAACTTCTCTCTCTCTCTCTCTCTCTCTCTCTCTCTCTCTCTCTCTCTCCAAAAGCTGCAAATAAAAACTGTTCTGAATACATACGTTCTTACACACTGACACAGCGTTGTTTCCCCTTTCCCCTCTCTCTCTCTCTCTCTCTCTCTCACATAAACGCATTCACTAAAAAAAGTCTTTATCTAGTTCTTTTATTTTTGTTGTACATGTAATATGACAATGAGGTTACTGTTGCTGTAAGAATACAAGTTGCACTTTACTTTTTGACAACATGGGTTTATATCATTGCGTACAATTTGCCAATAAATAATACACATAAACAATACATGTACATACCATTTTAATCATTTTCCCAATTAATCTGGAATAGCATACAGAGATACCATTAATATTCACGAAACCGCAAGTTACTAGCGAAAAGACGAAGCCAAGGTTTTGACCTGGCATCGTCTTATACTTGACATCGACTTATATATGGATGAAGAATGGAAAATGTTAAAAATTAGTGAATTAGACCAATACTCCACATGGACTTATAGGCCGGCAAATACGGTATATGTCTGCATGCATGCATGCATGCATGTACGTATATATATATATATATATATATATATATATATATATATATATAGATATATATATATATATGTCTGTGTGTCTGTGTGTGTGTCTACATCTACCCACTCAATGTCAGCCTGTATGATCATTCTTTTCGGCAAAAGAATGTAACGTCCATTTTCCAAAGTTAACATTAGGATTTCATGTAGAAATATAAGTCCATATTTATTCAATCTGTAAAGAAATGATTTAGTATACAGTTCTAACACTATATCAAGTCTCTGTTTTCGTATATATACCATTGTAACACTATATCAAGTCTATGATTTTATTATACAGTTGTAACACTATATCAAGTCTGGTTTAGTATACAGTTGTAACACTATATCAAGTTTATGGTTTTGTCTACAGTTTTAACACTATATCAAGTCTATGATTTTATTATACAGTTTTAACACTATATCAAGTCTATGTTTTCGTATACCATTGTAACACTATATCAAGTCTCTGTTTTCGTATACCATTGTAACACTATATCAAGTCTCTGTTTTCGTATACCATTGTAACACTATATTAAGTTTATGGTTTTGTCTACAGTTTTAACACTATATCAAGTCTATGTTTCAACTTTAAAGTTAATACATCTCACCAGTTGTATGCCAAATTAACCAGCAAAGTATTTCAGTTATGAATAACTTTTAAGCATGTTCTCTATTGATCTATTGATTTATTTATCTCTTTCTCTCTATCATTATTTTTCTCATCCTCAGGGCACAAAGTCAGTTAAATACAGTGTTGTACATTCAGACTCTTGTATCAAATTGTTCTATATCTTGTCCTAGTGGCGAATATCCCCAATGGAGAACAGCTTCAACAGAATGAAACTCCTAATGTTTATGGATAACTCCATACCACAGCACAGAATCTCCATGGGGATAATCAACTATCATTCCTCGTTTTTTTACTGATAAATAAATGAAAATGAACATAATAAATACGTTTAAAAAGATGGATTTTTAAGCAATTGTATACGGTTGCTGTATTGCCACTCATCGAGAATATTCCATTCGTCTTACTGATTTGCCTCTTACTGACTTAGTGTGAAGATACTGAAACAAACCTAGGACCTAATGAGGATAAATAAATTTCTTTACCTCATTAAAAATTAGGAGCATCAGAAGCAAACATGATTATTTTGAAAGTATAGCTGAAGATTGTTTGATTTTATTCTTTAGTGGAACTTTTTTAAATTCTAGCATTCATATGGATAGTTTAAAACTTAATGGTTATAATGAATCTTTTAGAAAAGTCAGAAACTGTCACGGAGACTGCATAATGGTATATGAACTTTGGCTGTTATGATACTGAACTTGTGTGGATTGAGATTGCATTACTCTGGTACAAAGTAACAATAGGGGCAGGATATAGATCAAACTACTCTCCTACTCATTTCTGGGAAAGTTTTGAAACTTTGATTGATATCATATTAGCAACACATATAACTATATTATTATTATTATTATTGGGGACTGAAACATTGATGTGCTCAGACCTTTTGCTTCTGCACAATTAACTGATGTTCTGGCAAAATACAGTCTACGAAATGTTATAATAAAACCTACATGAATTACTTCAAGTACCAAAACCTTGCTTGATCCAGTCTTTGTATGTGGTGGTATAACTATACCTCACATTTACATTTTAAAAATTGAAAGAGAAATTAGTGACCACGATGCTCCTAACATAGCACTCAGTGTAAGCGTGAACTTCAAAAGCGGCATGTAAGCTCAATGTCAGGATTTATAGAAAGCTGATTTCAATAGATTTAAAGCTTTAAGAGCAGGAACTAACTGGATATATTTTGCTAACGCCAAGCGATAATGATGGTGCATGTGTTATATTAGCCACCAAATTATTTGAGTTCAACTTGGTGTATTCCTCTTAAAACCTTAACAATTTGCCTAAGTGATAAACCGTGGTTTGATTCTCAAATAACAATAATGATAAGGAAATGGGACAGAACACGCACATTTGCCCTTAATCATGTATATATGCCATAACACGACGTGTCGCGCAAAAAACCCGATTTTGGACTCCCAAAAAAAAATCTCAAAAAAAAAAACCAAAACCAGAAACAATTTACATTTCTTGATCACAATGATATATGCCCGTAATCTGTGACATGTATAAACAGTAAACAGTCTTGCTCAGAGCTCATGTAAAACTAAAACTATTCTCGATGATAATGTTATATTGTTACAGGTTGGGCTCTCCCCTCCCCCCCCCCCCACGCCCTCTATCCATTGACCGATGCTCCAAATTGTTTTTGCAACGATTTCCTGTGGTTTATACGGCTGCTTTTGAGACAATTAAAAGGTAAGGCATTCAGAGATAAACAGACACCTTTGGTAGATTTACTGAATTGGCTGATAAGTCGTGTCAAATCCTTTGAGCACTGCTGAGGGAGAGCCCATTAGGCTAATTTGCATAGGTAAAGTACACTAAGTGGAACAACACAATTTTTTCTGAAGTTAAGTACACCAAACAGATGCGTGTTGAAAAACAAATGTTATTACACATCACTGACTGCACTGAAGGAGAATGTTGAAGCCGTCTTTATTAAAGTTTGTGATCAGCGGCAACGTTTCTTTGAAGTAGGAGTTTTTACTCCATATATAAAATTCAAAACATGATTATTTCGGTAGGTTGAACAACAGCACCATTCAATCTCTAATGCAGTGTTGCACCTGGGATCCAAAAGGTCAGGAGACACTGTGTCTCTCACCCTCCAGATTTTGGGTACACGCAACATTTTAAAGGGACAAAGGAAAATTGTAGTACATAGTACACTAGAAGTGCAAAAAAAAATGAGATAATCATATTTGCTTCGACAGTTTTTTCACCTTAACTTTCGCATATTTTCCTTGGACATTTACATGATTGCAACAAACGTTTTATCATGTGATCAAGTAACTCGTGAAAACATTAACATGTTTTAATATCTAGTTAGCCTGAAATGAACTGCACCATGGAATTTTAATAATTTAAAAGTACTAAATCATTAATCAAATGACAAATTGTGTATTTGCATAAATTAGTACCTTTTTCATTATTTCAGCCTGAGAATAAATTAAATCTTCACTGCCGTAGGTGTGACTCTAACCTCGAAAATACGTTACAATAGCTGCGGTCACAGACTTTAGCAACTCGGCCGACTACCACAAACCTTGAATGTTTTCATTGCCAGATTAATTATTTTGAAATGGATATTCATTGCCATCTTACAGGTTTTATCACTTTTAGCGACTTTGGCCATTGCTTGCGCCAACATATACGTGGATGCACATTCGCGATGGAAAAGTGTAGGCATATTTCTGAACACAAATGACACTTGCATTACAGTCAAACCAACTACTGAACGATTGAAAGCAGCAAAGACTGCATGTAATTAACACTACATTCCGCTGTCCAATGGATTTTATAGACAGTAACTTGGTATATTTTTGTATTTAATGTCTGAGATTGTGACCATGTTTGTGGTGATGTTATTTGACAATGCTAAGTCCTCCATTTTTTGTTTGTAAGTATATTAAATGCTTCAGAGAAAACAAATGGTATTTTCTTTAATTCAGATTTGAATTTCCAGTCATTTGCTATATTCTAATTTGAAAAGATAGCTTATTCTCATTTGGATGACGTCACTTTTTTTGGGGGGGGGCATGCGCACTGACCCCCACCTTGGGACCTCAAAACACACTTTCTGAGTCTCAGAAACCCCGAAACACTGTCTGAGAATATGGCACGTATGATCACGACAGGCCAAATGATTGGAATAAATACAGACAAATCAGGAATAAGGTAAATGGCATGAAAAAGTATGCTAAAGAGCAATATATGCATAATCTTGATGAGCATCTCTTGGATTCTAAGAAAAAATATCCAAAATCATTTTGGAAAATTACAAGATTACTTTTGAAAGACAAGTTCTTCAAATTCTATCCCACCACTCAAAGTTAATTGCAGTAGTGTTTCTTCTTGCATTTATAATTAAAACAAAAGACTAAAATATTAAATTAACATTTTACTTCAATTTCAACTATTGATGATAGTAATATTTTCATCCGAAATTTTCAAAAACCATGTTTCGATGCCCTGAATGGAAATACAATCTCTGAAAAAGAAATTGCAGATATTATTAAATTGATTCCTGTCAATAAAGTTATGGGGCCAGATGGCTTACGTCACAGAATGCTTAAAGGCATCAGCCAAACGATAGGTGCACCACTAAAAATTCTTTTTATTCTGTCGTTGAAGGAAAATAAATTTTCAGTTAGGTGGAAACTGGCACATATTATTCCCATTCCTAAAAAAGAGACTTAAGTGAATTTTCCAAATATAGTCCTTTAGTTTCACTTAGTTGTATCACAAAAATATATGAAAGTTGCATTTATAAACATCTGTATAATTACTTTCATAAAACTATAATTTTACAAGTATCGATCAATATTCCTTTCAGGTCACTCGACTATTTTTCAACTCATTGAACTGTATCATAGTATGCGTAAATCACTCGAAGAATCTCAACATTCTTGTATTGTATGTTTTGATTTATCACAAGCTTTTGATTGTGTGTGGCACAGGGGTTTAATATTTAGACTGAACATGTTTCGGGTAATCAGCTGTGAAATTTTGTGAAAACTATCTAAGTAATAGACAAGAAGGGTCCCTTTGCATAATACTTGTTCATGACAAAAAATTATACATGTAAATGCTGGTGTACCACAAGGATCAATTCTTTATAAATGATATTGCCGAAGGTATGAGTTCTCTCATCCGTCTCTTTTCAAAGCAATGGCTCTTAAAGTTTAATCCAGGAAAAAAAAAAAAAAAAAAACGCTGGATATGTTTTTTTCATGAACAAGAAAGTAACAAATATGGTTGAATAATTCCTTGAAAATATTGATCTTAACTATCTGGAGTCTCATAGTCGTCTTGGGGTACTACTTTCAATGAATATCAAATGGACTTGTCATATTGATAGTATTCTAAACACAGCATTATCTTGAATAGCCCATCTTCTAAAACTGAAGTAAAAACTTAGCAGGCAAATTTTATCTAAACTATATCTAACTTATATCATGCCCATTTTGGAATATGACTGTGTAGTCTTGAATGGATGTTTGTTGATAGATTCAGAAAAACTTGAAAAATTACAGCTTGAAGCGGCAAGAATAGTTACAGGACTTCTAAAATACAATCTCTTTATTTTGAAATGGGAGGGGAAAGTCTGCAATCTAAACGAAAGAGACAAAAATTATTGACACCCTATAAAATTAAAATGAGACAAAGCCGGACTATCTCATTAATTACTTCCTCCTCCTGTGTCCGAACAAACAAATTATAACATTCGACGTTCAAAGGATATAATCACTTGCAACTTCTAATAGATCGTCTTTTATACCTTCAACGGTGGCCTCGTGGAACAATCTTGAACAGGATACCATAATGTAGCATTCTTTACCGCGTTCAACTTGTTGATACTCCCTGTTGTTCCTGCGGTGGAATAGAAACCCAGCATTTCTCCTGTTCTGTCCCAAATATAGTCAGCAACGAACCGAGTTGATGAGAAAATTACTCGCAGTGCCATATCAAGCTGTTAGCTTAAATTTACGTCTTTGGGGAAAGGGCGATGCAAACGAAATATATAGAATTCTACAACATGTATGCAAATATATATTTTCAATAACTTATTCAAATTATGAATGCTGTCATTGTACCCCCATCCCCCGCTCTCTCTCTCTCTCATTATTTTTCAATATTAATTTTGGTACCCTGTTGTCATGCTGAAATATGTTGAAATACTTGTATCATGTAGGAAGAGGGCTAATTGAGTTGTTAGAACTTTTGCCCGATCTCATTGCATCATATTATGACAATAACATATGTGTAAACTAAACAACTGTCTAGATTATCGTTTGAATTACTATTATTTAACATCTGGTTAACTAATCGTAGGTCAGACATGGCTGTTTGTATTGGGATTTTAAATTTTGATGCTCAGGCTACGTCATAATTTGATTGGTATAAACACAAATAAATATACGTGTACTTTAAATCAAGACAATAATGTGTGCCTTAAAATCCTTATTTTATGCAAATCAAACGATGAGGTAGTTTGTGAGTAATGTAGATATGTTACATATAATAGTATACATGTACTTTAAATCAAAGAAAATAGCATGTGGTATAATATCATTTTTTTGTACAAATCAAACGATGAGCTATCTTCTGAGTAATGTAGGTATGTTTGATATGTAAGTATGTACGTAGTTTAAATCAAGAAAATAACGTGATATAGAACATTGTTTTATTCAAATCAAAACATGAGTTAGCTTTTAAGTAATGTAGGTATGTGTTTGATATGTAAGTATGTACGTAGTTTAAATCAAGAAAATAACGTGATATAGAACATTGTTTTATTCAAATCAAAACATGAGTTAGCTTTTAAGTAATGTAGACATGTTTGATATACACGAATACACGTACTTTAAATATAAAAAACGTGTAATATAAAATCATTGTCTTATACAAATTGTCTTAAATCAAACGACGAGGCATCCAGTGAGCAATGTTGATACGTTACATATAATAGTATGCATGTACTTTAGATCAAGAAAATAACTTATAATAAAAAATCATTGTTTTATACAAATCAAACAATAAAGTAACCTGTGCTCAAATAACCCAAATTAGATATAATGCATGTAGCCTAGGTCTATGAAGTATACCAGTCTTTGAGAGGTACCAAAGTTAAAAAAAAAACTTCTTAAAATTCGTTGACTCAAAGTGTATTCTAATATAAGTTACAGACAGTCAAATTTTGGGAGTTGAAATTCGTGCTCATAATGTTTACTACAATACAGAGACAAGTAATTTGTAAAAGTTCTGTTTATACTACAATATATGATAGTTGATATCAGATTGCTATATGTCTGTTCATCCGTGCTACTGTCTGTCTGTTACAGTTTCCACATGATAACTTTATTTCCAAACCACATACCTCAACCTAAATTTGTGGATAAATGACTTGGAGTAAAGAAAGATACCGACTTTTGGTCATCTTCGACATGATTGTCGTCCGATAGTCAAGAAGACATTTCATTACATTATGGGTTCATCAACACGATTGTTGATAAATTTAAAATGTATGTAAGTAAACACTATAATAAGTAGCCCTTGTATCTATTTGCGTAACACTTTATACATATTGACATGCAAAGATTAAGAATATGGACAAAATAATCATTAAAAGTAACTTTCTTTGAAAAGGACTTCATTCACTAATATTAGTTATTCACGATAATTCATTTCGTGCATTCGCTGTCAATTTGTGAATATAAATAACAGTATGACAGTTTTCCACCTTTATTGCATCCAACAATTCATACATATATTTCCATGCTACTTAGTTAAAATCGTCCCAAATCTTTAGTGTCAACCTTCTTGTGAATTTGGACATCATTCTCTCAGATTTTGGCGTAGATACTCCACATTGAGTAGAACTAATTTGAAGAAATAAACTACTGATTTATGGATTATGAGGATCATATATTTCTTACGTTCAAGGCTGTAATTAGCATTTGTTTATAAAGTGTGTTCAACCTACACGAAGAGTTTTGTACATGTTGATCAGACAACTAATGAATGCACGGTGTATGCAGGGTTTAAGTACTTGTGTAACTTTTCGCTCACGATCCGTCCATTACTAAGACCAGAGAATGAAAGTACTCCATTCTTAATGCATACTGCCTTACTATCAGTATGTATCAGAGAGAGTGTGGATTGATTTCATGAATAATCGTCACTTTTTCTTAAATTACTGGAATGAATTGTAAATAAATTGAAGTAGCAAATAATAACCTCTTATTTACCATGAACAATTGTTGTAGTGACAGTCTTTATGAGATTGAAAGGATAATAATAATAATAATAATAATAATAATAATAATAGTAATAGTAATAATAATAATAATAAGAAGAAGAAGAAGAAGAAGAAGAAGAAGAAGAATGGAGATGGTGATGATGCTATACGATTGCGTTGCTGACGATGATGTCATTATTGCTTGTGTTCATTATGATCATTGCATTTATTTGCATAAAATGTAGCGGAGTAATAAACTATCTTAAATTGCTGAAAAAATACATATACTGCTAAAAACAATTAGTGTAATATTACGATCCAGAAGGATTTGTTAATGTTGTATAATACCACCAGTTAATATACGTGTACAAATTGACATATATGTGTTCATTTCTGTTTATTTTCATACTGATGTAAATTTACTCACCTGAACAGATGTGTGCACCTGTCAAAACTTGCATAAATGCAAATTTCCACGAGCTCTTGAGGTAATGCAAAATAAATTGACACATGTATGTAAATTTCAGCATGTGTTCACATAGGATAATATACACACATGTGTATTTTATTTAACTTCTTTAACGCGCTGACGAAATAATTACATAGTTGCAGCTTTTATAGACATTTTACCTATCTTCAGATTGGATGATAAGTTTGTCTCTACATAGCTACGTGATTATGTTAGTATATTTTAAATTACATACTGGTATTTATGTATGCATATCTGTCTATCCTACGAATCTTGTCGTTTTCTTCGTTTTTGTTTTCATAAAGACAGAGCAAGGGCATGACTCTCAGACCAATCGCGATTGGGAAGGCTTTATTTAATCCTTAAAATGTATTTATTTTACGTCCATTTCTTTTCAATCATCGGACTTGTAAACAAGGGTGGCAGGTTCAGTATCCGCCTAAACCAGCCCTGGTCGGCAGCCTCAGTGTGTCCTTGGGAAAGGTACTTCACTCACATCTCCTTGGCTTCTTATCGCCAAATAACGTTCTGAAAGTGTCGCTTTAAAACAACTACCTATTTTATAATAAACACTTTTGACGGCTCAGATGTTGACGTACTGTATTTTTGTGGTGTGGAAACTCGGAGAATCAAGAAGAGAGAACCATCCTTGGATAGGACACCACATTGCCCCTCGCGCATGCTGAAGCCAGTGAAAGAACCAGGGACTGCAGGGGTGAGAAGCAATTGTGCTACTACTTCAATATTTAGGCAATCTTTATGTCAAAAGCAAACGTGTTATATGGTCCATAAAGAAGCGTTCCATTCACAAACTAGTATGTCTCAATGGTACGGCGTACCTGACCGTACCGGTTACTTGCGCCACTGATTACAGGAGACAAGGGTCGCGGTGGCACAGTGGTTATCACGCCAGACTCGCAACCGTGATGGTGTGTGTTCGAATCCTGCAATCAGATTAGCCCTGGTCAGGTACTGTGGCGTCTTTGGAAAATTCACTTTAGCACAGCAGGTGGCGAACAAGCCAATTTTGTATTTCTTTTAAGGTGTGGGGAAGAGTGACCGCTTGTTCCGCTTGCCCCAGAAACAACACAAAAATAGCCGCCCCCCCCCCCTTCAGCCGTCGCCGGCTCAGATCTCTATATTGTTTTCACTCTGGGAGCAGAGGTGAAAATGTTGTTGCAAAAAAGTGTCTGATTAATGAATGAAAGAACGGATCTGCGCGAACCGATTTACGTCACAATGATTAGTTTCCCTCCTTTTTTCCACATTGCGACAGAAAAACTGATAAAAATGACAGCAAAATTATGTTTCATAGCGTGGAAAGACCATACACAGCTATGTACACACAGAATGTTCTATTTTTCAACACGATCACGTCAGCAGGACGTTTACGTACATACTAGCAAAAAGAATGTCTGCTTGATTACACATTTATTAGTTCCTGATGAAACGAAGTTGTAGTAAAAAGAGCGTGTAGTTTGCTTGGAGAGGCAGTTTCAAGCAGGAAAACAAGGCATGTTTGAATGGTAGACTCCCTAGAGACTCAAAAGCAGGCCACTCAAAGGCAGCCATCACTTATTCTTTTTGAAGAATTTCTTTACTTTTAATATACCCAAGACGAAAATGAAAAGCTATAATTGCTGGAAGTGGTTGAATGCTGGGATGAATATTTGCTGTCAAAATAGTACGCGGGGCTTCTACAAAAGTCAATTGCAGAGGCAACAAAGAGGCAATGCCTTGCCTGTGCCATGCCGATATGTGAAAATCGCACTCAATCTAATTCAAGGCGCTTTGACCCGAGTGGCAGCGATAAGGTGCACCGCAAACTAATGTGTACAGAAAAGAGGGCAAGAAGGCAATTTGGAGAGGTGCTACAAACGTTTAGTGAAGTCCGTAACCCATTTTAGAGAAATCTCACCAGTATTATACCCATGGAATATGCACAATGAGCACATGCATTCCGCGACGAGTAAGAAACATTAAAAGACGTTTGACGCTCTTACCCCAGGAGCAGCTCAACTTTGAACAGGTGCACAGCGCAGAGTTTGGTTGGCTTAAGACAGCAGAGCTTACAGCTTACACCATGAAGCAGGCATTTGGCCACTTGGGCGCTATTGAAATTGATGAACCCAAAGTCCCCTTTGATCTTGACAAGGTAGCGACACAACCTGTGCCTGCTCCCAAAGACCCAGATCTAAATCAGCATCGTCGTCTTTGTGAATACAATGAAGATTTTCCAGTCGACGGTGCTATGAATCGAAGAGGATGACCCATTCGAGCTTGGCGACATTGACATTAAGCCGGGGTACCAATTCCGAAGTGATCACATGATCTTAAATAGTCAAATGACCGACACAAGCAATGCCATCCTTCTTGCAACTCTTCTGAAAGACAAGGAGTTTTTCATTGGCATTAAGTTCCTCTTCTACAATGGGAAAGTGGATGGTAGTAGATAAGCATGACCCCGTGAAGACAGAACACCTTAGAGGCAAAAAGGCTGTTTATATTTGGGGCCTGATACGGAACCTGGTCTTCTTATCAGCATTGGCAAGTCTTACTATGAAAATGCGTACCCTCAAACGTCAGTGGTGTATGATTGTTGAATGTGCAGGCATTGGTGATCTATTGTTTTCCCTTAGACAGATACGTACATTAATTAATTTATAATATCGGGTGATACACCTGTTAAGACCACTCCATTTATTGTCGATGCCAGATTACTGAACAAACATCTGTTGGCTATTGTTTTCCCAGGATTGAGGAACGATTCTAAACAGGATGCATTGAAGACAAACACAAAGAAGACTTAATGGCTTTATTATTGATGGTTCAATAATAATTAGATTGCAAATTTGCACCTTTTTAAAGAGATAAAGTCTTTCAAAACTAAGCATGAAGTAGTGATAAGATATTTTTTCTTACAAAATGCAACACATCTTGCCAAATTTTTAAATCAAACTCTGTTTATTTTGGTGCGAATGATTTGTATTATTTCAAGAAATTGGGAACATTATTGTAAAATTTCGGTAGCCATGCCATGATCATGTTATATCCAAATTCGTATTATAATGGAGTGTCTTATAGCGAGGTTTCATTGATAATATATATATATATATATGCATGTGTGTGTGTGTATGCAAGTATACAACAAATGCCTGCACCATAGAAAACACAATGGTCAAATGATGTCATCAGTAAAATGTAATTTTCCATTGGAAATATACTTTCATTTCCCTTTGATGTGTGGGATACATGGGGTTGGTCTCTGCATGTGTTATCCTCAGAATTAAGGATTGAACAGCAATACATTTTTGGTACATTAATTGCTAGTTCTTCTCATTGCCATTATTAGTCGCATTGCAATTGGAAAATTAAGATCCTTTGTTGACAAAATTGATCATGATTAAGAATTTGCTATGAATTACATGATTGTGGCTTCATTACTTTTTATCTGAAAATAAAATAAACAATGATATATGTAAATAGAGCTTTACTGTTCATCCACAACCAACTTGGCACAAAATGAAAAGTTAAATGCTTGCCCATTCACATTTTGCAGTAGGGGTATGCTTTCTTGGTATTCACTGATTCATTGTTTACAGATTGTTGCCATTAACTGTAATCTTCTGTTGTGGGAAAAATGTATCGAGTAGCACTCTTTTACCTAACTAGCTTTCTATTTAGCAAATACGAATTTGTGCTTATCCAGCGTTTACAGAACTCATTAGCATTACCTTGGACAATGACATTTCCACTGCCTTTATCAAGCATAAACTGCCGCTGTTTAAGGACAAAGGAAAAGTACTTCAGTTTTGCTAATTATGACCTTTCCTTAAATCACACATATTAAAAAAAATGATTTGACAAATAGTTATTAGTTTTGCTCATGTTTAACATTTATTGACTAGTCTACCTTTGTATGTATGTATGTATGTATGTATGTATGTATGTATGTATGTATGTATGTATGTATGTATGTATGTATGTATGTATGTATGCATGCATGCATGCATGCATGCATGCATGCATGCATGCATGCATGTATGTATGTATGTATGTATGTATGTATGTATGCATGCATTTCTTTTGAACAAGTAATGAACATAATATAATTCGTTCAATACAAAAAGCTTTACAATATTACAAATCTTTTATTTATTTTTAAAAGTACAAAATAGTTTTAAAAAGTAATTTGGCATTCATAAAATGAAAGAAGCAAGCATGTGAGAAAAATTTTCATTCCAGTTTTGTTGCTTTTAATGGGAAGGACAAGAATTCAAAAGGAATTTATGATTTGTTTCGCACTTTTATTTTTTTATACATTTTCATTTTTACAAATGTTGGATTGGTCAATATTGTATTGATACCATAAACTGTTAAATAGCAGAATACTACATGTACGATACTGTCAAATCAGCAGGATGTGATGGTCATCCACTATATAGCAGTATTAGATAATGTAAAAATTGTCTTTAGACTGTATATTATACTATATACTAAAAATAGTTACTGATATTCATGCACTAAAAAATGAAACGGGGATGCTGTCCGATTGATGACATAATTCAATACAATATCATACATCTATATTCTGTGGATCTTTTGTACCTCACATTAAATGATTATTGCGCCAGAACAAAATTCTTGAACTCTGTCGAGGTCAAATATTGGTTATTCTGTTTGATTTTACAAAGCACTTTTACGTAATAAGAGTATTAAAGCTACTCAAAGAACAATTCAAAACCCATGACAGCAACATTACGGCTCATTGTAGCTGCTGAGAATCCGATGCCTGCAGTGATGATTTTCTATTGAAAACCTAAACATACATACATACATATGGATATATATATATATATATATATATATATATATATATATATATATATATATATATATATATATATATATATGCATACACACACTCGTGCACTTTTTCCGAGAATATCGGGCATCCTTATGCACTACAAGTGAGTTTTAATAAGAGTGTACACGTCCTTAGTGTGTGTACAACTCCCTATGAATTTTGTACTTATTGAGACCAGGTCCCTGCTCACCATCTTCAGTGTAGCAAAGTAGCTGATATGTAATAAAACCATGACATAAAATAAGGCAGTA
This sequence comes from Margaritifera margaritifera, assembly GCA_029931535.1. NCBI lineage: Eukaryota > Metazoa > Mollusca > Bivalvia > Unionida > Margaritiferidae > Margaritifera > Margaritifera margaritifera. Next base: position 4,070,613 of record JAQPZY010001681.1, read on the forward strand.
AAAACCGCCTTATAAGCAATTTGGGACGAATCAGGCACTCATTTTTAAAATCTGAATGTAAGGTAAGATATGGTCTAGACATAATTTTTTCTTCAAAGAAAATGTATCTTAATAAAATATTAAACTTCCTAATTTACAGAATTCATACTGCCATGAAGCTTGAAAGTCGATTTCTCACTGCATTGTACTGCCGTGGCGGTATTTCATTCGATACTCTTGACATAAAGAGTGGTCACAATACTAAAATACAGTATTTTAACAATCCCCCAAACTCCATAATTGTTGCATGCATCAGCTGAGGCGGAAATATGACAATTACGTCAAGCAGAATGTCTATCAATAGTATGTTCAAGGCTTGTGGAGCTTGAATGACGTATATGAGGTCAACTCCATTTTGTTTATCACAAGTTGCAAAACAAAACTCCAAAAAAGTATGCTAATATAGCTGACAAACTGAAAGATCAGTAGCAATAATTCTTTTCAATATTGGAAATTACAGAAATTTTAACAATACTGACATTTTCCCAGCTTAAGATAGGCTGACTACATTTAAAGTAATTACTCCTCGCTTTGAAGCATATTGGCAACAATCAGTATTATAATAAGCAGGTAACTGAATTACCTATCCTTCATGTGGTCATATGAAAGTGAGAGTGGTCTCATATTGACTTGCACAAAAATATAACATGTTAATTGATTCATTAAAACATTAACGTGTTGGGTTTAGTTTCTCCTTGTGCCGCCACCGATACCCTGCTTTGCAAATATATCGATTTCTCGCAATTTTTTCTAGTACCGTATTATTGATGCTATGTAGCATTAGAAGCCCTAAAAAATGGAGAAGTTTCTTAATTTTTTGTTGTTGTTGTTTTTTAAGAGTAAGGAACCTCAACTCCCAACCCCCATTGCATGCACACATATACACACCAAACGAACATACACGGGATTGATTTGAAAAAGGGAGGCAGATGAGAAATTTAGAATTGCAAACATTCAGTGGGGAATTTACGATAGGAAGAAACCTCTTATATAAACACACGTTTTATTTCATTTGGGATAAAAGTTGAAACATTACATAATACAAATTTGAAAGCATCAATAACAGATCATGTAAAAAAAAATTGTAAACAACAAACACTATAGAGACCTTGCAGACTTTCATCATCGGTGTTAGCATAATATGTTCAATATTTTCATTTTATTAAATGAGACTATATATATATATATATATATATATATATCGTCTCTCGGGCAAAATGAGAAAACTCTCCGCAGCACTTGTGGATCTATTCATGGTAAACTTATGTTAATATTACATTTGGATGTATTGAAAATAACAACTTCAAACTTATTGAATCATATTATTGATGACTCTATATTACTCAATATGATACATGTTTACTCTTGATACTATCACATAATGCAAAGTCAGGCTTGGTGATAAATACATAACTAAAAGACTATTTCAGAATTATATTTATATGAAACGGTAATGGCCTTATGGTACTTTGTTTCCCTGACACCTTGTGGCTCTAGATATTTTATTTTTTATAACCTTATTGTAATAAACTGGATACATTTATAACAGAGTCAAACGTTTAAATGTGCAATATACACATTGATTCAAAAAACAAAATGCCATAAAAAAATACAAAAAAAAAGATTATCAGCAATCACCAACATTTCCATGAATTCTTCACATAGGCGGAGACGCGAACATTAAGTTCAAGTCAGGTATTCTGGAATTGTTTCGACGGGAGCGTTCTTTTACTTGTTCGCAGTCACCAATGGGCAGCGGAAAACATCAGCTTTTAATGTCTGTGCAACTTGAGTCCTACACAATTTATCTATCACTTTGTAAGTAAGGGTACAAAATTGGGGGTCGGAGTTGGTTGAAAGGAGTCTCATTATTAGTACAATTGACAATCCTGGACAGAGGACGATTTCATTTTTTGAAATACTTGCTTAAAATGATCACTGGAATTGCCGGGATAGTTCCAGTTTATGGGAGACAATTTGTTCTATAACTATTTCCAATGTTAAAAAGAGTTATGTCCTTTGAACTGGAACTAAAAGACTGCTACTTGAGCCATTATATCGTATCTGGAAGAATAATACTATACGGCTGCTGCTTGAGGTATTGTATAGTTTCTGGACAAAAATACATTTGCCAGGCAAACTTGCTTAAATTAATTAAATTAAGAGTTTCAGTGGAAAGTTTGGTTCTTGAAGAGAAATATGCTCATATAAAAATCGTTCTTTTATAGAATAGATCAAGTGTGAGACAAATATTCGGATCCAATTACTCGTTTATTGACCACACACAAATTAATAAGTAAAAGGGTGATAATAGAACGCCAGCAATGATCATTCAAACAAGAATATATAATTACAGTTTATCCCGACCTCAAGGCGAACTCATTTGCATTTGCATTTTGTATAACTAAGAAATATAAATAATCGGAGAAAATGAACTAAGCCTTGATTAGATAAATATTTCAAACTCAGGGAAATGCATCCTATATACAATATGAAAGTAAAATCGTTACTAAATTTCAAGATTATTACGAAAAATGGAAGTTTTAAAATAAACGGATAAATTAGATTACCGAGATTAGTGTTCAGATTTTATAGAAAAAATAAAATTAAAATACAAACATATGTCTTGCCATTTTGTGGATTTTCTGTCTAAAACATGCTGTCATTGGTAGTGAAAACCGGCTTGCGGGATGCCAAACGGAAAATTAACAGGCCTTAAATACTGCATAGTTGGAACTTGGAAAACGGTTTGGAGTTCAAGAATTATTCGAAGAGATTTGAATGTTTGAAATCTTGGACAATTTTGGAAAACCCATTAATCGTTTCGAGACCAGATATCCATGCGAATACATGAATTATCTGCAACTAAACGAATATATTTGGATAAGTTGGCATCGGGGGAAAATACTTAATTAAATTTTTGAATCGCTATTTTGAAACCTGTTCTACACGTGCCTAGTGCGCTGTAGACTTTATTGCAGTGACCTACAAAGTATATATGCCACAAATAAGTGAAGTACAGTACTTTCTATAAGAAATGACGACATATATTAAGTATAATCTCTGGTAATTGATAACTGTCTCAACCATTGTATCCAATTAGGTCAGCCCCTCCTTCTCATAATTAAGTTGCAAATGCATCATTGGAAATCATCAGTGGGTCAAATGTACATAACCCAGACAACCCTTCGAAAGCGTAACGTTAAGGTTTACGGTACTCAACCGTAGGAACTTCTTGATATATAGTATCTCTCTACATAAAAGAAAAGTGCGGGTGTTGGTCAGTAGATATGTCGGTGTTGGTCAGTCAAAAGGCGTATTGGTTAGTATAACATTACCATTTCCCGTTGTACCCATACAGTCCCGTTTGTCATACCTGTATAAAGATTATAGGTACAAGGAGAAATCTCATGTTTGATTGCTAACATTGCCATTTCCCATATAGTCCCATCATGATATTATTAAAGACATTTTTAACATTGCATGTTCCCTTCTACCCCCAGGGTCCCATTCTGTACCCATATCATCCCACATTACTACTTATATACTTGTTCCATTCTTTCTTTCTTTTTTTTTTTTTTGGGGGGGGGATGAGTGCATGGCCTTGTGGGTTAGAGCACTGTTGCATGAGAGCTAGGCGATAGTTGCCGTTATCGCAGCGTTGGTTCGATTCCTGCTTGGAACGAATTACAACTCTATAACTTATTACTGCATACGAGTATCCTCGACGGGTAATGATTGCGAGCGTTCAGGACTTGCATCCTTTGAGGTCTTGATATGTATTAAGTTCTCTTCGAATCCCTGCGTGATCATAGGATCCTAGTATTGTCAAAATTTAGAACTTCTTTTTTCAAATATGATAAATCTTCCACTTTTTTAAACAAAAAATTATGATTACCATATAATGAACGTGATCGTAAGTAAATAAAACTAAAATTGAATTTAAAATTGACACGCATGTCAGCACCTTTCAGGAGATTACATTTTAACACAAAGGTAAAAGGTTAAAACTTTTTTTAAAAAAAAAACCCAAGAAGTTTTTAGTTTATGAATTGAAGGATTCACTGGTATTTATACCAAATACACTATTTTATCCACAACATACCGCAAAGATTTAATTTTATTAATTAGTTTTTCTATAAATAGCCATAAAATACAAGTAAGACAGTTGTAATGATATTAGTTTTACACAGTACAATATGTGTTGTGAGTTATATATGATATAGGCAAATAGCTTTTTGGAATACCAATAAAATCACAACAACTGTCTGGTAGAATACCATTTTTTTCAATATCTGAGGACCTAAAATTAAAAACAATGAGAATATGTCATTCCATTTTTCACTTTATAATAATACACTCATTTTTAAGTTACGCCTAATTTTAATAAATACGTACCCTATAAATATTATTGACTCCCTAGATGAAAATTAAAGTTAAAGATCAACAAATGTTAAAATTATAAACATGTGTGATGATGCGGTTTTAGTTATCGTGACGAAAAAAAGTAAAGAAATTGGTATTTGATGTTCATTTATTTCTGTTTGTTAATTTATTCGAAAAACATTTCCCGCGCATACTTCTTTATATCAACGGGTAGGCCGAGCCAACTTGATATCCGGACTTGTGGGCAATATCCCATGTTTGAATGGATACTGGCTGGTTTTCCAGAGTAAATTTACATTGACTGTCGGGATGAACCAGACTACATATGGTATACACCGCCAGGTCGAACTCTGGACTCGTGCCCAGAAAGAAAGATGACTTGGTTTTCTTAATTCCGTGCCAGGAGAATGCTGTTGCGATCATGCGAGGCTGACAATAAAAGTTTGTATTGATATAATATGCATCCAGGAATTGAAAAGTAAAATAGAATTTTCAAAAAATAAATATTGTAATTCTATCCTTTCGTTCAAAGTAAGGGAAGTAAAAATTCCAGTTAAGTGTTGAAGAGTGATCTACATAAATTGGTATTATGTAATAGTTCCTACATGTGAGCTATATTCTTACATTGGTATAAAGCATCACCATCTGGATGTTTTCACTAGTAGATCCATATTACAATTAAAAATGAAAAATAGCGCATCATGACTTTTCTTGATACCTGCTCAAGTACCTACCTACCTAACGCACTAATTAACTAACTCACTAAGTGTGTGTGCGTGTGTGTGTGTGTGTGTGTGTGTGTGTGTGTGTGCTATTGCAAATGTTAATTTCCTCATTTCCCGTTCTTTCTTTGCATAATATTTGTATTTTGGACCAGGCTGCTCAAATTATTGCAAGATTTGCAATAAGGTCTAGGTAGGACTACAAACCATTGCCATATCTGATTCATAAATGGACAGAGCGTCACTTGAATTGACTGAGTGATTGATTGGTGATAATGGCACATCAGCACATGAAAGGATTTAGGAGGCAATGGGTGTGAAATACATTGCTCAGAGACACTCCACTGAAGCTGACCCGGGCTGGCTGGGCTGGACAGAATTCGAACCTGCAACCCAATAATTGTAAGTCCCGCACGCAATGCACATCGCCACTGTGGCTTTCGGGTAATTCTGTAAAATGTTTTACATCCGAAAGACAGGACGACCTTCACCCGGAGAAAATTATGCCACAACCTTGCGTTCTTTTGCTGTGATCTGCCTAAACTTTTTCCAGTGAGTCATCGGTTCATATGAACAAACATAAAACCTATGCCACAGATTTGCTTGCTTTTATAAAACAAAAATTTTTTACAGCGGGATCTTGTGTTTACAAATAATCGTCTATATTTTGTTTCTTTGTTTTCTCTTAAATTCAGTCAAAGGTTTGTCATGTTCCTTTGTAATTATGCATTTGGCAAATTTGATAAGCATATCCACAAACTATTCAATTAGTCATGTTTAGGAATTTATGATTACATACTTTAAACACCGCTCCGCTCCTGAGTTTCGTATTTTTGCATAACGTTGAAATTTTTTAAAGAGGGGATTTTACCCACGGGTAATCCTTGTTATAAAAAGAGAAAAGTTTATATTTTAGGGGATGTTAAAAAAAAAACTACAGAAAATTTCTTTATTTTGATATCGGAATGATGTGGTTCATTGGAGTTGATAGTACAATGCTGGGGCTCACTTCTGGTGTGCATCTCCTAGAAAATTGCCTGACTATTGTTACTTCCAGAAATTCAGGGGTGAATGATAACAAAATTAGTCAATAACATTCTATTAGTTTCTTTGGGGGGTTTCTTGTTGTTTTTTTTTGTTGTTGTTGTTTTTTTTTTTTGTTGTTGTTGTTGTTGCTGTTGTTTTGCTTTGTTTTGTTTTGTTTTGGAGATTTTTCCTTGTTTTTTCTGGATTTTTTTTTTGTTGTTGTTGATATTATAATATTTTGTAAGTGCACTTTTAGAGTACAGTAATGCCTACACTGTGAAAATTCGTTTCTGCGTTTAAAGACAGACAAAATTGCTGTAATTTGTACTATTTCAAGTACATTTCTACAGCACATAGGAGCAGATACTTTCATCAGCTGTCTGCTTCAGACAGTATAGTTTTTGTCTGATTGTGATCATGCTTAATGTCAATCCAAGAAGATGAGAAACATGTAAATGAAGGTTAACTTTCTCTTCATTGCTAGAGTTGTAGAGCAAGCAACTTTGCCTTATGCCTGACAGACTTTCAACGGTGTTCCAAAAAAAAAACCGGAGCTTAGATCACAACAAACCTCTTTTCTGGTAACAAAGCTGTCATAAAGAAGATTTCCATTCTTTTCCTCTAGGTAGAGCTGAATCCAACTGTGGAATCCGGAAACGGTGGACGTTCCCTTCAGTTCTCCAACCATGATATGTTCAAAGCCGCTGCTGTCGGTAGGTCCACTACTCGACCGCGGGTACAGGTTAAACCACAGCTCCATCAAGGTATCCCGGAACACGGAATTACTGTTCAGAATATGTCCTGTAGTGCACATTTAAAAAAAGAAGTTTTATTTCAGAGATCAAGCACATAAGTCCATGCTGGATTTCTGCATTTAGTTTAAACTATGTTTATTGCCTAAATCGTTCAGAACATGGTACATAATAATATTCACGGTACTGGGAAACATACGCGTTTAACAAATTCCAAGAAATCTGAATTATTATCTGCATTATATGCTTCTCTCTAACCACTTACAAAAGAAAGAAAAAAGTACAAGTTTAGACTGCCAGTATTTTTATAGCTTTCTTACATAGTTTACATTCAAAAGTAGAATAAATAATAATTCATGCAACCTCAAAAAAGGCGTCACCATTTAACCCATTATATGGATGATCTTGAGACCACACAAAGTCAGTTATGATGTAAATTATAATCAAATATGCTATTAGCTAAAGTTGCATAAACATTACAAAAATAGTATTTTTACAAAAATAAACCAAAGACGAAGAAATTATTTCAAATGTCCATATACAGTTAACCTCATAAAAGAGTACGACGGTCGACAACGGGATTAGAGATGCAAAATTTTAATAAAGCGAAATATATACAAAGCAAAAGTGAGCACAATCCACATTCTTACTAAACTGTTGATTCGTATGATACGAAAATGTAATAAGTGTACTTAAGTAAATTTCCTTCATTTTAAAGCAATACAGATGTTTTTGCGTGATGAATTAAAGGGATGTTTTAGTAATTTATACCCGGCAGCAAACCTTTTTTTCTTCCTTTTTTTCCCCCTAAATTTTAACCATTTAGAATAATAAAACATTATCCCACACCAAAAATGATTCTCTCTCTGCCATATACGTTTGCCAGGTTTCAAAATAACTGAAAGCACAATTCCTACCTAGACCATTGAATTATTATTGCCAGTACTTTTTCAGTTTGTATATTGTTATGTGGGTTATATTCTCTCTTTTTTCTATTTCTTATTTGTAACCACGCACCTTTGTCATTAAAATGGTTCAAAAGACACTCGCCATACGAGGGTGTGGTAAAATGCTTCTTTGATCACTGTTACTACTTAGTCATAAATTCGCAGTTTGCTGCCATATTTAAACGTCCACTTTTTTGATCATGCAATGCCAGCCAGCAGCAGCACCTGACAAGGTTTGGGCGCTTTCATCCAAACCCCTGTTCCAATTGTAAACAAAAACAAAAAAGGAAAACAAGTTGGTCATTTTAATTAAAACTAAACATCCAATTTCTACTCAAGCCCATTAGAGAAAAGCATCAATCTGCATCTGATTATCAACTAGATTATCCTAATATAAGCCCCCATCCGTTTGAGTTTGATAGCAGTGATTAATTTATTCCCATTTGTTTATTCCTAACTCTAACATAAATAATCAATTTTTTATTTTTGTAAAATTAAACTCTAACAAAAATAAGGAAGAATGTGTTACCATTATCCTTCAGGAAGGTAAATGTTTTGGACATAACTGATGTAGCGAGTATGGTGTTCATGAAATCGTCGATCTCTGCCAGTTCTGATGTAGTCAGCTGCTCTGTTTGTCCTACCACGATATTGTAGTTATCGAGCAGGCGCATCAAACCTTGGTATGTTGGCTTGTTCAACGCCGTTGTGTTGACATAAGTAAAAAATCTACAATAGGTAAACAATCTTAACACTTCTTCCCTCTACAAATCGTTTAGGCAATCTCATCACTTCTTCCCTCTACACATATTTAGGTCAATCTTAGCACTTCTTCCCTCTACACATAATTAGGTCAATCTTAGAATCTCTTTCTCTGCACATAATTAGGTCAATCTTAGCACTTATTCCTCAACACATAATTAGGTCAATCTTAGCACTTCGCTCCACAACATAGCTAGGTCAATCTTAGCACTTCTTCTCTCTACACACAATTAGGTCAATCTTAGCACTTCTTCTCTCTACACACAATTAGGTCAGTCTTAGTATTTCTTCCCTCTACTACGTTGTTAAACACTTCTTCCCTCTACCACACTGTTAAACACTTCTTCCCTCTACCACACTGTTAAACATTTCTTCCCTCTACCACACTGTTAAACACTTCTTCCCTCTACCACACTGTTAAACACTTCTTCCTTCTACCACACTGTTAAACACTTCTTCACTCTACCACATTGTTAAACACTTCTTCCCTCTAAAACATTGTTAAACACTTCTTCACTCTACCACATTGTTAAACACTTCTTCCCTCTACAACACAGTTATGTCAATCTTAGCACTTCTTCCCTCCACCACATAGTTAGGTCCAACTTAGGACTTCTTACCTCCACCACATAGTTAGGTCAATCTTAGCACTTCTTCCCTCCACCACATAGTTAGGCCAATCTTAGCACTTTTTTCCTCTCCCACATTGTTACACACTCATTCCCTCTCCCACATTATTACACACTCATTCCCTCTACCACATAGTTAGGTCAAACTTAGCACTTCTTCCCTCCACCACATAGTTAGGCCAATCTTAGCACTTCTTTCCTCTCCCACATTGTTACACACTCATTCCCTCAACCACATTGTTAAGCACTTATTTCCTCTACGACATCGTTAAGTCAATCTCAGCATTTCGTTCCTTAACCACATCGTTAAGTCAATATTAGTAATTCTTCCCTCTCCCACATCAATAAGTCAGTCTAAGCACTTCTTCCCTCTACCACATCAATAAGTCAATCTTAGCACTTTTTCCTTCTACAACATCATTTAGTCAATCTTTACACTTCTTCCTTCTATCACATCGTTAAGTTAAATTAAACAATCTTACCACTTCTTCCCACTGCCACATCGTTTATTAAGAGTTAATATTTTATGGTTTCAGTTTTCTACACAGCAGGAAATGGCTGAAGTATTTGATGCAAGCAAGATAGTAGCATCTGTACAAAAACATGAAAGTTATTTATCCAGTTCACGACTGGACGATTTGTAATTATCTTAATACGTACTTGTTGTCAAACAGAAGGAGTACATACACAGGTATTTGAACGCATTACGTATTTTCATATATTTTGTTTTTCTTTTGAGCTTTTAACTAATTGGCTTTTTGGACAGAAAATAAACAATTATCGTTTACTCGGTTGTATGTGACTACTATTACGTTTATCCTCAAATATACTAAATCAGTGGTATCATTTCACATTTCCCACTTTTTTACTTCAAACATTCAGGTCGGCGTAAAAAGGTATATCAGTTACTGTTCTAAAATCGCACTTATGGGCCAGTTAACTTTCAGTGAGGCCATTTATGTCAGTAGCTAGAATTTACAGCAATTTATATGTGCGTACATACAGCAAAGCCATTCAACATCATTCCACTGATTTGCGTGTGTGCAAATGTTTGCAATAATTGTAATGCTTAAAAGAACAAAGCCTGGTGTGATGAAGATTTGCCCATGAAAATGTGTTCGCATGATAGGTCGTTAATATAATGTGCATTTCATATTTATATCGTTATTTACCTTTGTTCGGAATAAACTGTCACAATACGATAAGTGAAATGTCGATTCTAATAGGTTAGAAAATAGAGAATGAGAAAGATAGTTTAAGGTAAGATGGGTGGCTGATTTGAAGTTTAAACATGTTTGTTTCTGAAGTTTCGTAAAATTTCTCTTAAACTGATAAATACATACAATTAAATATTTTATGAAAGAATATAAAATTGCAAGAATAATAATAATCATAACACAACACCAGTTTCGCAAAGACAAAGAAATGGTTTAATCAAGACTTTAACATTTTTAATTTTGTTCAAGATGTTTTTGAATGATGATTGTTTGGTCATAGCATATTCACACAAACGTTCTAATTATTTAACAAGATATATTTGCTTGTGAAGTATATCAGGGATATTTGAAGACACGTTTTATTTTTTTGTTATAGTTATTCAACTATATAGACAACGTTTCATTTTCATATTATAGTTATTCAACTATATAGACAACATTTAATTTTTATGTTATAGTTATTCAACTATATAGACAACGTTTTATTTTCAAGTTTTAATTATTCAACTATATAGAAAACGTTTTATTTTCATGTTGTAATTATTGAACTATATAGACAACGTTTTATTTTCATGTTATACTTATTCAACTATATAGACAACGTTTTATTTTCATGTTATAATTATTCAAGTATATAGACAACATTTTATTTTCATGTTATAGTTATTAAACTATATAGACAACGTTTTATTTTCATGTTATAATTATTCAAATATATAGACAACGTTTTATTTTCATTTTATAGTTATTCAACTATATAGACAACGTTGTATTTTGATGTTATAGTCATTTCAGTATATAGGAAACGTTTTTTCTCAAATGCACCAGATATTAAATTAAAATCCTTACAGGTTCATGTCATTGCCATATATGAAAATTTCTGACATTGTCCTCTAACTCCTACATACGTTTATAATATCACAAATTCAAAACGTAATGTCTTTGACAGTATTTGAATTATTCATGTCCAATTTTTAAAGATTTTTTAAACGAAATTAAAAATTGAATAAACATAAGTCTCTTAAAGTAATTATTGCTCATTCTATCAAATGAGATGCATTCTCCTTTCCAAGACCTAAACAAACTAGGTACTTTTATATGTGTATCTCTTCTGTATACAGATACATTTGGAAATAAAGGTACGTGTATACAATTTATATAATTAGTCACCCTTCTTACCTCAAAGGGGTTTCGAATACGATAACAGTGGCACACTGTTCCTACACGCTAACAACTGAGCTATTCAGAAAACGACATATACCGCTGTGAGTTTGGTGCATGGGCATTAAAATACTATAAGCTTGAAATAGTATTTTACATTTTAGTGAAAAAGTAACTTTTACAAAGAGGGCACCGCATAGTACCTTCGTAATCTATCGCTAAAATGATAGAGTTTTATTACAAAACTCTTTGGATAATAAAGTGAAAAGATACTCTAGTGTACTTTATTTTAATATTTGTTAAATTCGGGACACCCACCACACTCACACGCTTACACACACACACACACTGAGTTTCAAAAATTAAACGAAATTAAAGTGATTTAATTTATGCTTTTCAAATGTTCTAAGGTAATAAATGCAAAATATCTCAACAGACTGTGTCTACTTGACAAATATTTTTGTTCTTAAAAAACAAACTCTTTGGGGACAAATACCAATTAAGTTCAGAATTGTCCTCTGGTACTGACACATATGATCATTAGATTATAAAAAAACAAACAAACACACACACAAACAAGCAAACATACAAACAATCAAACACACACATACACACAAACAAACAAACAAGCAAATGGGGCAAAAAGTAAACTGCGCAATAGTAAAGGTAAAACAAAGTATCTCACGACTTCAAGCTTTAAGTTAAAGTACTTTTATGCCATACTATGCAACAGGGTTTGCTTTATAAATGTAAAGTTGGAACAAAAACAAGAATGTATTTATGCTAAGAGATCTAGAGACAAACGTAAATGCTCTCAGACTGAGTCACTCTAACTACTGTCAATAATAGATTTGATTGTTGTCATACTGTAAACTAAGCATAATAATGACAAAGTATGATTGCAAATGTCCTTCCATCTTGTATCATATACTTTTACCCGAATACGTTTATCAAATTTAGTCTTCTCGCTAAAGTAGCAATTTTTGTTTCTGCTTGTCAGAAATTTTGGGATATACAGTTTGTATGCAAGTGTATTTGCTTATGTTGCACACAATCATTAAAAAAATTTGCGTGTGTAATATATCAACCTGCAACCCATGGTACTGATGATGTAATCTGAATCACATGTGTAATATATTCCCCTGCTACCTGTGGTACTGATGGTGTAATCTGAGTCACGTGTATAATATATTCACCTGCAAACAATGGTACTGATGGTGTAATCTGAGTAACATGTGTAATATATTCCCCTGCTACCTGTGGTACTGATGGTGTAATCTGAGTCACGCGTGTAATATATTCACCTGCTGCCCGTGGTACTGATAGTGTAATCTGAGTCACGCAGACGATTGGTGTCACTGTTCCATAGATCTTGCATCACTGCACTCAGGGGATCCACTGTTGTCTGACCTTGATTAAAGTAAAATAAGTAAATCATGTGAAGTAAAAATATTGCCGTTTGTTTGTTTTGTGGGAGAATTTTACGCGGAATAGATTTATTGTATGCTGTATATACCAACATATCTTACACTATTCTAATGGATAACTTACAATACTCTAATTGTCGTATTCAAGAAAACAAGATAAATTCTGAAAATATATTCAATGTCACAGCTTGTTACTATGATACACGAGTTACAGGGACTAATCTTCGGAGACAATACATTTTCAGTAAGAGAAAAAATAATATAATTGGACCGACGCTGATTTTTCAATATTATATTTCTATTTCTGCACAAAAAATAAGGGTTCGTTAAATTTCTTCATTGTCTTTCTATATTACGCTACCTTCCAGTGCATCTTCTGAACGTAAGCAAAAAAGTGTCATGAGATAAAGAGGTATAAACGATAATGACAAAATTGCTTCTCTGATTCTTATATTGAATGGTTCGTCTGTTTACTATACCTTGACACAGTGACTGGTAGTCACTACAGCAGTCTCCGTACGTTATGCAAGGCGCATTGCACTGGCAGGGTTTGGTGCTATCGTGAGTCAGACCGCATCGCCCAGAGCATGTCGCTTAGAATAAAAGATTTCAGCTGTTTGCATTTTAAAGCGACAAAATATGGTTAGAGATGGCTGATAATGTTTACTCTAAAAATATGAAATTACTTATTTAGTATCTAAACTCAATATCTAATTATCTTTTAATGTTTTTAAACCAAGGTCCTATTATTTTACAAAGTTTCCTCTATCATGGAAATGTTGTTTTTATTTGGCTATTATTGTTAGAAATGTACAGTAACAGCCAAAAACTAAACAGAGATTTCCAAGACAGGGGAATCTCAATCCTGGATGTGAATGCACAAGACGAACATGTGAATGTAAGTGTATATTTTATGGATTAAATGCGGATGAACATGTGGATGTACGTGTGTATTTTATGGATTACATGCGACAGATTACAAGATGAACATGTGGATGTACATGTATGTTCTATGGATTAAATGCGACAGATTACACGATGAACATGTGGATGTACATGTATATTTTATGGATTAAATGCTACAGATTACAAGATAAATATGTGGATGTACATGTATATTTTATGGATTAAATGCTACAGATTACAAGATGAACATGTGGATGTACATGTATATTTTATGGATTAAATGCTACAGATTACAAGATGAATATGTGGATTTACATGTATTATTATTATTCCTTATTTTCCTTATTTTTACTCTCCACGTTGTAACAGAAACTTATTATCCTAGCATAGCATTATGACAATAAGAATAAAATAAAATAACATAAAATACTTTCATCAGATCTCGAGGCTAGAAGGACTGTCATGCCATTGCAATTTGATAGATTTCTTTCTTTATAAAACATATATACTCGTTTAGACTACAAAAAATTGCTATTATGGACTAGGGTTTTAAGTGTAACTTACCTCCCAGGCACAGAGCATCATAATCCCCACAGCAGTCACTGTAGCGCACACATGCGGAGTTACACTGACAGTTATAGGCCGGGTTTACACCTAGACCGCATCTCCCGGTGCATGTATCTAGAAATATTTGTTTGTATTACGATACACGTAGCTCCTAATGATTTATTTCAGTCTCGATGACTCAACGTTGTCGCAAGAAATTACATATTATGAAGGACATATTAATAGGAAACTGGATCATCGTCATTAATTGTTGATTTTTTAAAATATTTGTTTTCATTTTGATAAATAGCTGTAGTCTGCTGTTGCGCCTTAGCAAATGTTATCCAAAGAAATGTGTAAATGTCATTCGGTGTTGTGCGGTTAATTTTGTCCATAACTATATTCGTTATCATCAAAGCATATAGAACGATCCTTATCCCACCTCCACCAATAATAATAATAATAATAATAATAATAATAATAATTGTTTGAGAATCGAAACAAATACTCTTCAGAGATCTCGTAATTCTTGTAAAATCATTGAAATTATTCAAAGTATGTTTTGTCAAGAGACTTACTACAATATAGTATAAACAAGGTTAAACAGTAAGACATATTCAAACATACATTTGGCCGGTATCACAGTAAAATTGCAACTGAATGACAGCTGTTTAGTAGGAATGATGAAGTATATAATTGCCACGTGCCTACTGATATGCATCACTTACATAAATTTTATCTTCGAATATATGCTTGTAAATGTATGTTTATGCGAGTATTACACAAATTAAACGACAGTGATGTAGCTGTAAATAGAAATGAATTATATCTTCTAATAATTTAATTGTGTTCTGACAAGACAAAAAAAAATTTCCTTACCAGACAGCCCCTCCCTAAACAGACTGTATAGAATGAACACCAGAGAGAGAGGTGCACGCAGATCCATTCTTCGTCTGTCGGTAGAAGTAGAGTCAGCATTTTCCACGTGTGCTTCATCCTTTTATAGGGCAATTTTCATCTTATTCAATACTCATATTTATTGCTTAATTATTACCTTGTTTATTGCTTAAATATTACCTTGTTTATTGCCTCTTAGTCTTAATTGGTAGAAACTTCCATATGATTATAACTCTTGAGAAGCATTTGGTATGGTGTAAATTATTCCCAGAAGGTGTGTTTATATACGAGCAAAATTTCGTCAAAATGACCAATTTAAATAAGTTAAAATATTCTGTCTATCTGCTTACCATCTCATTAATATATCCTTACTTTGTTACGTGGTCACTTTATTATATTTTACATACATACATACATACATACATACATACATACATACATACATACATACATACATACATACATACATACATACATACATACATACATACATACATACATACATACATACATACACGTTGTTGTTCGTCCTTCGAGTTCGAAGACGACCATGAAATCACTAACTAGTTTTGTTTCTGTGAGTACTTGAGTGGCTGATCAGGACAATTTGTGCTCTGAACTGTCTGTGACACACTTGACAGGAGATGACACTTGGGTTTGCTTGCTTCTGAGATTTACGCTGCTCACGCTTCTGCACTGCCTCTGCAGTTCTCCACCGTTCAAAATCTGTAGCTCCAGTATGGATGAGACTCCACCAGGTGGAGCGATGCTGTTTGAGATCTTCCCAACACTCAGGGCCAATGTTGAAGTGTTTCAATGCTGACTTGAGGGCATCTTTGAAGCACTTCTTCTGACGACCCTGAGATCGCTTTCCCTGCTTCAGCTCGCCGTAGAAGATCTTCTTTGGTAGTCGCCCTTCTGACATTCTGGTGACGTCGCCTGCCCATCTCAACTGTGATTTTATCAGCATAGTCTGGATGCTTGGAATGCCTGCCAGTGTGAGAACCTCAGTGTCTGGGACCCTGTCCTGCCGTCTTATTATAACCAGTTTCCTTAGGCAGCCCATGTGAAAATAGTTCAACTTCTTGGCATGGCGTCTGTACACCGTCCAGGTTTCGCAAGCATAGAGCAGGGTCAGCAACACATACATACATACATACATACATTGAAATATGATTGTACATTTATATTTTGTTTATGCAGCGTCCATAGTTACTAACACCATATCTACTAATGTCTATGGTTATTATAGTGACTTCTATTACTACCGCTACTGCCACAATCAATAACAACACTACCAATAGCATCGCTATTCTAAAACTCCCGAGGCGATAATACTAAATTGAGACCAATCCATTGAAAATCGAATGAAGAATATGTTTGCAATTGTCCCTGATAGCATTAATCTTTTCCACGTGTCTGTCTCTAAATAATCGCAACAAGGTCTTAAATTTATGATCCTCTAAGCGCAGGATGGAGTATCATACATACAGGTCAACAGATGTCATTCGTGGATTGTAGGCTCGTCAAGGGCTGAGAAGTACACACGCTGGTCGTATTTAAAAACACTTAATTACTCCACTGAAATTTCGCTTTTGATCTCTTCAGAAATCTCGGACTGGCTGATCTGTCAGTCTGCCCTAAGGGAGAAGGGCCGCGGGGTTTTAGGTAATATTATATGGAAGGGCCGTAACAGGACCCCATGATGGTGAATCGCCTGATCTAAGGACAGATCCAATTTTTTGGGCCCAGTTGGACTCTGCCCTTCAGGTCATAAGTAATACAAAATATTACATAAGCTTTATCTTGATATGTCGATTCATCATTTTGTCATCAAGTGAGAAGATATTAGAATTTTCTTATTAAATGATGGATATGTTCTAAAATGCACTTCATTATGTACTTCTGCAAGTCGAATTTGGAGGCGACTATACTTTTTAAAAGCTATTTTTAAATATATCGCTAACGATAGTATCCGCGAAAAAAATATTCTTGCGAGAATTATAAAAAAAACAAGGTATAAATTGTGAACTGAATCATATGAAACCCATGGAGAGGTACCAAAATGATTTTTACTAGTCGAAATTTTTGTTTTACAGGATGTGTGTGTGTGTGTGTGTGTGTGTGCAAGGTTCTCATTTCCGATTACCTAATTACCTTCCTTGACAATGCGCTTTTCATTATTTCGGATAAACTTTTGTGGCTATCGGACATCCCTTTGTTTTGGACCTGTGTAGGATTGTAAGTAGATAGAAATTATTTTTGACGCTGATTTGTAGCAGCAGATGTCAGTAACACTTGAACAGTTTTACTGCTATGCTTTATCCTTGAACTGTTTACCGGGAGTGTTTTTCGTGGAAAGAAATTGTAATAAAGCAATGTTAATGAACCCATGTGTCTCTATAATGATTTGTGATATATATATATATATATATATATATATATATATATATATATATATATATATATATATATATATATATATATATATATATATATATACAGTGAAACCCCTAAAAAAAATCGGTTTTGAGACGATTTCTGTTTACTGAAGTTTTCGCCGATGTAAAGCAAACTATGTTCTTTTCTAAGCGTTTATGTGACGAACGAGAGAGAGAGAGAGAGAGAGAGAGAGAGAGAGAGAGAGAGAGAGAGATTATTCATATTATAGGGCATGAGATTGGAATCCTTTTGGTCCTAGCTTGGCTAAACTATTGCCACACAAGATCATTGAGTTGTCAAATTTGCAGGCATTGTTGAAATGACGCTTGTTTGCATCAGTGTTGTTTTCAACATTTATTCTTGTAGAATACCATTTACTTTAAAATATCTGGTACAGTAGATATTCCTATGCCTAATTTTTCCACTAGTTTCTTCAATGTAGCGTTTGGCACACAATCATCATTGATCACATTAATTGTATCCTGTT
Source organism: Margaritifera margaritifera (assembly GCA_029931535.1). Taxonomy (NCBI): domain Eukaryota; kingdom Metazoa; phylum Mollusca; class Bivalvia; order Unionida; family Margaritiferidae; genus Margaritifera; species Margaritifera margaritifera. Next base: position 4,088,959 of record JAQPZY010001681.1, read on the forward strand.
AGGAACCGCATGTGCAAGGATGGGGTCTGGAATGATATCACGATATTCTTTTTTTCTTTCATTTAAATTACAGTTTTTAAAGTAACTTTACCTTTCCTCTGCATTGCTTGTTTACACGGATTATGTAGTTAACTACCTTGTTGTATGTATCTATCTTGTCTCGCCCGTTTGTATAGAGTAACAGATTTCCATTATAGTTCCCGGATTCAGTGTTTATGATATAAATTACAGAATTTCTCAGATGGTCGGTTTTTATACATTGCAAATGCTTTTCTTTGAAGAAAGTCCCCTTCCACACAGTGGGCAGGGCGTTATGTGGCTTATCACATGCCTTGTATATGCAAACTCACCCGTTAACCATGCATTGTGCAAGTATGTAAAGATCACAGATTGTTTATTTGTTCTACTTATTCCTGATCACATTTCCTCTATCTTATTCCATTTTAGATGTATGTTTTCTAGCTTTGTTTTATTCAAGTGCGTTTTTCAAATACAAGCTCTTTCAGGAGAAGACGCAGAAAGTGTCATCGATATATATTTTCTTAGCAGTATCATAAGAACATTATACATGAAATATAATAGATAGTAATGCATGCAGTAAATGATGAAATCGAGATGACATGAACATAACAGTGAATGTAAGAATAAACAAATAATGATAAGTAATAACGAATTAATTAAATCAGGTAATTGTATATAATTTAAATACCATTCGTCATATTATTACGTTCAATTAGTACTCTATGAATATAATTTCCCAGATTTCTAACCTCAGTAGATTTCGTGGAATTTGTACTTTAATGCGTTTCAACATACTCGGGCCTTTCCAAAAATATAAGGTTTTATATATTTCTTTCTTAGCGGCAAATAACACTGGCGTTCTAATCAAAGTGATTGTCATCTTCCAGCACGTTGCAAAAAATACAAGTTCATTAATCTAGTGGGGTACATTGTGGTCTCTTCCATGTCCCTGGTTCAATATGTAAGGTATGGACAGACATCCTTATTTTTGAAAAAGATCTTCTAAATTTTGACCCTGTTACTATATACAAATACAACTTATAGCTAAAATGTGATGACAAATTTCTATATAATCTAGCCCTTGATGATTCTCAGATCCTAGATTGCAATTTTAGATAAACTGGTCAGCTAGCCGTTGTTTGACCAAAGACAAGAAGACCTTTACTTTCCCAACAGCTTGATTATTCACCACTTCCCCCAGACCAAGACTATTTAATAAATCCGGACTGACGATGCCCATGTTTTCTTTCCAGGACGGTTTTCTATGTCAGTAAGCATTAGGTTATATATAACAGATATATATTTTCTATTATTGGAGAAGAGAAGCTTAGTACAGTATTTCAGAATGCGGTAATATTTATTAATCTGAAACGGTGTCCTCCCTAAATCATCATATACAAAATCATTTTGGGTAGATTTTTTTTAACCCCAAGAAGATTTTTTTCAAAGTCTAAGTGGAACCGTTCAACAGAATTTCCTTCAATAAATCCCTATACTTCTGATCCATAATTAAGAATTGGTGAAACTAATGTGTCACAAATTTCACATTTAACCTTTGGGGGCACATTTCCAAACTTATAAATATGTATCCATTGCAGATAATGCCTTTGAAGCTTGTACGCCTAAAATTTATTCAGCAAGTGTTAAAGAACCCCCTGTTGTAACAACAACTGCAATAAATACAAATTTATTTACAACATCTAAGTCTAAACCTTTATAGAAGAATAAATACGTATCTGATATTCTTCCTCCCTTTCGAAAACCATAATTTTTGTTTTGTTTGTATTAACTTTAAGGCGCCACCTGTCACGATATGTACTAGGAGCACATATGCCCTTTTACAGACCCTATTTTGACTCAGAAAATATAACTAAACCATCTGCTTATAAAATCATAAATAGTTGTGGTATACCTATGTCAGCACCATGAACACCACTGTTAATAAATTCTTCTTCAATGTCAATAATAAACATGGAAACGACGAAGAACCAAGAACATTCCCCTTGATGCACGCCAGTTACACGTGAAAATTCTTTCGACAGGGTCTGATATAATCTCACTCTATTTTTGACTTTTTCATACATTGAATGTACAATATTAAATATTTTACCTCTTATTCCTAACTTAAGTAATTTATACCATAAAATATCCCTTATGATATAATCAAACCTTTTAGCAAAACCAACAAAAGTGCAAAACAATTTTTACCTGAATTAATATACCGAGTTATCAATCCATGTAATGAAAAAATGTTATCAGTTGTGAACATCTTTTACCTTAAACCAGACTGAGCTTCGACAAATACCTGGTGATCCTCAGCCCAATGAACAAGTGTATTATTTAAAATCCTAGTAAACAACTTATCCATGACACTCAAAAGGGTGAAACCTCTGTAATTTTCTACGTTATTTACAGAACCTTTCTTATGAATAGGTATAACAATACCCTCAGACCAATCTCTGGGAAGCAACCAGTATTGAAAATGACATTAAAAACGTTGATTATCAGGGCCGCTGCTTTTACCATTCTTTAACTCTTTCATCGCTCTTTTCCATTTTCCTATCGAATCACTCTGTAAATAGTCATAATATAAATCTAGTTCTTCATCATCTGCACTAAAAAGTGGGTCATCTGTCATACTCAGACATTTCAAAAAAAGCTTCAAATTCATTTATTGATATAGCAGACATTTGTTTAGTAACACATCTCCTCAAAAGTTACCAATATTTCTGAACATTCCCCTTATGAGCTTCTAGTAGTTTATTCGTTCGACGATCTATAAATCTTCCCCGACATTTTTTAACATGTGCCTTATAGAATGAGCGCATCTAGACCAAACGTTTTCTATTTTCTTCTGACTATTTTTTTCTGTGTACACTTCGACATTTATAAACTTTTTTTCGTTTAGTTTTATATTCAACATCAAACCAAGATGGACTCGAAATAGAAATATCTATGCTTATTAACATGTCCAGGCATTTGGGGAATTGGAAGTAGACCATTTGCTACGGAACTAATTACATCTGAGAATTCCGTAATCGATTCATTATTAGTTTTATGATTTACATTAATGTTAGACTTTTTTCAGTATTTCATCGAAATTCTGTCTGACAGGTATAGAGCTTCATTTATAAATACATTCATCAATTACGTCAGACGTTTACGTTTACTATTATATGTAATGTTTTCTTACAGAGCTCTAAAAGTGCTTGACTCCATGCATTTACTTGACCATGGTCCCGTTATTCTCGGGGACTGAAATGATCGGGCATGCAGTCGTGGTAATAGGAACCTAATAGGATTCCTGTAAAATTGTTATCGTCTGCTACAAAATCAAGCATTGTGTTAGTCCTAGTGTTGAAGTCCTCGCATAATAAACTCCAGCCATGACTTTTTATCATCACGTGATCATACAGTCATAAAAATCCATTGATATCAATCATGTCTTGACGAATTGAGCCTTCGGGAAGAACGTAATATATATATATATATATATATATATATATATATATATATATATATATATACATATATATATGTATATTTACAAACACACATATATATATATATGTGTATATATATATATATATATATATATATATATATATATATATATATATATATATATATATATATACGTAGACACACAGACATGTTACTGACGCATATGAATTGAATCCAAACAAGAAATGACTGATAAATAATATCCTACTATCAAATTAGTCGTAAAATCTGGAGAAAGACTTTGTTCTTATATTACGCATGCAGGGCGCCAATAAAACGTACACTTACACACCCAAAAGAAAACAAACGAGACAAAGAAGGTAATGACAACTCGATTGACAGGGAGAGATGTAGATAGATCGACAGATTGATAGATAGAAAAATTGATTGATTGCATGATAGATACATCGATAAATGTATATCAGCTATCGGTACCACCAGTAGCTGATGGACCTGCGATCCAGCAGGGGTAGGGGTTGGAGTGTTTCTCAAACGGGATTCGATCCAGTGCCTCAACGGTATATTTTATATTGGGACCATGGTCTGACAGGTACTTTTCTTCACTGCATGTAATTTAGAATTTTCCCGTACATGGCAGTGAATAAATGTTTGCATTAAAAACGGAGAAGCTTCTTAGACAGACGTATTCTTATAATACTTTCTCGAGACATTTTCACTGTATGGTCAATTCTCAGTCTTGGCATTTCTGGAGCGGCTGCGTCAGGCACGGCCGTCTAGAATAACTGCAACTAGTGTCTCGGGTAGTACTGCACTGAAAAGGTGAATATAATGAAGACATTTCGATATCGAATACTGAGGGTGTTCAGTTTACATGTTGCAGATACAAAGAAGTGGGTGACGATAAAGTTACTTTAAATTCACTGCAAGATTTACCTGTGATGAATGAGGAGACTAAGGGAAATAATCGGAAGTAGTTAGGTTCCTATTACCACGGCATAGAGCATTTCCAAGAACAGCTGAATCTATTTATTGACCTCCATACCTCTCTCCCTCCGTCGCTCTCTCTCTCTCTATCCATCCCTCCTCTCTCTCTCTCTCTGTTTCACACACACATAGACAGACACACTTGAGTTTCCTATCGAATGATTTGGATTTAAATCATAATTTTATCTGTTCCCCCTTTTAAGATACCTCTCAAATATTTGCCGTATTCAAATAGATTACGTGAAAAAGAAAGCTATGTGACTTTAGTTTCTGAACCTTGCATAAGTTTACATGTGTTATGAGAAAAATTTCTATCCTATGTTTGCTGATTTCATAAAAAGAGAACCGATAGCTGCTAAAAATCTTTAGCGTGGCGAGTAACAATGTAACGGTACATGACCTTTTTAGCGTGATTCCAATATTAGTTAGTTTGCTTCAATGTTAGCCCTAAAACAGGAGTCTACGAAAACAATTCAGTGCTGTCCTTCCTTCAAAAAGTAGCAATTTTGTTAGCCCCACTCTTTGCTTTTAAAATTTACAAGTGCACTAAATATATCGCCTAGGTAACATTTTGACGCCTCGTACGATGTAAAAGATACACTGAATATAGCGCCTAGATACAATTTTCAAAGTCGCGTACGATGTCAAAAAGTACACAGCCCTTGGTTGACAGAATATAGGGTATGCGTTTTAACATATTTAAAAAATATTGCATGCCGTGTTCACTGACCGAATTTTAGTCTTAAATTCAGTACATTTGAAATCATACTGTGTTCATTAGACAATAAATAGAGATTTAACACAGTTTTTTTCCAAAATTGATGAATGAAAAAAAAATATGGCAATGAATATTTCTAACATAGGATTTATCCTGTTTTGTATGTCTTGCTTCAAATATTCGTTGACTCTCTCCCTCCCTCTCTCTCTCTTGCTCTCTCTCTCTCTCTCTCTCTCTCTCTCTCTCTTCTGATAAACCTATGACATCCTATTCGTTTCTTTTAGAAAGCAGACGACCTCTCATTTCTCTCCAAACACAAGCAACACTGTTAAAAATCAGACAGACTCACCACACATGATAAACCTATGACGTCATACCACATTTCTGTTCAAGTGTAGACCGTCACCTATTGCTACACTGTTACAAACCATACCCCTGGTTCTCAGATACTTATCAATGAAAAATTTTGTCAATGAAAGTTTCTAACTTAGGATTTACCCTTGTCTTTAGAAACTGATACAAATAGGGTACTCTAATGTTAATTTCTCGTTGTCCTATAATACGTTAAAAATGGTGTCCTACTTACATTTCTTATTACATTCCATAATAATAATAATTATAATATTAATAATAATAACTTTGTATCGTTCGTTGAGTATGACCCTCGGCAAGGCTCACTATTAAATAAACAGGGTATTGGATAGTAGATAACTGGACTTTAACTATCTCTCTTTCTCTCTGTGTTTCACATACACAAACACAGAGACAGACGCAAGCACACACACACACACACATACACACACCCTCTTCTTTTAAAGTGTGTGTTAGTTTTATTTAGAAGGGCTTTATATGGTCTGTAGCCTGTTGAATAAGGTTTACTCTATAGGGATGTAGTGGAGATACTGAAGAAGGTAGAGTAGGTATATTATAAAGGGAGGTAAGTAAGGGGTCTTATAGAAGGGGCTAGATGTTTTGTACTTAATTTATAAGAGGGATAATAAAGCGGTATTTGAGGTTAGTGATGTTAGTTTTATTTAGAAGGGATAGATAACTGTTTGGTGGATAGTAGGTCCTTGTTTGTTGGATAGTAGATTTTTGGTTAGTGGATAGTAGATAACTAGTTGTTGGATAGTAGATAACTGGTTGTTGGAAGTAGATCACTGGTTGTTGGATGGTAGATATCTGGTTGTTGGATAGCATATCCCTGGCTGGTGGATAGTAAATCCCTGGGTGATGCATAGTAAATAACTGGTTGGTGAATTGTAGATAACTGGGCTTTGATAGTAAATAACTGAGAGTGTGTGCATATTTCATCCCGTCCGTTTACATCCTACCCCCTCTTGTGTGATAGTACGTTTGTTTGTATGTAAGTATACCGCGTGTATCAACACTACCACCCTTTTCTTTAGATAGTAGGGGTGTGTGTTTGAATTGTAATCAAAAACAGTTGCTGGATAATAGAGGTGTGTGTTTGGATAGTAATAAAAAAGGGTTGATGGATAGCAGGGGTGTGTGTTAGGGTTGTAATAAAACAAATGGTTGTTGGATAGTAGGGGTGTTTGTTTGGATTGTAATCCATAAACGTTTGCTTGGATGCTAGATTATACGGGGTGCTGGATAGTAGGGGTGCCTGGGTGCTGGATAATAGATAACTAGATGGTGGATAGTAGATAATTGGTTACAGAAGCGTTAGATGTTTTTTTTAAAGTTAATTTATAAGAGAAATCATAGAGCGCTGTGGGGGTTAGGGACATTAGTTTTATTTAGAAGGGATAGATAACTGATTGGTGGATAGTAAATAAATGTTAGCTGGATAGTGGGCAACTTGGTGTTGGATAGTAGATAATTGGTTAGTGGAAAGTATATAACGGGGTGCTGGATATTAACAACTAGGTGGTGGATGGTATATAATTAACTATTGATATGTAAGGATTATGAGGATGGTATTGTTTTTTTTTTTAACAGAAGCGTGGGTAGTGCTGGAAATATTATTGATTGGGATAGAGATTTTAGCCTGATATAGAGCTTAGGGTTAGTGTTATGGTTGTTAGTATTATTTAGAAGATATTTAAATTCTATTGTATATCCCATATTTTAGATCTTAGCCTGTTCTTGTTATAGACAACAACTAAAAATAAACCCTACACGTGATAAACCTGAAGACGTTACAGCTTATATCATCCATACAGACGACCGTCATTGTTCAGGACCTGTGTTAAGATACACAATTTCAATGAATGTCTGTCTCATGTTAATTTTCTGTCTGTTCCCACACAATTTCGACCCTTTGTCGCTATAAACTTTTGACCATTAATTTTACCATGTTAATTTCCCGTTTGTCCCTATAAACGTTCGAACCTATTTAACACATGCCTCCTCTACAACATTTCATTTAGAGAGTAAACCAAACTCGCATTTCTCTTCCAAACACACGCAACACTGTTACAAGACAGACAGACTTACCTGACGTCATACGACCTTTCTGTTCGAGTGCAGACCGTCGCCTCATGTTTCACTGTTACAAAACATACCTTTCAAGTTGGCACCTATGTTAAATTCCCGTAGAACCCCGTACATTTTTGACCCTATTTAACACAGGACCCCGGTAGACACCTAAAGTGCAAGGCTCTACTACTGAGATTTAAAGACATAGAAGATATGATTGAAACGTGAGAAAACATTTTTGCAAAGACTAGTGTTAAACTATCTGAGCGCTTTTGGGATCATGCACATGCTCGCCTAAAACATGTGTATACAAAAGATATTCCGCATTTGTAATAACTACAAAATTATTTCTGTTACCCCGAATTTCATTACTCTTCGGCAGATGGATCCCAGTTGTGGGAAAATGAAAAGAAATTCAAATATTGAGTTATCCCTAACACCAAACGTCCCCCTCGATAAGATATTTTGTCCGGGATGTTAAATACGGAAACAGGAGAATAAAACTGTCCTCTCAGAGCATCACATATCGAAAAAGTTAACTGGTGTGTACCTTTTGAGCATTTCAATGTGCGCACTTTCTATACACTGTGATAATAGAAATTATACAAGAACAAGATCTGAAAATAAGAGTTTATATTAACGCCTACATCTCTCTCTCTCTCTCTCTCTCTCTCTCTCTCTCTCTCTCTCTCACTCTTAGTTGTATATATATGATGTTTACATACGCACATGCTCGCCTAAAACATGTGCATACAAAAGATATTCCGCATTTGTAGAATCAACGCTTACGTGTAGCTCCAAATGAAGTGATTATTACTTTTTACCAAGATTTCCTGTGGCGTTGTGAACTCTGGGACATACAGGTTACCCACAACGTTAAAATGAGATTTTTGAATTTGTTTTTGGTGTTAAATTCGATGGAACCATTGCTCAACCTTAAAATAATTGCACAACTTATGTACAAATTTCTCTCGATATTTAAAGACTCCCGTGAAATGTTAAAACGATTGGCAATGTAAGGAAACATCTTAGTAATTTCAGGATGATTGCTATCATTAAAAGCAGATATTCATACATAAACTTCACGTCACAATCATAGACTCTTGTACGATTTATGTAATAAATGGGATCCATTGTAGGTAAGAGAACATTGACTTGGAACATTAGAACTATGATGGATATTTCATATACAATAATTGATAAAATTGGGATATAAATTCCTCGAGAAAACAATACTTTTCTTAATCTGGATATATAGTGCGAACGCTGATGGTTGTATTATAATTTTTTCACTCTGTCATTTTTAAAAGATGCATGAAAATCAGATGAATAGCACATTCAGAGTGTATCAATACTTTACATGTTGCTACGATGAAGATGTTTCTAAGAAAAATAAAATCATATTTACTTCCTTCTCTGTCAACTTCTTTACTCACTCCATATATTTGTTCTCACTATATATATATTCATTAATGTGGATTTTGTTCATCACAATTAATGTTTGCTATACCATATATAGATAAATAGATAGATCCGCATCTTGATAAAAGTCTGTTTCACCTTAAATTTAAAACAATCCTAATGTAACTTTAATTCTTGACGAGAGAGCGAGACTCCACCCACGTTCATTGTAGACTTCGGAATGGAGATGACAGATAAGTTAACGATTTTTAATCCGAAACCTCTCGTAGGTGTTGAATAAAGTGAGTTGGTATCTTACACAATTGGTAGTCCTTACTTCCTTTTCAAACGTACTTTGAACTTTATAGGAACATGAAAATTTATGATAAAGATCACGTCCTTGTGTCTCTAAAGAACGTGTTTCACAATATAAATTACCCGCCCAATGTTTAGCCATTTGATGAACATCACACAATAAATCTATTTTCTTTCCGACTTCCTGTTCGAACATTTCCCGCCTGAGTAGGCGATCAAAGATGAAAATTGTGATACAATTTAAATCAGTCACAAATTATGTATAAAACCTCCTTGTTTTAAAGCACGTATTACCTACTGGAAGACCTTCGACATGGTATTTACGCGGTATCTAAATAAAAGTCATCGATACAAAGATGTAATAAATACAAATAAACAACACTCCATTATACTTTGGATAAATTTGCGACTTAGTAATGATTCTAAATTTGTTTGGACAAGACACGAGCGAGCTTTGATAAATATACTCGGATGACCACTGATATTTAGAAGCAAAGAGCTGATCCGCAATATGTTCTTAACTAGTTGTCAATTTCACGAGTTTTCCTGGTTCTGTCTGTGTGAAGGCACTTAAACACCGGCTCACTCCATGTGTTTCGCGTTTGATTTTAAAGTGTGGCAGATTGGTTTTGATTTGTTCAGAAAAATGAATTTTTAATTTATTCCTATTCCAACATTTCGTAGAAACCGAGATATTTAAAACAAGAGATGGGGAATTAATTCGCCGGCTATCCATCTATTTACCTACCTACCTATGTGTGTGTGTGTGTGTGTGTGTGTCTGTGTATACATACATACATATATAAATATATACCCCGCCCCAAATCAAAATAAAATAATCGTAACGTATCAGATTTTGGATATTGGCCCTCCCATCATAATTATACTAAGTCCTGACTCATAAAGATGTCTCTCTTACTAATCTTTAATTGTTTCAACTATTTGAAAGAAATATACAATGCATTATTACAATAATAAATATGAATTTTACCTTTTGTCAGACAACGAATATTTTGAATGTTGTTGTAGACGATTGTAACAGCAGCGAAGCGTCTGTTGATGTTGATTTGTGCAGAAGAAACGATTCTGCTGGTTTATATAGTCCACGCCCCATGAAGATAGACTTTAGTCTAAAGGTCAAATAATAGAATGGCGGTGTGGCACTTTTGTCAATTGTGGCATAATGTTTACTTAAAAGGCCATGCTGAATTGACGTCAGTCATCTCGTAGAGTTGAGAAAGAGGTTAATCCAGATATTGTTTGAAGTGTGAACAGCTGTTTCTGAGAATAATTATACAAGGTGGCCAAAACAAGTCTGTTACACGGTCATATGAAAACTGTCAATTAGTAGTGAAATTAGTGTTTTGCAATGGTGCACAAACAAGTTAAGATCAGTCACTTTTTCGTTAAGAGTCAGTGATGATTTAACTTATTGGATGTATTAAACTGAGTCGGATACAGTAATATTATGTGAAAGATAACTTTATGAGAATTCACATGTATTTTATTATTTTTTGAATAGTGGACTAAAATAAATCAGTTGATACAATAATAATAATAATGGTATTCGCGCATTGAACTTGTCCAAAACCAAGTTCGAAACGTGAACCTGCATACAGGGTTCACCTGTTTATAAATACCAGTTTTGGCCTTTTCCCATTTGCGGCTGCAATTGATATGTTTTACTTTAACTATATCAACATTTCCCCATAATACAAAAAGATTAATCTTTAATTGGTGACAAAAGCTATAAATAACTAAAGTGAGTTTTACGCATGGTTTTAAAATACCATAACTGGCGTAGCTTTAACTATTAAAAATAGCTTGTGTCTTAAAGACACAAATCGTCTAGGAGTCAGACTGAAACTATCGGTTAAATTCCTACTGTAGTTTAAATTCCATATTATTGCTTCATCATGCTGCTTTATGTGACGCGTGCGATTTCTGACGTCAACTCTAATGAAAGATTGAAATTACATCAGGCTATGGGAATAAATGTTTCTCGTTCAAATATCATTCTTTTTTGTATGTATCTTTGGAAGAATCTGTTCATTTTGTAAAAGATTATGTAGATAATGTGATGATACATTTAAATAATTTGTAAAGTTTAAACGCATACGTGAACATAAGGCTGAAAAAATCGTGACTTTCAGACTTCGCTTGCGATTACGTTGAAATATGAGTCGCAATGCTCTGATTAAGATCTTAATCTTTAACTTCTACAGGTATGAATGTTTTTCATATGAAACTTTATGTTTCGAGTAGAAGCGCTATGGAGCAAATATTCGTTCAATTCTTAAGTTCCAGAAAATATGACTTCTATAGCAACATCACCTTTTGACAAGTCGTGGAATTATCAGATTTATTACAAATAATTGATATAAGTACTAAAATGTTCATTGATTCCAATTGTAAATGACTGAGTATAGTCAAAACCACACATGTGTACATGTAACAGTTTAAAGACTTTGACAACCAATTATATTTTTTTTACAAAGCGGCCATAATGGAGGTCTATGGGCAATTGATTGTTCAACATTGTTTGGTCAACATTACTGAGTCACCTCTTGCAATAGATCTCCAGTCGTCAAAAGAAAGGCATTCCTTTGTTTAAAATGCTTTTATTTTCCTACAAAATAAGAATAAAGATGTGGGTGGTATTTTACCTCCATATATGGAATGGTGATACTATAAAAAAACTGTAATTACCATATAAATCTCTGGAATTGCTGGAATGGAAACCTATTTATGGTTACATACTGTATTGTATGACTGTGTGATTTGCAGCTGGTGTTTCACAACAAGAAAATAGTTCTTTTGCTCACTTCTGCCTCTTTTATGAGCTATATTTGTAAACCACTGAACAATATTGCCTTATAAATATTTGATCTGCTAAGTTTATCACTGAACAATTTATCCGTCGGGCTTGTTAAAGTAGGAAGAAATCATAAATTGTGACGGATTGATTCCTTGGTCAAAGAGATTTTACAATTGGATTAAAGGATTACTTTGTCTGATAGTATAATCAGTAATCTTAAATTCATCAGAATCTTCGAACTTATAATTGTCAGATCGTAGTTAAATAACGTTTACGTGCACATTCCTTTACAACATAATCCAGGTTTCTCTAAGAGTTTTTTTTTAAAAGCTCAGCCTGTTAAACCAGTTAATAAAGGACAGCCCCGAGAGATCACCACTAACGTGTGACTCATACAAAATACATGTTTTTATTAGTGTAGTGAGACTGATCTTTTTCTATGATCATTCTTGTCTGGAACACAGAAATCTTTTATGCACGGTGTAAATGTAGCTTTCTTGTAACAATAAATGGAGTCGCAACAGGCCTTTACAATGAGATCTATATACATGCAATGGGTTACATGCCTCGATGTGGGAAGAGTTGTGTAACAATCTTTAAAGTACATTTCATGAATGACAACTAATATCGTCAACAGGTCGATTTTCAATAGATACGTTTTACAAAAAGAAAAAGAAAATTTGTTGCATCAAATTAAAATTAGTTTGGGGAGTCAATACAGTGTTGGCATCATTTCTTAAAGAGGACAACGTAAACTGTTGTTCTTTTTATTGCCTACCAGGAACAAATGTGCACAATTTACTGTACAGACATGAATCGTGAATGGAAACAGTAGGAAAATATATGTTAAAAATAGCTGTACAGGTTATTTCCAATATTGCTGAGCCACATTCAATGGTATTAAGATCTGCTGTTGCATTTGAAACATCTACCCATCATACTGCCAGGGCTTCTGAGACGAAACTTGTGCAGGTGTATCAGCCAAATTCCATTGCAATATAATGTTCCTGTTATAACTGTACCAACGTTGCTATATCTGGAAACGAATATGGCTTGGTTTAATACTGAAAGCATACAAAAATACATCATCAAAGTTGAATTTTTGTGATAGTAGACAGGCACTGCTGGCATTCCCCTTTAAAAATTCCTCTTTTCAGTATTTTGAAAACTGCTTAATAGGATTACTTTGTATAAGCGTGTTTTGGGTTATTCCCTTGGGCATGTCGCGTGACACCTGTACAAACAAAAGCTATTATACAATATTGTCATTATACCGTATGCAACCTAGCGCCAATTATTGTAACTCTGCATTCACTGTCTAATGGAAAATGTTAAGCATAATAGGTTCGAGTAGCACGAATGTTTTAGGAGGCGAGCCATTTTTATTACGCCGCGTTTTCTTTAAATGTGATTGAGGCTCCTCTTTAAATGGGACTCAGAGTTGCTGCAGAGAGCTTGGATGAAGATCATATATACATGTTTATAAGAAGTTTCAAGCACGGTTAAATCATTCCTCACTCGCCTCAGTGTAAACTACGGTTGGTGTTTTTTTGTGTGTGTTTTTTTGGTGTTGTGTTCTTTGCTTTTTGTTTTAAATTGTATCCCCAACCCTTTCTTAACGTAGAATTTGACAGTTATTTGACCATGCTGGATTGAAATTACCGAGGGATGTTCAATATGTCGAGATGCATTTAGCTACTACCGGTGTATTCTTTTTTTTCTCGTAGATATTGAAGGTGGATTGCGAAGACAAAATAAGCAAAGACCAATTATAAACTGAATCAAATGTTGAAGCAGTATATCAGTAAATCGTACAAGAGTCCATGATTGTGACGTGAAGTTTATGTATGAATATCTGCTTTTAATGATAGCAATCATCCTGAAATTACAAGGTGTTTCCTTACATTGCCAATCGTTTTAACATTTCACGGGAGTCTCTAAATATCGAGAGAAATTTGTACATAAGTTGTACAATTACTTTGAGGTTGAGCAATGGTTCCATCGAATTGAAGACCAAAAACAAATTCAAAAATCTCATTTTTAACGTTGTGGGTAACCTGTATGTCCCAGAGTTCACAACGTTACAGGAAATCTTGGTAAAAAGTAATAATCACGTTATTTGGGGCTACACGTAAGCGTTGATTCTACAAATGCGGAATATCTTTTGTATGCACATGTTTTAGGCGAGCACGTGCGTATGCAAACATCATATATATACAACTAAGAGTGAGAGAGAGAGAGAGAGAGAGAGAGAGAGAGAGAGAAAGAGAGAGTGAGAGAGAGAGATATGTAGGCGTTAATATAAACTCTAAATTTCAGATCTTGTTCTTGTATAATTTCTATTATCACAGTGTATAGAAAGTGCGCACATTGAAATGCTCAAAAGGTACACACCAGTTAACTTTTTCGATATGTGATGCTCCGAGAGGACAGATTTATTCTCCTGTTTCCGTATGTAACATCCCGGACAAAATATCTTATCGAGGGGGACGTTTGGTGTTAGGGATAACTCAATATTTGAATTTCTTTTCATTTTCCCACAACTGGGATCCATCTGCCGAAGAGTAATGAAATTCGGGGTAGCAGAAATAATATTGTAGTTATTACAAATGCAGAATATCTTTTGTATGCACATATTTTAGGCGAGCATGTGCATGATCCCAAAAGCGCTTAGATAGTTTAACACTAGTCTTTGCAAAAATGTTTTCTCACGTTTCAATCATATCTTCTATGTCTTTAAATCTCAGTAGTAGAGCCTTGCACTTTAGGTGTCTACCAGGGCCCTGTGTTAAATAGGGTCAAAAATGTACGGGGTTCTACGGGAATTTAACATAGGTGCCATCTTGAAAGGTATGTTTTGTAACAGTGAAGCATGAGGCGACGGTCTGCACTTGAACAGAAAGGTCGTATGACGTCAGGTAAGTCTGTCTGTCTTGTAACAGTGTTGCGTGTGTTTGGAAGAGAAATGAGAGTTTGGTTTACTCTCTAAATGAAATGCTGTTGAGGAGGTCTGTGTTAAATAGGTTCAAACGTTTATAGGGACAAACGGGAAATTAACATGGTAAAATTAATGGTCGAAAGTTTATAGAGACAAAGGGTCGAAATTTTGTGGGAACAGACATAAAATTAACATGAGACAGCCATACATTGAAGTAGTGTATCTTAACAGAGGTCCTGAACAATGACGGTCGTCTGTATGGATGATATAAGCTGCAACGTCTTCTTGTTTATCACGTGTAGGGTTTATTTTTAGTTGTGGTCTATAATAAGAACAGGCTAAGATCTAAAAGAAGGGATATACAATAGAATTTAAATATCTTCTAAATAATACTAGCAACCATAACACTAACTCTAAGCTCAATATCAGGCTAAAATCTCTATCCCAATCAATAACATTTCCAGCCCTAACCACGCTCCTTTTTTAAAAAAAAAACAATACCATCCTCATAATCCTTACATATCAATACTTAATTATATACCATCCACCATCTAGTTGTTAATATCCAGCACCCCGTTATATACTTTCCACTAACCACTCACAGTTATATACTATCCACCAATCAGTTATCTATCCCTTCTAAAAAAAACTAATGTCCCTAACCCCCACAGCACTCTATGATTTCTCTTATAAATTAACTTTAAAAAAACCATCTAGCGCTTCTATAACCAATTATCTACTGTCCACCATCTAGTTATCTATTATCCAGCACCCAGGCACCCCTGCTATCAAGCACCCCTTATAATCCAGCACCCAAGCAACTGTTTATTGATTACAATCCAAACACACACCCCTACTATCCAACAACCATTTGTTTTATTGCAACCCTAACACACACCCCTGCTATACATCAACCCGGACTGGATGAAATATGCACACACTCTTAGTTATTTACTATCAAAGCCCAGTTATCTACAATTCACCAACTAGTTTTTTACTATGCATCACCCAGGGATTTACTATCCACCAGCCAGAGATATGCTATCCAACAACCAGATATCTACCATCCAACAACCAGTGATCTACTTCCAACAACCAGTTATCTACTATCCAACAACTAGTGATCTACTATCCACTCACCAAAAATCTACTATCCAACAAACAAGGACCTACTATCCACCAAACAGTTATCTATCCCTTCTAAATAAAACAACATCACTAACCTCAAATACCGCTTTATTATTCCTCTTATAAATTAAGTACAAAACATCTAGCCCCTTCTATAAGACATCTTACTTACCTCCCTTTATAATATACCTACTCTACCTCCTTCAGTATCTCCACTACAGCCCTATAGAGTACAACTTACTCAAAAGGCTACAGACCATATAAAACCCTTCTAAATAAAACTAACAACCCTTAAAACAAGAGGGTGTGTGTATGTTTCTGTGTGTGTATGTGAAACACAGAGAGAAAGAGAGATAGTTAAAGTCCAGTTATCTACTATCCAATACCCTGTTTATTTAATAGTCAGCCTTACCAAGGGTCATACTCAACGTACCATACAAAATTATTATTATTATTATTATTATTATTATTATTATTATGGAATGTAATAAGAAATGTAAGTAGGACACCATTTTTACCGTATTATAGGACAACGAGAAATTAACATTAGAGTACTCTATTTGTATCAGTTTCTAAATACAAGGCTAAATCCTAAGTTAGAAACGTTCAATGACAAAATTTTTCATTGATAAGTATCTGAGAACCAGGGTTATGTTTTGTAACAGTGTAGCAATATGTGACGGTCTACACTTGAACAGAAATGTGGTATGACGTCATAGGTTTATCATGTGTGGTGAGTGTCTGATTTTTAAAAGTGTTGCTTGTGTTTGGAGAGAAATGAGAGGTCGTCTGCTTTCTAACAGAAACGAATAGGATGTCATAGGTTTATCAGAAGAGAGAGAGAGAGAGAGAGAGAGAGACAGAGAGACAGAGAGAGAGAGAGGGAGAGGGAGGGAGAGAATCAACGAATATTTGAAGCAAGACACACAAAACAAGATAAATCCGATGTTAGAAATATTCATTGCCATATTTTTTTTCATTCATCAATTTTGGAAAAAAGGTGTTAAATCTATATTTATTGTTTAATGAACACTGTATGATTTCAAATGTACTGAATTTAAGCCTAAAGCTCGGTCAGTGAACACGGCATGTAATATTTTTTACATATGTTACAACGGATACCCTATATTCTGTCAGCCAAGGGCTGTGTCCTTTTTGACATCGTACGCGACTTTGAAAATTGTATCTAGGCGCTATATTCAGTGTATCTTTTACATCGAAAAATGTTACCTAGGCGATATATTTAGTGCACTTGTAAATTTCAAAAGCAAAGAGTGGGGCTAACAAAATTGCTACTTTTTGAAGCAAGGACAGCACTGAATTATTTTTGTAGACTCCTGTTTTAGGGCTAACATTGAAGCAAACTAACTAATATTGGAATCACGCTAAAAAGGTCATGTACCGTTACATTGTTTCTCGCCACTCTAAAGATTTTTAGCAGCTATCGGTTCTCTTTTTATGAAATCAGCAAACATAGGATAGAAATTTTTCTCATAACACATGTAAACTTATGCAAGGTTCAAAAACTAAAGTCACATAGCTTTCTGTTTCACGTAATCTATTTGAATACGGCAAATATTTGAGAGGTATCTTAAAATGAGGGACAGATAAAATTATGATTTAAATCCAAATAATTCGATAGGAAACTCAAGTGTGTCTGTCTGTGTGTGTGTGAAACAGAGAGAGCGAGAGAGAGAGAGGGGGAGGGAGGGATAGAGAGAGAGAGCGACGGAGGGAGAGAGGTATGGAGGTCAATAAATAGATTCAGCTGTTCTCGGAAACGCTCAATGCCGTGGTAAAAGGAACCTAACTACTTCCGATTATTTCCCTTAGTCTCCTCATTCATCACAGGTAAATCTTGCAGTCAATTTAATGTAACTTTATCGTCACCCACTTCTTTGTATCTGCAACATGTAAACTGAACACCCTCAGTATTCGATATCGAAATGTCTTCATTATATTCACCTTTTCAATGCAGTACAACCCGAGACACTAGTTGCAGTTATTCTAGACGGCCGTGCCTGACGCAGCCGCTCCAGAAATGCCAAGACTGAGAATTGACCATACAGTGAAAATGTCTCGAGAATGTATTATAAGAATACGTCTGTCTAAGAAGCTTCTCCGTTTTTAATGCAAACATTTATTCACTGCCATGTACGGGAACATTCTAAATTACATGCAGTGAAGAAAAGTACCTGTCAGACCATGGTCCCAATATAAAATATACCGTTGAGGCACCGGATCGAATCCCGTTTGAGAAACACTCCAACCCCTACCCCTGCTGGATCGCAGGTCCATCAGCTACTGGTGGTACCGACAGCTGATATTTATTTATCGATGTATCTATCATGCAATCAATCAATTTTTCTATCTATCAATCTGCTATGATCGACCACATCGGATAAACAGAGATAAACACAACTGAACTTTATTTAATCCTTTTTAACCGCGACCACTTAAAAAGTAAAGACTGTAGGCTGGCGGCTACCGCTTTCGTAAACTTTACAGGTCATGCATGTAGTGTTATATGTTACGGATTGTAAACCAGACTATAGTATCACGAGAACTGAGACAAACACCACTGACCTTTATTTAATCCTTTGTAGCAACGACCGTTTCAAAGTAAAGATTGTTCTGAACAAAGACAAACAAACCCAAAAAAATGAGGCTGGCTATCGGTTCCGTAAGTTGTACAGGTCATGCATGTAGTGTTAGAAGTTATGGATTGTAAACCAGACTAGGGTACATGCAGATTGTTCATTCGGAAATACCTCGGCTGCTTCTCAGAGACTATATTACGAACCGTAGGATTGACCGCAAAGTCGCGAATGGCTGATTGTTCTAAAATAACACGGCTCTGAACGACCCTATCAAACACCACTGACCTTTATTTAATCCTTTGTATCAACAACCGTTTAAAATGTAAATATAGTTCTGAAAAAAAATTAAAAAAAGAAAAAAATTAGGCTGGCTACCTAATATTTACAATTTAAACGGTCGTAGATAAAAAGGATTAAATAAAGGTCAGTGGTGTTTGTCTCAGTAAATTTTACAGCTCATGCATACAGACTGTACACCAAACTAAAGTACATGTCACTCACTGCCATTGTAGTGCCAAGGTCAATGTAGCGGTCGTATACATCGTTTGTCTTTGGGGTTGATCCATGCCTCGGGTGAATGATGTCTTTGTTTTTGTTTTTACTACCAGTAGGGGAGAATCGTTTTCCGGATTCGATTGTCATTGTTAAAGGCTTGTGTTGTTTGTTTTGTTATTGCTACAGTGATTACAACCCTCACACCAAGCCGTCATCTGTTCACGTTAGTGCAGTCGGCTGCACCCTTTGTTTATAGAGTTAATACCTTTATGTCGTCGGTGAATTAAACCTTTGACTTTTGTCTCTGAATAAATTTATTCTGTTTTGGGATGAGTTAATTATGTATTTTGTTTTTCATTCTTTGGTACATATACATTGTATATGTTGTATATGTATTTGTTATTTTCCCTGAGGGCTTTGCCTCATCAAAACCGCTACAGTCGTTATTACAATTGATGACTAATAACGTTATCACATAGCACCTTAATAACAATGGCAGAATCTACAACGATACAACGAAAAAGAGACGAATTCTAACAATGGAGGAAAGAATGAATTAATAAAAAAAATGTGAAAAAAGTGAGACCCGTCACAAAACATCAGCCAGTTTAAACGTCGGGAAAACTCAAATTCAGGGTGTTATAAAAGACAAAGAGTCAATTAGAAACGAATTCATATGCTAATACATGTATATGTGATTTTCAAATATAAATGTAATTCATGTTTAATGATAGATGTATATCTTTATTGCTATATAAAATTATTTTCTGATAAATGCATGCAAAATTGTAACAAGAAGTATAAATAAAGAATGCAATATAAACAGTGCTGAATTTCGACCTTGGAAACTGGTCTTTTTGTACAAACCTGTTATGAGAGACCACCTGTCATGAGAGACTGCTTTTTGTTGGCAGAAGGGGCGGTCTCTCAAGACAGGTTTTACTGTCTTTGCATTTTTCAGTGTTTATCGAATAGAATAATTCCAGTTTAGAAACATAGGACGTGCAATATAATTGAAGTGGCAGGTAAATATTTTAAGTAATGGGGATCTGGAGTATATCCACAAATGGGGCGCAGGAATCAGCAAAAATAGGAATGATGGCCAATTCCACTTAGCACCATAGCTGCCAAGTAAAGCTGTAAAGCTTCTGTTAGATGGTAATTTACTCTACAGTTTTGTATTTTACACTATGCTGCTTGGCAGACAAATGTATGTTAGGAGTCCAACCAAATAGTTCCACACGTGATCCTTTTACTTTGTGTATTGTGATGGTTTGCTAAAGTCAATCTAATATCGTCGCAAGCCATGAGCAGCAATCCGCTATGCTCCTTTATCACCCTAGGCTGCCTGTCCATCATTACAAGTAAGGAATTCCTGACTTTTTCTTCTACATATTTAGCAACATCTTTACGTTCTCCAATAAAGCTACTGTAGAGACAAGTTTGTATGAAGAATTTAAGACATGCATATTTTTGTTTTTTACTAGCTCTCATGCCTTCTCAACAAAAAAGATGTACCTAAGTAAAAAAAAAGTATTTTGCTGGGCTGTAACTAATGCAGTCCCCTTTACTCAAAACAAGTTTGTAGAACAATGTTAACTCCTTATTCCATGTATGATTTAAACACAAAAGATGTATGTTGAGTTATTAACTTCCACAGTGTTTCAGCCAGAAATTTCTGGCAACAGGGATTAAGATATGGGCACTTCTTACCATTAGAGCCCTTTTCTACAAGAAGGACCTTTTCTAGGGAGTCACATGAACATATTGATATTTATGATTTCACAAATAATTATTGTAATCTATCAAGTAGAATTAATAAGGAAAGAAAGAAGGCTAACAGTACAGAACTCTCATTAGCAATTCCATATTAGGAGTCAGTTGACCCCAAAGTTGTCAAATCCAGGAGTCACATTCAGATTTTTAGGAGTCAGTGCAGATGGTTGATACTAATTGTGTCATAGTAATACACTATCTTATTTCCTAGGGTAGTCAAACACACAACTGTCAACAATGTATACTCACATCTGTCGACATAGGCGGTTCACTTTAAATCGTCAGAATAATAAAAAAGGACAGATCCTGATATGCAAGTGCATTATGCACAAGCTTAGTAATGTGAGCTGATTATCCCCGAGAAATACAGTTTTAAAATGTAGATTTCTTCAATACTTGTCCAGACGGATATGGCAGTTGACTGACAGTCCCACACAGGTGTAGGGTAGCTAAAAATATCATCAACATGGTGTTTGTTCAATATTCACCTAGAGGGTTATTATCAATGAAATATGGGAAATAAAAAAAAATCTATGTGATGATTGGCAAAGTTGAGAAAGACTTGAAACTTTTGTTGCGGACATATTTATGTTGGTTTGATTTGTGCAGCAGTAATATGCAAAAGGAGAGCATATCCAGCATCATATTTGTCAAATCTGTGTAACTTAAACAATATTTTGCGCAGGTGGTAGCTCCATCCATTGACAGTTTTAAACAAAACCCCCAAACTTTAAAAGCTTTATTTTTCTAATTATAAAACTTACATAAACAATAATAATAATAATAATAACCTGCAATGTGCGTTCATTGCTATTTGCAGTTTTTCTTGTCCATTTCACAATGTATATACCTCTCAACCATTCCTTCTACAATCATAACAATTGGAATATCAAGTTAATAGAGTAGATGGAACATAATGTGTTATCTAGAGTTTCTGTTGTTTATAGTTGTTATAGAAGCATAATTAGTATTGAAAATTAAAATAAGTCTTGTCAATATAGTTCATTGTGCAGTTATTAATTAGTTTTTTTAAAAAAATCTTAATATCTTAAATACTGTATTTGGAGATCTGAAAGTTGGTTTATGTCATTGTCAAGGCCAGGGTTATAATATATATATATATATATATATATATATATATATATATATATATATATATATATATATATATATATATATATATATATATACATATATATATGACATTAGGTCATGATGCATGAATATACAAAGTTTCATCTAACTATTACTATCCTTGAAAATTTGTGAGCTAGAGCCCTGACACAGAAATAGATAATGTGTATCTATGATTTTAACCTTGATGAAAATTCCATGACAAATAAATGGCACATTCAGAAGCTATGATGTAAACATAAGTTACATAACTCTACCTTCAACAGTCCTAATACAAAAAGTGAGTAAGCTTCACATGTGACTTTGATCTTGCTGATAGGACCATGCTGTTGGTACACATGACAGGTGCAAGATACACCCTCAAACTGTTTTTACAGGGTGAAACATTTCATTCTATTATTAATTTAACAGGTGACAGCTTGGACACACAAAAAATGATACTGACCTGAGACCTGGACTTAAAGATAGGTATAATTGCAAAGTGACAACATCAAGTCATGATGTATAAAAATACCAAGTTTTATATTTATTACTTTATTTAAAAGTTTGTGAGTTAAAGCTCCAAACAAAGATAGTAATGTCAACCTTTCACCGTGAAAAAAACCATGAAGGTGTTATGTATGACATGTTCGGCACCCTTGTCTTACATACATGTAAGTTCACAAATTTTCCAGCCACTAAATTCTATCAGTTTCAGAGTTACAAATAGCACACTAAAAGTAAATGCAACTATGATCTGTGACCTTGACCTTCAAGACAGGACAGCAACACACCCACTAGTTCCAGTGTGTAAATTTACAAAATATCATTATGCCAATAGGCTGATTTCAGTAAACACTTCCTAGGAGAATAATATTGGAGGATTGTGTACAAAATTACGCAAGTATCTATGCATGCTGATTCCACATTTTCTTTAAGAAGCATGTATAGTTTTCACACTGAATGGTTGCTTGGGTAAACATCAAAATCAATGTAATCCAAAGTGAGACACAGAACAAAAAACAGGATTAGGTAAATGATATGGCATTGCATATCACCAACAATCCAATATATGCCACTAAAGGTATGGCCTGATCTTGGAGCAAATGTTTCAATACTGTAAATGTGTTTTTTTTCTTTTCATATCTAGTTAGTGTATATATGGTTAATGGTGTGAATCTTAATAGTTTCCAAGTTATGAGCCAAGGGCAAGTCCCCTACTAAAGGGGAAATGACCCAGGATACATGTTGGATGTACAAGTGCATATATCCCCTTGTGTCCATTAAATGTACATATAGTTGTAGGGTGGGGACCATAACAGTTTCAAAGTTACGAGTCGGGGTAAATTATCAACCCCAGGGACTGTGCTGGATATATGTCTTATTGTATTTCCTTTTGCCCTTCAAACATATATATAGTTATAGGTTGGGGATCTCAACAGTTTCCAAGTTATGACCCATGAGCAAGTCCACTTTCCTTGGGTCTGTACTGCAAATATATCTGATTTAATCTCGTGTCCTTCAAGCAATATATGGTTTGAATGTGGGATCTCAACTGTCTCCAAGATACGACCCATGGGCAAGTCCACAACATAAGGGACATGACCCATGATCTGTATTGAATATATTGGTGTGTCTGATTTTGTTTTGTGTCCTTCAAACCTATATATATATATATATATATATATATATATATATATATATATATATATATATATATATATATATATATATATATATATATATATATATATATATATATATATATATATATGGTTTTTTGAGTGGTATCTCAACAGTTTCCAAGTTGCGACCCAGGGGCAGTGGCGTGGTGGCAGGTGGGGCCTTGGCCCAAGCAGTGCCTATATTGCTGCAGGGCAAAAAATCTAAATAATTGTCAAAATGTGCACGCACTTGTAGTGGCACCCAAATTGCACCTGGCCCTATCTGCTTTACACCTGCTACCATGCCACTGGCAGTTTCTCCACTGCGTTCACCTTTTGGGCAATGTCAGAAGTGTAACCCAAAAAGGATATATACATGTATATATATATATATATATACATGTATATATATATATATATATATATATATATATATATATATATATATATATATATATATATTATAACCCTGGCCTTGACAATGACATAAACCAACTTTCATATCTCCAAATACAGTATTTAAGATATTAAGATTAAAAAAAAAAACTAATTAATAACTGCACAATGAACTATATTGACAAGACTTATTTTAATTTTCAATACTAATTATGCTTCTATAACAACTATAAACAACAGAAACTCTAGATAACACATTATGTTCCATCTACTCTATTAACTTGATATTCCAATTGTCATGATTGTAGAAGGAATGGTTGAGAGGTATATACATTGTGAAATGGACAAGAAAAACTGCAAATAGCAATGAACGCACTTTGCAGGTTATTATTATTATTATTATTATTGTTTATGTAAGTTTTATAATTAGAAAAATAAAGCTTTTAAAGTTTGGGGGTTTTGTGTAAAACTGTCAATGGATGGAGCTACCACCTGCGCAAAATATTGTTTAAGTTACACAGATTTGACAAATATGATGCAGGATATGCTCTCCTTTTGCATATTACTGCTGCACAAATCAAACAAACATAAATAAGTCCGCAACAAAAGTTTCAAGTCTTTCTCAACTTTGCCAATCATCACATGGATTTTTTTTTATTTCCCATATTTCATTGATAATAACCCTCTAGGTGAATATTGAACAAACACCATGTTGATGATATTTTTAGCTACCCTACACCTGTGTGGGACTGTCAGTCAACTGCCATATCCGTCTGGACAAGTATTGAAGAAATCTACATTTTAAAACTGTATTTCTCGGGGATAATCAGCTCACATTACTAAGCTTGTGCATAATGCACTTGCATATCAGGATCTGTCCTTTTTTATTATTCTGACGATTTAAAGTGAACCGCCTATGTCGACAGATGTGAGTATACATTGTTGACAGTTGTGTGTTTGACTACCCTAGGAAATAAGAGTGTGTATTACTATGACACAATTAGTATCAACCATCTGCACTGACTCCTAAAAATCTGAATGTGACTCCTGGATTTGACAACTTTGGGGTCAACTGACTCCTAATATGGAATTGCTAATGAGAGTTCTGTACTGTTAGCCTTCTTTCTTTCCTTATTAATTCTACTTGATAGATTACAATAATTATTTGTGAAATCATAAATATCAATATGTTCATGTGACTCCTTAGAAAAGG
The DNA here is from genome assembly GCA_029931535.1 of Margaritifera margaritifera. Lineage (NCBI taxonomy): Eukaryota > Metazoa > Mollusca > Bivalvia > Unionida > Margaritiferidae > Margaritifera > Margaritifera margaritifera. The sequence goes on from JAQPZY010001681.1 coordinate 4,114,449, forward strand.
TCCTTCTTGTAGAAAAGGGCTCTAATGGTAAGAAGTGCCCATATCTTAATCCCTGTTGCCAGAAATTTCTGGCTGGAACACTGTGGAAGTTAATAACTCAACATACATCTTTTGTGTTTAAATCATACATGGAATAAGGAGTTAACATTGTTCTACAAACTTGTTTTGAGTAAAGGGGACTGCATTAGTTACAGCCCAGCAAAATACTTTTTTTTACTTAGGTACATCTTTTTTGTTGAGAAGGCATGAGAGCTAGTAAAAAAACAAAAATATGCATGTCTTAAATTCTTCATACAAACTTGTCTCTACTGTAGCTTTATTGGAGAACGTAAAGATGTTGCTAAATATGTAGAAGAAAAAGTCAGGAATTCCTTACTTGTAATGATGGACAGGCAGCCTAGGATGATAAAGGAGCATAGCGGATTGCTGCCCATGGCTTGCGACGATGTTAGATTGACTTTAGCAAACCATCACAATACACAAAGTAAAAGGATCACGTGTGGAACTATTTGGTTGGACTCCTAACATACATTTGTCTGCCAAGCAGCATAGGGTAAAATACAAAACTGTAGAGTAAATTACCATCTAACAGAAGCTTTACAGCTTTACTTGGCAGCTATGGTGCTAAGTGGAATTGGCCATCATTCCTATTTTTGCTGATTCCTGTGCCCCATTTGTGGATATACTCCAGATCCCCATTACTTAAAATATATACCTGCTACTTCAATTATATTGCACGTCCTATGTTTGTAAACTGGAATTATTCTTTTCGATAAACACTGAAAAATGCAGGTACGGTAAAACCTGTCTTGAGAGACCGCCCCTTCTGCCAACAAAAAGCAGTCTCTCATGACAGGTGGTCTCTCATAACAGGTTTGTACAAAAAGACCAGTTTCCAAGGTCGAAATTCAGCATTGTTGATATTGCTTTCTTTATTTATACTTCTTGTTACAATTTTGCATGCATTTATCTGAAAATTATTTTATATAGCAATAAAGATAGCATTAAACATGAATTACATTTATATTTGAAGATCACATATACATGTGATAGCATATGAATTCGTTTCTAATTGACTCTTTGTCTTTTATAACACCCTGAATTTGAGTTTTCCCGACGTTTAAACTGGCTGATGTTTTGTGACGAGTCTCACTTTTTCACATCTTTTTATTAATTCATTCTTTCCTCCATTGTTAGAATTTGTCTCTTTTTCGTTGTAGATTCTGCCATTGTTATTAAGGTGCTATGTGTTAACGTTATCAGTCATCAATTGTAATAACGACTGTAGCGGTTTTGATGAGGCAAAGCCCAAAGGGGAAATAACAAATACATATACAACATATACAATGTATATGTACCAAAGAATGAAAAAAAACAAATACATAATTAACTCATCCAGAAACAGAATAAATGTATTCAGAGACAAAAGTCAAAGGGATTAACTCTATAAAGAAAGGGTGTAACCGACTGCACTAACGTGAACAGATGACGGCTTGGTGTGAGGGCCGTAATCACTGTAGCAATAACAAAACAAACAACACAAGCCTTTAGCAATGACAATCGAATCCGGAAAACGATTCTCCCCTACTGGTATTAAAAACAAAAACAAAGACATCATTCACCCGAGGCATGGATCAACCCCAAAGACAAACGATGTATGCGACCGCTACATTGACCTTGGCACTACAATGGCAGTGAGTGACATGTACTTTAGTTTGGTGTACAGTCTGTATGCATGAGCTGTAAAATTTACTGAGACAAAAACCATTGACCTTTATTTAATCCTTTTTATCAACGACCGTTTAAAATGTAAATATTAGGTAGCCAGCCTAATTGTTTGTTGTTGTTGTTGTTTAGAACAATATTTACATTTTAAACGGTTGTTGATACAAAGGATTAAATAAAGGTCAGTGGTGTTTGTCTCAGTTCTCGTGATAGGGTCGTTCAGAGCCGTGTTATTTTAGAACAATCAGCCATTCGCGACTTTGCGGTCAATCCTACGGTTCGTAATATAGTCTCTGAGAAGCATCTGATGTAATTCCGAATGAACAATCTGCATGTACCCTAGTCTGGTTTACAATCTATAACTTCTGACACTACATGCATGACATGTACAACTTACGGAACCGGTAGCCAGCCTCATTTTTGGGGTTTGTTTGTTTGTATTGTTCAGAACAATCTTTACTTTGAAACGGTCGTTTCTACAAAGGATTAAATAAAGGTCAGTGGTGTTTGTCTCAGTTCTCGTGATACTATAGTCTGGTTTACAATCCATAACATATAACACTACATGCATGACCTGTAAAGTTTACGAAAGCGGTAGCCAGCCTACGGTCTTTACCTTTTAAGTGGTCGCGGTTACAAAGGATTAAATAAAGTTCAGTTGTGTTTATCTCTGTTTTTCCGATGTGGTCGTTCATAGCAGTGTCGAAATGCATATTGTGCCAAGAAATCGTGGTCGCTGGTCGCGTTCTGCAGGTGGTCGCTCACGACAGTGCGTTTATAAAATAAAATCGATCCGTGCATTACGATTGTGGTCGTAAATGACATACGGTCGCTCATAGCAGAGGTCGCTCAAGACAGGTTTTACTGTATTAGCTCATTTGGTGCATACTGAAGTATGAAATGAATGCAACATTTAAAAGGAATTTAATATATTCATAATTGTTGTGATGTAAGAAGCAAGTTCTATTCACAATAAATGATGAAACAATAAGCTGGTCCCCCTAAAAGTGAGAAGAACCCATTAAATTTGACAAAGGGGTCTGTACGGGACCAACTATTTAATTGAGGGAGTAGGCAGCTGGAATTTATTTTTTTTTAAATCTGGCTCTCAAATAGCGTGATATAAATATCTTTACTCTGATTTGTTGCACACAAAAAATATTACTCCCATTATTTTACTTGAAAAAATAATGATCTTCGATAAATGAAAAAAATATCCAGGCTTAAAATAATATCCCGAAAATGAAATGGTCGCTCCGTATAAGGGATCCTTTTCTTAGAAAGCTGGGACAAACAAAACTGATAGTATCAGTGATACAGACTGAAAATAGCAGTAACTCAGAAAATAGTTAAGACCTTCCTGCTATATCTCTATATACATGCATACTTTCCTCGGTTAAACGTGCAAACAACTTAAATACATGAAGGCAAGCCTATATATGTGGTCTATGACAGCCGAATTGAGGTACAGAGACGTAATAGTATCGGTGTAAGAGAAGCCGAGACTTCATCAAGAAGCAGCAAATAAGTCATCATCTTCATAATAAATTTGAAACATACGCAGAAGTTGCCATGAAACTGGCACAGATATATCCACAAGATGACAACATAATTTGTTACATTTGGAATACAATTGTACAATGCTAACCATCAAACAGTGGAAAAGTACGAGGACTTTCCGATTGTCTATATGTTTGCGGGGTGAATTTATACAATTCTCTCCGCGTTGATTGAAAAAAAAATGGAATTTTGTTGTTTGTATATGGATAAGTGGCCATAAATGTGATAATAAAATATTTCGGACTGCATATATTATAGACCATTTAAGGTATCATAATATCACGTCGTCGGTAGTCTGAACTTTATTTAACTGTACTGTATCTGTGGGCAGAACTCTAATAAATTTCATACTTGTGGGAAGAATGCTGTGTATAACATTTCGTATTCTGTATTCAAAGATCAAATCTGCCCACAATATTTATATATCTGCCCGCTAAGTAAAATATGAATAGGGTTAATAAATAAGTATATATACTGAATTTGAACATATATATATAGTTATTATATGAGAAAATAAACTTATGTATATATCTGTTGATTTGAAATTGAAATTAGATGACTTGCCTTCCCGTAACCCCACTTTCGGGATGAAATCCCGCAACCCACATAAAACTATATATATATATATATATATATATATATATATATATATATATATATATATGTATATATATATATATATATATATATATATATATATAAATATATATATATATATATATATATATATATATATATATATATAAAATAAATCAAATTTACATAATTTTTCTATAACATTTGTCCTACATCATCAACCTCCTTTTCATTTCCCTATCCTGAAAATGCCATTGAGTAACAATTTATTTCCTGATATTTTTAAAATTTGATGAGAATAGATTTACAATTACAACTCTAATTCACACTTCAGCTAAAAAGCACGACCGAGACTTTCACAATCTTCTTACTCCAATAGGTCTGAAAACGAAGATCAATTTGAGTTGAATCATGTGCTTAAATCTAAGATCAGTTTGAGTTGAATCATGTGCTTAAATCTAAGATCAGTTTGAGTTGAATCATGTGCTTAAATCTAAGATAAATTTGAGTTGAATCGTGTGCTTACATCTAAGATCAATTTGAGTTGAATCATGTGCTCAAATCTAAGATCAATTTGAGTTGAATCATGTGCTCAAATCTAAGATCAATTTGAGCTGAATCATGCGCTTAAATCTAAGATCAATTTGAGTTGAATCATGTGCTCAAATCTAAGATCAATTTGAGCTGAATCATGTGCTTAAATCTAAGATCAATTTGAGTTGAATCATGTGCTCAAATCTTAGATCAATTTGAGTTGAATCATGTGTTTAAATCTAAGGTCAATTTGAGTTGAAACAAATTCTTAAATCTAAGATCAATTTGAGTTGAATCATGTGCTTAAATCTAAGATCAGTTTGAGTTGAATCATGTGCTTAAATCTAAGATAAATTTGAGTTGAATCGTGTGCTTACATCTAAGATCAATTTGAGCTGAATCATGTGCTCAAATCTAAGATCAATTTGAGTTGAATCATGTGCTCAAATCTAAGATCAATTTGAGCTGAATCATGCGCTTAAATCTAAGATCAATTTGAGTTGAATCATGTGCTCAAATCTAAGATCAATTTGAGCTGAATCATGTGCTTAAATCTAAGATCAATTTGAGTTGAATCATGTGCTCAAATCTTAGATCAATTTGAGTTGAATCATGTGTTTAAATCTAAGGTCAATTTGAGTTGAAACAAATTCTTAAATCTAAGATCAATTTGAGTTGTATCATGTGCTTAAATCTAAGGTTAATTTGAGTTGAATCATGTACTTAAATTTAAGATAATTTTGTGGTCTCTACGCAAAATGTAACAGTGACTGACAGCAAATTAAGTGGTTAGGTTATATATTGTTTATTTAAAATAAAAAAAATGTATAATGGTATGAATATATGAAACAACCTCATGAAAATTTATTACTGCTCTCACTTGTAAAATAAATTGCCTGAAAAGAACCCCCATAAAATAAAAATAAACCTGCGATTGAAAACACAGCAACCTTATGCACTTAATTTGTCCCCCTTTTCCATAAAATACTAAATATTAACTGATTATATCATGGCAATTAGTCAGAAATGACAAAAGCACGCAAATATTATGTAAATATTTCTTGAACTGGAAACTTCTTGTGGTCTGTAACACATAATAGAACTGTGAAATGCATGTTTAAAAGAAGGACAGAAAGATTGGTCTTTAGTCTCTTTTCTGTTTGAATATTTATAATATTCAATATATAGAGATACCTTCTCCTACAAATACCCCTAACGCTGTGGCCACACTTAGTTCACAAAAATAAATCTGTTAATTCAAAGGTTCAAGCAAGCAGTTTTTCAATAAGCACGTAAGAAAATGTTGCCGCTTTCATGGTTCCAACATGGTCCAAATATGGTATTTGCTTCTATAATGGCAATCTATACATGAAAACATCTTTTACTGCAGAGTAAAATGTTTGTCTACCTCAAATAGTTTCATAGAATTTTTTGTTTTTAGATTTAAAAAGCAATGGCAAACTGTGTGCACATTTCAAAGAAACACATCGGAAAGTTCTTTTTACCGTAAGTTTGAAAAGGCAACTAAGAACTGCACTTGCAGAAAAATTGGCAAGTATGTTCATCCACAGCATCCAATTTTGTTACAGTCTATATAAATGATAAATAACCTGGACCCCTCCCTAACTTCCGTGTAATAGCCGCCATCTAACGTCATTCAGGAGATTGTTCCGTGAGGCAGATTGACCGCACCTGCGAATTTTCTGGCAAATGACGGAATTGTAGGCTTCTATGCGAACTCGCGACTGAAATGTCACATAAGGAAATAAAAATGGTACTTTGTTGTGTTATTGTTTTATAAATAAATTGCATTATCGTTTTTTCCGTCGCCTTATAAGTTCTTATGAATACTTCTTCACTAAAAGGCACGAACTTGGCTAAGAAGATGTTACGAAGATTTGTTCAGATTTCTTTTTAACTGGAAAGGCATCCAACATCGCTCAGATGCCATTGGTGGGATGCCAACATCGGTCAAATGCCATTGATGGGTAGCCATATGCCTTTTTTTTTTTTGAGGGGTGGGAGGTGTGATGCAGTAAATTGACATTCACCTTATTATTACAGAAGTCCACTTCAGATTGCTGCATAGTTGTCGATAATAATGTGACTTCATAAAATTTTCGTGGTTATGAAATTGCGTGATTTTGCAAGAATAAAATAAAAAACTTCGTCAGTGTATGAATTCGTGTATATGTCTCTGATTGTGATAGGGTGCTGTTATCTTCATAGATAAATAACTGTTCGTTGGGTCTTTAGATTCGCAGTTTGTAGCAGCTACGGAATCCACAAAAACTGGTACCACCAATAATATTCAATTCAATACAAGTTGTGTCGGCTTTGTGGTTATAAGGTGGGAAGGGGGTCATTTTCTGTGCTATTCTCTGGTTAGGCATGACGAATTCGCGGAAATGCGACCAAGTCTTTTGATATGAGAATAAAATACACTTATTTCTTTTACTCCATACATTTACGATGATCTCAAAGGACCCTCATATTTAGGTAAATTTATGACCGTTAACAGGCGTTACTGAGTTGAAAAGATGCCAAGTGAAACGACGAATTACGCCCCGTGCAATGTATAAACCACACATGGCAACTTCTAAAGATAACATTTGGTGTTTAATTTATTTATGTATTTATTAATTTTTTTATTTATTTATCAGAACTTTTTGGGAACCAGAATGTAATTACCGATTACAAAGCTTGCCTCGAGGAAGCTTTTCGTAGTCGCCATCTGCCATGCATAAGTTAATGCCAAAGTGATCGTGACCTACAAAATGTTGGACATTGTCACAGGGCATAACATTCATAAAACAATAAAGAGCATTCCTTTTTGCGTTATCAAAGCAGCGGAACCATAATGAGTTGATAAAACACAAGGATATTTATTCTGCTTTTTTGCAAACCGTTGCTAATAAAATCAGCTTCAGAAACTATTATTATTGTCCACCCTAGAAGCCAGATTTTGCAAGGTGGAAATCACTGACTGCCAGTATCCCTGGAGTGACAGCCAGTATGACAACTCTTACAAGTAATTATCTTGAGTAGCCACTGCAGCTGAAATGCATGCAGTCCATTCATCGAATACCTATTCATTCACTGTACAATACATATTTTACTTACTAAGAGTAACCTAGTACAGTATAAATGTTTAGACATAATTCGGGAAACTTTACCACTGGATATACATATTTATTTCTTTTTTGAACCGCACTGTCATAAAGGTACTTTTCTGAAGGCTAGTGTGTATATGGCATGCTGAAAGCTATGTCGTCATGAGCTAAACCCAAATAATTAATTATGTTAGTAAAGCATAAATTGTAGGTCACAGTGACATTTGGTTGTAAGGTGTGTTACTAACAGAGATGCATTTATTGATGAAGCTTCATAACTCGAAAATGAACAGTACATACGAAATTAACTTTAAACATAAAATCTAAACAAGTCACAGAAGAATAAAATATAGGTCGAATATAACTATTTTTGCAATACGGGTAAAGTATTTATCAAGATACTTCCCTTCGTCAAGTTTCATGAGTCTAGGTCGGAAAGTCTGCATGTAGCATTTCAAACCCCCCGAGGTCATGAGATAAACACAACAACTTAATGAAAGCCAGTAAAAGGCGAAATATACGTCAGAGTAACCTTCATTTGTCTTAATGGTGTGGTACAAACATAAGTGCATTAAAACCAATTATTGTGTGCATATCATGCAACGCGCAACACCTTTCCTTAGTCTGGTAGTAAAATGTAGCATATATTATATGCAATTAATTCTCCTAAGTCCTATTCTTGCACAATTTTCTCCATAAAGCCAAGAGAAATAAATACAAGGACTATATCAAAGTTCTAATTCCTCTTTTATTTGATATTTCCACGAATGCAAGGATTATATCAGAGTTCCAATTTCTCTTTTCGTCGGATATTTCAATAAATGCAAGGATTATATCAGAGTTATAATTTCTATTTTGATCTGATATTTCCATGCTTATCAATGTACTATGGCATAATATTTCATTGTGGACCTCATATTTGTAATCTCACATCAAAGTCAAGTCTTTACCTTGCTTCTTTCTGAAAACTGTAATTATTTCATGTTTGTATTAAGTAATTTTGTTTAGCTATTTCTCGTTTTTTTTGTTTTACATAATATTAACAATATCACTATTTAAAGTGTTTGATGCTTTCTAAAAAAAAAGAAAAAAAGAAAAAAAAAAAGAATATTCGCAAAACAAAAATGTGCAAAATTGACGCCTGGTTAGCAATGGTGTTAATAGCTGTTCCCATGGCAATTGTACTCCTAGCTGCGATAGACTGATTTTACTGTTGAGCCAAAAGTTAAACAGACATCAAGTCAGCAGCGTAGCTGATTTTGATCAGTTTTATGCTACCTTTGAATCATGGGTTATAAATGCAAAATATTTTTGTCTAAAGTAATATTCGATGTTCTTTCATGCAAATGTATCCAGAGGAAAACAAAACACCTTTCGCCCTAGTTGTTAAAAAAATGACAAAGTATACGGTCAGTTCTCATTTAAACAACATTTATTACAACGGAATATTCGCGTTCAGTCTAATATTGGTGAGAACAAACGTGTTCGAAGGTAAATGTTATCTTTATTACGAAATATTCAGGTTCTGACTAGGACAGCAATTTCTCCGTAACAAACATGCGTATTTCCTTATATATTGTACTTACTTCCTGGTGATTTTACTTTTACCTGGAATATGTCAGAGAATAGCATATACATTCATTATTAGAAACGAGTTCTTAAATGAAGGAAAATGTGTATAAGAATTAAAAATAATTACGATTATATCAGATATGAAGTATATATAGAGTTCGATTGCTGACCAATTTTTCTCACTGCTGCATTGGTTTGCCAACGATAAGAGTAGGACCACTTTTCTAAATTAAAGATACATAACCTTTAAAACGGCATATTCGTTACTACGACAAATTTGTTGGACACGAGCTTGGTCGTTGTAACAAGGGTTGACTGTACTAGAAAGAATATTACATTTCCACCAAGCTGTTTAGGAGGAGACAGCATTATAGACAGACAAAGGTTATCCCCGACTCATTTTTTAAAACATTCATAAAACATATTCCAATGCAAAAATGAATTGCTTTGGTTTGGTATTTACGGCACAGCAACGCGAGATTTAAAATGTTCTCATCTGAAAAATTCGGAATGTAAGAGCGCAAATATAAAAGCCACATTTGTCGATCAAGTTTTTCCATTTCTGCTGTACAACATGACCAGTTAGGTTGTACAGGTCTTACTCCCACAGACAAGAAATATGAAGCGCCGCTCAACAAGGTAAAAGAACACAAAGAACGGAAAGAAAATGTCATATTATTATTATCGTAGTAGTAATGAGAGTGTTCTCCGCTGTTGTATTTATATTAGACACCTTATGTGTATCCCTGTACGGAATATTTTGGAAATAAATCATTATTAACATAATTCATATTTGAACGGTAAAAAGTCTGGGGTTTTATAAGGAACGTTAAGACGGACGTATAGAAGGAAGAACACCAAGACGAAACTAAAATACCGAACATTTGTTTTCTACTCTCTTCAGAGATTTGGATTTGGGGTTGTTTTGTTTATGGATGTTATTTGTTCACCCTCGTCAAATCCATTTGCACGTTATAAAAAAGATATTCAGGGAAAGTTGCGTGTCTCTGTCTTGGTTAAGATCTGAACTAATTTCAACTTTGGCACGAAAGTCGACATCAGAAAACCGAACTTTATTGTTAGAGTAGACATTTTTCTCACAAATTCATTCAATATTCATATTTTATTTGTACCTTCTTAGCACCTAAATCCCAAACTGAAAAATCACCTTTATAAAAAACGACCTGAATGCCAACATTTTTAACAAAGGCAAGTGATGGTGTGAAACTGGGCATAGCCTGCAGGGCATTGCTATAATAATAAACACTGTTGTACAGATTGCTGCAAACCTTCTGAAGGGATTAATATTTTTTTCCCGATATCAGGTAGTATGAGTCGTATGGATGGACGGACTGACGGGCAGTCAGGCAAGGGTAATACTATGTGTCAAATGTGTATTCGTGATAGAAGAAAATGAAAATACCAATAAGAGTGCACTGGAAGCAAGAAGTATTTGTATTTTGTGAGGAAGTGAACGAATTCATGAAAACACACATACAAGATGAAAACTGAAAGGAAATATACAAGTCCATATTATCTGGAACATTTAATTGTGTGAATTCGTTCAACTGTACAGTCAAAAATAAATAAAAACATCATTGCTGGGATTTTTTAAAATTGCATTTTTTAAATATAAATGGTGAAATGAGCTTTTGAACATAAACAAAAGAAACTTATCAGGTCAGAGAGAATATTTTTCTTATAATATGGTCGGTTAAACAGTCTCTTGCTTATTCGTCTGCCTGTTTCTACCGTCACCCGTATTTTAGCATACGTAAACCAACCTTGGACAATTGGTACCAATTATTTCTTCAATTTTTCACGCAATACCTGTATTTTTAAAAAATCTAACTTCAGCAATACCATTTTATTATTTAATAATTTTCTGGCCGCACTATATACCGTTTATAGGTAATTTTACATCGTTCTATATTTGCACCATTTTAGTAGCCGGATAAGAGATCGGGAAAATTTTAATTCGTGCAGATCTTTGGAATTTAAAATTATATATGATCGTAAAAGACCAACTATTGAAATTTCCTAAAAATCGGCCAGTGGTGAACATTTGGCAACATAATTTTTTCTCCATATATTGTAGCATTTCTTAAACCTGAATCTGTTACAGAAATGTCAGAAACACATCAGCTATCAAGCCTATATTTTAATATGATGCATTAGTTTTAATTCTTAGGTCCAATTAACATCGGTAGTAAATACGAGGAAAAATGATACAATCCAAAGAGGATACACGCTGTAACAATAGAAGAAAAAAAATCAGCTCGTGATTTTATGAATGATATAATGGTTTCAGATTATGTAAAACAGGTAGGCGTCACGTAGAAGCTTTGCTGATGGTGAAAATTACGTACATCTGAAATATCAAAACAGATCTTTTGATATACGAGTTTATTTATGCACGCCATCATCTACTTCTGAGTAAATGTATGGAACCAACAGGCTGTCACCTTGCTGTCTGAAGTAACAATTAACAATCAATATAGTACATAGACAATGGATAATCATAATGCGGTCGTCCTTTGATAATGGGAATTGTTAATGATCTCTCTGATATTAAAATGTGAACCACAAATACGCTGAGAAGAGTATTTTGATTATGCACACTGAGTGTGCAGACCATGTGAACATAATTATTTTTCACAATTAATTGTTTTCATATGTTTTTAAAGCTAGAAGTTATTTCACCAAAACATGATACCATATCGGTGAGATTTACAAACGCAATAAGAAAAACCTTTCCAAAATCGGTCCTTGTGTAACATGACGTGCTTATAAATCATGCTGTTTACATCAACGTGTTGGAGCTAGTTTTATGTAAGTCACCCGAAACTTCAATCGTCAACTTTATGCCATTGAACTAAAACTAACTATACAAGTATTTATTTCTACTTTAACGTCTCATAGGTTTGGACACTGCAATGACCTTATTACATGACCAACTTGCACATGAACAACAAAGTCAAAAAATAAAATGTATTTTAAAATTCAAATGAACATATTATGCATTATTACATTTTATTTTGAATGTATAATGTTGTTGTCTTCCTTGGGGCTTTATAAAATAACTTTTCAAAATAATAAGACTTTCCTTTACTTTTTGATAGATTTCATATTTTCTTGAAAAAAACTTAAAATGTATCTAGAAAGTAAGCATAAAAAATACGTTACTTTAAAAATGAAATTTGGATCTTGGTCTGAAGAGTTTATATATTCTAGGTTACTACTCATGTATTTGTAATTATTTATAAACGAGTGAAAGAGAAATTAGTTTCAAAATGTAAAAGTGCGAGTTTGCTTATTTTGCAGAAGGGTTTATTTGCTATTCTCTTGGTATAATTCTCCCAGCTTTAAACTGCAGGTAAATAGAACATAACATTATATAAGATAGCTGTTTTCAGTGTTAATCTAACATATCCATACTGGAGAAGAGGTGAAGCTCAACCAATCAGATGCAAAATTACGTCATTAGTATGTGTAAAGTAACAGCAACAGTAACTCCTCTTCCCTCAACTCCCAGTGCATGTTAAATCTTAGGAGCCTCCATCCTTACAACACAACTCCTCTCCCCTCAATTCCCAGTGTATGTTAAGCCTTTGCAGTCGCCATCATTACAACGAGTAATAATTGCCTTTATCTTCATTTTGAATTGTATGCATTTAAATTCATTTTCTTATATTTTACAGCTTCAACCAGCCTGAAAACGCAAGCAGCAGTTAGAGAGGTAAACCATTTTCTTATTGTTTATTCACTTTCATTTAATTTGTTCTTTATTCTGGGAAGTAATTTTTCAGTTATATCAAGAAGATCGCATGTAAACCTCTCAACTGTATTATTCCCCTAAACATTTAAACAAGAATAATGGTACTGACGCTCCAAGGATGGCCATAGAAACTAATGGCGATGTTCCAATAATCTGAATGGACCAACAAGCCGGGGATATGACAGTCAAAAATAGATTTAGGAGCTTTTCAATCTCTTCAAATCTCTTCTCTTTGCAGCCTTTTTTTCATAATTACTTTTTCAAAATTCAACTCCTAAAATTCAAGTTTTAAGTCAAACTTAATCACAACCTGAAAAGTTACACAATTAAAAATAATCACTATTTACTATGACAATATTTAACAGGGCTGCAGATTAAATGGTTTTGCACAGTTTATGTGATCTTCTTAGGAATGCATTAGGGTACTGGAGTGCTACAACTCAGCATCACCTGGGGTCTCCGACTGAGGATACATACATAAAAGTTTACTATCATAACAAGTTTACTTGCAATCTGCTGTGCAACATGAACCACCCCATTCTGAAATCCCATTTCAACAGTTCTGGAAGAACTCCACTATCGGGTTTGAATTTATTCGATTTAACACCATTATCAGCTTCACCAATGGAAGATTCAAAACTTCCATTTTCAATATATCTTGTTGATCCCTGCCATCATAGATTAATTTTGGTTTTCTCTTTGTCGAAGCCATGCTTCAAGCATCATTTTAAATATGGAACATACCATCACTGAATGTGTTTGTAAACCAATCAAAAATAGTTTAGCATCATAACTTATCTTACAAAATTGCTAGAAAAAGTATTTTTACATGCAGCATAGCATCTCCTGGATCAAGATTAGGCAACGGTCTAATTCAGCAACTGACAATACAATTCATAACCAACAACTTCATTAAGTCGCACAGACCTAAATGCATTTCATCAATGACTATTTGTCAATTTTTCCCACATATATTTTCAATGCACCTTATATGATTTCAAGGCACCGGTGGCACAGCCTAAAGTGATCCCAGTGCTCAAATGCCCTCCCCCCCTCCGACACACACATATAATCCATATGTTTAGTGTAATGTTTAGCATCAATTTTGAATTGAAACAGCAGGCCAGAATATTTGAGAAATAATATACATATTCTGCAGTTATATAAGAAAATACATTGAATACATTTAAAAATCTAATTTTTGTAATGGTGGCCAAACTTTATGGTAGATCATCATCATCTGTACAAATTTTAAAGGCTTTGGGCAAAATTTTCTTAAATTCGTTTCATTAGTTTCAGAGCTGAATGCATTTAAAGGATTGTTTTGTTTTTTTTTTGTTTTTTTTTAAAATTATAGCCAGATTAATACAACTGAAAAGTATGAAAAATATTTATTTAAATTGTGTTTTAAACCAATAAGATTATACAGTGCCTTGCATTTTACTGTGGACCGTTTAATTTTGAGCAATCCAATCTTGTGTTTTCAAATTCAACATGCTAACTGTGATATTTTCAAAGGTGACCCAATTTTGTTTGAAACATGAGCATTCGAAGTTGCACTCTCAGTAGAAATTTGGTTATAACAGGCAAGTGTTAACATTATAGCATAGCATGGATAAAGAATTTCGGCAATTGTTAATAAATTATTAAAAGTTGGATATATCACAGAATAGGGCATTAAAACAACTTGCATTAGAATGATTATATGTGGTGGATTTTGTGGATGCATACAGGGTAACCTAGTGTAGTTTTATTTTTACCCCGGCTAAGCGAAATATTGAGTGATAGTTGCATCTCGTTGTAGATCGTTTGCAGCAAGATACCCATATTTCATGATGTGCGCGGGTACTGTAACTTTGGGTCTTGCACATGTTTTCGTAGTATTTATAGATGTATATTCTATATGCTCTCACAATGATTCAGAGATCTTTTCAGGCAGTGTCTACTTTACAAACAGTTTACTATAGCCATAGGGCTGGTAGCAGGGCCTCAGAGCAGGAGAAAGGGCAGCATAAGTGGCAACAGGGCCTCATAGTTGACAAAATGGCAACAAGGCAACATAGCTGGCAACAGGGTAACATATGTGGCAACAGAGCAACATAGCTGGCAACAGCAGTGACAATTGGGTGGTATGGCAAGGACAAGGAGAATCAGTCGTCACATTGGCGAGTCATTACTATAGAATCTACATGTATGTGGTGTACGGTACCTTGATATTCGAAAGATATTGGCATTCCATATAGAAGTTGCTGGAATTCCAAAGAACCGTTGAGTTCAGAAGGAGGGTGGAACAGCCCCTGGATAAATTTGTTCAAAGAATGTGACTTTTGAACTGTGAATGGTGAACTTTGAACTGTAAATTTTGAAATTTTGAACAAAACATCTGGTTATATGAACCACACACACATTTTTATTAAAAGCATTTTCACATTATGGTGAATGCAATACTACAATATTTGTATATGATAACGTCAGTATCATTTAACATATCATAATATCATCAGGTGAATTTCTTTATACATTTAAGGGAGCGTCTAGCTCCAGCTTTGGTGTCAGTATCTTGTTTATGTACAACGATCCTGTGTAATTAAATCTCTGAAGGAACACTTATGCTATGTGTAAAGCGATGAACATTGTGTCCCGGTTTTAAGTCTTATTAGAGTGTTTTTTTGTGTGGTTTTTTTTTCCATTTGGTTGTTGTATTAATATTTGTGGTGAGGGTGTATAGAGACTCTCATACTTTATTATCATCAACATTTCATTCACACACATTGTGTTCAGTGTTTTCACTTAATCCATACCTATTCGGTTTCAATCTTGTTACAGGGTACAGTCATCCAGTTTTTGTGTATATGTTCATCCCAATATACACACACAGTGCAAGTTTTATGTAAATATGTTTTAGCAGATGGGAGTTACAGCCCAGACAGGAAGGATGAACGAAATTTGTAAGCAATTTTAATATGTCCTGGAAATAAGATCACAACAGCCTAGCTCTGGTAAGCAAAACACATCTATCCTTTAGTCCAGTTTGATGGCAACAGCAGAGAAGGTATTCTGATTACAGTCCAGACACAATTTTTAACCAATATCTCAATAAGCCCTGGAAAGTAGGTCACAGTTGCCCAGGTTTTGGTGCACAACACATGCTCATCCACAGTTCACCCATAGTGCAACAAATTCAATGGTAATAAGTGAAGCAGTATAGGAGTTATAGCATGGACAAGGAAGATAGATAGACAGACTCACACAGATGAACAAAGTAAATCCCATCTACTGCCCACTTGTTGACATGAAAGTATAAAAAGAAAATAGTTTGAACTTGCCACATCTCTTGAATGATGGCTATTAATCAAGGATTGTCTCCTTTTAAAACAATTAAGTGATTTGTATAAGGATTAATGAAACATACTTTTAAAAAAATCAAGTATAAGAGGTCCAAGTGGGCCTGAGATGACTCACTAAGCTCATATTCAAATAAAAGTAAGAAAATAAAAGCAATTTGCAGGTAAAACAAGGTTCAGAGATTTTTCTACATGTTGCATTGAGCTGAGGGATCAGCCATTTAATGAAGGGTAGGTGGGATTTTTTAAAATTAAAATTCTGGGCCACAAATAGCTTAAGAAAATATTCTTACTCTCATTTGTAAACAAAAAGAGCTTGTTATATCTGTTATATTAGTTCAATTTTTTTTTTATCTCGAGGTAAAAAGAAAATCTGGTTTGAAAGAATATCATAGCCCCCCCACCAAGATATAACTTTGTAAGAAATAAAATTTTCTTAAATTGACATTGTGGTTTTAAAAATACGGAAATATGTTTCCACATGTTTGATAGTTGATATAGTGTCTATAAGAACCATTTACTAAAACACGTCAGCTGAAACATTTCCTGAAAGTTTGAAAACATTAAATAATGTTGTTTTTGAAGAAGATATCAAAATTATGTTTATCACTTGACTGTCATTGAGACCAAAAGATGCACATTAATTTGTAGATCATGTCTTGATAAATATTTCATTCAATTCTTTCCTCAAAATTTTACGAGTACATTTTTCGCAATGTGAAAAGTATGTTTTTCCACCTGATTGTTATGGAGCTTGAATGGTTGCAATGAAAGCTATCAAAACCAAAACTTGCCTAAAAATATTTATGAAAAGTTTGACCAAAAACGGCTGGTTTTTTAGATTTCAAAATATATTTGTGATCTGGTTGTTATGGGAATTAAGATTCTGTCACTCCCTAAGTTCAGGCAGGTCAGATAATAAATGAATAATGTATAATATTGTTTGTGTTATGTCTCACTTTCTATGAAGATACTAGAAGCTGAAACAATTCTATATTCTTAACCTATTCCATAAATATGTTCATGTGAGGAATACTTTGGTACCACAATCTGTGTCTTATTGAACTTAATGTAAAATTATTCAGAAAAGCAGCAAGGCTGCATGCCCTTCACTTTTTGTGCATTATTAACCCCATACTGCTATTATGCGGCATGTACATAAAGTTGATGAAAATATTCCACAACAGAGACAGCTAAAACACCCACAAATTGCACATCGGTATCACATGGGTTGATGGTAAAAGCACATAAAATACTCCCTCAAAGTCTATAATTTTGATCTTAAAGGTGGCACCAAAACAATGAGATGTTACACAACATTGAGGCTTCAAGTAACGAGAACCGCTCGGCACATTATATGCCCATTTCATGACCTTTTCCCTACAAATGACCTTGAACTTTGACCTAGAAACCTTCTAGTGACATGATAAGGTGTGGAACTGCGTTAAACTTTAAACTATCTGGAGTGGGTAAAAAGTGACAGCCTGGATAAGGAAACCAGCCAATGACTTAACTTGTTTTTCATCTTAACTTTAGGGGCAGAGGGTATGATTATGAATAGGTGAGACTCTATTAAGTTCAAATATATAATAGGCTACATTTTCATGAAAATATCTCCGCTGGTTCAAATGTTATATCTGTATATGGATAGAGATCACTGATTTATATTTTCCCTGGTTGTGACCATAACCTCGAGACTTGGGTCCTGGCTATGGTATGTGACACACGCTCCAGTTATGATATACAAACTAGTTAAAGTTTAATTAAAATATCTTCATCGGCACAGAAGGTTTCCTCATGACAATTTACAAATCACATAATTACATTTTCCATTGCCTTGCTGTTAACTAAACCTTGTGGCAAGGGGCCTGTGTGTGGTACACGAGACACCATCTAGTCATGATATATACCTGGGACGAGTTTAATGAAAACCTCTCCAGTTGTTAAAAGGTTATGGGCTGGACAAGGAAATGTTAACAGAAGGATGGGCACATAATGTGTTAACACAGAACAGTATGCCCAATTTAAAATGGGTGTTATAAAAACATCAATATTCATACCATAATTTAACACGACACCTAAGTAACATGTCATCAGAAATGTTCATACCTTGACCATGACCATGAGAAATGACAGAACATGGTATGCAAAATACTCTCTAGTCATTATCAGTGCTGGATTACCCAATAGGCAGACTAAGCACATTCTTAGGTCACCAGCAAAGTAGGGGCACCAAAACAAATGAGAAATTACGGTTTAGTATTGTTTTTATTTTGAATTACATGGAGGGGGATAGGGCACCATAATCTTTTCAGTGCATAGGGCCTCTAAAGGTCTTAATCTGGTCCTATTCATTATATATCAGTATACATACATTCTTCCTAATATCTTAAATAACTTCAGAGCTACAGCTTGGATAACAAATTTGAGTACCTTGACCTTTATGACAGAACTATGAAAGTAGCCTATGAAACACTGTCAGGTCATCATGGATATGAGCATTTTCAGTTTCATCTCTCTTAATATGTGTTTTTAATTCAAGACTTGGAAGAAAAATATGTATATTGGCATGTGACGATAATATTTAGAGAAAGATTATGAAGCCAAAAAAAAGTCAAGATGTAACATTTTAAAAATTTTGATAATACTACTTTTAATGACTTTAAAGTTGCAGCCAAGACATTACAAGTAAGTAACCATCAATCAGATGACTGTGACCTTAACTTTGCAGATAGGATCATGATAGTGGTACAGTACACACTATCTAAAATAATTTTATTTTCATTACTAAAATAGCTTCTGAACTACAGCCCAACCATGAAAAATGACCAGGACCGTAACAATTGGATCAAAATAATGAGTTATGTGATATGACATTAGGTCATGATGCATGAATATACAAAGTTTCATCTAACTATTACTATCCTTGAAAATTTGTGAGCTAGAGCCCTGACACAAACATAGATAATGTTGATCTATGATTTTAACCTTGATAAAAAATCCATGACAAATAAATGGCACATTCAGAAGCTATGATGTAAACATAAGTTGCATAACACTACCTTCAACAGTCCTAATACAAAATGTGAGTAAGCGTCACATGTGACTTTGATTTTGCTGATAGGACCATGCTGTTGGT
Source organism: Margaritifera margaritifera (assembly GCA_029931535.1). Lineage (NCBI taxonomy): Eukaryota > Metazoa > Mollusca > Bivalvia > Unionida > Margaritiferidae > Margaritifera > Margaritifera margaritifera. The sequence continues at coordinate 4,133,790 of JAQPZY010001681.1, forward strand.
ACACATGACAGGTGCAAGATACACCCTCAAACTGTTTTAACAGAGTGAAACATTTCATTCTATTATTAATTTAACAGGTGACAGTTTGGACACACAAAAAATGATACTGATCTGAGACCTGGCCTTAAAGATAGGTATAAGTGCTAAGCGACAACATCAAGTCATGATGTATAACAATACCAAGTTTTATAAACAAAGATAGTAATGTCAACCTTTCACCGTGAAAAGAAACCATGAAGGTGTTATGTATGACATGTTCGGCACCCTTGTCTTACATACATGTAAGTTCACAAATTTTCCAGCCACTAAATTCTATCAGTTTCAGAGTTACAAACAGCACACTAAAAGTAAATGCAACTATGATCTGTGACCTTGACTTTCAAGACAGGACAGCAACACACCCACTAGTTCCAGTGTGTACATTTACAAAATATCATCCTGCCAATAGGCTGATTTCAGTAAACACTTCCTAGGAGAATAATATTAGAGGATTGTGTACAAAATTACGCAAGTATCTATGCATGCTGATTCCACATTTTCTTTAAGAAGCATGTATAGTTTTCACACTGAATGGTTGCTTGGGTAAACATCAAAATCAATGTAATCCAAAGTGAGACACAGAACAAAAAACAGGATTAGGTAAATGATATGGCATTGCATATCACCAAGAATCCAATATATGCCACTAAAGGTATGGCCTGATCTAGGAGCAAATGTTTCAATAATGTAAATGTGTTTTTTTTTCTTTTCATATCTAGTTAGTGTATATATGGTTAATGGTGTGAATCTTAATAGTTTCCAAGTTATGAGCCAAGGGAAAGTCCCCAACTAAAGGGGAAATGACCCAGGATACATGTTGGATGTACAAGTGCATATATCCCCTTGTGTCCATTAAATGTATATATATAGTTGTAGGGTGGGGACCATAACAGTTTCCAAGCTACGAGTCGGGATAAATTATCAACCCCAGGGTCTGTGCTGGATATATGTCTTATTGTATTTCCTTTTGTCCTTCAAACACATATATAGTTATAGGTTGGGGATCTCAACAGTTTCCAAGTTATGACCCATGAGCAAGTCCCCTTTCCTAGGGTCTGTACTGCAAATATATCTGATTTAATCTCGTGTCCTTCAAGCAATATATGGTTTGAATGTGGGATCTCAACTGTCTCCAAGATACAACTCAGGGGCAAGTCCACAACATAAGGGACATGACCCATGATCTGTATTGAATATATTGGTATGTCTGATTTTGTTTTGTGTCCTTCAAACCTATATATATATCTATATATATGTATATATATATATATATATATATATATATATATATATATATATATATATATATATATATATATATATATATATATATGTTTTTTGAGTGGTATCTCAACAGTTTCCAAGTTGCGACCCAGGGGCAGTGGCGTGGTGGCAGGTGGGGCCTTGGCCCAAGCAGTGCCTATATTGCTGCAGGGCAAAAAATCTAAATTGTCAAAATGTGCACGCGCTTGTAGTGTCACCCAAATTGCACCTGGCCCTATCTGCTTTACACCTGCTACCATGCCACTGGCAGTTTCTCCACTGCGTTCACCCTTTGGGCAATGTCAGAAGTGTAACCCAAAAAGGATATATATATGTATATATATATATATATATATATATATATATATATATATATATATATATATATATATATATATATATATTATAACCCTGGCCTTGACAATGACATAAACCAACTTTCATATCTCCAAATACAGTATTTAAGATATTAAGATTTAAAACAAAAAAACTAATTAATAACTGCACACTTAACTATATTGACAAGACTTATTTTAATTTTCAATACTAATTATGCTTCTATAACAACTATAAACAACAGAAACTCTAGATAACACATTATGTTCCATCTACTCTATTAACTTGATATTCCAATTGTCATGATTATAGATGGAATGGTTGAGAGGTATATACATTGTGAAATGGACAAGAAAAACTGCAAATAGCAATGAACGCACATTGCAGGTTATTATTATTATTATTATTGTTTATGTAAGTTTTATAATTAGAAAAATAAAGCTTTTAAAGTTTGGGGGTTTTGTGTAAAACTGTCAATGGATGGAGCTACCACCTGCGCAAAATATTGTTTAAGTTACACAGATTTGACAAATATGATGCAGGATATGCTCTCCTTTTGCATATTACTGCTGCAGAAATCAAACCAACATAAATATGTCCGCAACAAAAGTTTCAAGTCTTTCTCAACTTTGCCAATCATCACATAGATTTTTTTTTATTTCCCATATTTCATTGATAATAACCCTCTAGGTGAATATTGAACAAACACCATGTTGATGATAATTTTAGCTACCCTACACCTGTGTGGGACTGTCAGTCAACTGCCATATCCGCCTGGACAAGTATTGAAGAAATCTACATTTTAAAACTGTATTTCTCGGGGATAATCAGCTCACATTACTAAGCTTGTGCATAATGCACTTGCATATCAGGATCTGTCCTTTTTTATTATTCTGACGATTTAAAGTGAACCGCCTATGTCGACAGATGTGAGTATACATTGTTGACAGTTGTGTGTTTGACTACCCTAGGAAATAAGATAGTGTATTACTATGACACAATTAGTATCAACCATCTGCACTGACTCCTAAAAATCTGAATGTGACTCCTGGATTTGACAACTTTGGGGTCAACTGACTCCTAATATGGAATTGCTAATGAGAGTTCTGTACTGTTAGCCTTCTTTCTTTCCTTATTAATTCTACTTGATAGATTACAATAATTATTTGTGAAATCATAAATATCAATATGTTCATGTGACTCCCTAGAAAAGGTCCTTCTTGTAGAAAAGGGCTCTAATGGTAAGAAGTGCCCATATCTTAATCCCTGTTGCCAGAAATTTCTGGCTGGAACACTGTGGAAGTTAATAACTCAACATACATCTTTTGTGTTTAAATCATACAGGGAATAAGGAGTTAACATTGTTCTACAAACTTGTTTTGAGTAAAGGGGACTGCATTAGTTACAACCCAGCAAAATACTTTTTTTTTACTTAGGTACATCTTTTTTGTTGAGAAGGCATGAGAGCTAGTAAAAAACAAAAATATGCATGTCTTAAATTCTTCATACAAACTTGTCTCTACTGTAGCTTTATTGGAGAACGTAAAGATGTTGCTAAATATGTAGAAGAAAAAGTCAGGAATTCCTTACTTGTAATGATGGACAGGCAACCTAGGATGATAAAGGAGCATAGCGGATTGCTGCCCATGGCTTGCGACGATATTAGATTGACTTTAGGAAACCATCACAATACACAAAGTAAAAGGATCACGTGTGAAACTATTTGGTTGGACTCCTAACATACATTTGTCTGCCAAGCAGCATAGGGTAAAATACAAAACTGTAGAGTAAATTACCATTTAACAGAAGCTTTACAGCTTTACTTGGCAGCTATGGTGCTAAGTGGAATTGGCCATCATTCCTATTTTTGCTGATTCCTGTGCCCCATTTGTGGATATACTCCAGATCCCCATTACTTAAATATTTACCTGCTACTTTAATTATATTGCACGTCCTATGTTTCTAAACTGGAATTATTCTATTCGATAAACACTGAAAAATGCAGGTACAGTTAAACCTGTCTTGAGAGACCGCCCCTTCTGCCAACAAAAAGCAGTCTCTTATGACAGGTGGTCTCTCATAACAGGTTTATACAAAGAGACCAGTTTCCAAGGTCGAAATTCAGCACTGTTTATATTGCATTCTTTATTTATACTTCTTGTTACAATTTTGCATGCATTTATCTGAAAATAATTTTATATAGCAATAAAGGTATACATCTATCATTAAACATGAATTACATTTATATTTGAAAATCACATATACATGTATTAGCATATGAATTCGTTTCTAATTGACTCTTTGTCTTTTATAACACCCTGAATTTGAGTTTTCCCGACGTTTAAACTGCCTGATGTTTTGTGACGGGTCTCACTTTTTTCACATCTTGTTATTAATTCATTCTTTCCTCTATTGTTAGAATTTGTCTCTTTTTCGTTGTAGATTCTGCCATTGTTATTAAGGTGCTAGGTGTTAGCGTTATCAGTCATCAATTGTAATAACGACTGTAGCGGTTTTGATGAAGCAAAGCCCAAAGGGGAAATAACAAATACATATACAACATATACAATGTATATGTACCAAAGAATGAAAAAAAAAAACATAATTAACTCATCCATAAACAGAATAAATTTATTCAGAGACAAAAGTCAAAGGTTTAATTCACCGACGACATAAAGGTATTAACTCTGTAAACAAAGGGTGTAACCGACTGCACTAAGGTGAACAGATGACGGCTTGGTGTGAGGGTTATAATCACAATCACTGTAGCAATAACAAAACAAACAACACAAGCCTTTAACAATGACAATCGAATCCGGAAAACGATTCTCCCCTACTGGTATTAAAAACAAACACAAAGATATCATTCACCCGAGGCATGGATCAACCCCAAAGACAAACGATGTATGTGACCGCTACATTGACCTTGGCACTACAATGGCAGTGAGTGACATGTACTTTAGTTTGGTGTACAGTCTGTATGCCTGAGCTGTAAAATTTACTGAGACAAACACCACTGACCTTTATTTAATCCTTTTTATCTACGACCGTTTAAATTGTAAATATTAGGTAGCCAGCTTATTTTTTTTTTTTTTTTTTTTTTTTTCAGAACAATATTTACATTTTAAACGGTCGTTGATACAAAGGATTAAATGAAGGTCAGTGGTGTTTGATAGGGTCTTTCAGAGCCGTGTTATTTTAGAACAATCAGCCATTCGCGGCTTCGCGGTCAATCCTACGGTTCGTAATATAGTCTCTGAGAAGCAGCCGATGTAATTCCGAATGAATAATCTGCATGTACTCTAGTCTGGTTTACAATCCATAACTTCTAACACTACATGCATGACCTGTAAAACTTACCGAACCGATAGCCAGCCTTATTTTTGGGGTTTGCTTGTTTGTTTAAGTTCAGAACAATCTTTACTTTTAAACGGTCGTTGCATCAAAGGATTAAATAAAGGTCAGTGGTGTTTGTCTCAGTTCTCGTGATACTATAGTCTGGTTTACAATCCGTAACATATAACACTACATGCATGACCTGTAAAGTTTACGAAAGCGGTAGCCAGCCTACAGTCTTTACCTTTTAAGTGGTCGCGGTTACAAAGGATTAAATAAAGTTCAGTTGTGTTTATCTCTGTTTTTCCGATGTGGTCGTTCATAGCAGTGTCGAAATGCATATTGTGCCAAGAAATCGTGGTCTCTGGTCGCGTTCTGCAGGTGGTCGCTCACGACAGTACGTTTATATGATAAAATCAATCCGTGCATTACGATTGTGGTCGTAAATGACATATGGTCGCTCATAGCAGAGGTCGCTCAAGACAGGTTTTACTGTATTAGCTCATTTGGTGCATACTGAAGTATGAAATGAATGCAACATTTTAAAGAAATTTAATATATTCATAATTGTTGTGATGTAAGAAGCAAGTACTATTCACAATAAATGACGAAACAATAAGCTGGTCCCCCTAAAGGTGAGAGGAACCCATTAAATTTGACAAAGGGGTCTGTATTGGACCAACTATTTAATTGGGGGAGAGGGCAGCTGGAATTTTTTTTTTTAAAATCTGCTCTCAAATAGCGTGATATAAATATCTTTACTCTGATTTGTTGCACACAAAAAATATTACTCCCATTATTTTACTTGAAAAAATAATGATCTTCGATAAATGAAAAAAATATCCAGGCTTAAAAGAAAATCCCGAAAATGAAATGGTCGCTCAATATAAGGGATTTTTCTCTTAGAAAGGTGGGAACAAACAAAACTGATAGTATCAGTGATACAGACTGAAAATAGCAGTAACTCAGAAAATAGTTAAGACCTTCCTGCTGTATCTCTATATACATGCATACTTTCCTCGGTTCAACGTGCAAACCACTTAAACACATGAAGGCAAGCCTATATATGTGGTCTATGACAGCCGAATTGAGGTACCGTGACGTAATAGTATCGGTCTAAGAGACGCGGAGACTTCATCAAGAAGCAGCAAATAAGTCATCATCTTCATAATAAATTTGAAACATACGCAGAAGTTGTCATGAAACTGGCACAGATATATCCACAAGATGACAACATAATTTGTTACATTTGGAATACAATCATACAATGCTTTCCATCAAACAGTGGAAAAGTACGAGGACTTTCCGATTGTCTATATGTTTGCGGGGTGAATTTAGACAATTCTTTCCGCTTTGATTGAAAAACAAAAATGGAATTTTGTTGTTTGTATATGGATAAGTGGCCATAAATGTGATAATAAAATATTTCAGACTGCATATATTATAGACCATTTAAGGTATCATAATATCACGTCGTCGGTAGTCTGAACTTTATATAACTGCCATGTATATGTGGGCAGAGCTCTAATAAATTTCATCCTTGTGGGAAGAATGCTGTGTATAACATTTCGTATTTTTTATTCAAAGTTCAAATCTGCCCACAATATTTATATATCTGCCCGCTAAGTAAAAGATGAATAGGGTTAATAAATAAGTATATATACTGAATTTGAACATATATATAGTCATTATATGAGAAAATAAACTTATGCATATATCTTTTGATTTGAAATTGAAATTAGATGACTGCCTTCCCGTAACCACACTTTCGGGATGAAATCCCGCAACCCACATAAAACTAGTATATATATATATATATATATATATATATATATATATATATATATATATATATATATATATATATATATATATATATATATACGTACACACACAGACATGTTACCGACGCATATGAATTGATTCCAAACAAGAAATGACTGATAAATAATATCCTACTATCAAATTAGTCTCAAAATCTGGAGAAAGACTTTGTTCTTATATTACGCATGCAGGGCGCCAATAAAACGTACACTTACACACCCAAAAGAAAACAAACGTGACAAAGAAGGTAATGACAACTCGATTGACAGGGAGAGATGTAGATAGATCGACAGATTGATAGATAGAAAAATTGATTGATTGCATGATAGATACATCGATAAATAGATATCAGCTATCGGTACCACCAGTAGCTGATGGACCTGCGATCCGGCAGGGGTAGGGGTTGGAGTGTTTCTCAAATGGGATTCGATCCAGTGCCTCAACGGTATAATTTATATTGGGACCATGGTTTGACAGGTACTTTTCTTCACTGCATGTAATTTAGAATTGTCCAGTACATGGCAGTGAATAAATGTTTGCATTAAAAACGGAGAAGCTTCTTAGACAGACGTATTCTTATAATACTTTCTCGAGACATTTTCACTGTATGGACAATTCTCAGTCTTGGCATTTCTGGAGCGGCTGCGTCAGGCACGGCCGTCTAGAATAACTGCAACTAGTGTCTCGGATTGTACTGCATTGAAAAGGTGAATATAATGAAGACATTTCGATATCGAATACTAAGGGTGTTCAGTTTACATGTTGCAGATACAAAGAAGTGGGTGACGATAAAGTTACATTAAATTGACTGCAAGATTTACCTGTGATGAATGAGGAGACTAAGGGAAAAAATCGGAAGTAGTTAGGTTCCTATTACCACGGCATTGAGCATTTCCGAGAACAGCTGAATCTATTTATTGACCTCCATACCTCTCTCCCTCCGTCGCTCTCTCTCTCTATCCCTCCCCCATCTCTCTCTCTCTCTGTTTCACACACACACAGACAGACACACTTGAGTTTCCTATAGACTGATTTGGATTTAAATCATAATTTTATCTGTTCCCCCTTTAAGATACCTCTCAAATATTTACCGTATTCAAATAGATTACCTGAAACAGAAAGCTATGTGACTTTAGTTTTTGAACCTTGCATAAGTTTACATGTGTTATGAGAAAAATTTCTATCCTATGTTTGCTGATTTCATAAAAAGAGAACCGATAGCTGCTAAAAATCTTTAGCGTGGCGAGAAACAATGTAACGGTACATGACCTTTTTAGCGTGATTCCAATATTAGTTAGTTTGCGTCAATGTTAGCCCTAAAACAGGAGTCTACGAAAACAATTCAGTGCTGTCCTTGCTTCAAAAAGTAGCAATTTTGTTAGCGCCACTTATTGATTTTAAAATTTACAAGTGCACTAAATATATCGCCTAGGTAACATTTTGACGCCTCGTTCGATGTAAAAAAGTACACAGCCCTTGGTTGAAAGAACATAGGGTATGCGTTGTAACGTATTTAAAAAATATTACAAGCCGTGTTCACTGACCGAATTTTAGGCTTAAATTCAGTACATTTGAAATCATACTGTGTTCATTAGACAATAAATATAGATTTAACACCGTTTTCTCCAAAATTGATGAATGAAAAAAAAAATATGGCAATGAATATTTCTAACATAGGATTTATCCTGTTTTGTGTGTCTTGCTTCAAATATTCGTTGACTCTCTCCCTCCCTCTCTCTCTCTTGCTCTCTCTCTCTCTTTCTCTCTCTCTCTCTCTCTCTTCTGATAAACCTATGACATCCTATTCGTTTCTGTACAAAGCAGACGACCTCTCATTTCTCTCCAAACACAAGCAAAACTGTTAAAAATCAGACAGACTCACCACACATGATAAACGTATGACGTCATACCACATTTCTGTTCAAGTGTAGACCGTCATCTATTGCTACACTGTTACAAACCATGCCCCTGGTTCTCAGACACTTACCAATGAACATTTTTGTCAATGAACGTTTCTAACTTAGGATTTACCCTTGTCTTTAGAAACTCATACAAATAGGGTACTCTAATGTTAATTTCTCGTTGTCCTATAATACGGTAAAACTGGTGTCCTACTTACATTTCTTATTACATTCCATAACAATAATAATAATAATAATAATAATAATAATAATAATTTTGTATGGTACGTTGAGTATGACCCTTGGTAAGGCTGACTATTAAATAAACAGGGTATTGGATAGTAGATAACTGAACTTTAACTATCTCTCTTTCTCTCTGTGTTTCACATGCACACACACACACAGACAGACGCAAACACACACACAAACATACACACACCCTCTTCTTTTAAGAGTTGTTAGTTTTATTTAGAAGGGTTTTATATGGTCTGTAGCCTGTTGAGTAAGGTTTACTCTATAGGGCTGAAGTTGAGATACTGAAGGAGGTAGAGTAGGTATATTATAAAGGGAGGTAAGTAAGGGGTCTTATAGAAGGGGCTAGATGTTTTATACTTAATTTATAAGAGGGATAATAAAGCGGTATTTGAGTTTAGTGATGTTGTTTTATTTAGAAGGGATATATAACTGTTTGGTGGATAGAAGGTCCTTGTTTGTTGGATAGTAGATTTTTGGTTAGTGGATAGTAGATCACTGGTTGTTGGATAGTAGATAACTGGTTGTTGGAAGTAGATCACTGGTTGTTGGATGGTAGATATCTGGTTGTTGGATAGCATATCCCTGGCTGGTGGATAGTAAATCCCTGGGTGATGCATAGTAAATAACTAGTTGGTGAATTGTAGATAACTGGGCTTTGATAGTAAATAACTAAGAGTGTGTGCATATTTCATCCCGTCCGTTTACATCCTATCCCGTCTTGTGTGATAGTACGTTTGTTTGTATGTAAGTATACCGCGTGTATCAACACTACCACCCTTTTCTTAAGATAGTAGGGATGTGTGTTTGAATTGTAATCAAAAACAGTTGCTGGATAATAGAGGTGTGTGCTTGGATAGTAATTAAACAGGGTTGCTGGATAGCAGGGGTGTGTGTTAGGGTTGTAATAAAACAAATGGTTGTTGGATAGTAGGGGTGTGTGTTTGGATTGTAATCAATAAACAGTTGCTTGGATGCTGGATTATAGGGGGTGCTGGATAGTAGGGGTGCCTGGGTGCTGGATAATAGATAACTAGATGGTGGATAGTAGATAATTGGTTATAGAAGCGCTAGATGGTTTTTTTAAAGTTAATTTATAAGAGAAATCATAGAGTGCTGTGGGGGTTAGGGACATTAGTTTTTTTTAGAAGGGATAGATAACTGATTGGTGGATAGTATATCACTGTGAGCTGGATAGTGGACAACTAGGTGGTGGATAGTAGATAATTGGTTAGTGGAAAGTATATAACGGGGTGCTGGATATTAACAACTAGGTGGTGGATGGTATATAATTAACTATTGATATGTAAGGATTATGAGGATGGTATTGTTTTTTTAAAAAAAGGAGCGTGGGTAGGGCTGGAAATAATATTGATTGGGATAGAGATTTTAGCCTGATATAGAGCTTAGGGTTAGTATTATGGTTGTTAGTATTATTTAGAAGATATTTAAATTCTATTGTATATCCCTTATTTTAGATCTTAGCCTGTTCTTGTTATAGACCACAACTAAAAATAAACCCTACACGTGATAAACCTGAAGACGTTGCAGCTTATATCATCCATACAGACGACCGTCATTGTTCAAGACCTCTGTTAAGATACACTACTTCAATGTATGGCTGTCTCATGTTAATTTTCTGTCTGTTCCCACAAAATTTCGACCCTTTGTCTCTATAAACTTTCGACCATTAATTTTACCATGTTAATTTCCCGTTTGTCCCTATAAACGTTCGAACCTATTTAACACAGGCCTCCTCTACAACATTTCATTTAGAGAGTAAACCAAACTCGCATTTCTCTTCCAAACACACGCAACACTGTTACAAGACAGACAGACTCACCTGACGTCATACGACCTTTCTGTTCGAGTGCAGACCGTCGCCTCATGTTTCACTGTTACAAAACATACCTTTCAAGATGGCACCTATGTTAAATTCCCGTAGAACCCCGTACATTTTTGACCCTATTTAACACAGGGCCCCGGTAGACACCTAAAGTGCAAGGCTCTACTACTGAGATTTAAAGACATAGAAGATATGATTGAAACGGGAGAAAACATTTTTGCAAAGACTAGTGTTAAACTATCTAAGCGCTTTTGGGATCATGCACATGCTCGCCTAAAACATGTGCATACAAAAGATATTCCGTATTTGTAATAACTACAATATTATTTCTGTTACCCCTAATTTCATTACTCTTCGGCAGATGGATCCCAGTTGTGGGAAAATGAAAACAAATTCAAATATTGAGTTACCCCTAACACCAAACGTCCCCCTCGATAAGATATTTTGTCCGGGATGTTACATACGGAAACAGGAGAATAAATCTGTCCTCTCAGAGCATCACATATCGAAAAAGTTAACTGGTGTGTACCTTTTGAGCATTTCAATGAGCGCACTTTCTATACACTGTGATAATAGAAATTATACAAGAACAAGATCTGAAATTTAGAGTTTATATTAACGCCAACATATCTCTCTCTCACTCTCTCTCTCTCTCTCTCTTAGTTGTATATATATGATGTTTACATACGCACATGCTCGCCTAAAACATGTGCATACAAAAGATATTCCGCATTTGTAGAATCAACGCTTACGTGTAGCTCCAAATGAAGTGATTATTACTTTTTACCAAGATTTCCTGTAACGTTGTGAACTCTGGGACATACAGGTTACCCACAACGTTAAAAATGAGATTTTTGAATTTGTTTTTGTTCTTAAATTCGATGGAACCATTGCTCAACCTCAAAATAATTGTACAACTTATGTACAAATTTCTCTCGATATTTAAAGACTCCCGTGAAATGTTAAAACGATTGGCAATGTAAGGAAACACCTTAGTAATTTCAGGATGATTGCTATCATTAAAAGCAGATATTCATACATAAACTTCACGTCACAATCATGGACTCTTGTACGAATTTATGTAATAAATGGGATCCATTGTAGGTAAGAGAACATTGACTTGGAACATTATAACTATGATGGATATTTCATATATAATAACTGATAAAATTGGGTTATCAATTCCTCGAGTAAACAATACTTTTCTTAATCTGGATACATAGTGCAAACGCTGATGGTTGTATCATAATTTTTTCATTCTGTCATTTTTAAAAATGCATGAAAATCAGATGAATAGCACATTCAGAGTGTATCAATACTTTACATGTTGCTACGATGAAGATTTTTCTAAAAAAATAAAATCATATTTACTTCCTTCTCTGTTAACTTCTTTACTCACTCCATATATTTGTTCTCACTAAATATATATATATATATATATATATATATATATATATATATATATATATATATATATATATATATATATATTCATTAATGTGGATTTTGTTCATCACAATTAATGTTTGCTATACCATATATAGATAAATAGATAGATCCGCATCTTGATAAAAGTCTGTTTCACCTTAAATTTAAACAATCCTAATGTATCTTTAATTCTTGACCAGAGAGCGAGACTTCACCCACGTTCATTGTAGACTTCGGAATGGAGATGACAGATAAGTCAACGAATTTTAATCCGAAACCTCTCGTAGGTGTAGAATAAAGTGAGTTGGTATCTTACACAATTCGTAGTCCTTGCTTCCTTTTCAAACGTACTTTGAACTTTATAGGGAACATGAAAATTTATGATAAAGATCACGTCCTTGTGTCTCTAAAGGACGTGTTTCACAATATAAATTACCCGCCCAATGTTTAGCCATTTGATGAACATCACACAATAAATCTATTTTCTTTCCGACTTCCTGTTCGAACATTTCCCGCCTGAATAGGCGATCAAAGATGAAAATTGTGATACAGTTTAAATCAGTCACAAATTATGTATAAAACCTCCTTGTTTTAAAGCACGTATTACCTACTGGAAGACCTTAGACATGGTATTTACGCGCTATCTAAATAAACGACATCGATACAAAGATGTAATAAATAAAAATAAACAACACTCCATTATACTTTGGATAAATTTGCGACTTAGTAATGATTCTAAATTTGTTTGGACAAGACACGAGCGAGCTTTGATAAATATACTCGGATGACCACTAATATTTAGAAGGGAAGAGCTGATCCACAATATGTTCTTAACTAGTTGTCAATTTCGCGAGTTTTCCTGGTTATGTCTGTGTGAAGGCAATTAAATACCGGCTCACTCCATGTGTTTCGCGTTTGATTTTAAAGTGTGGCAGATTGGTTTTGATTTGTTCAGAAAAATGAATTTTAAATTTATTCCTATTTCAACATTTCGTGAAACCGAGATATTTTAAACAAGAGATGGGGAATTAATTCTCGGGCTATCCATCTATTTACCTACCTACCTATTTGTGTGTGTGTGTGTGTATATACATATACATATATATATATATATATATATATATATATATATATATATATATATATATATATATATATGATACCTCAACCAGTCTTGTTTGCATACGAATTAATAATGGAAGATATTTAGTCCATATTAATTACCTTGTATCATCCATAATTATATAAAGTACACAGTATAAGTCAAGACACTGCAATTATTATTGATCATTATAAGTGTAATTGTCTTGTTTATCCTTGTGAAGGAAATAACGACACGAATGATCGAGTGTTTGATGATTGATTTATCGATTTACCGATATACTGCTTCAACATTTGATTCAGTTTAGAATTGGTCTTTGCTTATTTTGTCTTCGCAATCCACCTTCAATATCTACGAGAAAAAAAAAGAATACACCAGTAGTAGCTAAATGCATCTCGACATATTGAACATCCCTCGGTAATTTCAATCCAGCATGGTCCAATAACTGTCAAATTCTACGTTAAGAAAGGGTTGGGGATACAATTTAAAACAAAAAGCAAAGAACACAACACCAAAAAAGACACAAAAAAACACCAACCGTAGTTTACACTGAGGCGAGTGAGGAATGATTTAACCGTGCTTGAAACTTCTTATAAACATGTATATATGATCTTCATTCAAGCTCTCTAGAGCAACTCTGAGTCCCCTTTAAAGAGGAGCCTCAATCACATTTAAAGAAAACGCGGCGTAATAAAAATAGCTCGCCTCCTAAAACATTCGTGCTACTCGAACCTATTATGCTTTACATTTTCCATTAGACAGTGAATGCAGAGTTACAATAATTGGCGCTAGGTCGGATACGGTATAATGACAATATTGTGTAATAGCTTTTGTTTGTACAGGTGTCACGCGACATGCCCAAGGGAATAACCCAAAACACGCTTATCCAAAGTAATCCTATTAAGCAGTTTTCAAAATACTGAAAAGAGGAATTTTTAAAGGGGAATGCCTGCGGTGCCTGTCTACTATCACAAAAATTCAACTTTGATGATGTATTTTTTTATGCTTTCAGTATTAAACCAAGCCATATTCGTTTCCAGATATAGCAACGTTGGTACAGTTATAACAGGAACATTATATTGCAATGGAATTTGGCTGATACACCTGCACAAGTTTCGTCTCAGAAGCCCTGGCAGTATGATGGGTTGATGTTTCAAATGCAACAGCAGATCTTAATACCACTGAATGTGGCTCAGCAATATTGGAAATAACCTGTACAGCTATTTTTAACATATATTTTCCTACTGTTTCCATTCACGATTCATGTCTGTACAGTAAATTGTGCACATTTGTTCCTGGTAGACAATAAAAAGAACAACAGTTTACGTTGTCCTCTTTAAGAAATGATGCTAACACTGTATTGACTCCCCAAACTAATTTTAATTTGATGTAACAAATTTTCTTTTTCTTTTTGTAAAACGTATCTATTGAAAATCGACCTGTTGACGATATTAGTTGTCATTCATGAAATGTACTTTAAAGATTGTTACACAACTCTTCCCACATCGAGGCATGTAACCCATTGCATGTATATAGATTTCATTGTAAAGGCCTGTTGCGACTCCATTTATTGTTACAAGAAAGCTACATTTACACCGTGCATACAAGATTTCTTTGTTCCAGACAAGAATGATCATAGAAAAAGATCAGCCTCACTACACTAATAAAAACATGTATTTTGTATGAGTCACACGTTAGTGGTGATCTCTCGGGGCTGTCCTTTATTAACTGGTTTAACAGGCTTAGCTTTAAAAAAAAACTCTTATATAAACCTGGATTATGTTGTAAAGGAATGTGCACGAAAACGTTATTTAACTACGATCTGACAATTATAAGTTCGAAGATTCTGATGAATTTAAGATTATTGATTATACTATCAGACAAAATAATCCTTTAATCCAATTGTAAAATCTCTTTGACTAAGGAATGAATCCGTCACAATTTATGATTTCTTCCTACTTAACAAGCCCGACGGATAAATTGTTCAGTGATAAACTTAGTAGATCAAATATTTATAAGGCAATATTGTTCAGTGGTTTACAAATATAGCTCATAAAAGAGGCAGAAGTGAGCAAAAGAACTATTTTCTTGTTGTGAAACACCAGCTGCAAATCACACAGTCATACAATACAGTATGTAACCATAAATAGGTTTCCATTCCAGCAATTCCAGAGATTTATATGGTAATTACAGTTTTTTTATAGTATCACCATTCCATATATGGAGGTAAAATACCCACATCTTTATTCTTATTTTGTAGGAAAATAAAAGCATTTTAAACAAAGGAATTTAATTCTTTTGACGACTGGAGATTTATTGCAAGAGGTGACTCAGTAATGTTGACCAAACAATGTTGAACAATCAATTGCCCATAGACCTCCATTATGGCCGCTTTGTAAAAAAAAATATAATTGGTTGTCAAAGTCTTTAAACTGTACACATGTGTGGTTTTGACTATACTCAGTCATTTACAATTGGAATCAATGAACATTTTAGTACTTATATCAATTATTTGTAATAAATCTGATAATTCCACAACTTGTCAAAAGGTGATGTTGCTATAGAAGTCATATTTTCTGGAACTTAAGAATTGAACGAATATTTGCTCCATAGCGCTTCTACTCGAAACATAAAGTTTCATATGAAAAACATTCATACCTGTAGAAGTTAAAGATTAAGATCTTAATCAGAGCATTGCGACTCATATTTCAACGTAATCGCAAGCGAAGTCTGAAAGTCACGATTTTTTCAGCCTTATGTTCACGTATGCGTTTAAACTTTACAAATTATTTAAATGTATCATCACATTATCTACATAATCTTTTACAAAATGAACAGATTCTTCCAAAGATACATACAAAAAAGAATGATATTTGAACGAGTAACATTTATTCCCATAGCCTGATGTAATTTCAATCTTTCATTAGAGTTGACGTCAGAAATCGCACGCGTCACATAAAGCAGCATGATGAAGCAATAATATGGAATTTAAACTACAGTAGGAATTTAACCGATAGTTTCAGTCTGACTCCTAGACGATTTGTGTCTTTAAGACACAAGCTATTTCTAATAGTTAAAGCTACGCCAGTTATGGCATTTTAAAACCATGCGTAAAACTCACTTTAGTTATTTATAGCTTTTGTCACCAATTTAAAGATTAATCTTTTTGTATTATGGGGAAATGTTGATATAGTTAAAGTAAAACCTATCAATTTCAGCCGCAAATGGGAAAAGGCCAAAACTGGTATTTATAAACAGGTGAACCCTGTATGCAGGTTCACGTTTCGAACTTGGTTTTGGACAAGTGCAATGCGCGAATACCATTATTATTATTATTGTATCAACTGATTTATTTTAGTCCACTATTCAAAAAATAATAAAATACATGTGCATTCTCATAAAGTTATCTTTCACATAATATTACTGCATCCGACTCAGTTTAATACATCCAATAAGTTAAATCATCACTGACTCTTAACGAAAAAGTGACTGATCTTAACTTGTTTGTGCACCATTACAAAACACTAATTTCACTACTAATTGACAGTTTTCATATGACCGTGTAACAGACTTGTTTTGGCCAATTCAACGTGGTTTTTTAAGTAAACAGTATGCCACAATTGACAAAAGTGTCACACCGCCATTCTATTATTTGACCTTTAGACTAAAGTCTATCTTCATGGGGCGTGGACTATATAAACCAGCAGAATCGTTTCTTCTGCACAAATCAACATCAACAGACGCTTCGCTGCTGTTACAATCGTTTACACCAACATTCAAAATATTCTTTGTCTGACAAAAGGTAAAATTCATATTTATTATTGTAATAATGCATTGTATATTTCTTTCAAATAGTTGAAACAATTAAAGATTAGTAAGAGAGACATCTTTATGAGTCAGGACTTAGTATAATTATGATAGGAGTGCCAATATTCAAAATCTGATAAGTTACCATTATTTTATTTTGATTTGGGGCGGGGTAGGTGGGGGGAAAATAAAATCCTAACTTATTTATTCCAAAAATGTACACACTGTTCCTTATTTCTCGCCTGCATTTTGTGATGAAATGATACAGAAATAAAAATTCTATATCGCATTTATTTTGGTTTTTTTTATACCGATGTTTAATCCTTGTTCTTCTAATTTTTGTTTTTACTTTAATTGTGAGCTGTGGGCTAATACGAAGGAATATAGCTGCATTACGTGTTGTTTTTAGAAAGATAAGTATATATCTGCGCGTGTGGACAGTTTTAGCACATTATGCATGTCACTATATTTTTAAATGTATGATCAGATCTTTCGTTTTTTATTGTATCATGAGGAGATCAGTAATGTTCCTACAATCTCTGTTGATGCTGGTTGTGGCCATCCAAGTAATTGCTGCCTGCAAATCGTGTAAAACACCATTAACAATGGATCAGGCCATCTGTTGCAACTTGACAGGTTGGTAACATTAGTAGTAAATTAGTAGGGTTCTTGCTTTCACGCTAAAAACAAGAGCAAAAAGAGTTTGAATAATCTTGATGAGGATGATGGTGGTTGTGGCGATTGTAGTGGCAAAGAATAAAATAACGATACTACTTTTGATACTGTTTCTGCATACACCACCGGAATATGCTGACCATCATCTCAACTACTACTTCTACATATACTACTACTACCATTATAGAAAATCTTACTGGCCAAATATTGCTCATCAATCACTATAGGTCTTAGTAATACTGCAATGTACTACCTCCACTCAAACTGGCTCATTTGGTAGAATTCGTTATTTCAAATAGTGAATCGTACTCATGCAACAACTAGATTAGCATGTTATTATAGCTATTACTAGGGAACACATGAAACAAAAAAAGAGTAATTCACCCAAAATGTTAATGTTTGGTAGGACAATAAAAACAAAGATGCAACAGTGAAATAATATAGTTCATTTGTGATTTCTCGAGGTAAATAATACAATCTCAGTTTTAGAAAATAAATAAATAATAACAAAACATGCTTTTGAAGAAAGGACATATGCACATCATAAATATATATGTTACTCAAAATGCTGTTATCATCCAGTTTAGATTAAATTAGCTCTAAAAATAAAGCTGGAATTTAATATGACAACCATGCTGTAATAGCTGTTAAAATTTCTTTCTCTAAAATCAAGTTAGACATTCCACTCCATTCTGTATGATTATTAAGGGCTGGAGTAGGGAAATTGGTGACGTGGTTTTCAAAATGTTATTGACTAAGTCAGCAACGTGGTGACTTTGAAAACAAGGAATCAGACTGTGGGATTATGTCATAAGTTTTGAGATAATTGCATCCATTTAGGTATAGTAAGCTTGAGGTTTGGTATGATACTCAAGCAAATTATACAGATTCTGCCACGTGGACGGCAGGAACAGGCGATGTACTGTTTGTACTTACCTACCATCGGGTTAATATTAATTGGACTGTTTACAGTTGCTTGTGCCATGCTGGGATTTTTGGGGACTCTGAACAAGAATCAGTCAGCCTAGACCATGCTCCTTCCAAAGTGCGCAAATGGTAGAGAGCGAACAAACATTGCGTCTCCTGTCTGCCATCATTATTAAATACATCTTCTGTGACTTTTCAAGCGCAGCTAATCCTCTATTACACTTTAACAGGAAAAATGACGTCACACAAACACAGAAAAGGTCCGACCCATGACAAAAGTAAAGCGTGTTTCCTGTCAAAGCACCGCCAAAACACGAAGCTGACTATAGTGGCTTTCATTAGATTATAACACACATCGTGTAGAATAACGCATTGTAAATCTGCCACGAGCATTTTCTTCTTGTCAGAAAATGAACACGAGATGTCATCTCCTTCTTTTCCCTTTAATTCTGTACATTTTCTGCAGAGGTTTTTTTACTCTTCACGGGTGGCGCCAAAAAATAATCACACTCCATTGTTTGACTTTATACTTACCATTATTTACGTCGAAATGCAGCTCTAAATGGTCATTTAGATACTTTGTTCTCGTTCTAGTAAACAACACAAATTGTCACCACTTTAAGTTAGTCACTTGGAAACATTCACATCGCCCCCAATTAACCATGTCATAATTGTGAAATCGTAAAATTGGAGAACGTAAGTACTAATTATTGTGATTAAAGTTATTTACTTCGATAAATTCACCACGATAACAAATTAATACCACGTTAATTAATATGATCTTTTTAGTCTTAAAACAGCATAAAATAAGTACATCAAAAGTTGATAAAGTCATCATTAATATGTAGCTTTGTTTACTTTTTCAATTGAAAGAGTCCATAAAAACTGTAAAACTAAATAAAATGCTTTCAAAGACAATCTTATGGAAATGAAACATGTATTCAGCCACACATACATACACACATACATGCATACATACATACAAACATGCATACACACATACAAATGTGCCTGGGCACGTTTGTAGAAACCTTACAGTTGAGTTTCATCACTATACTAAAAATATCTGTTCCTGTATTGCAGTGGTCGAGGCAATTCCTAAGAGCAAGGAACATGCAGGTCCTTTGAATACCACCACAATATACAAGATGATTATGGCTTACCTGTACCAAGTGAGTAAATAAATCTACTTAGGATATACTTTTGAAGCAATCCCAACAGTTAAGCTTTGCTTCTCGAGCGCAATATCTAAAAATATTTTTTCGTAATTAAGGACAGTGTTCGGTTGATGAAATGGCAATTCATAATTTTACCAATCATCTAATACTTCCCATGATGTAGAGCAACATAAGAACATTTAAAATGAAATGGGGAAGGAACTGCGATGTAACTTCTTATTAGTAGTGTCAATTTAGTTTCCTGTGCTATACTGTTACCACTTATACCATTAGCTGATAATATGCTGCAGAATACATTGAATCTAATATTGTGCTCACTTGAAAAAGTTCTTTTAATTTTTGGTGATTTTGTCTTTTACACATGTCTCTTATCTTGTAAAATGTTCTCCTTGCTATTTACTAATTGCATATTAAATATATAAAAAATCAATCGTATTCTTCCAGTGCGATTGAGAATTTCATTTTCTGTGTAGATTTTTTATCGTTTTGTATTGTTTATTTCAAAGTAGGGTGATGTAATGCTTCGAACATTTTCATTTTATTGCAAGCATTTTTCAAATTCACCCAATGGATTGATAGGGTGATGAATTTGCACTGATTCCTCGTGATTAATTATATTCATTTATTCAACAAACACCAGGCATTTCGTCCAATGAAGTAGTTAGAATTGTGAATGTTTTGTCCTTCTGCAGCAAAAATGAATTCAAAATTTATATAATTCAAGAAAAAAAAATCTTAAGATTATTGTATTGAATTTTTAACTATCCTTGTAATTTTGCATCTCGGTATGGGATTTAGTAAATGAATTCCTAAATCCTCCGTTATCTGCAGTTCTTATTTATATCTTACTTATGTGGTACACATGCCTGTACGATTTCATTGAAATCGCCGGTATAACGAGCGTTAAAATTAAAACAATTATATTTGCTGAGTTGCAATCGATTTAAATCTCTTACATTTATAACTGGACGTCTGTTTGATTCACTCAAAGAGACGATACTTTTCAATTCAATCTCTTTGTTTTCGACATCCTATAACAAATAAATCACCAGCAGATTCCATATGTATATTGTCTAGCTGCCTAACGTTGAGGTATCCAGTGGACTAAGGGACACGAAAGACACGTATTGCTAACCGATCGCTGTGATCCGACACGGACACCACATATTCATAGTATCAGGTGTACAGTGATATATGACCCAAAACAGCATGTTTACTGGATGCCTACTGTTATGGTTTATACTAAGCTTATTTTTCAACATTGGTTAAAATACAGACCACGTGTTCAAAGATATATTAAAATGCAACTCATTCCATCCAGTTTTATCAGTAAACATATATTATAACTGAATAATTTTTAATCCGGAGTCAGAATATACTAACACTTCTTTGCCCGCTCAAGAAAGATTTATTAATTAAAATTAACAATCTTTATTTTGTTAGATTTACATTGCAGCACATTTATCTTATTCTTTTAAAAGACATTTCACCTTTACCTTTTCAGCCCGGGTTTAGTGCCATGAATGAGAGCCATTATTTCGAATTGCGTAGAAGTCGGTCAAGATTCGATTGTGACCTTGTTTTGGAAATGGGCCAGCATTATTATATTGCTGGTAAGATATATAACTTCAAAAAGCCAAACATGAGCTACCCCAGTAATCTATATGACTAGTAGGATCGAATTAATCCTGTTGTAATGCAGTTTCTTGTCCGCGACTTCGGAAACCTCGAAACGATCACACACTCGAACGAAATATTGGTATCTCAGCGCTTCGAGCATTCTAAATACTACGACACTACGATTCACACACACACACACACATATATATATATATATGATTTTTGTTTGCTTTTTAAAATTGTTTATTCTTGTGACGAAAAGGTTTATTGCTCGAAATGTTGGCAAATTCTTCAGTAACTGATTAGTTAACAATTGACAGTTCTAACACACACACACATCATATATATATATATATATATATATGTGTGTGTGTGTGTGTGTGTGTGTGTGTCTCAATCGCAATCCATTTCTTGGCTCGGACTGCTATATTTCCTACAGAGACGGTTGACATTAGTAGCGGTATACAGATGTCAGCCATATTGAACATTGCCGGATCTCATCCACTTCTCTTGGAAATCATTCCACTTGCTTGTCAAACATTTGGTCGTTTCCTTTGGATTTGGGGTTCAGGACCCTTCGTTCATTATTCAAGCATGGTAAAAATGTCCTGTTCAGATAAACAATACAATTTTCACCTACATTTAAATATACATTTGTGCAATACCATCTTCCAGTGAATCATTGTTTCAAACTATTGATCCTCGAACAGTTTTGCTATGGATCGTTGGTACATGCTGCCTTTTTTTCCCCCCTCAAATGCAGTCTTAGTCTTTCGTTTAATTACAGTCCAGTAGGATTGTTATAACCCGAATAGATACCATTTTAATTCTTGTGTAAAATATACCGACTTTAAAACGACAATCGATTATGAATAATTAAGTAAATTCGAAGTTTACCAGGAAATAAACCGAATATTAGGAATCCAATCATTGAATAATTTTGCTATAATAATGAAACCCTAACACTAATGCCTTTCATTTATTTCTCAGGCGGAGATGGTAAATATTTATGCAAGGTTTGTTGAATAATAATGGGGTAATTTTTACTAACAGTACATATTTTGAAATTCTAATACGAAAAAGCAGGAGAAACATTAATAACATTTTCCGAATATCAAAGTCGCCTTAATATCAGGAGGAAGGCACTGCACATATATTATATAGAAAATATTATACTTACAAGAGAAATCGGAAATTGTGCACATAAAGAACAATGACCAAGAACTAAATAACAAACTCGACTGACAGTCAGATAGACAGACAGATAGATAGATCCATCGATAAATATATATATATATATATATATATATATATATATATATATATATATATATATAAAGATAGATAACAATGAATATAGTAGTATATATATCTTATTTTAGGATTCATAAACGAGGCTGGTTCACTTATCAGCTCTAGGTGTGATCTTGTACAGCTTGTTTGGAGTTCCGATGTCCCCTATGAACACTACGAGCACGATTATGAACTTCTAAATGGCCGACTTGAACCTCACTGTGAGAAGTTTAATAGTCATGGTTAAGCGCTTGTATAACTATGATAAACAAATAAAAACATTGACTTATTCTTAGTGCGCTCTATTAATATGGCTTATCAACTTTCTATCTATCTATCTATCTATCTATCTATCTATCTATCTATCTATCTATCTATCTATCTATCGGTCCACACGGGGAAAATAATGTAAAAAACAGACAAGGCCAAACCAATTCAGATATCAAACAAGTACACTGTGCGCCTTGTTGTGACGATATCATTGGCGTTTTAAAATGACACGTGCAGCTGATGAACTACCCATAACCCCGAATTGGACAGATATATTGTTTGTCTAAAATTATATATTCTGTTTACGAAACACACATTATCATTGCAAAATGTCATCCAACTAATGTTCTCTAATTACGTACTTTTGTATAATGAAAAATTGATGTTATTCGTTAAGTCCAGATTCACCATCTCTAGTTGTTTGTTTTCTTTCTCTTAATACGTGAGCTTTTGACCAACAGTTAACCGCTTCGTGTCATGTTCCATTTTTAATTATGCAATGGTCGTAATGAAAACCACTAATAAAAATTCTCAACCAAAAGTCCAAGTTAATCGATGTTCTTCTCTCAGGACAATGTTTCCACTTGATAGTATACATTTATGTCTTTCGTTTTATATTAGAGGTTTATCTCCCTTCGTTCATTGTCTCCAGCACAGCGAAAAATATTCTGTTCATTTGAACAATACAAATTTAATCTATTTTTAAATATACATTTGAGCAAGATCATCTTCAGGATTAAAAGAAACCGTCTCCTTGACTGTCTGTATCTCTCAGCTCGACTTTGCGTACGAGAGGAATGACGTAACAAGATATATTGGGGCCTTTCATGTTTGTTCTTGCAGTCGTAATACACATGCTTCTAAATTTCGCGCGCTTATATATACATGTGTCAGATTATCTCTAAATTACTTTTAATATTTGATAAACTAATGTAACAAATAATAAGTAAGGCAAGGACCACTGCTAACTTCTATTTTCTTCACAAAACCAACAACTGATCATATTTGCTAGGTGTCTCATGGTGGTATCACGCCTTATAGTAAAACTACGTGAAATTTGTGAATAAGGGACAATCAAGAGACTACAGAAAATGGCCTTATACTGATATTCGGGAGAACAAAAATGTTGGTAAACACACAAAGGAGTTAACTTTTGTTTTAAAGACCTGTTATCGTTTAGTAGAGGTTCCTGCTAAGGAAGAATTCATTGTGCTCCAGGGATGATCCGCTAACATTGTGACTATCTGTCGTTGATACATTTTCCCTTTTCCGTGTTTCACATATGCAGTCTTTAGTTTCATTACGTAACAGTGGAATTGTTATAACGAAAATCGATTATAAATAAATCAGTAAACTAATAGTTACTTTAGTAAAAAGACAGAGAAGAAAACTTTGTGCTACAGTGGAAATCACAAAACAAGTTGTTTTGATGTAATCCACCGTTGGGTGCAAAAGTTTTCTGAAGAATAATGGTATATATATATATATATATATATATATATATATATATATATATATATATACGTACAGACACAGACATGTTACTGACGCATATGAATTGATTCCAAACAAGAAATGACTGATAAATAATATCCTACTATCAAATTCGTCGTAAAATCTGGAGAAAGACTTTGTTCTTATAGTACGCATGCAGGGCGCCAATAAAACGTACACTTACACACCCAAAAGAAAACAAACGAGACAAAGATGTTAATGACAACTCGATTGACAGGGAGAGATGTAGATAGATCGACAGATTGATAGATAGAAAAATTGCTTGATTGCATGATAGATGCATCGATAAATAGATATCAGCTATCGGTACCAGCAGTAGCTGATGGACTTGCGATCCAGCAGGGGTAGGGTTGGAGTGTTTCTCAAACGGGATTCGATCCAGTGCCTCAACGGTATATTTTATATTGGGACCATGGTCTGACAGGTACTTTTCTTCGCTGCATGTAATTTAGAATTTTCCCGTACATGGCAGTGAATAAATCTTTGCATTAAAAACGGAGAAGCTTCTTAGACAGACGTATTCTTATAATACTTTCTCGAGACATTTTCACTGTATGGTCAATTCTCAGTCTTGGCATTTCTGGAGCGGCTGCGTCAGGCATGGCCTTCTAGAATAACTGCAACTAGTGTATCCGGTGGTAATGCATTGAAAAGGTGAATATAATGAAGACATTTCGATATCGAATACTGAGGGTGTTCAGTTTACATGTTGCAGATACATTCAATTCACTGCAAGATTTACCTGTGATGAATGAGGAGACTAAGGGAAATAATCGGAAGTAGTTAGGTTCCTATTACCGCGGCATTGAGCATTTCCGAGAACAGATGAATCAATTTATTGACCTCCATACCTCTCTAACTCCGTCGCTCTCTCTCTCTCTCTCTCACTATCCCTCCATCCCCCCCCCTCTCTCTCTCTCTCTCTCTCTCTGTTTCACACACACACAGACAGACACACTTGAGTTTCCTATCGAATGATTTGGATTTAAATCATAATTTTATCTGTTCCCCCTTTAAGATACCTCTCAAAAATTTGCCGTATTCAAATAGATTACGTGAAACAGAAAGCTATGTGACTTTAGATTCTGAACCTTGCATAAGTTTACATGTGTTATGAGAAAAATTTCTATCCTATGTTTGCTGATTTCATTAAAAGAGAACCAATAGCTGCTAAAAATCTTTAGCGTGGCGAGAAACAATGTAACGGTACATGACCTTTTTAGCGTGATTCCAATATTAGTTAGTTTGCTTCAATGTTAGCCCTAAAACAGGAGTCTACGAAAACAATTCAGTGCTGTCCTTGCTTCAAAAAGTAGCAATTTAGTTAGCGCCACTCTTTGCTTTTAAAATTTACAAGTGCACTAAATATAGCGCCTAGGTAACATTGTGACGCCTCGTACGATGTAACAGATACACTGAATATAGCGCTTAGATACAATTTTCATACACGCGTACGATGTAAAAAAGTACACAGCCCTTGGTTGACAGAATATAGGATATACGTTGTAACATATTTGAAAAATATTACATGCCGTGTTCACTGACCGAATTTTAGGCTTAAATTCAGTACATTTGAAATCATACTGTGTTCATTAGACAATAAATATAGATTTAAAACCGTTTTTTCCAAAATTGATGAATTAAAAAAAATATGGCAATGAATATTTCCTGTTTTGTGTGACTTGCTTCAAATATTCGTTGACTCTCTCCCTCCCTCTCTCTCTCTCGGTCTCTCTCTCTCTCTCTCTCTCTCTCTCTCTCTCTCTCTCTCTCTCTCTCTCTCTCTTTTCTGATAAACCGATGACATCCTATTCGTTTCTGTTAGAAAGCAGACGACCTCTCATTTCTCTCCAAACACAAGCAACACTGCTTAAAATCAGACAGACTCACCACACATGATAAACCTATGACGTCATACCACATTTCTGTTCAAGTGTAGACCGTCACCTATTGCTACACTGTTACAAACCATACCCCTGGTTCTCAGATACTTATCAATGAACATTTTTGTCAATGAACGTTTCTAACTTAGGATTTACCCTTGTCTTTAGAAACTCATACAAGTAAGGTACTCTAATGTTAATTTCTCGTTGTCCTATAATACGGTAAAAATGGTGTAATACTTACATTTCTTATTACATTCCATAATAATAATAATATTAATAATAATAATTTTGTATGGTACGTTGAGTATGACCCTTGGTAAGGCTGACTATTAAATAAACAGGGTATTGGATAGTAGATAACTGAACTTTAACTATCTCTCTTTCTCTCTGTGTTTCACATTCTTTTAAGGGTTGTTAGTTTTATTTAGAAGGGCTTTATATGGTCTGTAGTCTGTTGAGTAAGGTTTACTCTATAGGGCTGTAGTGGAGATGCTGAAGGAGGTAGAGTAGGTATATTATAAAGGGAGGTAAGTAAGGGGTCTTATAGAAGGGGCTAGATGTTTTGTACTTAATTTATAAGAGGGATAATAAAGCGGTATTTGAGGTTAGTGATGTTAGTTTTATTTTGAAGGGATCGATAACTGTTTGGTGGATAGTAGATTTTTAGTTAGTGGATAGTAGATCACTGGTTGTTGGATAGTAGATAGCTGGTTGTTGGAAGTAGATCACTGGTTGTTGGATGGTAGATATCTGGTTGTTGGATAGCATATCTCTGACTGGTGGATAGTAAATCCCTGGGTGATGCATAGTAAATAACTGGTTGGTGAATTGTAGATAACTGGGCTTTGATAGTAAATAACTAAGAGTGTGTGCATATTTCATCCCGTCCGTTTACATCCTACCCCGTCTTGTGTGATAGTACGTTTGTTTGTATGTAAGTATACCGCGTGTATCAACACTACCACCTTTTCTTTAGATAGTATGGGTGTGTGTTTGAATTGTAATCAAAAACAGTTGCTGGATAATAGAGGTGTGTGTTTGGATAGTAATAAAAAAGGATTGATGGATAGCAGGGGTGTGTGTTAGGGTTGTAATAAAACAAATGGTTGTTGGATAGTAGGGGTGTGTGTTTGGATTGTAATCAATAAACAGTTGCTTGGATGCTGGATTATAGGGGGTGCTGGATAGTAGGGGTGCCTGGGTGCTGGATAATAGATAACTAGATGGTGGATAGTAGATAATTGGCTATAGACGCGCTAAATGTTGTTTTTTTTTTAGTTAATTTATAAGAGAAATCATAGAGTGCTGTGGGGGTTAGGGACATTAGTTTTATTTAGAAGGGATAGATAACTGATTGGTGGATAGTATATAACTGTGAGCTGGATAGTGGACAACTAGGTGGTGGATAGTAGATAATTGGTTAGTGGAAAGTATATAACGGGGTGCTGGATATTAACAACTAGGTGGTGGATGGTATATAATTAACTATTGATATGTAAGGATTATGAGGATGGTATTGTTTTTTTTTTAAAGGAGCGTGGGTAGTGCCGGAAATATTATTGATTGGGATAGAGATTTTACCCTGATATAGAGCGTAGGGTTAGTATTATGGTTGTTAGTATTATTTGCAAGATATTTAAATTCTATTGTATATCCCTTATTTTAAATCTTAGCCTGTTCTTGTTATAGACAACAACTAAAAATAAACCCTACACGTGATAAACCTGAAGACGTTGCAGCTTATATCATCCATACAGAAGACCGTCATTGTTCAGGACCTCTGTTAAGGTACACAACTTCAATGTATGGCAGTCTCATGTTACTTGTCTGTCTGTTCCCACAAAATTTCGACCCTTTGTCCCTATAAACTTTCGACCATTAATTTTACCATGTTAATTTCCCGTTTGTCCCTATAAACGTTCGAACCTATTTAACACAGGCCTCCTCTACAGCATTTCATTTAGAGAGTAAACCAAACTCGCATTTCTCTTCCAAACACACGCAACACTGTTACAAGACAGACAGACTCACCTGACGTCATACCACCTTTCTGTTCGAGTGCAGACCGTCGCCTCATGCTACATTGTTACAAAACATACCTTTCAAGATGGCTCCTATGTTTAATTCCCGTAGAACCCCGTACATTTTTGACCCTATTTAACACAGGGCCCCGGTAGACACCTAAAGTGCAAGGCTCTACTACTGAGATTTAAAGACAGAGAAGATATGATTGAAACGTGAGAAAACATTTTTGCAAAGACTAGTGTTAAACTATCTAAGCGCTTTTGGGATCATGCACATGCTCGCCTAAAACATGTGCATACAAAAGATATTCTGCATTTGTAATAAGTACAAAATTGTTTCTGTTACCCCGAATTTCATTACTCTTCGGCAGATGGATCTCAGTTGTGGGAAAAGGAAAGGAAATTCAAATATTGAGTTATCCCTAACACCAAACGTCCCCCTCGATAAGATATTTTGTCCGGGATGTTACATACGGAAACAGGAGAATAAATCTGTCCTCTCAGAGCATCACATATCGAAAAAGTTAACTGGTGTGTACCTTTTGAGCGTTTCAATGTGCACACTTTCTATACACTGTGATAATAGAAATTATACAAGAACAAGATCTGAAAATTAGAGTTTATATTAACGCCTACATCTCTCTCTCTCTCTCTCTCTCTCTCTCTCTCTCTCTCTCTTTTAGTTGTATATATATGATGTTTACATACGCACATGCTCGCCTAAAACATGTGCATACAAAAGATATTCCGCATTTGTAGAATCAACGCTTACGTGTAGCTCCAAATGAAGTGATTATTACTTTTTACCAAGATTTCATGTAGCGTTGTGAACTCTGGGATATACAGGTTACCCACATGGTTAAAAATGTATTTTTTGAATTTGTTTTTGGTCTTAAATTCGATGGAACCATTGCTCAACCTCAAAATAATTGTACAACTTATGTACAAATTTCTCTCGATATTTAAAGACTCCCGTGAAATGTTAAAACGATTGGCAATGTAAGGAAACACCTTAGTAATTTCAGGATGATTGCTATCATTAAAAGCAGATATTCATACATAAACTTCACGTCACAATCATGGACTCTTGTACGATTTATGTTATAAATGGGATCCATTGTAGGTAAGAGAACATTGACTTGGAACATTATAACTATGATGGATATTTCATATATAATAATTGATCAAATTGGGTTATCAATTCCTTGAGTAAACAATACTTTTCTTAATCTGGATAATAGTGCGAACGCTGATGGTTGTATTATAATTTTTTCATTCTGTCATTTTTTGATCTAAAAGAAGAGATATTCAATAGAATTTAAATATCTTGTAAATAATACTAACAACCATAACACTAACCCTAAGCTCTATATCAGGGTAAAATCTCTATCCCAATCAATAATATTTCCAGCCCTACCCACGCTCCTTTAAAAAAAAAACAATACCATCCTCATAATCCTTACATATCAATAGTTAATTATATACCATCCACCACCTAGTTGTTAATATCCAGCACCCCGTTATATACTTTCCACTAACCAATTATCTACTATCCACCACCTAGTTGTCCACTATCCAGCTCAGTTATATACTATCCACCAATCAGTTATCTATCCCTTCTAAATAAAACTAATGTCCCTAACCCCCACAGCACTCTATGATTTCTCTTATAAATTAACTTTAAAACAAAACATCTAGCGCTACTATAACCAATTATCTACTATCCACCATCTAGCTATCTATTATCCAGCACCCAGGCACCCCTGCTATCAAGCACCCCCTATAATCCAGCATCCAAGCAACTGTTTATTGATTACAATCCAAACACACACCCCTACTATCCAACAACCATTTGTTTTATTACAACCCTAACACACACCCCTGCTATCCATCAACCCGGATGGGATGAAATATACACACACTCTTAGTTATTTAATATCAAAGCCCAGTTATCTACAATTCACCAACTAGTTATTTACTATGCATCACCCAGGGATTTACTATCCACCAGCCAGAGATATGCTATCCAACAACCAAATATCTACCATCCAACAACCAGTGATCTACTTCCAACAACCAGTTATCTACTATCCAACAACCAGTTATCTACTATCCACTAACCAAAAATCTACTATCCAACAAACAAGGACCTACTATCCACCAAACAGTTATCTATCCCTTCTAAATAAAACAACATCACTATCCTCAAATACCGCTTTATTATCCCTCTTATAAATTAAATTAAGTACAAAACATCTAGCCCCTTCTATAAGACCTCTTACTTACCTCCCTTTATAATATACCTACTCTACCTCCTTCAGTATCTCCACTACAGCCCTATAGAGTAAACCTTACTCAAAAGGCTACAGACCATATAACGCCCTTCTAAATAAAACTAACAACTCTTAAAAAAAGAGGGTGTGTGTATGTTTGTGTGTGTGTTTGCGTCTGTCTGTGTGTGTGTGTATGTGAAACACAGAGAGAAAGAGAGATAGTTAAAGTCCAGTTATCTACTATCCAATACCCTGTTTATTTAATAGTCAGCCTTACCAAGGGTCATACTCAACGTACCATACAAAATTATTATTATTATTATTATTATTATTATTATTATTATTATTATGGAATGTAATAAGAAATGTAAGTAGGAGACCATTTTTACCGTATTATAGGACAACGAGAAATTAACATTAGAGTACCCTATTTGTATGAGTTTCTAAAGACAAGGCTAAATCCTAAGTTAGAAACGTTCAATGACAAAATTTTTCGTTGATAAGTATCTGAGAACCAGGGGTATGTTTTGTAACAGTGTAGCAATAGGTGACGGTCTACACTTGAACAGAAATGTGGTATGACGTTATAGGTTTATCATGTGTGGTGAGTCTGTTTGATTTTTAACAGTGTTGCTTGTGTTTGGAGAGAAATGAGAGGTCGTCTGCTTTCTAACAGAAACGAATAGGATGTCATAGGTTTATCAGAAGAGAGAGAGAGAGAGAGAGAGAGAGAGAGAGAGAGACAGAGAGAGAGAGACAGAGAGAGAGAGAGAGGGAGAGGGAGAGGGAGAGGGAGAGGGAGGGAGAGAGTCAAGGAATATTTGAAGCAAGACACATAAAAGAGGATAAATCCTCTGTTAGAAATATTCATTGCCATATGTTTTTTAATTCATCAATTTTGGAAAAAAAGCTGTTAAATCTATATTTATTGTCTAATGAACACGGTATGATTTCAAATGTACTGAATTTAAGCCTAAAACTCGGTCAGTGAACACAGCATGTAATATTTTTTAAATATGTTACAACGGATACCCTATATTCTGTCAACCAAGGGCTGTGTACTTTTTTACATCGTTCGCGACTTTGAAAATTGTATCTTGGCGCTATATTCAGTGTATCTTTTACATCGTACGAGGCGTCAAAATGTTACCTAGGCGCTATATTTAGTGCACTTGTAAATTTTAAAAGCAAAGAGTGGGGCTAACAAAATTGTACTTTTTGAAGGAAGGACAGCACTGAATTGTTTTCGTAGACTCCTGTTTTAGGGCTAACATTGAAGCAAACTAACTAATATTGGAATCACGCTAAAAGGGTCATGTACCGTTACATTGTTTCTCGCCACGCTAAAGATTTTTAGCAGCTATCGGTTCTCTTTTAATGAAATCAGCAAACATAGGATATAACTTTTTCTCATAACACATGTAAAGTTATGCAAGGTTCAAAAACTAAAGTCACATAGCTTTCTGTTTCACGTAATCTATTTGAATATGGCAAATTTTTGAGAGGTATCTTAAAGGGGGAACAGATCAAATTATGATTTACATCCAAATCATTGTATCCTAAACTCAAGTGTGTCTGCCTGTGTGTGTGTGAAACAGAGAGAGCGAGAGAGAGAGAGGGGGAGAGAGGGATAGAGAGAGAGCGACGGAGGGAGAGAGGTATGGAGGTCAATAAATAGATTCAGCTGTTCTCGGAAATGCTCAATGCTGTGGTAATAGGAACCTAACTACTTCCGATTATTTCCCTTAGTCTCCTCATTCATCACAGGTAAATCTTGCAGTCAATTTAATGTAACTTTATCGTCACCCACTTCTTTGTATCTGCAACATGTAAACTGAACACCCTCAGTATTCGATATCGAAATGTCATCATTATATTCACCTTTTCAATGCAGTACAACCCGAGACACTAGTTGCAGTTATTCTAGACGGCCGTGCCTGACGCAGCCGCTCCAGAAATGCCAAGACTGAGAATTGTCCATACAGTGAAAATGTCTCGAGAAAGTATTATAAGAATACGTCTGTCTAAGAAGCTTCTCCGTTTAAAATGCAAACATTTATTCACTGCCATGTACGGGAAAATTCTAAATTACATGCAGTGAAGAAAAGTACCTGTCAGACCATGGTCCCAATATAAAATATACCGTTGAGGCACTGGATCGAATCCCGTTTGAGAAACACTCCAACCCCTACCCCTGCTGGATCGCAGGTCCATCAGCTACTGGTGGTACCGATAGCTGATATCTATTTATCGATGTATCTATCATGCAATCAATCAATTTTTCTATCTATCAATCTACTATGCTCGACCACATCGGATAAACAGAGATAAACACAACTGAACTCTATTTAATCCTTTGTAACCAGACCACTTAAAAAGTAAAGACTGTAGGCTGGATATCGCTTTCGTAAACTTTAAAGGTCATGCATGTAGTGTTATATGTTACGGATTGTAAACCAGACTATAGTATCACGAGAACTGAGACAAACACCACTGACCTTTATTTAATTCTTTGTAGCAACGACCGTTTAAAAGTAAAGATTGTTCTGAACAAAAACAAACAGACAAACCCAAAAAATGAGGCTGGCTACCTTTTCCGTAAGTTTTACAGGTCATGCATGTACTGTTAGAAGTTATGGATTGTAAACCAGACTAGAGTACATGCAGATTGTTCATTCGGAATTACATCGGCTGCTTCTCAGAGACTATATTACGAACCGTAGGATTGACCGCGAAGTCGCGAATGGCTGATTGTTCTAAAATAACACGGCTCTGAACGACCCTATCAAACACCACTGACCTTTATTTAATCCTTTGTATGAACGACTGTTTAAAATGTAAATATTGTTCTGAAAAATAAAAATAAAAAACCTAATATTTACAATTTAAACGGTCGTAGATAAAAAGGATTAAATAAAGGTAAGTGGTGTTTGTCTCAGTAAATTTTACAGCTCAGGCATACAGACTGTACATCAAACTAAAGTACATGTCACTAACTGCCATTGTAGTGCCAAGGTCAATGTAGCGGTCGCATACATCGTTTGTCTTTGGGGTTGATCCATGCCTCGGGTGAATGATGTCTTTGTTTTTGTTTTTAATACCAGTAGGGGAGAATCGTTTTCCGGATTCGATTGTCATTGTTAAAGGCTTGTGTTGTTTGTTTTGTTATTGCTACAGGGATTACAACCTTCACACCAAGCCGTCATCTGTTCACGCTAGTGCAGTCGGCTACACCCTTTGTTTATAGAGTTAATCCCTTTATGTCGTCGGTGAATTAAACCTTTGTCTTTTGTCTCTGAATAAATTTATTCTGTTTTGGGATGAGTTAATTATGTATTTTTTTTTTTCATTCTTTGGTACATATACATTGTATATGTTGTATATGTATTTGTTAATTTCCCTGAGTTCTTTGCCTCATCAAAACCGCTACAGTCGTTATTACAATTGATGACTGATAACGTTAACACATAGCACCTTATTAACAATGGCAGAATCTACAACGATACAACGAAAAAGACACTAATTCTAACAATGGAGGAAAGAATGAATTAATAAAAAGATGTGAAAAAAGTTAGACCCGTCATAAAACATCAGCCAGTTTAAACGTCGGGAAAACTCAAATTCAGGGTGTTATAAAAGACAAAGAGTCAATTAGAAACGAATTCATATGCTAATAGATGTATATGTGATTTTCAAATATAAATGTAATTCATGTTTAATGATAGATGTATATCTTTATTGCTATATAAAATTATTTTCAGATAAATGCATGCAAAATTGTAACAAGAAGTATAAATAAAGAATGCAATATAAACAGTGCTGAATTTCGACCTTGGAAACTGGTCTTTTTGTACAAACCTGTTATGAGAGACCACCTGTCATAAGAGACTGCTTTTTGTTGGCAGAAGGGGCGGTCTCTCAAGACAGGTTTAACTGTACCTGCATTTTTCAGTGTTTATCGAATAGAATAATTCCAGTTTAGAAACATAGGACGTGCAATATAATTGAAGTAGCAGGTAAATATTTTAAGTAATGGGGATCTGGAGTATATCCATAAATGGGGCACAGGAATCAGCAAAAATAGGAATGATGGCCAATTCCACTTAGCACTATAGCTGCCAAGTAAAGCTGTAAAGCTTTCTGTTAGATGGTAATTTACTCTACAGTTTTGTATTTTACCCTATGCTGCTTGACAGACAAATGTATGTTAGGAGTCCAACCAAATAGATTCACACGTGATACTTTTACTTTGTGTATAGTGATGGTTTCCTAAAGTCAATCGTATATCGTCGCAAGCCATGGGCAGCAATCCGCTATGCTCCTTTATCACCCTAGGCTGCCTGTCCATCATTACAAGTAAGGAATTCCTGATTTTTTCTTCTACATATTTAGCAACATCTTTACGTTCTCCAATAAAGCTACAGTAGAGACAAGTTTGTATGAAGAATTTAAGACATGCATATTTTTGTTTTTTACTAGCTCTCATGCCTTCTCAACAAAAAAGATGTACCTAAGTAAAAAAAAGTATTTTGCTGTGTTGTAACTAATGCAGTCCCCTTTGCTCAAAACAAGTTTGTAGAACAATGTTAACTCCTTATTCCCTGTATGATTTCAACACAAAAAATGTATGTTGAGTTATTAACTTCCACAGTGTTCCAGCCAGAAATTTCTGGCAACAGGGATTAAGATATGGGCACTTCTTACCATTAGAGCCCTTTTCTACAAGAAGGACCTTTTCTAGGGAGTCACATGAACATATTGATATTTATGATTTCACAAATAATTATTGTAATCTATCAAGTAGAATTAATAAGGAAAGAAAGAAGGCTAACAGTACAGAACTCTCATTAGCAATTCCATATTAGGAGTCAGTTGACCCCAAAGTTGTCAAATCCAGGAGTCACATTCAGATTTTTAGGAGTCAGTGCAGATGGTTGATACTAACTGTGTCATAGTAATACACTATCTTATTTCCTAGGGTAGTCAAACACACAACTGTCAACAATGTATACTCACATCTGTCGACATAGGCGGTTCACTTTAAATCGTCAGAATAATAAAAAAAGAACAGATCCTGATATGCAAGTGCATTATGCACAAGCTTAGTAATGTGAGCTGATTATCCCCGAGAAATACAGTTTTAAAATGTAGATTTCTTCAAAACTTGTGTTACGACTCTATGGTCTAAGAAAAATGTAACAGAAAGAAAGTGAAACCAACAAATCAAGTAAAAATCAACAAGCAATTTATTACTAGATAATTAAAATGAGAAATCAAAAAGTCACTTACAGTAATGGGTTTTGAAATCCTAATAATCCAATAAGAATGATTGTTCTAATCACAAGTCCTAAATATAGAATGTTCCGAATTCACGGCTGTGTCCTTGAATGTTATGATGTGCTAATGGTCTCCAAAGTCCTGATGTACTAGTAATCTTGATGTGCTGATGTCAAAATGAAGTATTCCAAAATCCAAAAGTTTATGAGCACTGTTATAATCCAATGAATATTTAAAATAATTCCTCTCTTAGAATTTGGAATGAATTTTCACAACTGTAATAGCTCTTTACAAGACTGATGGTAATGTCAAAACTGAATAAATGTCCACCAAACATGGTATATATAAAGATTGGTCACATGACAGAATGTTCTAGAATGTGTGTCATCTTAATGGAATTTTACTTGTAAACAAAAATTCAACCTTGACCTTCAAATTGAGAAAACATATTGATCAAAACAACCTAATTCAAGGACACTAGTTAAACATGTTTTTCCTGATAACATTAAGATTTAAGCAAATATTAAAGTGAAGAAACATTTATAATTTCCTAAAATATTTATAATATTATATAAACATCATACATAACACCTCCCCTCATAAAGAAAAAGAAAGATTTATATAATAAAGCTTTCTTTTGAATATACATCTAATACTACAATAACCAAAAATACATAAGAACATGTTTTATGATACTGGACTTAATTACATCAAGCAATATTACATTTCTAGGCACGTGAGAGTGCATCTGCAATCACATTGTCTTTTCCCCTGATGTGTTTGATGTCAATGTTATATTCCTGCAATATCAAACTCCATCTCAACAATCTCCGATTTTTATCTTTCATTTTGTTGATGAAAGTAAGGGGATTGTGATCACTGTACACAATAATTGGAGAAAGAGCTGAGGTAACATACACTTCAAAATGCTGTAAAGCCAATATCAAAGCCAAACATTCCTTCTCAATTGTGGAATAATCTTTCTGGTGCTTGTTTAGTTTATTAGAAAAATAACACACAGGGTGATCCACACCACTTTTGTCTTCCTGAATCAATACTCCACCAACCCCTACATCACTTGCATCAACAGATAATTTAAATGATTGGCTGAAATTTGGTGCAGAAAGAACTGGTGCATTCTTAAGCATGGCCTTTAACTTGTCAAAAGATTCCTGACACTTGTCAGACCAATGAAATTTGGTTTTCTTACTCAATAAACTTGTCAAAGGTTCAGCAATTTTGGAAAAATTGGAACAAAATTTCCGATAATATCCAGCCATACCTAGAAATCGCATCAGTTGCTTTTTACAAATTGGAACTTGAAATTCAGAGATAGCTTTGACCTTAGCTTCTATAGGTTTAACTTGACCTTGTCCCACAATATGTCCTAAAAATGTGACACAAGCATGGCAAAACTCACTTTTGCTCAAATTAATTGTCAGATTCGCATCATTGAGTCGATCGAAGAATTTTCGAATGGTTTCCAAATGATCTTCCCAGGTGTTGTTGTAGATAATGACGTCATCGATATAAGCGTCACAATTATCAAGACCAAATGTTATCATTTTCATCAGACGTTGAAACGTTGCAGGCGAATTTTTCATTCCAAACGGCATGACTTTATATTGATAAAGTCCATCTGGAGTTGCAAATGCTGAAATTTCTTTTGCCCTTTCCGTCAGTGGAATTTGCCAGAATCCTTTTAAAAGGTCAAACTTGGTGACATATTCCGCATTTCCAATTTTATCAATGCAATCGTCCATTCTTGGGATTGGAAATGAATCAGTTTTGGTGACACTGTTGACTTTTCTATAGTCAGTACACATACGGAATGTATTATCTGGCTTGGGAACAAGAATACATGGTGAACTCCAGTTACTTTTACTTGGTTCTATGAAATAATTCTCCAGTAAATACTGAATTTCTTTCTTCAGATAGTTCTGTTTGAGAGGATTCATCCTATAAGGATGCTGTTTCACAGGCGCAGAATCTACAATGTCAACGTCATGATAAATTTTACTTGTTCGTGTTGGAACATCAGGAAACAAGTGCTCATAGTCATGTAATAGCTGTTTTAGTTCATTTCTTTCCTGTTGTTGTAGATGTGAAAGTTTCTGGTCTAGGTTGTTCAATATTTCTGAATTCCGAAGATTGGTTATACCAGAGTCACTATAGTCTGATTGTATTCCATCGTTGATATCTTCACTGTGTGGGACAGGTACAACTAAATTAACAGAATAATTAGCTGAGCTATCTCTGTCAAAATATTCCTTTAACATATTTATATGACAAAGTTGTTTCTGTTTCCGTCTCCCAGGAGTGTTAATGATATAATTTAAGTCATTTACTTTCTTTTCAACGGTATAAGGACCATAAAATTGAGCCTGAAGAGGATTCTGAGGTATGGGAAGGAGAGCCAGAACTTTGTCACCAGGTTTAAAACTCCTTTCCTGTGAATTTCTGTCATACCTTAATTTCATTTTTGACTGAGTAGTGTGAAGATTAGTTCTTGCTACTTCACAGGCCTTTGACAACTTGTATTTGAAATCAGAAACATAATCAAGAAGATTAATCTTCGAATCTTCATTTGAAAGAAGTTTCTCTTTCAATAATTTCAATGGTCCACGGACAGTATGACCAAAAACTAGTTCAAAGGGACTAAAACCCAACGACTCTTGAACTGATTCCCTAACAGCAAACAACAACAAATGAACACCCTCATCCCAATCCTTTTCTGTATCAAAGCAATATGATCGAATCATATTCTTCAAAGTTTGATGAAATCTTTCCAAAGCACCTTGACTTTCAGGGTGATAGGCAGAAGATTTAAACTGTTGGATGCCAAGTTCATGCATAACTTGCTGGAAAATTTCAGGCATAAAATTTGACCCTTGATCTGACTGGACAAATTTGGGAAGGCCAACAAGTGTAAAAAACTTCACCAAAGCTTTCACGATAGTTTTAGTTTTTATATTTCTCAGAGGAATTGCCTCTGGAAATCTTGTAGATGCACACATGATGGTCAACAAGTATTGGTTGCCTAACTTGGTTTTAGGTAAAGGACCAACACAGTCTACTATTATTCTACTAAATGGTTCATCAAATGCAGGAATAGGTTGCAGATGAGCCTTAGGTATCTTCTTTGGGTTTTCCTACCATTTGACAAGTGTGACAAGATCTGCAGTATTTAGAAACATCACTTTTGAGTTTCGGACAATAAAAATGATTCAAGATCTTGTGATAAGTCTTACGGACTCCTAAATGACCAGCCAAAGGAGTTTCATGGGCTAAATTAAGAATTTCCTGTCGATATGACTTAGGAACAACAATTTGATAGCTCACTGACCACTCGTCACCAGCGGGTACATCAGGTGGTCTCCATTTCCTCATAAGGACCCCATTTTTCACAAAGTAACACACTGGAACTTGTGTGGCTTCAGTTTCACTAATAGCCCTCTGAAACAAACAAGATATCTCGGGATCTTGCTCCTGTTCAACGACAAGGGACTGTTGTTTGTCATCCTGATTAGAACAAAGAGAATGAGTTGCCAAAAGAGGATCACTGTGATCAATACCTGAGGAAACAGTGACCTCATCAAAAGACTGACCAATACATGTGTCAGCTAAAGGAATAATATCCTGATCAACATCACTCTCAAGAGCTCTTTTTGCCATAGCTCTAGTAACTGCACAAGCAGGGTACAAATCAGGGATTTCAGTTTCGACAGGATCAACTTTCTGATCCAAGCAAGGCTTGTCAGTTACAAGTGGATTAACCACAACCTTATCTCCAGCTAGGTCATTGCCTAGTAATAAATGAACACCCTCTATGGGTAAAGAAGTCACTGCCCCAACAGTCACAGGTCCAGAAACTAAGTCTGATGCCAAATTTACACAATGAAGAGGAACATTTACAAAGCCGCACTCTACTCCCTGAACAAGAACACTTTCACTTGAAGAAGACTCCTCAGACAAAGGCAAAGTACCTGATAATAAAACACTCTGAGAAGCTCCAGTGTCCCTTAATATTTTAATTGGGATAGGTTTGGCAGAATCACCAATAATTGATATAGAACCTTCTGACATGAATGGTTCGTAAGCCTCCAAAATAGAATCAGACTGGGGTTTGTTTGACCCAACAAATGTATTGCTTTCAATACAAGACCGTGACCTTGACCTCGTAGAAATAAGAGCATTTGGAAAAGCTCTGCCTTTACTCTGTTGCTTATTTTTCAACTTGAAGCAATCAGAAATAACGTGGCCTTTCTTTTTACAATACGTGCACGTAGGAAGAGATAAGGATTTCTGATCAGTCTTATCAGATGTTTGATTCCTAACAGTTGTGCTGTTGTGAAATTTGGAAGTACTCGAATGAGATTGAAATGGTTTTTTACCAGAAAACTGCTGAGAGGACGATTTATTACCAAATTAAATTTTGTGAGTCAAGGAATAATCATCAGCCATACGAGCAGCATTTTCCAAAGTTTCCACATTCTGCTCGTCAAGATAGGTTTTAACATCACTATGGATGCACCTCTTGAACTCTTCAATTAATACGAGCTGTCTGAGGTTATCATAAGCTTGATCAACCTTCTTGGCTGAGCACCACCTATCAAATAGTTGTTCTTTATCCCTTGCAAATTCGACATGAGTTTGTCCAGTTTCTTTTCTACTATTCCTAAACCTTTGTCGATATGCCTCTGGTACCAACTCATAAGCTTTCAAGATGTACTCCTTAACCACATCATAATCAGTGCTTTGTTGTACTGACAGTGAAGAGTAGACTTCACGAGCTTTGCCAATAAGTACACTTTGTAATAACAAAGTCCAATGCTCTCTGGGCCATTTCAAGTTTTCAGCTATTTTCTCGAAATGAAGAAAGTATTTATCTACTTCTTTTTCCTGAAAAGGGGGTACTAACCTAATATATCTAGTAACATCAAAACCTGAACTTGTGTTTAAAGGAGTGTAGTGTGCTCTGTTTGCCAGTTCTAATTCTCTCAACTTAAATTGCATTTCCCTTTCTTCTCTTTGCATCTGTATTTGTATTTGCCTCTCTTCTTTCTCTCTCTCCATCTGCATTAGCCTCTCTTCCTTCTGCATTTGTATCTGCCTTTCTTCCTTCTGCATGTGTATCTGCCTTTCTTCCTTCTGCATTTGTAGCTGCCTCTCTTCTTTGTCTCTCTCCATCTGTATCTGCCTCTCTTCTTTCTCTCTCTCCCTCTGAATCTGAAGCTTTGCCAATTCTAAATCCATCTGGTTCTTTAACTCTAATTCCCTTAATTTCCTGTCAGAACCAGATACAGGCTTTCTCTTCAAACTTAAATCACTATTTTCAAAAATTCCCTTTCCTATTAAATACTGAATCAAAATAATCTTTATCTCCTGTTTTGTCAATGATACTTTTGCCTCAGATAGACTGTATTTTCTGGCAAGCTCGAGCAACTCATCCTTTCTCATGCATTCTAACCCCTCCTGGGTAGGTTTTGAAATGAAATTCTGAACATTAGATGCCATTGTAAATGCTTGTTGGTTTGACAAAAAAAAAATTTCTCTTTTAAAAATCTTTGTCAAAGACAAAAAAAAATTCCAAGACAAAATCAATATGAATTTCAAAGATAAATTTAATATCTCTAATATGCTTTAATGAAATTCAGATCCCGGAACGAGTCCCCAATTTCTGTTACGACTCTATGGTCTAAGAAAAATGTAACAGAAAGAAAGTGAAACCAACAAATCAAGTAAAAATCAACAAGCAATTTATTACTAGATAATTAAAATGAGAAATCAAAAAGTCACTTACAGTAATGTGTTTTGAAATCCTAATAATCCAATAAGAATGATGTTCTAATCACAAGTCCTAAATATAGAATGTTCCGAATTCACGGCTATGTCCTTGAATGTTATGATGTGCTAATGGTCTCCAAAGTCCTGATGTACTAGTAATCTTGATGTGCTGATGTCAAAATGAAGTATTCCAAAATCCAAAAGTTTATGAGCACTGTTATAATCCAATGAATATTTAAAATAATTCCTCTCTTAGAATTTGGAATGAATTTTCACAACTGTAATAGCTCTTTACAAGACTGATGGTAATGTCAAAACTGAATAAATGTCCACCAAACATGGTATATATAAAGATTGGTCACATGACAGAATGTTCTAGAATGTGTGTCATCTTAATGGAATTTTACTTGTAAACAAAAATTCAACCTTGACCTTCAAATTGAGAAAACATATTGATCAAAACAACCTAATTCAAGGACACTAGTTAAACATGTTTTTCCTGATAACATTAAGATTTAAGCAAATATTAAAGTGAAGAAACATTTATAATTTCCTAAAATATTTATAATATTATATAAACATCATACATAACACTTGTCCAGACGGATATGGCAGTTGACTGACAGTCCCACACAGGTGTAGGGTAGCTAAAAATATCATCAACATGGTGTTTGTTCAATATTCACCTAGAGGGTTATTATCAATGAAATATGGGAAATAAAAAAAAATCC
This sequence comes from Margaritifera margaritifera, assembly GCA_029931535.1. Lineage (NCBI taxonomy): Eukaryota > Metazoa > Mollusca > Bivalvia > Unionida > Margaritiferidae > Margaritifera > Margaritifera margaritifera. The sequence goes on from JAQPZY010001681.1 coordinate 4,176,380, forward strand.
ATGTGATGATTGGCAAAGTTGAGAAAGACTTGAAACTTTTGTTGCGGACTTATTTATGTTGGTTTGATTTCTGCAGCAGTAATATGCAAAAGGAGAGCATATCATGCATCATATTTGTCAAATCTGTGTAATTTAAACAGTATTTTGCGCAGGTGGTAGCTCCATCCATTGACAGTTTTACACAAAACCCCCAAACTTTCTATGTTTCTAAACTGGAATTATTCTTTTCGATAAACACTGAAAAATGCAAGTACAGTAAAACCTGTCTTGAGAGACCGCCCCTTCTGCCAACAAAAAGCAGTCTCTCATGACAGGTGGTCTCTCATAACAGGTTTGTACAAAAAGACCAGTTTCCAAGGTCGAAATTCAGCATTGTTAATATTGCATTCTTTATTTATACTTCTTGTTACAATTTTGCATGCATTTATCTGAAAATAATTTTATATAGCAATAAAGATAGCATTAAACATGAATTACATTTATATTTGAAGATCACATATACATGTGATAGCATATGAATTCGTTTCTAATTGACTCTTTGTCTTTTATAACATCCTGAATTTGAGTTTTCCCAACGTTTAAACTGGCTGATGTTTTGTGACGGGTCTCACTTTTTTCACATCTTTTTATTAATTCATTCTTTCCTCCATTGTTAGAATTTGTCTCTCTTTCGTTGTAGATTCTGCCATTGTTAATAAGGTGCTATGTGTTAACGTTATCAGTCATCAATTGTAATAACGACTGTAGCGGTTTTGATGAGGCAAAGCCCAAAGGGGAAATAACAAATACATATACAACATATACAATGTATATGTACCAAAGAATGAAAAAAAAAGAAATACATAATTAACTCATCCAGAAACAGAATAAATTTATTCAGAGACAAAAGTCAAAGGGATTAACTCTATAAAGAAAGGGTGTTACCGACTGCACTAAGGTGAACAGATGACGGCTTGGTGTGAGGGCCGTAATCACTGTAGCAATAACAAAACAAACAACACAAGCCTTTAACAATGACAATCGAATCCGGAAAACGATTCTCCCCTACTGGTATTAAAAACAAAAACAAAGACATCATTCACCCGAGGCATGGATCAACCCCAAAGACAAACGATGTATGCGACCGCTACATTGATCTTGGCACTACAATCAATGGCAGTTAGTGACATTTACTTTAGTTTGGTGTACAGTCTGTATGCATGAGCTGTAAAATTTACTGAGACAAACACCACTGACCTTTATTTAATCCTTTGTATCAACGACCGTTTAAATTGTAAACATTAGGTAGCCAGCCTAATTTTTGTTGTTGTTGTTGTTTAGAACAATATTTACATTTTAAACGGTCGTTGATACAAAGGATTAAATAAAGGTCAGTGGTGTTTGTCTCAGTTCTCGTGATAGGGTCGTTCAGAGCCGTGTTATTTTAGAACAATCAGCCATTCGCGACTTTGCGGTCAATCCTACGGTTCGTAATATAGTCTCTGAGAAGCAGCCGATGTAATTCCGAATGAACAATCTGCATGTACTCTAGTCTGGTTTCAATCCATAACTTCTAACACTACATGCATGACCTGTAAAACTTGGGGTTTGTTTGTTTGTCTTTGTTCAGAACAATCTTTACTTTTAAACGGTCGTTTCTACAAAGGATTAAAAAAGGTCAGTGGTGTTTGTCTCAGTTCTCGTGATACTCTAGTCTGGTTTACAATCCGTAACATATAACACTACATGCATGACCTGTAAAGTTTGCGAAAGCGGTAGCCAGCCTACAGTCTTTACCTATTAAGTGGTCGCGGTTACAAAGGATTAAATAAAGTTCAGTTGTGTTTATCTCTGTTTTTCCGATGTGGTCGTTCATAGCAGTGTCGAAATGCATATTGTGCCAAGAAATCGTGGTCGCTGGTCGCGTTCTGCAGGTGGTCGCTCACGACAGTGCGTTTATATAATAAAATCGATCCGTGCATTACGATTGTGGTCGTAAATGACATATGGTAGCTCATAGCAGAGGTCGCTCAAGACAGGTTTTACTGTATTAGCTCATTTGGTGCATACTGAAGTATGAAATGAATGCAACATTTTAAAGGAATTTAATATATTCATAATTGTTGTGATGTAAGAAGCAAGTTCTATTCACAATAAATGACGAAACAATAAGCTGGTCCCCCTAAAAGTGAGAAGAACCCATTAAATTTGACAAAGGGGTCTGTACGGGACCAACTATTTAAATGAGGGAGTAGGCAGCTGGAATTTATTTTTTTTTAAAATCTGGCTCTCAAATAGCGTGATATAAATATCTTTACTCTGATTTGTTGCACACAAAAAATATTACTCCCATTATTTTACTTGAAAAAATAATGATCTTCGATAAATGAAAAAAATATCCAGGCTTAAAATAAAATCCCGACAATGAAATGGTCGCTCCCTATAAGGGATCCTTTTCTTAGAAAGCTGGGACAAACAAAACTGATAGTATCAGTGATACAGACTGAAAATACCAGTAACTCAGAAAATAGTTAAGACCTTCCTGCTGTATCTCTATATACATGCATACTTTCCTCGGTTAAACGTGCAAACAGCTTAAATACATGAAGGCAAGCCTATATATGTGGTCTATGACAGCCGAATTGCGGTACCGTGACGTAATAGTATCGGTCTAAGAGAAGCCGAGACTTCATCAAGAAGCAGCAAATAAGTCATCTTCATAATAAATTTGAAACATACGCAGAAGTTGTCATGAAACTGGCACAGATATATCCACAAGATGACAACATAATTTGTTACATTTGGAATACAATTGTACAATGCTAACCATCAAACAGTGGAAAAGTACGAGGACTTTCCGATTGTCTATATGTTTGCGGGGTGAATTTATACAATTCTCTCCGCGTTGATTGAAAAAAAAATGGAATTTTGTTGTTTGTATATGGATAAGTGGCCATAAATGTGATAATAAAATATTTCGGACTGCATATATTATAGACCATTTAAGGTATCATAATATCACGTCGTCGGTAGTCTGAACTTTATTTAACTGTACTGTATCTGTGGGCAGAACTCTAATAAATTTCATCCTTGTGGGAAGAATGCTGTGTATAACATTTCGTATTCTGTATTCAAAGTTCAAATCTGCCCACAATATTTATATATCTGCCCGCTAAGTAAAATATGAATAGGGTTAATAAATAAGTATATATACTGAATTTGAACATATATATAGTTATTATATGAGAAAATAAACTTATGTATATATCTTTTGATTTGAAATTGAAATTAGATGACTTGCCTTCCCGTAACCCCACTTTCGGGATGAAATCCCGCAACCCACATAAAACTATATATATATATATATATATATATATATATATATATATATATATATATATATATATATACATATATATATATATATATATATATATATATATATATATATATATATATATATATATATATATATATATATAAAATAAATCAAATTTACATAATTTTTCTATAACATTTGTCCTACATCATCAACCTCCTTTTCATTTCCCTATCCTGAAAATGCCATTGAGTAACAATTTATTTCCTGATATTTTTAAAATTTGATGAGAATAGATTTACAATTACAACTCTAATTCACACTTCAGCTAAAAAGCACGACCGAGACTTTCACAATCTTCTTACTCCAATAGGTCTGAAAACGAAGATCAATTTGAGTTGAATCATGTGCTTAAATCTAAGATCAGTTTGAGTTGAATCATGTGCTTAAATCTAAGATCAGTTTGAGTTGAATCATGTGCTCAAATCTAAGATCAATTTGAGCTGAATCATGTGCTTAAATCTAAGATCAATTTGAGTTGAATCATGTGCTCAAATCTTAGATCAATTTGAGTTGAATCATGTGTTTAAATCTAAGGTCAATTTGAGTTGAAACAAATTCTTAAATCTAAGATCAATTTGAGTTGTATCATGTGCTTAAATCTAAGGTTAATTTGAGTTGAATCATGTACTTAAATTTAAGATAATTTTGTGGTCTCTACGCAAAATGTAACAGTGACTGACAGCAAATTAAGTGGTTAGGTTATATATTGTTTATTTAAAATAAAAAAATGTATAATGGTATGAATATATGAAACAACCTCATGAAAATTTATTACTGCTCTCACTTGTAAAATAAATTGCCTGAAAAGAACCCCCATAAAATAAAAATAAACCTGCGATTGAAAACACAGCAACCTTATGCACTTAATTTGTCCCCCTTTTCCATAAAATACTAAATATTAACTGATTATATCATGGCAATTAGTCAGAAATGACAAAAGCACGCAAATATTATGTAAATATTTCTTGAACTGGAAACTTCTTGTGGTCTGTAACACATAATAGAACTGTGAAATGCATGTTTAAAAGAAGGACAGAAAGATAGGCCTTTAGTCTCTTTTCTGTTTGAATATTTATAATATTCAATATATAGAGATACCTTCTCCTACAAATACCCCTAACGCTGTGGCCACACTTAGTTCACAAAAATAAATCTGTTAATTCAAAGGTTCAAGCAAGCAGTCTTTCAATAAGCACGTAAGAAAATGTTGCCGCTTTCATGGTTCCAACATAGTCCAAATATGGTATTTGCTTCTATAATGGCAATCTATACATGAAAACATCTTTTACTGCAGAGTAAAATGTTTGTCTACCTGAAACAGTTTCATAGAATTTTTTGTTTTTAGATTTAAAAAGCAATGGCAAACTGTGTGCACACTTCAAAGAAACACATCGGAAAGTTCTTTTTACCGTAAGTTTGAAAAGGCAACTAAGAACTGCACTTGCAGAAAAATTGGCAAGTATGTTCATCCACAGCATCCAATTTTGTTACAGTCTATATAAATGATAAATAACCTGGACCCCTCCCTAACTTCCGTGTAATAGCCGCCATCTAGCGTCATTCAGGAGATTGTTTCCGTGAGGCAGATTGACCGCACCTGCGAATTTTCTGGCAAATGACGGAATTGTAGGGTTCTATGCGAACTCGCGACTGAAATGTCACATAAGGAAATAAAAATGGTACTTTGTTGTGCTATTGTTTTAAAAATAAATTGCATTATCATTTTTTCCGTCGCCTTATAAGTTCTTATGAATACTTCTTCACTAAAAGGCACGAACTTGGCTAAGAAGATGTTACGAAGATTTGTTCCGATTTCTTTTTAACTGGAAAGGCATCCAACATCGCTCAGATGCCATTGGTGGGATGCCAACATCGGTCAAATGCCATTGATGGGTAGCCATATGCCTTTTTTTTTGAGGGGTGGGGGATGTGACGCAGTAAATTGACATTCACCTTATTATTACAGAAGTCCACTTCAGATTGCTGCATAGTTGTCGATAATAATGTGACTTCATAAAATTTTCGTGGTTATGAAATTGCGTGCTTTTGCAAGAATAAAATAAAAAACTTCGTCAGTGTATGAATTCGTGTATATGTCTCTGATTGTGATAGGGTGCTGTTATCTTCATAGATAAATAACTGTTCGTTGGGTCTTTAGATTCGCAGTTTGTAGCAGCTACGGAATCCACAAAAACTGGTACCACCAATAATATTCAATTCAATACAAGTTGTGTCGGCTTTGTGGTTATAAGGTGGGAAGGGGGTCATTTTCTGTGCTATTCTCTGGTTAGGCATGACGAATTCGCGGAAATGCGACCAAGTCTTTTGATATGAGAATAAAATACACTTATTTCTTTTACTCCATACATTTACGATGATCTCAAAGGACCCTCATATTTAGGTAAATTTATTAGCGTTACCAGGCGTTACTGAGTTGAAAAGATGCCAAGTGAAACGACGAATTCCGCCCCGTGCAATGTATAAACCACACATGGCAACTTCTAAAGATAACATTTGGTGTTTAATTTATTTATGTATTTATTTATTTTTTTATTTATTTATCAGAACTCTTTGGGAACCAGAATGTAATTACCGATTACAAAGCTTGCCTCGAGGAAGCTTTTCGTAGTCTCCATCTGCCATGCATAAGTTAATGCCAAAGTGATCGTGACCTACAAAATGTTGGACATTGTCACAGGGCATAACATTCATAAAACAATAAAGAGCATTCCTTTTTGCGTTATCAAAGCAGCGGAACCATAATGAGTTGATAAAACACAAGGATATTTATTCTGCTTTTTTGCAAACCATTGCTAATAAAATCAGCTTCAGAAACTATTATTATTGTCCACCCTAGAAGCCACATTTTACAAGGTGGAAATCACTGACTGCCAGTATCCCTGGAGTGACAGCCAGTATGACAACTCTTACAAGTATAGTTCGTGCATCAGTAATTATCTTGAGTAGCCACTGCAGCTGAAATGCATGCAGTCCATTCATCGAATACCTATTCATTCACTGTACAATACATATTTTACTTACTAAGAGTAACCTAGTACAGTATAAATGTTTAGACATAATTCGGGAAACTTTACCACTGGATATACATATTTATTTCTTTTTTGAACCGCACTGTCATAAAGGTACTTTTCTGAAGGCTAGTGTGTATATGGCATGCTGAAAGCTATGTCGTCATGAGCTAAACCCAAATAATTAATTATGTTAGTAAAGCATAAATTGTAGGTCACAGTGACATTTGGTTGTAAGGTGTGTTACTAACAGAGATGCATTTATTGATGAAGCTTCATAACTCGAAAATGAACAGTACATACGAAATTAACTTTAAACATAAAATCTAAACAAGTCACAGAAGAATAAAATATAGGTCGAATATAACTATTTTTGCAATACGGGTAAAGTATTTATCAAGATACTTCCCTTCGTCAAGTTTCATGAGTCTAGGTCGGAAAGTCTGCATGTAGCATTTCAAACCCCCCGAGGTCATGAGATAAACACAACAACTTAATGAAAGCCAGTAAAAGGCGAAATATACGTCAGAGTAACCTTCATTTGTCTTAATGGTGTGGTACAAACATAAGTGCATTAAAACCAATTATTGTGTGCATATCATGCAACGCGCAACACCTTTCCTTAGTCTGGTAGTAAAATGTAGCATATATTATATGCAATTAATTCTCCTAAGTCCTATTCTTGCACAATTTTCTCCATAAAGCCAAGAGAAATAAATACAAGGACTATATCAAAGTTCTAATTCCTCTTTTATTTGATATTTCCACGAATGCAAGGATTATATCAGAGTTCCAATTTCTCTTTTCATCGGATATTTCAATAAATACAAGGATTATATCAGAGTTATAATTTCTATTTTGATGTGATATTTCCATGCTTATCAATGTACTATGGCATAATATTTCATTGTGGACCTCATATTTGTAATCTCACATCAAAGTCAAGTCTTTACTTTGCTTCATTCTGAAAACTGTAATTATTTCATGTTTGTATTAAGTAATTTTGTTTAGCTATTTCTCGTTTTTTTCGTTTTACATAATATTAACAATATCACTATTTAAAGTGTTTGATGCATTCTAAAAAAAAGAAAAATAGAAGAAAAAAAAGAATATTCACTCGCAAAACAAAAATGTGCAAAATTGACGCCTGGTTAGCAATGGTGTTAATAGCTGTTCCCATGGCAATTGTACTCCTAGCTGCGATAGACTGATTTTACTGTTGAGCCAAAAGTTAAACAGACGTCAAGTCAGCAGCGTAGCTGATTTTGATCAGTTTTATGCTACCTTTGAATCATGGGTTATAAATGCAAAATATTTTTGTCTAAAGTAATATTCGATGTTCTTTCATGCAAATGTATCCAGAGGAAAACAAAACACCTTTCTCCCTAGTTGTTAAAAAATGACAAAGTATACGGTCAGTTCTCATTTAAACAGCATTTATTACAACGGAATATTCGCGTTCAGTCTAATATTGGTGAGAACGAACGTGTTCGAAGGTAAATGTTATCTTTATTACGAAATATTCAGGTTCTGACTAGGACAGCAATTTCCCCGTAACAAACATGCGTATTTCCTTATATATTGTACTTACTTCCTGGTGATTTTACTTTTACCTGGAATATGTCAGAGAATAGCATATACATTCATTATTAGAAACGAGTTCTTAAATGAAGGAAAATGTGTATAAGAATTAAAAATAATTACGATTATATCAGATATGATGTATATATAGAGTTCGATTGCTGACCAATTTTTCTCACTGCTGCATTGGTTTACCAACGATAAGACTAGGACCACTTTTCTAAATTAAAGATACATAACCTTTAAAACGGCATATTCGTTACTACGACAAATTGGTTGGACACTAGCTTGGTCGTTGTAACAAGGGTTGACTGTACTAGAAAGAATATTACATTTTCACCAAGCTGTTTAGGAGGAGACAGCATTATAGACAGACAAAGGTTATCCCCGACTCATTTTTTAAAACATTCATAAAACATATTCCAATGCAAAAATGAATTGCTTTGGTTTGGTATTTACGGCACAGCAACGCGAGATTTAAAATGTTCTCATCTGAAAAATTCGGAATGTAAGAGCGCAAATATAAAAGCCACATTTGTCGATCAAGTTTTTCCATTTCTGCTGTACAACATGACCAGTTAGGTTGTACAGGTCTTACTCCCACAGACAAGAAATATGAAGCGCCGCTCAACAGGGTAAAAGAACACAAAGAACGGAAAGAAAATGCCATATTATTATTATCGTAGTAGTAATGGTAGTGGTAGTCAGGACACGTATATGTGTATTCTCCGCTATTGTATTTATATTAGACACCTTATGTGTATCCCTGTACGGAATATTTTGGAAATAAATCATTATTAACATAATTCATATTTGAACGGTAAAAAGTCTTGGGTTTTATAAGGAACGTTAAGACGGACGTATAAAAGGAAGAACACCAAGACGAAACTAAAATACCGAACATTTGTTTTCTACTCTCTTCAGAGATTTGGATTTGGGGTTGTTTTGTTTATGGATGTTATTTGTTCACCCTCGTCAAATCCATTTGCACGATATAAAAAAGATATTCAGGGAAAGTTGGGTGTCTCTGTCTTGGTTAAGATCTGAACTAATTTCAACGTTGGCACGAAAGTCGACATCAGAAAACCGAAAGTTATTGTTAGAGTAGACATTTTTCTCACAAATTCATTCAATATTCATATTTTATTTGTACCTTCTTAGCACCTAAATCCCAAACTGAAAAATCACCTTTATAAAAAACGACCTGAATGCCAACATTTTTAACAAAGGCAAGTGATGGTGTGAAACTGGGCATAGCCTGCAGGGCATTGCTATAATAATAAACACTGTTGTACAGATTGTTGCAAACCTTCTAAAGGGATTAATATTTTTTTCCCGACATCAGGTAGTATGAGTCGTATGGATGGACGGACTGACGGGCAGTCAGGCAAGGGTAATACTGTGTGTCAAATGTGTATTCGTGATAGAAGAAAATGAAAATACCAATAAGAGTGCACTGGAAGCAAGAAGTATTTGTATTTTGTGAGGAAGTGAACGAATTCATGAAAACACACATACAAGATGAAAACTGAAAGGAAATATACAAGTCCATATTATCTGGAACATTTAATTGTGTGAATTCATTCAACTGTACAGTCAAAAATAAATAAAAACATCATTGCTGGGATTTTTTAAAATTGCATTTTTTAAATATAAATGGTGAAATGAGCTTTTGAACACAAACAAAAGAAACTTATCAGGTCAGAGAGAATGTTTTTCTTATAATATGGTCGGTTAAACAGTCTCTTGCTTATTCGTCTGCCTGTTTCTACCGTCACCCGTATTTTAGCATACGTAAACCAACCTTGGACAATTGGTACCAATTATTTCTTCTATTTTTCACGCAAGTGAAATAATTACATCGATTCCACAATACCTGTATTTTTAAAAAATCTAACTTCAGCAATACCATTTTATTATTTAATAATTTTCTGGCCGCACTATATACCGTTTATGGGTAATTTTACATCGTTCTATATTGCACCATTTTAGTAGCCGGATAAGAGATCGGGAAAATTTTAATTCGTGCAGATCTTTGGAATTTAAAATTATATATGATCGTAAAAGACCAACTATTGAAATTTCCTAAAAATCGGCCAGTGGTGAACATTTGGCAACATAATTTTTTCTCCATATATTGTAGCATTTCTTAAACCTGAATCTGTTACAGAAATGTCAGAAACACATCAGCTATCAAGCCTATATTTTAATATGATGCATTAGTTTTAATTCTTAGGTCCAATTAACATCGGTAGTAAATACGAGGAAAAATGATACAATCCAAAGAGGATACACGCTGTAACAATAGAAGAAAAAAAATCAGCTCGTGATTTTATGAATGATATAATGGTTTCAGATTATGTAAAACAGGTAGGCGTCACGTAGAAGCTTTGCTGATGGTGAAAATTACGTACATCTGAAATATCAAAACAGATCTTTTGATATACGAGTTTATTTATGCACGCCATCATCTACTTCTGAGTAAATGTATGGAACCAACAGGCTGTCACCTTGCTGTCTGAAGTAACAATCAACAATCAATATAGTACATAGACAATGGATAATCATAATGCGGTCGTCCTTTGATAATGGGAATTGTTAATGATCTCTCTGATATTAAAATGTGAACCACAAATACGCTTAGAAGAGTATTTTGATTATGCACACTGAGTGTGCAGACCATGTGAACATAATTATTTTTCACAATTAATTGTTTTCATATGTTTTTAAAGCTAGAAGTTATTTCACCAAAACATGATACCATATCGGTGAGATTTACACACGCAATAAGAAAAACCTTTCCAAAATCGGTCCTTGTGTAACATTACGTGCTTATAAATCATGCTGTTTACATCAACGTGTTGGAGCTAGTTTTATGTAAGTCACCCGAAACTTCAATCGTCAACTTTATGCCATTGAACTAATACTAACTATACAAGTATTTATTTCTACTTTAACGTCTCATAGGTTTGGACACTGCAATGACCTTATTACATGACCAACTTGCACATGAACAACAAAGTCAAAAAATAAAATGTATTTTAAAATTCAAATGAACATATTATGCATTATTACATTTTATTTTGAATGTATAATGTTGTTGTCTTCCTTGGAGCTTTATAAAATAACTTTTCAAAATAATAAGACTTTCCTTTACTTTTTGTTAGATTTCATATTTTCTTGAAAAAAAGTTAAAATGTATCTAGAAAGTAAGCATAAAAAATACGTTACTTTAAAAATGAAATTTGGATCTTGGTCTGAAGAGTTTATATATTCTAGGTTACTACTCACGTATTTGTAATTATTTATAAACGAGTGAAAGAGAAACTAGTTTCAAAATGTAAAAGTGCGAGTTTGCTCATTTTGCAGAAGGGTTTATTTGCTATTCTCTTGGTATAATTCTCCCAGCTTTAAACTGCAGGTAAATAGAACATAACATTATATAAGACAGCTGTTTTCAGTGTTAATCTAACATATCCATACTGGAGAAGAGGTGAAGCTCAACCAATCAGATGCAAAATTACGTCATTAGTATGTGTAAAGTAACAGCAACAGTAACTCCTCTTCCCTCAACTCCCAGTGCATGTTAAATCTTAGGAGCCTCCATCCAAACAACACAACTCCTCTCCCCTCAATTCCCAGTGTATGTTAAGCCTTTGCAGTCGCCATCATTACAATGAGTAATAATTCCCTTTATCTTCATTTTGAATTGTATGCATTTAAATTCATTTTCTTATATTTTACAGCTTCAAACCAGCCTGAGAACGCAAGCAGCAGTTAGAGAGGTAAACCATTTTCTTATTGTTTATTCACTTTCATTTAATTTGTTCTTTATTCTGGGAAGTAATTTTTCAGTTATATCAAGAAGATCGCATGTAAACCTCTCAACTGTATTATTCCCCTAAACATTTAAACAAGAATAATGGTACTGACGCTCCAAGGATGGCCATAGAAACTAATGGCGATATTCCAATAATCTGAAGGGACCAACAAGCCGGGGATATGACAGTCAAAAATAGATTTATGAGCTTTTCAATCCCTTTAAATCTCTTCTCTTTGCAGCCTTTTTTTCATAATTACTTTTTCAAAATTCAACTCCTAAAATTCAAGTTTTACGTCAAACTTAATCACAACCTGAAAAGTTACACAATTAAAAATAATTACTATTTACTATGACAATATTTAACAGGGCTGCAGATTAAATGGTTTTGCACAGTTTATGTGATCTTCTTAGGAATGCATTAGGGTACTGGAGTGTTACAACTCAGCATCACCTGGGGACTCCGACTGAGGATACATACATAAAAGTTTACTATCATAACAAGTTTACTTGCAATCTGCTGTGCAACATGAACATTCTGAGGTCCCATTTCAACAGTTCTGGAAGAACTCCACTATCGGGTTTGAATTTATTCGATTTAACACCATTATCAGCTTCACCAATGGAAGATTCAAAACTTCCATTTCCAAGATATCTTGTTGATCCCTGCCATCATAGATTAGTTTTGGTTTTCTCTTTGTCGAAGCTATGCTTCAAGCATCATTTTAAATATGGAACATACCATCACTGAATGTGTTTGTAAACCAATCAAAAATAGTTTAGCATCATAACTTATGTTACAAAATTGCTAGAAAAAGTATTTTTACATGCAGCATAGCATCTCCTGGATCAAGACTAGGCAACGGTCTAATTCAGCAACTGACAATACAATTCATAACCAACAACTTCATTAAGTCGCACAGACCTAAATGCATTTCATCAATGACTATTTGCCAATTTTTCCCACATATATTTTCAATGCACCTTATATGATTTCAAGGCACCGGTGGCACAGCCTAAAGTGATCCCAGTGCTCAAATGCTCCTCCCCCCCTCCGACACACACATATAATCCATATGTTTAGTGTAATGTTTAGCATCAATTTTGAATTGAAACAGCAGACCAGAATATTTGAGAAATAATATACATATTCTGCAGTTATATAAGAAAATACATTGAATACATTTAAAAATCTAATTTTTGTAATGGTGGCCAAACTTTATGGTAGATCATCATCATCTGTACAAATTTTAAAGGCTTTGGGCAAAATTTTCTTAAATTCGTTTCATTAGTTTCAGAGCTGAATGCATTTAAAGGATTGTTTTTTGGGGTTTTTTTTTTTTTTTTTTTTTTAAATTCCAGCCAGATTAATACAACTGAAAAGTATGAAAAATATTTATTTAAATTGTGTTTTAAACCAATAAGATTATACAGTGCCTTGCATTTTACTGTGGACCGTTTAATTTTGAGCAATCCAATCTTGTGTTTTTAAATTTAACATGCTAACTGTGATATTTTCAAAGGTGACCCAATTTTGTTTGAAACATGAGCATACGAAGTTGCACTCTCAGTAGAAATTTGGTTATAACAGGCAAGTGTTAACATTATAGCATAGCATGGATAAAGAATTTCTGCAATTGTTAATAAATTATTAAAAGTTGGATATATCACAGAATCGGGCAAGAAACAACTTGCATTAGAATGATTATATGTGGTGGATTTTGTGGATGCATACAGGGTAACCTAGTGTAGTTTTATTTTTACCCTGACTAAGCGGAATATCGAGTAATAGTTGCATCTCGTTGTAGATCGTTTGCAGCAAGATACCCATATTTCATGATATGCGCGGGTACTGTAACTTTGGGTCTTGCACATGTTTTTGTAGTATTTATAGATGTATATTCTATATGCTCTCACAATGATTCAGAGATCTTTTCAGGCAGTGTCTACTTTACAAACAGTTTACTATAGCCATAGGGCTGGTAGCAGGGCCTCAGAGCAGGAGAAAGGGCAGCATAAGTGGCAACAGGGCCTCATAGTTGACAAAATGGCAACAAGGCAACATAGCTGGCAACAGGGCAACATATGTGGCAACAGAGCAACATAGCTGGCAACAGCAGTGACAATTGGGTGGTATGGCAAGGACAAGGAGAATCAGTCGTCACATTGGCGAGTCATTACCATAGAATCTACATGTATGTGGTGTACGGTACCTTGATATTCGAAAGATATTGGCATTCCATATAGAAGTTGCTGGAATTCCAAGGAACCGTTGAGTTCAGAAGGAGGGTGGAACAGCCCCTGGATAAATTTGTTCAAAGAATGTGACTTTTGAACTGTGAATGTTGAACTTTGAACTGTGAATTTTGAAATTTTGAACAAAACATCTGGTTATATGAACCACACACACATTTTTATTAAAAGCATTTTCACATTATCGTGAATGCAATGCTACAATATTTGTATATGATAACGTCAGTATCATTTAACATATCATAATATCATCAGGTGAATTTCTTTATACATTTAAGGGAGCGTCTAGCTCCAGCTTTGGTGTCAGTATCTTGTTTATGTATAACGATCCTGTGTAATTAAATCTCTGAAGGAACACTTATGCTATGTGTAAAGCGATGAACATTGTATCCCGGTTTTAAGTCTTATTAGAGTGTTTTTTTGTGTGGTTTTTTTCCATTTGGTTGTTGTATTAATATTTGTGGTGAGGGTGTATAGAGACTCTCATACTTTATTATCATCAACATTTCATTCACACACATTGTGTTCAGTGTTTTCACTTAATCCATACCTATTCGGTTTCAATCTTGTTACAGGGTACAGTCATCCAGTTTTTATGTACATGTTCATCCCAATATACACACACAGTGCAAGTTGTATGTAAATATGTTTTAGCAGATGGGAGTTACAGCCCAGACAGGAAGGATGAACGAAATTTTTAAGCAATTTTAATATGTCCTGGAAATAAGATCACAACAGCCTAGCTCTGGTAAGCAAAACACATCTATCCTTTAGTCCAGTTTGATGGCAACAGCAGAGAAGGTATTCTGATTACAGTCCAGACACAATTTTTAACCAATATCTCAATAAGCCCTGGAAAGTAGGTCACAGTTGCCCAGGTTTTGGTGCACAACACATGCTCATCCACAGTTCACCCATAGTGCAACAAATTCAATGGTAACAAGTGAAGCAGTATAGGAGTTATAGCATTGACAAGGAAGATAGATAGACAGACTCACACAGATGAACAAAGTAGATCCCATCTACTGCTCACTTGTTGACATGAAAGTATAAAAAGGAAATAGTTTGAACTTGCCACATCTCTTGAATGATGGCTATTAATCAAGGATTGTCTCCTTTTAAAACAATTAAGTGATTTGTATAAGGATTAATGAAACATACTTTTAAAAAAATCAAGTATAAGAGGTCCAAGTGGGCCTGAGATGACTCACTAAGCTCATATTCAAATAAAAGTAAGAAAATAAAAGCAATTTGCAGGTAAAACAAGGTTCAGAGATTTTTCTACATGTTGCATTGAGCTGAGGGATCAGCCATTTAATGAAGGGTAGGTGGGATTTTTTAAAATTAAAATTCTGGGCCACAAATAGCTTAAGAAAATATTCTTACTCTCATTTGTAAACAAAAAGAGCTTGTTATATCTGTTATATTAGTTCAATTTTTTTTTTATCTCGAGGTAAAAAGAAAATCTGGTTTGAAAGAATATCAAAGCCCCCCCACCAAGATATAACTTTGTAAGAAATAAAATTTTCTTAAATTGACATTGTGGTTTTAAAAATACGGAAATATGTTTCCACATGTTTGATAGTTGATATAGTGTCTATAAGAACCATTTACTAAAACACGTCAGCTGAAACATTTCCTGAAAGTTTGAAAACATTAAATAATGTTGTTTTTGAAGAAGATATCAAAATTATGTTTATCACTTGGCTGTCATTGAGACCAAAAGATGCACATTAATTTGTAGATCATGTCTTGATAAATATTTCATTCAATTCTTTCCTCAAAATTTTACGAGTACATTTTTCGCAATGTGAAAAGTATGTTTTTCCACCTGATTGTTATGGAGCTTGAATGGTTGCAATTAAAGCTATCAAAACCAAAACTTGCCTAAAAATATTCCTGGAAAGTTTGACCAAATACGGTTGCTTTTTTAGATTTCAAAATATATTTGTGATCTGGTTGTTATGGGAATTAAGATTCTGTCACTCCCTAAGTTCAGGCAGGTCAGATAATAAATGAATAATGTATAATATTGTTTGTGTTATGTCTCACTTTCTATGAAGATACTAGAAGCTGAAACAATCCTATATTCTTAACCTATTCCATAAATATGTTCATGTGAGGAATACTTTGGTACCACAATCTGTGTCTTATTGAACTTAATGTAAAATTATTCAGAAAAGCAGCAAGGCTGCATGCCCTTCACTTTTTGTGCATTATTAACCCCATACTGCTATTATGCGGCATGTACATAAAGTTGATGAAAATATTCCACAACAGAGACAGCTAAAACACCCACAAATTGCACATCGGTATCACATGGGTTGATGGTAAAAGCACATAAAATACTCCCTCAAAGTCTATAATTTTGATCTTAAAGGTGGCACCAAAACAATGAGATGTTACACAACATTGAGGCTTCAAGTAACGAGAACCGCTCGGCACATTATATGCCCATTTCATGACCTTTTCCCTACAAATGACCTTGAACTTTGACCTAGAAACCTTCTAGTGACATGATAAGGTGTGGAACTGGGTTAAACTTTAAACTATCTGGAGTGGGTAAAAAGTGACAGCCTGGATAAGGAAACCAGCCAATGACTTAACTTGTTTTTCATCTTAACTTTAGGGGCAGAGGGTATGATTATGAATAGGTGAGACTCTATTAAGTTCAAATATATAATAGGCTAAATTTCCATGAAAATATCTCCGCTGGTTCAGATGTTATATCTGTATATGGATAGAGATCACTGATTTATATTTTCCCTGGTTGTGACCATAACCTCGAGACTTGGGTCCTGGCTATGGTATGTGACACACGCTCCAGTTATGATATACAAACTAGTTAAAGTTTAATTAAAATATCTTCATCGGCACAGAAGGTTTCCTCATGACAATTTACAAATCACATAATTACATTTTCCATTGCCTTGCTGTTAACTAAACCTTGTGTCAAGGGGCCTGTGTGTGGTACACGAGACACCATCTAGTCATGATATATACCTGGGACGAGTTTAATGAAAACCTCTCCAGTTGTTAAAAGGTTATGGGCTGGACAAGGAAATGTTAACAGAAGGATGGGCACATAATGTTTTAACACAGAACAGTATGCCCAATTTAAAATGGGTGTTATAAAAACATCAATATTCATACCATGATTTAACACGACACCTAAGTAACATGTCATTAGAAATGTTCATACCTTGACCATGACCATGAGAAATGACAGAACATGGTATGCAAAACACTCTCTAGTCATTATCAGTGCTGGATTACCCAATAGGCAGACTAAGAACATTCTTAGGGCACCAGCAAAGTAGGGGCACCAAAACAAATGAGAAATTACGGTTTAGTATTGTTTTTATTTTGAATTACATAAAGGGGCGAGGGCACCATAATCTTTTCAGTGCATAGGGCCTCTAAAGGTCTTAATCTGGTCCTATTCATTATATATCAGTATACATACATTCTTCCTAATATCTTAAATAACTTCAGAGCTACAGCTTGGATACAAAATTTGAGTACCTTGACCTTCATGACAGAACTATGAAAGTAGCCTATGAAACACTGTCAGGTCTCTCTTAATATGTGTTTTTAATTCAAGACTTGGAAGAAAAATATGTATATTGGCATGTGACCATAATCTTTAGAGAAAGATTATGAAGCCACCAAAAAATCAAGATGTAACATTTTAAAAATTTTGATAATACTACTTTTAATGACTTTAAAGTTGCAGCCAAGACATTACAAGTAAGTAACCATCAATCAGATGACTGTGACCTTAACTTTGCAGATAGGATCATGATAGTGGTACAGTACACACTATCTAAAATAATTTTATTTTCATTACTAAAATAGCTTCTGAACTACAGCCCAACCATGAAAACTGACCAGGACCGTAACAATTGGATCAAAATAGTGTGTTATGTGATATGACATTAGGTCATGATGCATAAATATACAAAGTTTCATCTAACTATTACTATCCTTGAAAATTTGTGAGCTTGAGCCCTGACACAAAAATAGATAATGTTGATCTATGATTTTAACCTTGATGAAAATTCCATGACAAATAAATGGCACATTCAGAAACTATGATGTAAACATAAGTTGCATAACACTACCTTCAACAGTCCTAATACAAAAAGTGAGTAAGCGTCACATGTGACTTTGATCTTGCTGATAGGACCATGCTGTTGGTACACATGACAGGTGCAAGATACACCCTCAAACTGTTTTTACGGAGTGAAACATTTCATTCTATTATTAATTTAACAGGTGACAGTTTGGACACACAAAAAATGATACTGATCTGAGACCTGGCCTTAAAGATAGGTATAAGTGCTAAGTGACAACATCAAGTCATGATGTATAACAATACCAAGTTTTATATTTATTACTTTATTTAAAAGTTTGTGAGTTACAGCTCCAAACAAAGATAGTAATGTCAACCTTTCACCGTGAAAAGAAACCATGAAGGTGTTATGTATGACATGTTCGGCACCCTTATCTTACATACATGTAAGTTCAAAAATTTTCCAGCCACTAAATTCTATCAGTTTCAGAGTTACAAACAGCACACTAAAAGTAAATGCAACTATGATCTGTGACCTTGACCTTCAAGACAGGACAGCAACACACCCACTAGTTCCAGTGTGTACATTTACAAAATATCATCCTGCCAATAGGCTGATTTCAGTAAACACTTCCTAGGAGAATAACATTGGAGGATTGTGTACAAAATTACGCAAGTATCTATGCATGCTGATTCCACATTTTCTTTAAGAAGCATGTATAGTTTTCACACTGAATGGTTGCTTGGGTAAACATCAAAATCAATGTAATCCAAAGTGAGACACAGAACAAAAAACAGGATTAGGTAAATGATATGGCATTGCATATCACCAAGAATCCAATATATGCCACTAAAGGTATGGCCTGATCTTAAAGCAAATGTTTCAATACTGTAAATGTGTTGTTTTTTTTTTTCATATCTAGTTAGTGTATATATGGTTAATGGTGTGAATCTTAATAGTTTCCAAGTTATGAGCCAAGGGCAAGTCCCCAACTAAAGGGGAAATGACCCAGGATACATGTTGGATGTACAAGTGCATATATCCCCTTGTGTCCATTAAATGTATATATATAGTTGTAGGGTGGGGACCATAACAGTTTCCAAGCTACGAGTCGGGGTAAATTATCAACCCCAGGGTCTGTGCTGGATATATGTCTTATTTTATTTCCTTTTGCCCTTCAAACATATATATAGTTATAGGTTGGGGATCTCAACAGTTTCCAAGTTATGACCCATGAGCAAGTCCCCTTTCCTAGGGTCTGTACTGCAAATATATCTGATTTAATATCGTGTCCTTCAAGCAATATATGGTTTGAATGTGGGATCTCAACTGTCTCCAAGATACGACCCAGGGGCAAGTCCACAACATACGGGACATGACCCATGATCTGTATTGAATATATTGGTATGTCTGATTTTGTTTTGTGTCCTTCAAACCTATGTATATATATATATATATATATATATATATATATATATATATATATATATATATATATATATGGTTTTTGAGTGGTATCTCAACAGTTTCCAAGTTGCGACCCAGGGGCAGTGGCGTGGTGGCAGGTGGGGCCTTGGCCCAAGCAGTGCCTATATTGCTGCAGGGCAAAAAATGTAAATTGTCAAAATGTGCACGCGCTTGTAGTGTCACCCAAATTGCACCTGGCCCTATCTGCTTTACACCTGCTACCATGATACTGGCAGTTTCTCCACTGCGTTCACCCTTTGGGCAATGTCAGAAGTGTAACCCAAAAAGGATATATCTATGTATATATATATGTTTTATTATTCTGACGATTTAAAGTGAACCGCCTATGTCGACAGATGTGAGTATACATTGTTGACAGTTGTGTGTTTGACTACCCTAGGAAATAAGATAGTGTATTACTATGACACAATTAGTATCAACCATCTGCACTGACTCCTAAAAATCTGAATGTGACTCCTGGATTTGACAACTTTGGGGTCAACTGACTCCTAATATGGAATTGCTAATGAGAGTTCTGTACTGTTAGCCTTCTTTCTTTCCTTATTAATTCTACTTGATAGATTACAATAATTATTTGTGAAATCATAAATATCAATATGTTCATGTGACTCCCTAGAAAAGGTCCTTCTTGTAGAAAAGGGCTCTAATGGTAAGAAGTGCCCATATCTTAATCCCTGTTGCCAGAAATTTCTGGCTGGAACACTGTGGAAGTTAATAACTCAACATACATTTTTTGTGTTTAAATCATACATGGAATAAGGAGTTAACATTGTTCTACAAACTTGTTTTGAGTAAAGGGGACTGCATTAGTTACAACCCAGCAAAATACTTTTTTTTAACTTAGGTACATCTTTTTTGTTGAGAAGGCATGAGAGCTAGTAAAAAACAAAAATATGCATGTCTTAAATTCTTCATACAAACTTGTCTCTACTGTAGCTTTATTGGAGAACGTAAAGATGTTGCTAAATATGTAGAAGAAAAAGTCAGGAATTCCTTACTTGTAATGATGGACAGGCAACCTAGGATGATAAAGGAGCATAGCGGATTGCTGCCCATGGCTTGCGACGATATTAGATTGACTTTAGCAAACCATCACAATACACAAAGTAAAAGGATCACGTGTGGAACTATTTGGTTGGACTCCTAACATACATTTGTCTGCCAAGCAGCATAGGGTAAAATACAAAACTGTAGAGTACATTACCATCTAACAGAAGCTTTACAGCTTTACTTGGCAGCTATGGTGCTAAGTGGAATTGGCCATCATTCCTATTTTTGCTGATTCCTGTGCCCCATTTGTGGATATACTCCAAATCCCCATTATTTAAAATATTTACCTGCTACTTCAATTATGTTGCACGTCCTATGTTTCTAAACTGGAATTATTCTATTCGATAAACACTGAAAAATGCAGGTACAGTTAAACCTGTCTTGAGAGACCGCCCCTTCTGCCAACAAAAAGCAGTCTCTTATGACATGTGGTCTCTCATAATAGGTTTGTACAAAAAGACCAGTTTCCAAGGTCGAAATTCAGCACTGTTTATATTGCATTCTTTATTTATACTTCTTGTTACAATTTTGCATGCATTTATCTGAAAATAATTTTATATAGCAATAAAGATATACATCTATCATTAAACATGAATTACATTTATATTTGAAAATCACATATACATGTATTAGCATATGAATTCGTTTCTAATTGACTCTTTGTCTTTTATAACACCCTGAATTTGAGTTTTCCCGACGTTTAAACTGGCTGATGTTTTGTGACGGGTCTCACTTTTTTCACATCTTGTTATTAATTCATTCTTTCCTCCATTGTTAGAATTTGTTTCTTTTTCGTTGTAGATTCTGCCATTGTTATTAAGGTGCTAAGTGTTAACGTTTTCAG
The DNA here is from genome assembly GCA_029931535.1 of Margaritifera margaritifera. Taxonomy (NCBI): domain Eukaryota; kingdom Metazoa; phylum Mollusca; class Bivalvia; order Unionida; family Margaritiferidae; genus Margaritifera; species Margaritifera margaritifera. The sequence goes on from JAQPZY010001681.1 coordinate 4,197,882, forward strand.
TCATCAATTGTAATAACGACTGTAGCGGTTTTGATGAAGCAAAGCCCAAAGGGGAAATAACAAATACATATACAACATATACAATGTATATGTACCAAAGAATGAAATAAAAAATACATAATTAACTCATCCAGAAACAGAATAAATTTATTCAGAGACAAAAGTCAAAGGTTTAATTCACCGACGACATAAAGGGATTAACTCTATAAACAAAGGGTGTAACCGACTGCACTAAGGTGAACAGATGACGGCTTGGTGTGAGGGTTATAATCACAATCACTGTAGCAATAACAAAACAAACAACACAAGCCTTTAACAATGACAATCGAATCCGGAAAACGATTCTCCCCTACTGGTATTAAAAACAAACACAAAGATATCATTCACCCGAGGCATGGATCAACCCCAAAGACAAACGATGTATGTGACCGCTACATTGACCTTGGCACTACAATGGCAGTGAGTGACATGTACTTTAGTTTGGTGTACAGTCTGTATGCATGAGCTGTAAAATTTACTGAGACAAACACCACTCACCTTTATTTAATCCTTTTTATCTACGACCGTTTAAATTGTAAATATTAAGTAGCCAGCCTATTTTTTTTTTTTTTTTTTTTTTTTTCAGAACAATATTTACATTTTAAACGGTCGTTGATACAAAGGATTAAATAAAGGTCAGTGGTGTTTGATAGGGTCGTTCAGAGCCGTGTTATTTTAGAACAATCAGCCATTCGCGACTTCGCGGTCAATCCTACGGTTCGTAATATAGTCTCTGAGAAGCAGCCGATTTAATTCCGAATGAATAATCTGCATGTACTCTAGTCTGGTTTACAATCCATAACTTCTAACACTACATGCATGACCTGTAAAACTTACCGAACCGATAGCCAGCCTCATTTTTGGGGTTTGCTTGTTTGTTTAAGTTCAGAACAATCTTTACTTTTAAACGGTCGTTGCAACAAAGGATTAAATAAAGGTCAGTGGTGTTTGTCTCAGTTCTCGTGATACTATAGTCTGGTTTACAATCCGTAACATATAACACTACATGCATGACCTGTAAAGTTTACGAAAGCGGTAGCCAGCCTACAGTCTTTACCTTTTAAGTGGTCGCGGTTACAAAGGATTAAATAAAGTTCAGTTGTGTTTATCTCTGTTTTTCCGATGTGGTCGTTCATAGCAGTGTCGAAATGCGTATTGTGCCAAGAAATCGTGGTCGCTGGTCGCGTTCTGCAGGTGGTCGCTCACGACAGTGCGTTTATATAATAAAATCAATCCGTGCATTACGATTGTGGTCGTAAATGACATATGGTCGCTCATAGCAGAGGTCGCTCAAGACAGGTTTTACTGTATTAGCTCATTTGGTGCATACTGAAGTATGAAATGAATGCAACATTTTAAAGAAATTTAATATATTCATAATTGTTGTGATGTAAGAAGCAAGTTCTATTCACAATAAATGACGAAACAATAAGCTGGTCCCCCTAAAGGTGAGAAGAACCCATTAAATTTGACAAAGGTGTCTGTATTGGACCAACTATTTAATTGGGGGAGAGGGCAGCTGGAATTTTTTTTTTTTAAATCTGCTCTCAAATAGCGTGATATAAATATCTTTACTCTGATTTGTTGCACACAAAAAATATTACTCCCATTATTTTACTTGAAAAAATAATGATCTTCGATAAATGAAAAAAATATCCAGGCTTAAAATAAAATCCCGAAAATGAAATGGTCGCTCCCTATAAGGGATCCTTTTCTTAGAAAGCTGGGAACAAACAAAACTGATAGTATCAGTGATACAGACTGAAAATAGCAGTAACTCAGAAAATATTTAAGACCTTCCTGCTGTATCTCTATATACATGCATACTTTCCTCGGTTCAACGTGCAAACCACTTAAACACATGAAGGCAAGCCTATATATGTGGTCTATGACAGCCGAATTGCGGTACCGTGACGTAATAGTATCGGTCTAAGAGAAGCTGAGACTTCATCAAGAAGCAGCAAATAAGTCATCATCTTCATAATAAATTTGAAACATACGCAGAAGTTGTCATGAAACTGGCACAGATATATCCACAAGATGACAACATAATTTGTTACATTTGGAATACAATCATACAATGCTTTCCATCAAACAGTGGAAAAGTACGAGGACTTTCCGATTGTGTATATGTTTGCGGTGTGAATTCATACAATTCTTTCCGCTTTGATTGAAAAACAAAAATGGAATTTTGTTGTTTGTATATGGATAATTGGCCATAAATGTGATAATAAAATATTTCAGACTGCATATATTATAGACCATTTAAGGTATCATAATATCACGTCGTCGGTAGTCTGAACTTTATATAACTGCACTGTATATGTGGGCAGAGCTCTAATAAATTTCATCCTTGTGGGAAGAATGCTGTGTATAACATTTCGTATTTTTTATTCAAAGTTCAAATCTGCCCACAATATTTATATATCTGCCCGCTAAGTAAAAGATGAATAGGGTTAATAAATAAGTATATATACTGAATTTGAACATATATATAGTCATTATATGAGAAAATAAACTTATGTATATATCTTTTGATTTGAAATTGAAATTAGATGACTGCCTTCCCGTAACCCCACTTTCGGGATGAAATCCCGCAACCCACATAAAACTAGTATATATATATATACGTACACACACAGACATGTTACCGACGCACATGAATTGATTCCAAACAAGAAATGACTGATAAATAATATCCTACTATCAAATTCGTCGCAAAATCTGGAGAAAGACTTTGTTCTTATATTACGCATGCAGGGAACCAATAAAACGTACACTTACACACCCAAAAGAAAACAAACGTGACAAAGAAGGTAATGACAACTCGATTGACTGGGAGAGATGTAGATAGATCGACAGATTGATAGATAGAAAATTTGATTGATTGCATGATAGATACATCGATAAATAGATATCAGCTATCGGTACCACCAGTAGCTGATGGACCTGCGATCCAGCAGGGGTAGGGGTTGGAGTGTTTCTCAAATGGGATTCGATCCAGTGCCTCAACGGTATAATTTATATTGGGACCATGGTTTGACAGGTACTTTTCTTCACTGCATGCAATTTAGAATTGTCCAGTACAAGGCAGTGAATAAATGTTTGCATTAAAAACGGAGAAGCTTCTTAGACAGACGTATTCTTATAATACTTTCTCGAGACATTTTCACTGTATGGTCAATTCTCAGTCTTGGCATTTCTGGAGCGGCTGCGTCAGGCACGGCCGTCTAGAATAACTGCAACTAGTGTCTCGGGTTGTACTGCATTGAAAAGGTGAATATAATAAAGACATTTCGATATCGAATACTAAGGGTGTTCAGTTTACATGTTGCAGATACAAAGAAGTGGGTGACGATAAAGTTACATTAAATTGACTGCAAGATTTACCTGTGATGAATGAGGAGACTAAGGGAAATAATCGGAAGTAGTTAGGTTCCTATTACCGCGGCATTGAGCATTTCCGAGAACAGCTGAATCTATTTATTGACCTCCATACCTCTCTCCCTCCGTCGCTCTCTCTCTCTCTCTCTACCCCCCCCCCATCTCTCTCTCTCTCTCTCTCTCTCTCTGTTTCACACACACACAGACAGACACACTTGAGTTTCCTATAGACTGATTTGGATTTAAATCATAATTTTATCTGTTCCCCCTTTAAGATACCTCTCAAATATTTGCCGTATTCAAATAGATTACCTGAAACAGAAAGCTATGTGACTTTAGTTTTTGAACCTTGCATAAGTTTACATGTGGTATGAGAAAAATTTCTATCCTATGTTTGCTGATTTCATAAAAAGAGAACCGATAGCTGCTAAAAATCTTTAGCGTGGCGAGAAACAATGTAACGGTACATGACCTTTTTAGCGTGATTCCAATATTAGTTAGTTTGCTTCAATGTTAGCCCTAAAACAGGAGTCTACGAAAACAATTCAGTGCTGTCCTTGCTTCAAAAAGTAGCAATTTTGTTAGCGCCACTTATTGCTTTTAAAATTTACAAGTGCACTAAATATATCGCCTAGGTAACATTTTGACGCCTCTTACGATGTAAAAGATACACTGAATATAGCGCCTAGATACAATTTTCAAAGTAGCGTACGATGTAAAAAAGTACACAGCCCTTGGTTGAAAGAATATAGGGTATGCGTTGTAACGTATTTAAAAAATTTTACAAGCCGTGTTCACTGACCGAATTTTAGGCTTAAATTCAGTACATTTGAAATCATACTGTGTTCATTAGACAATAAATATAGATTTAACACCGCTTTCTCCAAAATTGATGAATGAAAAATAAAATATGGCAATGAATATTTCTAACATAGGATTTATCCTGTTTTGTGTGTCTTGCTTTAAATATTCGTTGACTCTCTCCCTCCCTCTCTCTCTCTTGCTCTCTCTCTCTCTTTCTCTCTCTCTCTCTCTCTCTCTCTCTCTCTCTCTCTTCTGATAAACCTATGACATCCTATTCGTTTCTGTTAGAAAGCAGACGACCTCTCATTTCTCTCCAAACACAAGCAACACTGTTAAAAATCAAACAGACTCACCACACATGATAAACCTATGACGTCATACCACATTTCTGTTCAAGTGTAGACCGTCACCTATTGCTACACTCTTACAAACCATGCCCCTGGTTCTCAGACACTTATCAATGAAAAGTTTTGTCAATGAACGTTTATAAATTACGATTTACCCTTGTCTTTAGAAACTGATACAAATAGGGTACTCTAATGTTAATTTCTCGTTGTCCTATAATACGTTAAAAATGGTGTCCTACTTACATTTCTTATTACATTCCATAACAATAATAATAATAATAATAATAATAATAAGAATTTTTTATGGTACGTTGAGTATGACCCTTGGTAAGGCTGACTATTAAATAAACAGGGTATTGGATAGTAGATAACTGAACTTTAACTATCTCTCTTTCTTTCTGTGTTTCACATGCACACACACACACACAGACAGACGCAAACACACACACAAACATACACACACCCTCTTCTTTTAAGGGTTGTTTTTTTATTTAGAAGGGCTTTATATGGTCTGTAGCCTGTTGAGTAAGATTTACTCTATAGGGCTGAAGTGGAGATACTGAAGGAGGTAGAGTAGGTATATTATAAAGGGAGGTAAGTAAGGGGTCTTATAGAAGGGGCTAGATGTTTTGTACTTAATTTAAATGAGGGATAATAAAGCGGTATTTGAGGTTAGTGATGTTGTTTTATTTAGAAGGGATATATAACTGTTTGGTGGATAGAAGGTCCTTGTTTGTTGGATAGTAGATTTTTGGTTAGTGGATAGTAGATCACTGGTTGTTGGATAGTAGATAACTGGTTGTTGGAAGTAGATCACTGGTTGTTGGATGGTAGATATCTGGTTGTTGGATAGCATATCCCTGGCTGGTGGATAGTAAATCCCTGGGTGATGCATAGTAAATAACTGGTTGGTGAATTGTAGATAACTGGGCTTTGATAGTAAATAACGAAGAGTGTGTGCATATTTCATCCCGTCCGTTTACATCCTATCCCCACTTGTGTGATAGTACGTTTGTTTGTATGTAAGTATACCGCGTGTATCAACACTACCACCCATTTCTTTAGAAAGTAGGGATGTGTGTTTGAATTGTAATCAAAAACAGTTGCTGGATAATAGAGGTGTGTGCTTGGATAGTAATTAAACAGGGTTTCTGGATAGCAGGGGTGTGTGTTAGGGTTGTAATAAAACAAATGGTTGTTGGATAGTAGGGGTGTGTGTTTGGATTGTAATCAATAAACAGTTGCTTGGATGCTGGATTATAGGGGGTGCTGGATAGTAGGGGTGCCTGGGTGCTGGATAATATATAACCAGATGGTGGATAGTAGATAATTGGTTATAGAAGCGCTAGATGGTTTTTTTAAAGTTAATTTATAAGAGAAATCATAGAGTGCTGCGGGGGTTAGGGACATTAGTTTTTTTTAGAAGGGATCGATAACTGATTGGTGGATAGTATATCACTGTGAGCTGGATAGTGGGCAACTAGGTGGTGGATAGTAGATAATTGGTTAGTGGAAAGTATATAACGGGGTGCTGGATATTAACAACTAGGTGGTGGATGGTATATAATTAAGTATTGATATGTAAGGATTATGAGGATGGTATTGTTATTTTTTAAAAAGGAGCGTGGGTAGGGCTGGAAATAATATTGATTGGGATAGAGATTTTAGCCTGATATAGAGCTTAGGGTTAGTGTTATGGTTGTTAGTATTATTTAGAAGATATTTAAATTCTATTGTATATCCCTTATTTTAGATCTTAGCCTGTTCTTGTTATAGACCACAACTAAAAATAAACCCTACACGTGATAAACCTGAAGACGTTGCAGCTTATATCATCCATACAGACGAACCTCATTGTTCAGGACCTCTGTTAAGATACACTACTTCAATGTATGGCTGTCTCATGTTAATTTTCTGTCTGTTCCCACAAAATTTCGACCCTTTGTCTCTATAAACTTTCGACCATTAATTTTACCATGTTAATTTCCCGTTTGTCCCTATAAACGTTCGAACCTATTTAACACAGGCCTCCTCTACAACATTTCATTTAGAGAGTAAACCAAACTCGCATTTCTCTTCCAAACACACGCAACACTGTTACAAGACAGACAGACTCACCTGACGTCATACGACCTTTCTGTTCGAGTGCAGACCGTCGCCTCATGTTTCACATACCTTTCAAGTTGGCACCTATGTTAAATTCCCGTAGAACCCCGTACATTTTTGACCCTATTTAACACAGGGCCCCGGTAGACACCTAAAGTGCAAGGCTCTACTACTGAGATTTAAAGACATAGAAGATATGATTGAAACGGGAGAAAACATTTTTGCAAAGACTAGTGTTAAACTATCTAAGCACATGCTCGCCTAAAACATGTGTATACAAAAGATATTCCGCATTTGTAATAACTACAATATTATTTCTGTTACCCCGAATTTCATTACTCTTCGGCAGATGGATCCCAGTTGTGGGAAAATGAAAACAAATTCAAATATTGAGTCACCCCTAACACCAAACGTCCTCCTCGATAAGATATTTTGTCCGGGATGTTACATACGGAAACAGGAGAATAAATCGGTCCTCTCAGAGCATCACATATCGAAAAAGTTAACTGGTGTGTACCTTTTGAGCATTTCAATGAGCGCACTTTCTATACACTGCGATAATAGAAATTATACAACAACAAGATCTGAAATTTAGAGTTTATATTAACGCCAACATATCTCTCTCTCACTCTCTCTCTCTCTCTCTCTCTCTCTTAGTTGTATATATATATAATGTTTACATACGCACATGCTCGCCTAAAACACGTGCATACAAAAGATATTCCGCATTTGTAGAATCAACGCTTACGTATAGCTCCAAATGACGTGATTATTACTTTTTACCAAGATTTCCTGTAGCGTTGTGAACTCTGGGACATACAGGTTACCCACAACGTTAAAAATGAGATTTTTGAATTTGTTTTTGGTCTTAAATTCGATGGAACCATTGCTCAACCTCAAAGTAATTGTACAACTTATGTACAAATTTCTCTCGATATTTAAAGACTCCCGTGAAATGTTAAAACGATTGGCAATGCAAGGAAACACCTTAGTAATTTCAGGATGATTGCTATCATTAAAAGCAGATATTCATACATAAACTTCACGTCACAATCATGGACTCTTATACGAATTTATGTAATAAATGGGATCCATTGTAGGTAAGAGAACATTGACTTGGAACATTATAACTATGATGGATATTTCATATATAATAACTGATAAAATTGGGTTATCAATTCCTCGAGTAAACAATACTTTTCTTAATCTGGATACATAGTGCAAACGCTGATGGTTGTATTATAATTTTTTCATTCTGTCATTTTTAAAAGATGCATGAAAATCAGATGAATAGCACATTCAGAGTGTATCAATACTTTACATGTTGCTACGATGAAGATGTTTCTAAAAAAATAAAATCATATTTACTTCCTTCTCTGTTAACTTCTTTACTCACTCCATATATTTGTTCTCACTAAATATATATATATATATATATATATATATATATATATATATATATATATATATATATACATATATATATATTCATTAATGTGGATTTTGTTCATCACAATTAATGTTTGCTATACCATATATAGATAAATAGATAGATCCGCATCTTGATAAAAGTCTGTTTCACCTTAAATTTAAAACAATCCTAATGTATCTTTAATTCTTGACCAGAGAGCGAGACTTCACCCACGTTCATTGTAGACTTCGGAATGGAGATGACAGATAAGTCAACGAATTTTAATCCGAAACCTCTCGTAGGTGTAGAATAAAGTGAGTTGGTATCTTACACAATTCGTAGTCCTTGCTTCCTTTTCAAACGTACTTTGAACTTTATAGGGAACATGAAAATTTATGATAAAGATCACGTCCTTGTGTCTCTAAAGGACGTGTTTCACAATATAAATTACCCGCCCAATGTTTAGCCATTTGATGAACATCACACAATAAATCTATTTTCTTTCCGACTTCCTGTTCGAACATTTCCCGCCTGAATAGGCGATCAAAGATGAAAATTGTGATACAGTTTAAATCAGTCACAAATTATGTATAAAACCTCCTTGTTTTAAAGCACGTATTACCTACTGGAAGACCTTCGACATGGTATTTACGCGCTATCTAAATAAACGACATCGATACAAAGATGTAATAAATAAAAATAAACAACACTCCATTATACTTTGGATAAATTTGCGACTTAGTAATGATTCTAAATTTGTTTGGACAAGACACGAGCGAGCTTTGATAAATATACTCGGATGACCACTAATATTTAGAAGGGAAGAGCTGATCCACAATATGTTCTTAACTAGTTGTCAATTTCGCGAGTTTTCCTGGTTATGTCTGTGTGAAGGCAATTAAATACCGGCTCACTCCATGTGTTTCGCGTTTGATTTTAAAGTGTGGCAGATTGGTTTTGATTTGTTCAGAAAAATGAATTTTTAATTTATTCCTATTCCAACATTTCGTAGAAACCGAGATATTTTAAACAAGAGATGGGGAATTAATTCGCGGGCTATCCATGTATTTACCTACCTACCTATTTGTGTGTGTGTGTGTGTGTATATACATACATACATACATACATACATACATATATATATATATATATATATATATATATATATATATATATATATATATATATATATATATATATGATACATCAACCAGTCTTGTTTGCATACGAATTAATAATGTAAGATATTTAGTCCATATTAATTACCATGTATCATCCAGAATTATATAAAGTACACAGTATAAGTCATGACACTGCAATTATTATTTATCATTATAAGCGTAATTGTCTTGTTTATCCTTGTGAAGGAAATAACGACACGAATGATCGAGTGTTTGATGATTGATTTATCGATTTACCGATATACTGCTTCAACATTTGATTCAGTTTAGAATTGGTCTTTGCTTATTTTGTCTTCGCAATCCACCTTCAATATCTACGAGAAAAAAAAAATACACCAGTAGTAGCTAAATGCATCTCGACATATTGAACATCCCTCGGTAATTTCAATCCAGCATGGTCCAATAACTGTCAAATTCTACGTTAAGAAAGGGTTGGGGATACAATTTAAAACAAAAAGCAAAGAACACAACACCAAAAAGACAAAAAAAAAACACCAACCGTAGTTTACACTGAGGCGAGTGAGGAATGATTTAACCGTGCTTGAAACTTCTTATAAACATGTATATATGATCTTCATTCAAGCTCTCTGGAGCAACTCTGAGTCCCCTTTAAAGAGGAGCCTCAATCACATTTAAAGAAAACACGGCGTAATAAAAATAGCTCGCCTCCTAAAACATTCGTGCTACTCGAACCTATTATGCTTTACATTTTCCATTAGACAGTGAATGCAGAGTTACAATAATTGGCGCTAGGTCGGATACGGTATAATGACAATATTGTGTAATAGCTTTTGTTTGTACAGGTGTCACGCGACATGCCCAAGGGAATAACCCAAAACACGCTTATCCAAAGTAATCATATTAAGCAGTTTTCAAAATACTGAAAAGAGGAATTTTTAAAGGGGAATGCCTGCGGTGCCTGTCTACTATCACAAAAATTCAACTTTGATGATGTATTTTTGTATGCTTTCAGTATTAAACCAAGCCATATTCGTTTCCAGATATAGCAACGTTGGTACAGTTATAACAGGAACATTATATTGCAATGGAATTTGGCTGATACACCTGCACAAGTTTCGTCCCAGAAGCCCTGGCAGTATGATGGGTTGATGTTTCAAATGCAACAGCAGATCTTAATACCATTGAATGTGGCTCAGCAATATTGGAAATAACCTGTACAGCTATTTTTAAAATAGATTTTCCTACTGTTTCCATTCACGATTCATGTCTGTACGGTAAATTGTGCACATTTATTTCTGGTAGACAATAAAAAGAACAACAGTTTACGTTGTCCTCTTTAAGAAATGATGCTAACACTGTATTGACTCCCCAAACTAATTTTAATTTGATGTAACAAATTTTCTTTTTCTTTTTGTAAAACGTATCTATTGAAAATCGACCTGTTGACGATATTAGTTGTCATTCATGAAATGTACTTTAAAGATTGTTACACAACTCTTCCCACATCGAGGCATGTAACCCATTGCATGTATATAGATTTCATTGTAAAGGCCTGTTGCGACTCCATTTATTGTTACAAGAAAGCTACATTCACACCGTGCATACAAGATTTCTTTGTTCCAGACAAGAATGATCATAGAAAAAGATCAGCCTCACTACACTAATAAAAACATGTATTTTGTATGAGTCACACGTTAGTGGTGATCTCTCAAGGCTGTCCTTTATTAAATGGTTTAACAGGCTTAGCTTTTAAAAAAAACTCTTAGAGAAACCTGGATTATGTTGTAACGGAATGTGCACGAAAACGTTATTTAACTACGATCTGACAATTATAAGTTCGAAGATTCTGATGAATTTAAGATTATTGATTATACTATCAGACAAAATAATCCTTTAATCCAATTGTAAAATCTCTTTGACTAAGGAATGAATCCGTCACAATTTATGATTTCTTCCTACTTTAACAAGCCCGACGGATAAATTGTTCAGTGATAAACTTAGCAGATCAAATATTTATAAGGCAATATTGTTCAGTGGTTTACAAATATAGCTCATAAAAGAGGCAGAAGTGAGCAAAAGAACTATTTTCTTGTTGTGAAACACCAGCTGCAAATCACACAGTCATACAATACAGTATGTAGCATAAATAGGTTTCCATTCCAGCAATTCCAGAGATTTATATGGTAATTACAGTTTTTTTATAGTATCACCATTCCATATATGAAGGTAAAATACCCACATCTTTATTCTTATTTTGTAGGAAAATAAAAGCATTTTAAACAAAGGAATTTAATTCTTTTGACGACTGGAGATTTATTGCAAGAGGTGACTCAGAAATGTTGACCAAACAATGTTGAACAATCAATTGCCCATAGACCTCCATTATGGCCGCTTTGTAAAAACAAATATAATTGGTTGTCAAAGTCTTTAAACTGTTACATGTACACATGTGTGGTTTTGACTATACTCAGTCATTTACAATTGGAATCAATGAACATTTTAGTACTTATATCAATTATTTGTAATAAATCTGATAATTCCACAACTTGTCAAAAGGTGATGTTGCTATAGAAGTCATATTTTCTGGAACTTAAGAATTGAACGAATATTTGCTCCATAGCGCTTCTACTCGAAACATAAAGAGCATTGCGACTCATATTTCAACGTAATCGCAAGCGAAGTCTGAAAGTCACGATTTTTTCAGCCTTATGTTCACGTATGCGTTTAAACTTTACAAATTATTTAAATGTATCATCACATTATCTACATAATCTACATAATCTTTTACAAAATGAACAGATTCTTCCAAAGATACATACAAAAAGGAATGATATTTGAACGAGAAACATTTATTCCCAATGCCTGATGTAATTTCAATCTTTCATTAGAGTTGACGTCAGAAATCGCACGCGTCACATAAAGCAGCATGATGAAGCAATAATATGGAATTTAAACTACAGTAGGAATTTAACCGATAGTTTCAGTCTGACTCCTAGACGATTTGTGTCTTTAAGACACAAGCTATTTCTAATAGTTAAAGCTACGCCAGTTATGGCATTTTAAAACCATGCGTAAAACTCACTTTAGTTATTTATAGCTTTTGTCACCAATTAAAGATTAATCTTTTTGTATTATGGGGAAATGTTGATATAGTTAAAGTAAAACATATCAATTGCAGCCGCCCATGGGAAAAGGCCAAAACCGGTATTTATAAACAGGTGAACCCTGTATGCAGGTTCACGTTTCGAACTTGGTTTTGGACAAGTGCAATGCGCGAATACCATTATTATTATTATTGTATCAACTGATTTATTTTAGTCCACTATTCAAAAAATAATAAAATACATGTGAATTCTCATAAAATTATCTTTCACATAATATTACTGTATCCGACTCAGTTTAATACATCCAATAAGTTAAATCATCACTGACTCTTAACGAAAAAAGTGACTGATCTTAACTTGTTTGTGCACCATTACAAAACACTAATTTCACTACTAATTGACAGTTTTCATATGACCGTGTAACAGACTTGTTTTGGCCACCTTGTATAATTAGGCTTAGAAACATCTGTTCACACTTCAAACAATATCTGGATTAACCTCTTTCTCAACTCTACGAGATGACTGACGTCAATTCAACGTGGCCTTTTAAGTAAACATTATGCCACAATTGACAATAGTGCCACACCGCCATTCTATTATTTGACCTTTAGACTAAAGTCTATCTTCATTTGGCGTGGACTATATAAACCAGCAGAATCGTTTCTTCTGCACAAATCAACATCAACAGACGCTTCGCTGCACCAACATTCAAAATATTCGTTGTCTGACAAAAGGTAAAATTCAATTTTATTATTGTAATAATGCATTGTATATTTCCTTCAAATAGTTGAAACAATTAAAGATTAGTAAGAGAGACATCTTTATGAGTCAGGACTTAGTATAATTATGATAGGAGGGCCAATATTCAAAATCTGATAAGTTACGATTATTTTATTTTGATTTGGGGCGGGGTAGGTGGGGGAGAAATAAAATCCTAACTTATTTATTCCAAAAATGTACACACTGTTCCCTTTTTCTCCCCTGCATTTTGTGATGAAATGATACAGAAATAAAAGTTCTATATCGCATTTATTTTGGGGGATTTTATACAAATATTTAATATTTGTTCTTCTAATTTTTGTTTTTACTTTAATTGTGAGCTGTGATATAATACGAAGGAATAAAGCTGCATTACGTGTTGTTTTTAGAAAGATAAGTATATATCTGCTAGAGTGCACAGTTTTAGCACATTATGCATGTCACTATATTCTTAAATGCATGATCAGATCTTTCGTTTTTTTAAAGGTTATTGTATCATGGAGAGATCAGTAATGTTCCTACAATCTCTGTTGATGCTTGTTGTGGCCATCCAAGTAATTTCTGCCTGCAAATCGTGTAAAACACCATTAACAATGGAGGAGGCCATCTGTTACAACATGACAGGTTGGTAACATTAGTAGTAAATTAGTAGGGTTCTTGCTTTCACGCTAAAAACAAGAGCAAAAAGTGTTTGAATAATTTTGATGAGGATGATGGTGGTTGTGGCGATTGTAGTGGCAAAGAATAAAATAACGATACTACTTTTGATACTGTTTCTGCATACACCACCGGAATATGCTGACCATCATCTCAAACTACTACTTCTACATATACTACTACTACCATTATAGAAAATCTTACTGGCCAAATATTGCTCATCAATCACTATAGGTGTTAGTAATACTGCAATATACTACCTCCACTCAAACTGGCTCATTTGGTAGAATTCTTTATTTCAAATAGTGAATCGTACTCATGCAACAACTAGACTAGCATGTTATTATAGCTATTACTAGGGAACACATGAAACAAAAAAAGAGTAATTCACCCAAAATGTTAATGTTTGGTAGGACAATAAAAACAAAGATGCAACAGTGAAATAATATAGTTCATTTGTGATTTCTCGAGGTAAATAATACAACCTCAGTTTTAGAAAATAAATAAATAATAACAGAACATGCTTTTGAAGAAAGGACATATGCACAACATAAATATATATGTTACTCCAAATGCTGTTATCATCCAATTTAGATTAAATTAGCTCTAAAAATAAAGCTGGAATTTAATATGACAACCATGCTGTAATAGCTGTTAAAATTTCTTTCTCTAAAATCAAGTTAGACATTCCACTTCATTCTGTGTGATTATTAAGGGCTGGAGTAGGGAAATTGGTGACGTGGTTTTCAAAATGTTATTGACTAAGTCAGCAACGTGGTGAATTTGAAAACAAGGAATCAGATTGTGAGATTATGTCATACGTTTTGAGATAATTGCATCCATTTTGGTATAGTAAGCTTGAGGTTTGGTATGATAGTCAAGCAATTTGTACAGATTCTGCCACGTGGACGGCAGGAATAGGCGATGTACTGTTTGTACTTACCTACCATCGGGTTAATATTAATTGGACTGTTTACAGTTGCTTGTGCCATGCAGGGTTTCTTTGGGGACTCTGAACAAGAATCAGTCAGCCTAGACCATGCTCCTTCCAAAGTGCGCAAATGGTAGAGAGCGAACAAACATTGCGTCTCCTGTCTGCCATCATTATTAAATACATGTTCTGTGACTTTTCAAGCGCAGCTAATCCTCTATTACACTTTAACAGGAAAAATGACGTCACACAAACACAGAAAAGGTCCGACCCATGACAAAAGTAAAGCGTGTTTCCTGTCAAAGCACCGCGTGTTTCCTGTCAAAGCACCGCCAAAACACGAAGCTGACTATAGTGGCTTTCATTAGATTATAACACACATCGTGTAGAATAACGCATTGTAAATCTGCCACGAGCATTTTCTTCTTGTCAGAAAATGAACACGAGATGTCATCTCCTTCTTTTCCCTTTAATTCTGTACATTTTCTGCAGAGGTTTTTTTACTCTTCACGGGTGGCGCCAAAAAATAATCACACTCCATTGTTTGACTTTATACTTACCATTATTTACGTCGAAATGCAGCTCTAAATGGTCATTTAGATACTTTGTTCTCGTTCTAGTAAACAACACAAATTGTCACCACTTTAAGTTAGTCACTTGGAAACATTCACATCGCCCCCAATTAACCATGTCATAATTGTGAAATCGTAAAATTGGAGAACGTAAGTACTAATTATTGTGATTAAAGTTATTTACTTCGATAAATTCACCACGATAACAAATTAATACCACGTTAATTAATATGATCTTTTTAGTCTTAAAACAGCATAAAATAAGTACATCAAAAGTTGATAAAGTCATCATTAATATGTAGCTTTGTTTACTTTTTCAATTGAAAGAGTCCATAAAAACTGTCAAACTAAATAAAATGCTTTCAAAGACAATCTTATGGAAATGAAACATGTATTCAGCCACACATACATACACACATACATGCATACATACATACAAACATGCATACACACATACAAATGTGCCTGGGCACGTTTGTAGAAACCTTACAGTTGAGTTTCATTACTATACTAAAAATATCTGTTCCTGTATTGCAGTGGTCGAGGCAATTCCTAAGAGCAAGGAACATGCAGGTCCTTTGAATACCACCACAATATACAAGATGGTTATGGCTTACCTGTACCAAGTGAGTAAATAAATCTACTTAGGATATACTTTTGAAGCAATCCCAACAGTTAAGCTTTGCTTCTCGAGCGCAATATCTAAAAATATTTTTTCGTAATTAAGGACAGTGTTCGGTTGATGAAATGGCAATTCATAATTTTACCAATCATCTAATACTTCCCATGATGTAGAGCAACATAAGAACATTTAAAATGAAATGGGGAAGGAACTGCGATGTAACTTCTTATTAGTAGTGTCAATTTAGTTTCCTGTGCTATACTGTTACCACTTATACCATTAGCTGATAATATGCTGCAGAATACATTGAATCTAATATTGTGCTCACTTGAAAAAGTTCTTTTAATTTTTGGTGATTTTGTCTTTTACACATGTCTCTTATCTTGTAAAATGTTCTCCTTGCTATTTACTAATTGCATATTAAATATATAAAAAATCAATCGTATTCTTCCAGTGCGATTGAGAATTTCATTTTCTGTGTAGATTTTTTATCGTTTTGTATTGTTTATTTCAAAGTAGGGTGATGTAATGCTTCGAACATTTTCATTTTATTGCAAGCATTTTTCAAATTCACCCAATGGATTGATAGGGTGATGAATTTGCACTGATTCCTCGTGATTAATTATATTCATTTATTCAACAAACACCAGGCATTTCGTCCAATGAAGTAGTTAGAATTGTGAATGTTTTGTCCTTCTGCAGCAAAAATGAATTCAAAATTTATATAATTCAAGAAAAAAAAATCTTAAGATTATTGTATTGAATTTTTAACTATCCTTGTAATTTTGCATCTCGGTATGGGATTTAGTAAATGAATTCCTAAATCCTCCGTTATCTGCAGTTCTTATTTATATCTTACTTATGTGGTACACATGCCTGTACGATTTCATTGAAATCGCCGGTATAACGAGCGTTAAAATTAAAACAATTATATTTGCTGAGTTGCAATCGATTTAAATCTCTTACATTTATAACTGGACGTCTGTTTGATTCACTCAAAGAGACGATACTTTTCAATTCAATCTCTTTGTTTTCGACATCCTATAACAAATAAATCACCAGCAGATTCCATATGTATATTGTCTAGCTGCCTAACGTTGAGGTATCCAGTGGACTAAGGGACACGAAAGACACGTATTGCTAACCGATCGCTGTGATCCGACACGGACACCACATATTCATAGTATCAGGTGTACAGTGATATATGACCCAAAACAGCATGTTTACTGGATGCCTACTGTTATGGTTTATACTAAGCTTATTTTTCAACATTGGTTAAAATACAGACCACGTGTTCAAAGATATATTAAAATGCAACTCATTCCATCCAGTTTTATCAGTAAACATATATTATAACTGAATAATTTTTAATCCGGAGTCAGAATATACTAACACTTCTTTGCCCGCTCAAGAAAGATTTATTAATTAAAATTAACAATCTTTATTTTGTTAGATTTACATTGCAGCACATTTATCTTATTCTTTTAAAAGACATTTCACCTTTACCTTTTCAGCCCGGGTTTAGTGCCATGAATGAGAGCCATTATTTCGAATTGCGTAGAAGTCGGTCAAGATTCGATTGTGACCTTGTTTTGGAAATGGGCCAGCATTATTATATTGCTGGTAAGATATATAACTTCAAAAAGCCAAACATGAGCTACCCCAGTAATCTATATGACTAGTAGGATCGAATTAATCCTGTTGTAATGCAGTTTCTTGTCCGCGACTTCGGAAACCTCGAAACGATCACACACTCGAACGAAATATTGGTATCTCAGCGCTTCGAGCATTCTAAATACTACGACACTACGATTCACACACACACACACACATATATATATATATATGATTTTTGTTTGCTTTTTAAAATTGTTTATTCTTGTGACGAAAAGGTTTATTGCTCGAAATGTTGGCAAATTCTTCAGTAACTGATTAGTTAACAATTGACAGTTCTAACACACACACACATCATATATATATATATATATATATATATATATATATATATATATATATATATATGTGTGTGTGTGTGTGTGTGTGTGTGTGTGTGTGTGTGTGTGTGTCTCAATCGCAATCCATTTCTTGGCTCGGACTGCTATATTTCCTACAGAGACGGTTGACATTAGTAGCGGTATACAGATGTCAGCCATATTGAACATTGCCGGATCTCATCCACTTCTCTTGGAAATCATTCCACTTGCTTGTCAAACATTTGGTCGTTTCCTTTGGATTTGGGGTTCAGGACCCTTCGTTCATTATTCAAGCATGGTAAAAATGTCCTGTTCAGATAAACAATACAATTTTCACCTACATTTAAATATACATTTGTGCAATACCATCTTCCAGTGAATCATTGTTTCAAACTATTGATCCTCGAACAGTTTTGCTATGGATCGTTGGTACATGCTGCCTTTTTTTCCCCCCTCAAATGCAGTCTTAGTCTTTCGTTTAATTACAGTCCAGTAGGGTTATCAATTCCTCGAGTAAACAATACTTTTCTTAATCTGGATACATAGTGCAAACGCTGATGGTTGTATTATAATTTTTTCATTCTGTCATTTTTAAAAGATGCATGAAAATCAGATGAATAGCACATTCAGAGTGTATCAATACTTTACATGTTGCTACGATGAAGATGTTTCTAAAAAAATAAAATCATATTTACTTCCTTCTCTGTTAACTTCTTTACTCACTCCATATATTTGTTCTCACTAAATATATATATATATATATATATATATATATATATATATATATATATATATATACATATATATATATTCATTAATGTGGATTTTGTTCATCACAATTAATGTTTGCTATACCATATATAGATAAATAGATAGATCCGCATCTTGATAAAAGTCTGTTTCACCTTAAATTTAAAACAATCCTAATGTATCTTTAATTCTTGACCAGAGAGCGAGACTTCACCCACGTTCATTGTAGACTTCGGAATGGAGATGACAGATAAGTCAACGAATTTTAATCCGAAACCTCTCGTAGGTGTAGAATAAAGTGAGTTGGTATCTTACACAATTCGTAGTCCTTGCTTCCTTTTCAAACGTACTTTGAACTTTATAGGGAACATGAAAATTTATGATAAAGATCACGTCCTTGTGTCTCTAAAGGACGTGTTTCACAATATAAATTACCCGCCCAATGTTTAGCCATTTGATGAACATCACACAATAAATCTATTTTCTTTCCGACTTCCTGTTCGAACATTTCCCGCCTGAATAGGCGATCAAAGATGAAAATTGTGATACAGTTTAAATCAGTCACAAATTATGTATAAAACCTCCTTGTTTTAAAGCACGTATTACCTACTGGAAGACCTTCGACATGGTATTTACGCGCTATCTAAATAAACGACATCGATACAAAGATGTAATAAATAAAAATAAACAACACTCCATTATACTTTGGATAAATTTGCGACTTAGTAATGATTCTAAATTTGTTTGGACAAGACACGAGCGAGCTTTGATAAATATACTCGGATGACCACTAATATTTAGAAGGGAAGAGCTGATCCACAATATGTTCTTAACTAGTTGTCAATTTCGCGAGTTTTCCTGGTTATGTCTGTGTGAAGGCAATTAAATACCGGCTCACTCCATGTGTTTCGCGTTTGATTTTAAAGTGTGGCAGATTGGTTTTGATTTGTTCAGAAAAATGAATTTTTAATTTATTCCTATTCCAACATTTCGTAGAAACCGAGATATTTTAAACAAGAGATGGGGAATTAATTCGCGGGCTATCCATGTATTTACCTACCTACCTATTTGTGTGTGTGTGTGTGTGTATATACATACATACATACATACATACATACATATATATATATATATATATATATATATATATATATATATATATATATATATATATATATATATATATATGATACATCAACCAGTCTTGTTTGCATACGAATTAATAATGTAAGATATTTAGTCCATATTAATTACCATGTATCATCCAGAATTATATAAAGTACACAGTATAAGTCATGACACTGCAATTATTATTTATCATTATAAGCGTAATTGTCTTGTTTATCCTTGTGAAGGAAATAACGACACGAATGATCGAGTGTTTGATGATTGATTTATCGATTTACCGATATACTGCTTCAACATTTGATTCAGTTTAGAATTGGTCTTTGCTTATTTTGTCTTCGCAATCCACCTTCAATATCTACGAGAAAAAAAAAATACACCAGTAGTAGCTAAATGCATCTCGACATATTGAACATCCCTCGGTAATTTCAATCCAGCATGGTCCAATAACTGTCAAATTCTACGTTAAGAAAGGGTTGGGGATACAATTTAAAACAAAAAGCAAAGAACACAACACCAAAAAGACAAAAAAAAAACACCAACCGTAGTTTACACTGAGGCGAGTGAGGAATGATTTAACCGTGCTTGAAACTTCTTATAAACATGTATATATGATCTTCATTCAAGCTCTCTGGAGCAACTCTGAGTCCCCTTTAAAGAGGAGCCTCAATCACATTTAAAGAAAACACGGCGTAATAAAAATAGCTCGCCTCCTAAAACATTCGTGCTACTCGAACCTATTATGCTTTACATTTTCCATTAGACAGTGAATGCAGAGTTACAATAATTGGCGCTAGGTCGGATACGGTATAATGACAATATTGTGTAATAGCTTTTGTTTGTACAGGTGTCACGCGACATGCCCAAGGGAATAACCCAAAACACGCTTATCCAAAGTAATCATATTAAGCAGTTTTCAAAATACTGAAAAGAGGAATTTTTAAAGGGGAATGCCTGCGGTGCCTGTCTACTATCACAAAAATTCAACTTTGATGATGTATTTTTGTATGCTTTCAGTATTAAACCAAGCCATATTCGTTTCCAGATATAGCAACGTTGGTACAGTTATAACAGGAACATTATATTGCAATGGAATTTGGCTGATACACCTGCACAAGTTTCGTCCCAGAAGCCCTGGCAGTATGATGGGTTGATGTTTCAAATGCAACAGCAGATCTTAATACCATTGAATGTGGCTCAGCAATATTGGAAATAACCTGTACAGCTATTTTTAAAATAGATTTTCCTACTGTTTCCATTCACGATTCATGTCTGTACGGTAAATTGTGCACATTTATTTCTGGTAGACAATAAAAAGAACAACAGTTTACGTTGTCCTCTTTAAGAAATGATGCTAACACTGTATTGACTCCCCAAACTAATTTTAATTTGATGTAACAAATTTTCTTTTTCTTTTTGTAAAACGTATCTATTGAAAATCGACCTGTTGACGATATTAGTTGTCATTCATGAAATGTACTTTAAAGATTGTTACACAACTCTTCCCACATCGAGGCATGTAACCCATTGCATGTATATAGATTTCATTGTAAAGGCCTGTTGCGACTCCATTTATTGTTACAAGAAAGCTACATTCACACCGTGCATACAAGATTTCTTTGTTCCAGACAAGAATGATCATAGAAAAAGATCAGCCTCACTACACTAATAAAAACATGTATTTTGTATGAGTCACACGTTAGTGGTGATCTCTCAAGGCTGTCCTTTATTAAATGGTTTAACAGGCTTAGCTTTTAAAAAAAACTCTTAGAGAAACCTGGATTATGTTGTAACGGAATGTGCACGAAAACGTTATTTAACTACGATCTGACAATTATAAGTTCGAAGATTCTGATGAATTTAAGATTATTGATTATACTATCAGACAAAATAATCCTTTAATCCAATTGTAAAATCTCTTTGACTAAGGAATGAATCCGTCACAATTTATGATTTCTTCCTACTTTAACAAGCCCGACGGATAAATTGTTCAGTGATAAACTTAGCAGATCAAATATTTATAAGGCAATATTGTTCAGTGGTTTACAAATATAGCTCATAAAAGAGGCAGAAGTGAGCAAAAGAACTATTTTCTTGTTGTGAAACACCAGCTGCAAATCACACAGTCATACAATACAGTATGTAGCATAAATAGGTTTCCATTCCAGCAATTCCAGAGATTTATATGGTAATTACAGTTTTTTTATAGTATCACCATTCCATATATGAAGGTAAAATACCCACATCTTTATTCTTATTTTGTAGGAAAATAAAAGCATTTTAAACAAAGGAATTTAATTCTTTTGACGACTGGAGATTTATTGCAAGAGGTGACTCAGAAATGTTGACCAAACAATGTTGAACAATCAATTGCCCATAGACCTCCATTATGGCCGCTTTGTAAAAACAAATATAATTGGTTGTCAAAGTCTTTAAACTGTTACATGTACACATGTGTGGTTTTGACTATACTCAGTCATTTACAATTGGAATCAATGAACATTTTAGTACTTATATCAATTATTTGTAATAAATCTGATAATTCCACAACTTGTCAAAAGGTGATGTTGCTATAGAAGTCATATTTTCTGGAACTTAAGAATTGAACGAATATTTGCTCCATAGCGCTTCTACTCGAAACATAAAGAGCATTGCGACTCATATTTCAACGTAATCGCAAGCGAAGTCTGAAAGTCACGATTTTTTCAGCCTTATGTTCACGTATGCGTTTAAACTTTACAAATTATTTAAATGTATCATCACATTATCTACATAATCTACATAATCTTTTACAAAATGAACAGATTCTTCCAAAGATACATACAAAAAGGAATGATATTTGAACGAGAAACATTTATTCCCAATGCCTGATGTAATTTCAATCTTTCATTAGAGTTGACGTCAGAAATCGCACGCGTCACATAAAGCAGCATGATGAAGCAATAATATGGAATTTAAACTACAGTAGGAATTTAACCGATAGTTTCAGTCTGACTCCTAGACGATTTGTGTCTTTAAGACACAAGCTATTTCTAATAGTTAAAGCTACGCCAGTTATGGCATTTTAAAACCATGCGTAAAACTCACTTTAGTTATTTATAGCTTTTGTCACCAATTAAAGATTAATCTTTTTGTATTATGGGGAAATGTTGATATAGTTAAAGTAAAACATATCAATTGCAGCCGCCCATGGGAAAAGGCCAAAACCGGTATTTATAAACAGGTGAACCCTGTATGCAGGTTCACGTTTCGAACTTGGTTTTGGACAAGTGCAATGCGCGAATACCATTATTATTATTATTGTATCAACTGATTTATTTTAGTCCACTATTCAAAAAATAATAAAATACATGTGAATTCTCATAAAATTATCTTTCACATAATATTACTGTATCCGACTCAGTTTAATACATCCAATAAGTTAAATCATCACTGACTCTTAACGAAAAAGTGACTGATCTTAACTTGTTTGTGCACCATTACAAAACACTAATTTCACTACTAATTGACAGTTTTCATATGACCGTGTAACAGACTTGTTTTGGCCACCTTGTATAATTAGGCTTAGAAACATCTGTTCACACTTCAAACAATATCTGGATTAACCTCTTTCTCAACTCTACGAGATGACTGACGTCAATTCAACGTGGCCTTTTAAGTAAACATTATGCCACAATTGACAATAGTGCCACACCGCCATTCTATTATTTGACCTTTAGACTAAAGTCTATCTTCATTTGGCGTGGACTATATAAACCAGCAGAATCGTTTCTTCTGCACAAATCAACATCAACAGACGCTTCGCTGCACCAACATTCAAAATATTCGTTGTCTGACAAAAGGTAAAATTCAATTTTATTATTGTAATAATGCATTGTATATTTCCTTCAAATAGTTGAAACAATTAAAGATTAGTAAGAGAGACATCTTTATGAGTCAGGACTTAGTATAATTATGATAGGAGGGCCAATATTCAAAATCTGATAAGTTACGATTATTTTATTTTGATTTGGGGCGGGGTAGGTGGGGGAGAAATAAAATCCTAACTTATTTATTCCAAAAATGTACACACTGTTCCCTTTTTCTCCCCTGCATTTTGTGATGAAATGATACAGAAATAAAAGTTCTATATCGCATTTATTTTGGGGGATTTTATACAAATATTTAATATTTGTTCTTCTAATTTTTGTTTTTACTTTAATTGTGAGCTGTGATATAATACGAAGGAATAAAGCTGCATTACGTGTTGTTTTTAGAAAGATAAGTATATATCTGCTAGAGTGCACAGTTTTAGCACATTATGCATGTCACTATATTCTTAAATGCATGATCAGATCTTTCGTTTTTTTAAAGGTTATTGTATCATGGAGAGATCAGTAATGTTCCTACAATCTCTGTTGATGCTTGTTGTGGCCATCCAAGTAATTTCTGCCTGCAAATCGTGTAAAACACCATTAACAATGGAGGAGGCCATCTGTTACAACATGACAGGTTGGTAACATTAGTAGTAAATTAGTAGGGTTCTTGCTTTCACGCTAAAAACAAGAGCAAAAAGTGTTTGAATAATTTTGATGAGGATGATGGTGGTTGTGGCGATTGTAGTGGCAAAGAATAAAATAACGATACTACTTTTGATACTGTTTCTGCATACACCACCGGAATATGCTGACCATCATCTCAAACTACTACTTCTACATATACTACTACTACCATTATAGAAAATCTTACTGGCCAAATATTGCTCATCAATCACTATAGGTGTTAGTAATACTGCAATATACTACCTCCACTCAAACTGGCTCATTTGGTAGAATTCTTTATTTCAAATAGTGAATCGTACTCATGCAACAACTAGACTAGCATGTTATTATAGCTATTACTAGGGAACACATGAAACAAAAAAAGAGTAATTCACCCAAAATGTTAATGTTTGGTAGGACAATAAAAACAAAGATGCAACAGTGAAATAATATAGTTCATTTGTGATTTCTCGAGGTAAATAATACAACCTCAGTTTTAGAAAATAAATAAATAATAACAGAACATGCTTTTGAAGAAAGGACATATGCACAACATAAATATATATGTTACTCCAAATGCTGTTATCATCCAATTTAGATTAAATTAGCTCTAAAAATAAAGCTGGAATTTAATATGACAACCATGCTGTAATAGCTGTTAAAATTTCTTTCTCTAAAATCAAGTTAGACATTCCACTTCATTCTGTGTGATTATTAAGGGCTGGAGTAGGGAAATTGGTGACGTGGTTTTCAAAATGTTATTGACTAAGTCAGCAACGTGGTGAATTTGAAAACAAGGAATCAGATTGTGAGATTATGTCATACGTTTTGAGATAATTGCATCCATTTTGGTATAGTAAGCTTGAGGTTTGGTATGATAGTCAAGCAATTTGTACAGATTCTGCCACGTGGACGGCAGGAATAGGCGATGTACTGTTTGTACTTACCTACCATCGGGTTAATATTAATTGGACTGTTTACAGTTGCTTGTGCCATGCAGGGTTTCTTTGGGGACTCTGAACAAGAATCAGTCAGCCTAGACCATGCTCCTTCCAAAGTGCGCAAATGGTAGAGAGCGAACAAACATTGCGTCTCCTGTCTGCCATCATTATTAAATACATGTTCTGTGACTTTTCAAGCGCAGCTAATCCTCTATTACACTTTAACAGGAAAAATGACGTCACACAAACACAGAAAAGGTCCGACCCATGACAAAAGTAAAGCGTGTTTCCTGTCAAAGCACCGCGTGTTTCCTGTCAAAGCACCGCCAAAACACGAAGCTGACTATAGTGGCTTTCATTAGATTATAACACACATCGTGTAGAATAACGCATTGTAAATCTGCCACGAGCATTTTCTTCTTGTCAGAAAATGAACACGAGATGTCATCTCCTTCTTTTCCCTTTAATTCTGTACATTTTCTGCAGAGGTTTTTTTACTCTTCACGGGTGGCGCCAAAAAATAATCACACTCCATTGTTTGACTTTATACTTACCATTATTTACGTCGAAATGCAGCTCTAAATGGTCATTTAGATACTTTGTTCTCGTTCTAGTAAACAACACAAATTGTCACCACTTTAAGTTAGTCACTTGGAAACATTCACATCGCCCCCAATTAACCATGTCATAATTGTGAAATCGTAAAATTGGAGAACGTAAGTACTAATTATTGTGATTAAAGTTATTTACTTCGATAAATTCACCACGATAACAAATTAATACCACGTTAATTAATATGATCTTTTTAGTCTTAAAACAGCATAAAATAAGTACATCAAAAGTTGATAAAGTCATCATTAATATGTAGCTTTGTTTACTTTTTCAATTGAAAGAGTCCATAAAAACTGTCAAACTAAATAAAATGCTTTCAAAGACAATCTTATGGAAATGAAACATGTATTCAGCCACACATACATACACACATACATGCATACATACATACAAACATGCATACACACATACAAATGTGCCTGGGCACGTTTGTAGAAACCTTACAGTTGAGTTTCATTACTATACTAAAAATATCTGTTCCTGTATTGCAGTGGTCGAGGCAATTCCTAAGAGCAAGGAACATGCAGGTCCTTTGAATACCACCACAATATACAAGATGGTTATGGCTTACCTGTACCAAGTGAGTAAATAAATCTACTTAGGATATACTTTTGAAGCAATCCCAACAGTTAAGCTTTGCTTCTCGAGCGCAATATCTAAAAATATTTTTTCGTAATTAAGGACAGTGTTCGGTTGATGAAATGGCAATTCATAATTTTACCAATCATCTAATACTTCCCATGATGTAGAGCAACATAAGAACATTTAAAATGAAATGGGGAAGGAACTGCGATGTAACTTCTTATTAGTAGTGTCAATTTAGTTTCCTGTGCTATACTGTTACCACTTATACCATTAGCTGATAATATGCTGCAGAATACATTGAATCTAATATTGTGCTCACTTGAAAAAGTTCTTTTAATTTTTGGTGATTTTGTCTTTTACACATGTCTCTTATCTTGTAAAATGTTCTCCTTGCTATTTACTAATTGCATATTAAATATATAAAAAATCAATCGTATTCTTCCAGTGCGATTGAGAATTTCATTTTCTGTGTAGATTTTTTATCGTTTTGTATTGTTTATTTCAAAGTAGGGTGATGTAATGCTTCGAACATTTTCATTTTATTGCAAGCATTTTTCAAATTCACCCAATGGATTGATAGGGTGATGAATTTGCACTGATTCCTCGTGATTAATTATATTCATTTATTCAACAAACACCAGGCATTTCGTCCAATGAAGTAGTTAGAATTGTGAATGTTTTGTCCTTCTGCAGCAAAAATGAATTCAAAATTTATATAATTCAAGAAAAAAAAATCTTAAGATTATTGTATTGAATTTTTAACTATCCTTGTAATTTTGCATCTCGGTATGGGATTTAGTAAATGAATTCCTAAATCCTCCGTTATCTGCAGTTCTTATTTATATCTTACTTATGTGGTACACATGCCTGTACGATTTCATTGAAATCGCCGGTATAACGAGCGTTAAAATTAAAACAATTATATTTGCTGAGTTGCAATCGATTTAAATCTCTTACATTTATAACTGGACGTCTGTTTGATTCACTCAAAGAGACGATACTTTTCAATTCAATCTCTTTGTTTTCGACATCCTATAACAAATAAATCACCAGCAGATTCCATATGTATATTGTCTAGCTGCCTAACGTTGAGGTATCCAGTGGACTAAGGGACACGAAAGACACGTATTGCTAACCGATCGCTGTGATCCGACACGGACACCACATATTCATAGTATCAGGTGTACAGTGATATATGACCCAAAACAGCATGTTTACTGGATGCCTACTGTTATGGTTTATACTAAGCTTATTTTTCAACATTGGTTAAAATACAGACCACGTGTTCAAAGATATATTAAAATGCAACTCATTCCATCCAGTTTTATCAGTAAACATATATTATAACTGAATAATTTTTAATCCGGAGTCAGAATATACTAACACTTCTTTGCCCGCTCAAGAAAGATTTATTAATTAAAATTAACAATCTTTATTTTGTTAGATTTACATTGCAGCACATTTATCTTATTCTTTTAAAAGACATTTCACCTTTACCTTTTCAGCCCGGGTTTAGTGCCATGAATGAGAGCCATTATTTCGAATTGCGTAGAAGTCGGTCAAGATTCGATTGTGACCTTGTTTTGGAAATGGGCCAGCATTATTATATTGCTGGTAAGATATATAACTTCAAAAAGCCAAACATGAGCTACCCCAGTAATCTATATGACTAGTAGGATCGAATTAATCCTGTTGTAATGCAGTTTCTTGTCCGCGACTTCGGAAACCTCGAAACGATCACACACTCGAACGAAATATTGGTATCTCAGCGCTTCGAGCATTCTAAATACTACGACACTACGATTCACACACACACACACACACATATATATATATCTATGATTTTTGTTTGCTTTTTAAAATTGTTTATTCTCGTGACGAAAAGGTTTATTGCACGAAATGTTGGCAAATTCTTATGTAACTGATTAGTTACCAATTGCCAGTTCTAACACACACACACATCATATAAATATATATATATATGTATATATATATATATATATATATATATATATATATGTGTGTGTGTGTGTGTGTGTGTGTGTGTGTGTGTGTGTGTGTGTGTCTCAATCGCAATCCATTTCTTGGCTCGGACTGCTATATTTCCTACAGAGACGGTTGACATTAGTAGCGGTATACAGATGTCAGCCATATTGAACATTGCCGGATCTCATCCACTTCTCTTGGAAATCATTCCACTTGCTTGTCAAACATTTGGTCGTTTCCTTTGGATTTGGGGTTCAGGACCCTTCGTTCATTATTCAAGCATGGTAAAAATGTCCTGTTCAGATAAACAATACAATTTTCACCTACATTTAAATATACATTTGTGCAATACCATCTTCCAGTGAATCATTGTTTCAAACTATTGATCCTCGAACAGTTTTGCTATGGATCGTTGGTACATGCTGCCTTTTTTTCCCCCCTCAAATGCAGTCTTAGTCTTTCGTTTAATTACAGTCCAGTAGGATTGTTATAACCCGAATAGATACCATTTTAATTCTTGTGTAAAATATACCGACTTTAAAACGACAATCGATTATGAATAATTAAGTAAATTCGAAGTTTACCAGGAAATAAACCGAATATTAGGAATCCAATCATTGAATAATTTTGCTATAATAATGAAACCCTAACACTAATGCCTTTCATTTATTTCTCAGGCGGAGATGGTAAATATTTATGCAAGGTTTGTTGAATAATAATGGGGTAATTTTTACTAACAGTACATATTTTGAAATTCTAATACGAAAAAGCAGGAGAAACATTAATAACATTTTCCGAATATCAAAGTCGCCTTAATATCAGGAGGAAGGCACTGCACATATATTATATAGAAAATATTATACTTACAAGAGAAATCGGAAATTGTGCACATAAAGAACAATGACCAAGAACTAAATAACAAACTCGACTGACAGTCAGATAGACAGACAGATAGATAGATCCATCGATAAATATATATATATATATATATATATATATATATATATATATATATATATATAAAGATAGATAACAATGAATATAGTAGTATATATATCTTATTTTAGGATTCATAAACGAGGCTGGTTCACTTATCAGCTCTAGGTGTGATCTTGTACAGCTTGTTTGGAGTTCCGATGTCCCCTATGAACACTACGAGCACGATTATGAACTTCTAAATGGCCGACTTGAACCTGACTGTGAGAAGTTTAATAGTCATGGTTAAGCGCTTGTATAACTATGATAAACAAATAAAAACATTGACTTATTCTTAGTGAGCTCTATTAATATGGCTTATCAACTTTCTATCTATCTATCTATCTATCTATCTATCTATCTATCTATCTATCTATCTATCGGTCCACACGGGGAAAATAATGTAAGAAACAGACAAGGCCAAACCAATTCAGATATCAAACAAGTACACTGTGCGCCTTGTTGTGACGATATCATTGGCGTTTTAAAATGACACGTGCAGCTGATGAACTACCCATAACCCCGAATTGGACAGATATATTGTGTGTCTAAAATTATATATTCTGTTTACGAAACACAAATTATCATTGCAAAATGTCATCCAACTAATGTTCTCTAATTACATACTTTTGTATAATGAAAAATTGATGTTATTCGTTAAGTCCAGATTCACCATCTCTAGTTGTTTGTTTTCTTTCTCTTAATACGTGAGCTTTTGACCAACAGTTAACCGCTTCGTGTCATGTTCCATTTTTAATTATGCAATGGTCGTAATGAAAACCACTTATAAAAATTCTCAACCAAAAGTCCAAGTCAGGACAATGTTTACACTTGATAGTATACATTTTTGTCTTTCGTTTTATATTAGAGGTTTATGTCCCTTCGTTCATTGTCTCCAGCACAGCGAAAAATATTCTGTTCATTTGAACAATACAAATTTAATCTATTTTTAAATATACATTTGAGCAAGATCATCTTGAGGATTAAAAGAAACCATCTCCTTGACTGTCTGTATCTCTCAGCTCGACTTTGCGTACGAGAGGAATGACGTAACAAGATATATTGGGGCCTTTCATGTTTGTTCTTGCAGTCGTAATTCACATGCTTCTAAATTTCACGCGCTTATATATACATGTGTCAGATTATCTCTAAATTACTTTTAATATTTGATAAACTAATGTAACAACTAATAAGTAAGGCAAGGACCACTGCTAATTTCTATTTTCTTCACAAAACCAACAGCTGATCATATTTGCTAGGTATCTCATGGTGGTATCACGCCTTATAGTAAAAGTACGTGAAAGTTGTGAATAAGGGACAATCAAGAGACTACAGAAAATGTCCCTATACTGATATTCGGGAGAACAAAAATGTTGGTAAACACACAAAGGAGTTAACTTTTGTTTTAAAGACCCGTTATCGTTTAGTAGAGGTTCCTGCTAAGGAAGAATTCATTGTGCTCCACGGATGATCCTCTAACATTGTGACTATCTGTCGTTGATACATTTTCCCTTTTCCGTGTTTCACATATGCAGTCTTTAGTTTCATTACGTTCCAGTGGAATTGTTATAACGAAAATCGATTATAAATAAATCAGTAAACTAATAGTTACTTTAGTAAAAAGACAGAGAAGAAAAATTTGTGCTACAGTGGAAATCACAAAACAAGTTGTTTTGATGTAATCCACCGTTGGGTGCAAAAGTTTTTTGAAGAATAATGGCATATAAATATATATATATATATATATATATATATATATATATATATATATATATATATATATATATATATATATATATATATATATATATATATATACGTACACACACAGACATGTTACTGACGCATATGAATTGATTCCAAACAAGAAATGACTGATAAATAATATCCTACTATCAAATTCGTCGTAAGATCTGGAGAAAGACTTTGTTCTTATATTACGCATGCAGGGCGCCAATAAAACGTACACTTACACACCCAAAAGAAAACAAACGAGACAAAGAAGTTAATGACAACTCGATTGACAGGGAGAGATGTAGATAGATCGACAGATTGATAGATAGAAAAATTGATTGATTGCATGATAGATTCATCGATAAATAGATATCAGCTATCGGTACCAGCAGTAGCTGATGAACCTGCGATCCAGCAGGGGTAGGGGTTGGAGTGTTTCTGAAACGGGATTCGATCCAGTGCCTCAACGGTATATTTTATATTGGGACCATGGTCTGACAAGTACTTTTCTTCGCTGCATGTAATTTAGAATTTTTCCGTACATGGCAGTGAATAAATGTTTGCATTAAAAACGGAGAAGCTTCTTAGACAGACGTATTCTTATAATACTTTCTCGAGACATTTTCACTGTATGGTCAATTCTCAGTCTTGGCATTTCTGGAGCGGCTGCGTCAGGCACGGCCTTCTAGAATAACTGCAACTAGTGTATCGGGTTGTACTGCATTGAAAAGGTGAATATAATGAAGACATTTCGATATCGAATACTGAGGGTGTTCAGTTTACATGTTGCAGATACATTAAATTCACTGCAAGATTTACCTGTGATGAATGAGGAGACTAAGGGAAATAATCGGAAGTAGTTAGGTTCCTATTACCGCGGCATTAAGCATTTCCGAGAACAGCTGAATCTATTTATTGACCTCCATACCTCTCTAACTAAGTCCCTCTCTCTCTCTCTATCCCTCCATCCCCCCCTCTCTCTCTCTCTCTGTTTCACACACACACACAGACAGACACACGTGAGTTTCCTATCGAATGATTTCGATTTAAATCATAATTTTATCTGTTCCCCCTTTTAAGATACCTCTCAAAAATTTGCCGTATTCAAATAGATTACGTGAAGCAGAAAGCTATGTGACTTTAGCTTTTGAACCTTGCATAACTTTACATGTGTTATGAGAAAAATTTATATCCTATGTTTGCTGATTTCATAAAAAGAGAACCGATAGCTGCTAAAAATCTTTAGCGTGGCGAGAAACAATGTAACGGTACATGACCTTTTCAGCGTGATTCCAATATTAGTTAGTTTGCTTCAATGTTAGCCCTAAAACAGGAGTCTACGAAAACAATTCAGTGCTGTCCTTGCTTCAAAAAGTAGCAATTTAGTTACCGCCACTCTTTGCTTTTAAAATTTACAAGTGCACTAAATATAGCGCCTAGGTAACATTTTGACGCCTCGTACGATGTAACAGATACACTGAATATAGCGCTTAGATACAATTTTCAAAGTCGCGTACGATGTAAAAAGGTACACAGCCCTTGGTTGACAGAATATAGGATATGCGTTGTAACATATTTAAAAAATATTACATGCCGTGTTCACTGACCGAATTTTAGGCTTAAATTCAGTACATTTGAAATCATACTGTGTTCATTAGACAATAAATATAGATTTAACACCGTTTTATCCAAAATTGATAAATGAAAAAAAATATGGCAATGAATATTTCCTGTTTTGTGTGACTTGCTTCAAATATTCGTTGACTCTCTCCCTCCCTCTCTCTCTCTCTCTCTCGGTCTCTCTCTCTCTCTCTCTCTCTCTCTCTTTTCTGATAAACCGATGACATCCTATTCGTTTCTGTTAGAAAGCAGACGACCTCTCATTTGTCTCCAAACACAAGCAAACTGCTTAAAATCAGACAGACTCACCACACATGATAAACCTATAACGTCATACCACATTTCTGTTCAAGTGTAGACCGTCACCTATTGCTACACTGTTACAAACCATACCCCTGGTTCTCAGATACTTATCAATGAACATTTTTGTCAATGAACGTTTCTAACTTAGGATTTACCCTTGTCTTTAGAAACTCATACAAATAGGGTATTCTAATGTTAATTTCTCGTTGTCCTATAATACGGTAAAAATGGTGTCCTACTTACATTTCTTATTACATTCCATAATAATAATATTAATAATAATAATTTTGTATGGTACGTTGAGTATGACCCTTGGTAAGGCTGACTATTAAATAAACATGGTATTGGATAGCAGATAACTGGACTTTAACTATCTCTCTTTCTCTCTGTGTTTCACATTCTTTTAAGGGTTGTTAGCTTTATTTAGAAGGGCTTTATATGGTCTGTAGCCTGTTGAGTAAGGTTTACTCTATAGGGCTGTAGTGGAGATACTGAAGGAGGTAGAGTAGGTCTATTATAAAGGGAGGTAAGTAAGGGGTCTTATAGAAGGGGCTAGATGTTTTGTACTTAATTTATAAGAGGGATAATAAAGCGGTATTTGAGGTTAGTGATGTTAGTTTTATTTAGAAGGGATAGATAACTGTTTGGTGGATAGTAGATTTTTAGTTAGTGGATAGTAGATCACTGGTTGTTGGATACTAGATAAACCCTACACGTGATAAACCTTAAGACGTTGCAGTTTATGTCATCCATACAGACGACCGTCATTGTTCAGGACCTCTGTTAAGATACACAACTTCAATGAATGGCTGTCTCATGTTAATTTTCTGTCTGTTAACACAAATTTCGACCCTTTGTCCCTATAAACTTTCGACCATTAATTTACCATGTTAATTTCCCTTCCTTTTCCCACAACTGGGATCCATCTGCCGAAGAGTAATGAAATTCGGGGTAACAGAAATAATTTTGTACTTATTACAAATGCGGAATATCTTTTGTATACACATGTTTTAGGCGAGCATGTGCGTGATCCCAAAAGCGCTTAGATAATTTAACACTAGTCTTTGCAAAAATGTTTTCTCACGTTTCAATCATATCTTCTCTGTCTTTAAATCTCAGTAGCAGCGCCTTGCACTTTAGGTGTCTACCGGGGCCCTGTGTTAAATAGGGTCAAAAATGTACGGGGTTCTACGGGAATTTAACATAGGTGCCAACTTGAAAGGTATGTTTTGTAAAAATGTAGCATGAGGCGACGGTCTGCACTCGGACAGAAAGGTCGTATGACGTCAGGTGAGTCTGTCTGTCTTGTAACAGTGTTGCGTGTGTTTGGAAGAGAAATGCGTGTTTGTTTTACTCTCTAAATGAAATGCTGTAGAGGAGGCCTGTGTTAAATAGGTTCGAACGTTTATAGGGACAAACGGGAAATTAACATGGTAAAATTAATGGTCGAAAGTTTATAGGGACAAAGGGTCGAAATTTTGTGTTAACAGACAGAAAATTAACATGAGACAGCCATTCATTGAAGTTGTGTATCTTAACAGAGGTCCTGAACAATGACGGTCGTCTGTATGGATGACATAAACTGCAACGTCTTCAGGTTTATCACGTGTAGGGTTTATTTTTAGTTGTTGTCTATAACAAGAACAGGCTAAGATCTAAAATAAGAGATATACAATAGAATTTAAATATCTTCTAAATAATACTAACAACCATAACACTAACCCTAAGCTCTGTATCAGGCTAAAATCTCTATCCCAATCAATAATATGTCCAGCCCCACCCACGCTCCTTTTAAAAAAAAAACAATACCATCCT
This sequence comes from Margaritifera margaritifera, assembly GCA_029931535.1. Lineage (NCBI taxonomy): Eukaryota > Metazoa > Mollusca > Bivalvia > Unionida > Margaritiferidae > Margaritifera > Margaritifera margaritifera. Next base: position 4,232,699 of record JAQPZY010001681.1, read on the forward strand.
CATAATCCTTACATATCAATACTTAATTATATACCATCCACCACCTAGTTGTTAATATCCAGCACCCCGTTATATACTTTCCACTAACCAATTATCTACTATCCACCACCTAGTTGCCCACTATCCAGCTCACAGTTATATACTATCCACCAATCAGTTATCTAGCCCTTCTAAATAAAACTAATGTCCCTAACCCCCGCAGCACTCTATGATTTCTCTTATAAATTAACTTTAAAAAAAAACATCTAGCGCTTCTATAACCAATTATCTACTATCCACCATCTAGTTATCTATTATCCAGCACCCAGGCACCCCTACTATCCAGCACCCCCTATAATCCAGCATCCAAGCAACTGTTTATTGATTACAATCCAAACACACACCCCAACTATCCAACAACCATTTGTTTTATTACAACCCTAACACACACCCCTGCTATCCATCAACCCTTTTTTATTACTATCCAAACACACACCTCTATTATCCAGCAACTGTTTTTGATTACAATTCAAACACACACCCCTACTATCTAAAGAAATGGGTGGTAGTGTTGATACACGCAGTATACTTACATACAAACAAACGTACTATCACACAAGAGGGGGTAGGATGTAAACGGACGGGATGAAATATGCACACACTCTTCGTTATTTACTATCAAAGCCCAGTTATCTACAATTCACCAACCAGTTATTTACTATGCATCACCCAGGAATTTACTATCCACCAGCCAGGGATATGCTATCCAACAACCAGATATCTACCATCCAACAACCAGTGATCTACTTCCAACAACCAGTTATCTACTATCCAACAACTAGTGATCTACTATCCACTCACCAAAAATCTACTATCCAACAAACAAGGACCTACTATCCACCAAACAGTTATCTATCCCTTCTAAATAAAACTAACATCACTAACCTCAAATACCGCTTTATTATCCCTCTTATAAATTAAGTACAAAACATCTTCCCCCTTCTATAAGACCCCTTACTTACCTCCCTTTATAATATACCTACTCTACCTCCTTCAGTATCTCCACTACATCCCTATAGAGTGAACCTTACTCAACAGGCTACAGACCATATAAAACCCTTCTAAATAAAACTAACAACCCTTAAAAGAAGAGGGTGTGTGTATGTTTGTGTGTGTGTTTGCGTCTGTCTCTCCATGTGTGTATGTGAAACACAGAGAGAAAGAGAGATAGTTAAAGTCCAGTTATCTACTATCCAATACCCTGTTTATTTAATAGTCAGCCTTACCAAGGGTCATACTCAACGTACCATACAAAATTATTATTATTAATATTATTATTATTATTATGAAATGTAATAAGAAATGTAAGTAGGACACCAGTTTTACCGTATTATAGGACAACGAGAAATTAACATTAGAGTACCCTATTTGTATGAGTTTCTAAAGACAAGGGTAAATCCTAAGTTAGAAACGTTCATTGACAAAAATTTTCATTGATACGTATCTGAGAACCAGGGGTATGGTTTGTAACAGTATAGAAATAGGTGACGGTCTACACTTGAAAAGAAATGTGGTATGGCGTCATATGTTTAACATGTGTGGTGAGTCTGTCTGATTTTAAGCAGTGTTGCTTGTGTTTGGAGAGAAATGAGAGGTCGTCTGCTTTCTAACAGAAACGAATAGGATGTCATAGGTTTATCAGAAGAGAGAGAGAGAGAGAGAGAGAGAGAGAGAGAGAGGAGAGGGAGAGAGTCAACTAATATTTGAAGCAAGACACACAAAACAGGATAAATCCTTTGTTAGTAATATTCATTGCCATATTTTTTTTTCATTCATCAATTTTGGAAAAAAAACGGTGTTAAATCTATATTTATTGTCTAATGAACACAGTATGATTTCAAATGTACTGAATTTAAGCCTAAAATTCGGTCAGTGAACACGGCATGCAATATTTTTTAAATATGTTACAACGCATACCCTATATTCTATCAACCAAGGGCTGTGTACTTTTTTACATCGTACGCGACTTTGAAAATTGTATCTAGGCGCTATATTCAGTGTATCTTTTACATCGTAAGAGGCGTCAAAATGTTACCTAGGCGCTATATTTAGTGCACTTGTAAATTTTAAAAGCAAAGAGTGGCGCTAGCAAAATTGCTACTTTTTGAAGCAAGGACAGCACTGAATTGTTTTCGTAGACTCCTGTTTTAGGGCTAACATTGAAGCAAACTAACTAATATTGGAATCACGCTAAAAAGGTCATGTACCGTTACATTGTTTCTCGCCACGCTAAAGATTTTTAGCAGCTATCGGTTCTCTTTTTATGAAATCAGCAAACATAGGATAGAAATTTTTCTCATGACACATGTAAAGTTATGCAAGGTTCAAAAACTAAAGTCACATAGCTTTCTGTTTCACGTAATCTATTTGAATACGGCAAATATTTGAGAGGTATCTTAAAAGGGGGAACAGATCAAATTATGATTTAAATCGAAATCATTCGATAGGAAACTCAAGTGTGTCTGTCTGTGTGTGTGTGAAACAGAGAGAGAGAGAGAGAGGATGGAGGGATAGAGAGAGAGAGAGAGAGAGAGAGAGAGAGAGAGAGAGAGAGAGAGAGAGAGAGAGCGACGGAGGGAGAGAGGTATGGCGGTCAATAAATAGATTCAGCTGTTCTCGGAAATGCTCAATACCGCGATAATAGGAACCTAACTACTTCCGATTATTTCCCTTAGGTCTCCTCATTCATCACAGGTAAATCTTGCAGTGAATTTAATGTAACTTTATCGTCACCCACTTCTTTGTATCTGCAACATGTAAACTGAACACCGTCAGTATTCGATATCGAAATATCTTCGTTATATTCACCTTTTCAATGCAGTACAATCCGAGACACTAGTTGCAGTTATTCTAGAAGGCCGTGTCTGACGCAGCCGCTCCAGAAATGCCAAGACTGAGAATTGACCATACAGTGAAAATGTCTCGAGAAAGTATTATAAGAATACGTCTGTCTAAGAAGCTTCTCCGTTTTTAATGCAAACATTTATTCACTGCCATGTACGGAAAAATTCTAAATTACATGCAGCGAAGAAAAGTACCTGTCAGACCATGGTCCCAATATAAAATATACCGTTGAGGCACTGGATCGAATCCCGTTTCAGAAACACTCCAACCCCTACCCCTGCTGGATCGCAGGTCCATCAGCTACTGGTGGTACCGATAGCTGATATCTATTTATCGATGTATCTATCATGCAATCAATCAATTTTTCTATCTATCAATCTGTCGATCTATCTACATATCTCCCTGTCAATCGAGTTGTCACTAACTTCTTTGTCTCGTTTGTTTTCTTTTGGGTGTGTAAGTGTACGTTTTATTGGCGCCCTGCATGCGTAATATAAGAACAAAGTCTCTCTAAAGGATTTTACGACGAATTTGATAGTAGGATATTATTTATCAGTTATTTCTTGTTTGGAATCAATTCATATGCGTCAGTAACATGTCTGTGTGTGTGTATATATATATATATATATATATATATATATATATATATATATATATATGTATATATATATATATATATATATATATATATATATATATATACACACACACACATACACACACATATATATATATATATATATATATATATATATATATATATATATATATATATATATATATACAGAAGATAGCACGCTTCGTTATAGCACGAATTCGGATATAACACGATCGTGGCATGACTCCCGAAATTTCATCTATTTTTTCGTACATTAAATTTTTGTTGTTGTTGTTCAAAGTACGAAAAATAATGTGTAAAAAATTAATTATCACTTTGAGGAAGAGATCGTGTATGAATTCGGATGTAATACGATCGTGGTATGGCTACCGAAATTTTACAATAATTTCGCCAATATCCTGAACTATTGCAAAGTTTTGTGCCAAAATAAACAAGAGTTTGATTTAATAATTTGGCAAGCTGTATTGTATTCTTGAAGAAAAAGTGTCTTATAATTGCATCTTTCTTTATATGAATAAAGATGCTGAACATTTCTATTTGTGAATGTTCATTTCAAATGTGTCAGTAGTCAATCACTGCACTTTGATCTTAGTTTATTTTTGAAAGATGTCAGCTCATTTTAAAGCTGATATGTGTTAATCTTATTATTACTGATACATGAATAATAAAGTCATTAAGTCTTCTTTGTGTTTGTCTTCAAAACATTCTGTGTACAATCGTTGCTCAAACAATAGGCGACATATGTTTGCTCATTCAACTGCATACACAGCCAAGCACCAAACAATGCGGTGGTTGATAAAAGATTCGCACCTGAATTTATAAATCGATTAATTTAAGTTATTGACAATCATCAAAGTCAATCTCAAAGCTAAAGGTTGTTCAAGCCATGCGGCAATGATTTATAAAACATCAAAAAAAAAAAAGAAAAAAAAAAAAAAAAAAACGAAAGCCGCCAACTCGCATACGTGGCTCTTCTTTGTTGTTAGACAATCGCCACACAATCAGTTGACCAGTGAATAATATTGTACATTCCCTATAAAAATGACCCCATTGTTGATTAACAATTATTCTTACTGTAGTCGTTCAAACAAATAGGTGTCAGAGTTTGAATTAGTAGTTATTTACAATGGATAACATTACACGGGAACGTAAAGCTTTTACTGTTAAAGAGAAGCTTGAAGTAATGGACAGGATTAAGTCCGGTGTTTCAACAAGTCAGATTTAATTCCCAAGTGATATTTCCCAAGTTATCTGCCAGTGCACGTAGGCCGATAAGCCTTTGGCTTGTAAAAGCACTCACTTTGTTTTCAAGTTGTTTTCCCACGTGACAACCCTTTGATCAAGCCGCATTTGATACTTGTTCAGTGCCAAGTAACAGCGGGTGGTTATTTGAACACCCTATGATCTTGCCGCACAATTGACACGTGTCCAGTTGCAACCTTTAATAGATTTCTGACTTTATGATCAAAGTGTTACTTGCAGAGCCCAAGCTCAGTCTCTGCATAAGCACCCGCATACGACGAATTAGGGAACGAAGTCATACAAATGGCCTCGACACCAATTTTATCCTAAAAGAGGAAGAGACAAACAGTAGAGACGTCATCCACAGAGTGGCAGTCACAAGAAGATGGAACCCCCTCCCCCGAACCCATCACTGAGACAATAAACTATGTGGCAAAAACAGTGGCAAACATAGAGGCTCAGAAGATCAAACTATCAGTCATGGAGTACAAGAGCAGGAACACGCCATTTGATACCAAACCAAGACGGACAACACCAAACATGACTCCCATTCCACCAGACACAAAAAAATGAAACACATACAATTAAAGAACAAAAGGACACAGAAAGCACAGAAAAAGATCACAACACCACCTTAGAATATGGCAAAGAATAACTAAACCAGCACACTATATAAAAACTAAATCAGAACAATATAAGATAACTAAAAGAAAACTACAAGACCCAAAAAAACAACTAACATGGACCACAATCTAAAAATCCTATCACTAAATATAAACGGCCTTAATACAGACAAAATAGAAAAACTATACAATGCAACACAACAATATGACATAATAATGTTACAGGAAACCCAAAATATAAATAAAGAACTACAACACCAGATCGAAAAAACATTTTATACAACCATAGAAATAAACAATAACTCAAACGAAATAAAAGCAGGAGTAGCCTCCATTATAAAAAACAAAAGCAAAAATCTCACATGGGAAAAAATCGAAACTAAAGAAACTTTTAAAGGAAGACTACTGCAGCTAAAAATTAAAGAATGGCACCTAATTAACGTGTACGTGCCGGCCAAATACAACACAAACAAGATACAATTCATGGAAAATCTCACAAACTATGTTGTGAGTATTCATACTGATAAGATCATAATAGTAGGTGATTTTAACTGCATAGAATTGGAAATAGATAGGACAACTGGCCTAAGCAGAAAAGACACGCTATTACTCTCAACCAATAGGGATTTTATAAATAGAAATAAATTAGTAGATGCATATAGAACAAAAAATCTAATATGCAGAGACTTTACATTCAGATATGGCAAAAACCAATGAAGCAGATTAGACAGATTCTATGTATCATAAAAAGGAAAAGAGAACATAGAGAAATGTACCATAGAAGACACACAAATCTCAGACCACGAACCAATAACACTACGCATAAAAGCAATAAAAAATATAAAGTGGGGCCAAGGGCTCTGGAAATTAAACAACTCCATACTAACAGATAAAGAATATACAGAAACAATAACTAAAATAATACATCAACACAACACATACGAAACATATGACATAATAAAGGAATGGGAGTCACTGAAAAAGAACATTAAGAAAACCTCAAAATATATATGTACAAAAAGAAGGTTAGAGACAGAAGTAGAGAAATGGGAGCAAATAGAGAAATTTAAGAGCCCAAATACAACAAAAGTAGAGAAAGAAAGGGCGCAACTAAGATTAAAGGAATTGGAGGGTTATAAAAACAAAGGAATAGCTATAAGAGAAGGAAATTATGAGGAGATATACGGTATAGCAAGAGGCTTATATAAGCGAGAAGAATTAAGGAAAGGGAAACAGACGTACATGACGAGATTCGTCGCACACGTCTATAATTCAAATTCAGTCAGGAAAGGGAAAACAAAAAATTTAGAAGCAATAAAGAAAGATGGCAATATATACAATACAAAAAATGATATACTCAGAGAAATACACACATTTTATAAAGACTTATACACAACACAAAACATAGAAACTAAGGAAATACATCAATACACCAAAGACATATCATTCGAACAAATAGACCAAGGTGGCAAAAATACATGTGACAGTTTCATAACTATAGAAGAAGTGGAAAAGGCGATAGACGATCTAAATAAAGGAAAATCGCCAGGGTCAGATGGTCTCACAACTGATTTCTACAAAACTTTTAAAAAACAACTATCACCGATATTAGAAAATCTCTACTATAATATATATCAAAAGGGAATAATGACAAAGGGAATGAGAGAAGGAATAATCACCTTAATATATAAAGGGAAGGGCGACACAGAAAACCTAAAAAACTGGCGCCCGATATCACTACTCAACACAGACTACAAGATCTTAAGTAAAATTCTAACTAATAGAATCAAAAAATGTATGCCCCCAATTATAAACAACAACCAAAGCTGTGGAGAGGAAGGAAGAAACATACAAAACAACATACTAACAATAGAAACCGCAATACAATACATCAATATAAAGGGAGAAAAAGGAGCTATCATTCTATTTGATCAGGAAAAGGCATTCGACAGAATTGAACACAATTATATAGAAGACATTCTAAAAAAATTTGGTTTCGGTGAACGCTTCGTCACCTGGGTAAAAACACTCTATACAAAAATAACCTCAAAAGTGCAAGTCAATGGAGCGTACACAAATAGCTTCCCCATAGAAAGATCGGTCAGGCAGGGATGCTCACTATCCATGCTATTATATGTAATAGCTCTAGAAGCACTATGCAAAAAAATTAATGCAAACAAAAATATAAAAGGGATACAAATTCCAAACCTGGAAACAGAATTAAAAATGGTACAGCACGCAGATGACTGTACCAATTTTATCACAAATGAAAACTCATTCAAGCACCTAGAAAATGAATTCACTAATTTCGGGAAAGCTTCAGGCTCTCTACTCAACCATGAAAAAACCGAAATTCTACTAATTGGAAATTGGAGGGGAAACCACCCAGGCTTACCACCACACCTGATTAAAAATCAGATATAAACCTTGGGAGTATTATTTGGAAATAATTCAATTACAGACAATTATAAACAAATTCTAGAAATACTGAAAATAAATATCGAACTATGGTCATGCGAAACCTTGAACACCATAGAGAGAATCCAAATTGCACAAACCTACCTATATAGTAAAATCGCATATAAAATAAAAACCACGGACCTTACAGACATAATGCTAGATAAAATAGACAAAATAATAATTGATTTTATTTGGAAAGGTAAATTACACTACCTACCAAGAGAATACCTTTACAAACCAAAAAAAGACGGAGGCCTGGGAATCCCCCACCTACGATATAAGAAGATAACTAACATCATAAATAGAATCAGAAATATACAAGGAAAACAGACACATACATGGGCAGCACTATACACGTACTGGTTTGGCTACTTACTAAAACACATGCCAGACATATATAAAAACAACAAAATAACAAAACTTTTCCAGCCACCAAAAAATCTACAATACATAACAAACATAATCCAAAAATATAGGAACTCTGAGCAAATATGGAAAGAAGAAAAAGATTTTAAAATAAACTCGCAAATTAGGATAGAAATAGATATTAAGACAAAATTAAAAGTACAAATAAATCATCCAGATGTAAACTGGAAACTGGTATGGAAAAATTGGGCAGAAATCAAATCCACAGCGAAGCAGAGTATGCTATATAAATTCCTACATGATGTATGGTTTACGGGGGGAGGTAGATAAAAAAACAGCCCACCTGCCCCCTATGCAAAATCGGTCCATGCAGCAAAACACATATTATACTAAAATGCAAAACCCTAGACAAAGAAAGAAACACGTTAATAAACAACATCAAAACATTATACACATACAACGAGAAACAACTTCTATACACAAATAACATTGAAAACAAACTACTATATAATCAAACTGTAGACTTCATAATATACATAATGCTTCGCTGTGGCAGAATAACCCCAGTGGACCACAGAATCCACAATATAAACATAATAGGGTATACAAACAAATTCCACAGATAATTTTTAACCCCAGCCATTAGCATTAACAATGATCCAAGCCTCCAAAACCATTTGACTATACTGCAGTTGCAAATACAAGGGCACTGGCGGGAAGAGGCAAAGGAAAAATTCCCTCTTAAAGGGAGTACCTATAAGGAGCCGGACCCTCAACCCGGAAGGTGCTTTAAATGTATATATATATGTATGTATGTTTTATGGGTATATATGTATGTATATGTATGTGTGTGTGTGTATATATATGTATATGTATATGTATGTGTATATGTATATATATATGTATGTGCATGTATGTATATATATGTATGTATGTGTATGTGTATGTATGTGTATATGTGTGTATATATGTAATACCAATGAGACGCCTGATCAGACAGAAAAGGAAAATTATATTGGAAGAAAATCCTAAATTTTAGATAAAGAAGCCACCACATCTTAGTGTTGGCTCCTTAGAAGCCCGAGTATAACCGCTGAGAGCGAGACGGGCTAGCAAATAAAACCCACTCGCACTCATGTTAGAGAGGAAACTTACCAAAACGTGAACGGTGTCTAAGATAATAATATCTGTACACACATACAAAATGTAAAGACACGGTTCATAAATAGAGATACTTCAATTTTCCAATAGCAGACGGAGGATGGTGGGGCTCCCCACCTCCACACCAGACAGCTAAAATACCAGTTTTTCAATAAGGGGACTCCTTTTTGGAATTGGTTAAATAAAAAACTCGGAAACAGACGTGATCAGTCGGAACTCTGAAAACTAAAAATGAAATGCTCACCAATCAAAGAAGGGACAGGGATTCGCAGATATGGGGAAGTACAGCGTGTAGATACTGCAGGGCTATGCGACGAGGCTCACGCGAGGTAGACAGGCCTGCAGAGGAGCCCAAGAAAACCACTATCTGCGAAAAATATACATGCAAAACAGAACAAACATACTCTTCTCTCACCACTATCCTCAACCTTTCACTACTATAAACAAAACTCTTTTAAAATTCAACATATGGCAAAAATAAAATAAGCGTATGCATACGGTAAATATGTATGCGTGCATGTACGAAAGTACACGCATGTATATACAAGAGAGTGCACAAGTGCACACCTATCTTCTTATAATATTTTCGACCTTAATTTGACCTCTTCTCAAAGCATGCCATATTCCTTTCAAAGCGAGCGAATCGGAGAAAGATGCTGTTACGAACAGACGGAAGAAAGTATGAATGTGAAGGTATACTAGAGAACAAACTCCATATACGGCAAACAAGTCGCATATAGTGGCTGCTGAGGCACTTAGAGAGGGTGAACGCGTGGAAGAAACGAATCCACACCCACCCTCCGTAAAGGATGAGTATACACAAAAAGAAATAAAGGAACCCCTCTCTGTACTTGCAAGAGAGATAGCTCTCCAAACAGGAAGAGGGAGAAACCCAAAAAACACAGAACACACACACGCACAAAACAACAGTACCATTGTTTTTCTCTCTCTTACTTTCTCTCTATTTCTTTTCTTTTCCTTTTTCTTCTCTTTTGTATGTATGAGAAGAATGCATGCCAGCTACAAAAAGAGATCCAAACAGAATCGAAACCAAGAATGAAGGAAGAAACCAAATACAGAAGAGCATTAACAACAACAATAACAATAACAACAACAACAACAAATCTTAATACCTTTTTTTTTTTTTTTTTTTCTTACTGCCTTCTTATATAAAAGTAAATAACAACTCTTATGATTTGATCTTCATAATGCTGTCCATACAAAAAGATATTGCATAGCACAACAAACCAAAATATAGCACAAACACATAGCATACACTGGACAAAAAGAGTCCCTAGCAAAGACTCACAAAAAAGGGGATATATGCAAAGGAAACCAGCCGCAAGGTGTAATGCCTGAGGAGGGGAGTACGGACCATCAAATAAATGAAAACAACCTTTTAGACCTAGGGACGGAATGTCTGGGGACCAGAGAATGGAACCCGAGCAAGTACGCCCCATCAAAAATAAAAAAAAAATAAGAAACTTAAGAGCAACCCGAACCAAAAATATATCTAAATAAATTTTTTCCTAAATTCTTTTATTTTTGAAAATACCCACAACAACAGACCTTCGGGGGAAACAAACAGATATAAAAAACCCTTTATTAACCTTTAGAACAAACGGGGGTCTCCTCAAAGGCTCTCTAGCTTTCATAGCTAGAGGCCCGAGAGGGGTCCACAAATAAAGCATACGACAGTAAAGCTGAGGAATCGGAGTCGGACGTGATTTACGATGACTAGACGACGACGATTTACAATGACTAGACGACGATGTAGGATTTCAGAACTTTATCAGACAATAATATTATACTTTTGTGTGTATATTTTCCATGGAATTATTATGGACTAACTCATACGCAATGCCATGAGATCGGTTGGTGAGTACACGTTTTGATCCTTTAACTATTCATGCTATAAAATAGACATGTACATATAAACATATAAATGTACCAATGCATGGTTCTCTGAATTAAGTAAAATATTATATGTGCTATCTCTGTTTTCACTGTATGTGTATTTCGCGTTTAATATGCATTGATTTAAGATGGTAACTGTGTCAATGAAGCACGTTGTTTTGAGCCTTCAATTTACCCCCCCCCTCCCCATTTTTTGGGTGCATGCATCATTTTCTTCAGCTAAATGACTTGGTTTTGTCTAGGTTGGTTATAGCACGGTTCGGGACATAGCACGATCTCGTTTTGTGGACCCCGACCATCGTGTTATAGCGGGGTCCTACTGTGTATATATATTAGACCTTAACTTAATGCATAATAAATCATCAGAATCGGAGTTAGTTCTATACCTTTTACGATCAAATTCCTGAAATAAAATAATAATCCTCTAGAATCACTCTTAGCTTGTATTTTACACTGAGCTCGATGCAAAGCTAGTAAGCTCAGATTTGCAACAGACACATCGTTTGTCCAATTCTCCGTAAAAGAATAATGTCATTATTTTGAAATAATAGTTCTAATTTACTTAGTGATTGGTTGAGAGTCCTTGTACGTTCAACAGAGCGGCCCGTAATAATGTCTTCTCCCCTGTTTCCTAATGTAGTCGCTTTTGTGCTGTTCGACCTGTTACATGTAGCCTTATGGTGTTCGACCTGTTACCTGTAGCCTTGTGCTTTTCGACCTGTTACCTGTAGCCTTGTGCTGTTCGACCTGTTACCTGTAGCCTTGTGCTGTTCGACCTGTTATCTGTAGCCTTGTGCTTTTCGACCTGTTATCTGCAGCCTTGTGCCGTTCGACCTGTTACCTGAAGCCTTGTTCTGTTCGACATGTTACCTGTAGCCTTGTGCTTTTCGACCTGTTACCTGTAGCCTTGTGCTGTTCGACCTGTTATTTGTAGTCTTGTGCTGTTCGACCTGTTACCTGTAGCCTTGTGCTGTACGACCTGTTACCTGAAGCCTTGTGCTGTTCGACCGGTTATATGTAGCCTTGGAAGAAGTCTCTTATCGTTACCAGTGCTCTGTCTCTCATTATTTTTGTTGGGGACATTCTGACCAGGTACCGTCTGTGAAGACATAGGCGTATTTGAATAATATGTTTTCGTTTGTCCCGAAATGATCGAGTGGGCTGAATTTTCTGGTTTTGATTAGTCCCTTGCCATCGATCTTTCGGTATTTCATTTTTATCAATGGATATTCTTCCATCTATTGACAAACTATATATAGCCCTTTATTTTCCTCTCTTAATCTGTAAATCTGTAATCTGTAATCTGTGATCTGTAAAGGCAAACGCCTTAGACCACTTGGCCACCCAGGCCCCACAATTAAATTGAACAATAGTGTACAGTTGTTGACAAAAAGAAGAACAATCACCTCAACATTTTTACTTCAGTTTTTGGTTAACGTAATTAATAGGTGCCAGCTGCAAAGGATAGTAATGCATCTGAGTATTAAAATCTCCTTAGAAGTTATGATTACTGGAAAGTGGGTATGTGAAGGATGAGTCCCAAGAGTCCTGCAATTGAGCAAAGTATTACTAAGTGTTATCACAATATGTAATGAAAAAGTTGTATTGTAATCTATAAGAGAATGATCTTATTGTTTTAGTTTCGATATCTTATGTCAAAATATGTCTCGTCCACACTGAAGATATGTTATTCTGCCAAAAGTTGAACGATCCGAATGATTGGTACAGTATTTTCAGTTGCGGCATGCAATTCCATTAAAATCTGTTCACGGATTTTTCGCCATTTTTGGAACAAACTTTAGTGTGTACTTCGTTGCCACCGGAAATTCGGATTCTGTGAATACTTGTCTAGACCTTCCCAGATGTCTGTAAATACGAAATAAGTGGGGCACGAACGTCTTCAAATATCTGAAAAAGGTCACGAATTCACGGTCATTTATTTATTTGTTTATTTATTTATTATTATTATTATTATTATTATTATTATTATTATTATTATTATTTGGTCGCTGTAAAATTCCGTAACTGAACATTGCATCGTTTGTTAATTACAGTAACCGGAAAAACTCGCCGGTTTTGGCGTGCGCATGCAGTTCACAGTGATCAAAACTTACATCTCATATCTTTTTCGAAGATTCTTTTTAAATGTTTTCTTTGGCAGCTAAATTCTGACATACCAAGTAATTTAGAGAAAGGAAAATATATTCCAGGATGGCGAGCGTTTCTTATCACATCGCCAATCTTTTGGAGAAGGTTTGTGCATTTATTACGCCCCCCCCCCCCCCCCCATCCACAGCGCATTAACAGGACTTGCCTCTTAAACGATTGTCTCCGTAATTAATGCTAATTTTAACTTCCATTCACTATAAATACAAAGATAAAGCACCCAATAATACAATTAGAATATGTGACAACATAGTCTGCCGCCTTGACCTTTGATGGTTTCGCTTTTAAGGGCTATTGGTACTGCGAATAGGCATAACAGGGTGGGTGGGTGTGGTATAGCCATATATCACTTATAGTACGCAATAAGTGATAAGGTATAAATTATTAACTTAAAAAACTGTAATTTAAATGTGCACATACAATCTCTTTTGCGGGAAAGATACTTATAAGAGCTAAAAAGGCACTTTTATATTGCATTTTGTGTGCAATAGATCATGGCATTGAGATAGTACTGAGCATTTGCATTGTAATTATCATGTTGCATGAAGACTAAGCAAGATGCAATGAGTGTTACAATATTCATATACACTGAGCCTTGTGTACAGTGCCTGTGGCGAACATCATATTACTATGTAATGGGTGCTGCCATATTGGTCTTCTTCCAGTCAACCCAGTCCCATTACTGAGTCATATTACATGCATACCTGTAACCCGATGGCTGTCAAACTTTCCATATTGAAAGTACAGTTGTGGTCGGTACTGTTAATAGTGAAGACAATTCCTAAAGATTCCAGAAATACATGCTATGAAATGACTTATTTGTTTGTTTACATTCTACTTCTTTTCCTCTCTTCTTTCACCACATGTGGTTCAGTAAATATTGCTCTGCTGAAGTTTATATATTCACATCTTATCAGTCCTTCATTCTTAATACCTGTCTAATGAGAATGAAAAGTACTTGACATTAGCTATTTATCTTAAATAAACCTTGTATGTGTGCATATATGGGATATATATTGAATTTGCTTGTAAGTATGAGAACTATTGTAGTTGTATGTGTTTCCGCTAGTGTGTGAGAAGGCACTTCACCTAAAGCCAATGTATAGTTCAAATTAAGAAAAAGGTAAACTTTAATAAAATTACAAACTGATCAGGTAAGATATATGAGCAGATTCATGCTTTAGAAGAAGGTACTTCGTTCTTTTCTGTTGGATGTTATGATTGTCAACAATCGTGAAATTTAAACTAAGTTTAGCGCAACATGCTTAGTGATGGTGAATATGACATGCATACATGTATATATCCATGTGCTTTTCTACAGTGGATTATACGGCATGTTGAATAAGCCACATATAAATAGAGAAAGTCATGAACGGAGAATATGAAAATATTCCAGACTGTTACATTCTCTTTGGAGATCATCATAATGTTTGGGACTGCAGGGTCATTGTCTTCACCATAAAATGCTGCTTATGGCTAGTGCAGGTCTCCCAACCTTTTTTTAGGAACTACTGTCAAGGTTGTTCAGGACTGACAAAACTCCATTTTATTTGCAAACAGTATGTGCAGAAAAACAGCTTCTGTTAAATTTCTGCAAGTTTTATACAAAATCCATTTCTCCTTGCCACTAAATGGATTATTCATAAGTGTTAGTTCTTTTTCACTGCATACAGAGTCCATATTGCTGTACACTGCATCAAAATCTGTGGACAAAACAATATAGAATTGTTTTTATTATAAGTTATTCTTTTATACACTCCCTGCTAAATGTTACAGGATACTTCACTGAAAGAAATTGGACATCACTATTGCCATAATTTTTAGCCATTTCTTCACAATCAGAGTACCATCCCCCACCCACCTGTACTGAATTGTGCATTGACAATAGTCCTTAACTTCGTACCAACACGGGGGTGTAGATTGTTGGTGGCTGTGCAACAGATGCACTCAGTTTCAGTTTAGCTAAACACATTTAAGCCCTTTCACTCCTAATTATATCTTAGTATCAAAAGAAGACATGAAACTGGATATAACAGTACTGATGAAAATTATTATGACTGCCTATTATTAAAGCAGTGTTGTGGAAACATTTGGAAAAACAAGTACTGTACCAGCAAGATCAAGTCAAATGAATTCATGCTACTGATAAATCCAGTATTGCTAAATGTAATGTCTTGAAAGGTTGATAATATTAGTATACATTATTCACTGGTGGTATCCTTTTTTATACCGAATAGCTAAACAGTATTTTTAGTCTCTACAGTTCAGGGCTTTTCAAATTTTATAAACTTGCCCTTCCAAATATCAAAATTTTAAAAAAAAAAAATATGGTAAAATAAAAGATGTTTTAAGGAAATCACATTATATTTATTTTGCAAATCTATGACTTTTGATACCTTTTTTTCTTTGTTTGCACCTTAAAACCACATGCTGATAATTGAAGTTATCAAAAAGATATATGTAAATAGTACATGCGGATATGTAGATGAGGAAAAAAGGGTTAGAATGCAGATATAGTTAGAAGAGCAAAGACAGACATACACATGTCAAAAAATAGATAAATTGATAGGCAGATAAGGGTTTTGGAAATGGCTAGATTTTTAAAAGTGAGAGAGAGATGTTTAGGTAAAAGACCTTAAACTGAAAAATTAAACAGCCAAATACAGAACTGTGTTAACTTGATTTTAATCATTTCTTAATATGTCAAAACACTTTTTTTTATCTACCTTTCCACTTAAAGTTCAGTTGATCGGGCAGATTTAAGTATCCATCCAATAAGAAAACAAGGAAAAACTGAGTCCCTCACTGAAATGTTTCAAATATCAATGAATTTTCTCATTGCTTTTTTTCTGGTGAGTGTTGTGTCATTCACATGTCTGCTTAAGTTTTCAAATTGTCCAGTTTTCACCTTGAAATTGGCAGCATGCATCTAAACAATCTTTGAGAAGCTGACTTTTGAGAATGATTTAAGAACACTTATTTTTATTCATTGAATTATTTGCCAGACGGTAAATATGTATCAGTCTCATGTAATTATCATGTACAGGGTTCTCCAGAACACCAAAATAAGCATAAAAGTATGCACACTTTTTATATTTGGGCTCATGAAAATAAAAATAGCTGAGTCCTTGGTATGCAATTTATTTTGGTCTGCAAAACTATCTTTTATTTGAAATGTTTCTACCAAGCGAGTATCAATCATGTAGTGTGCAAGCTATCAGACAAAGTTGCTGTAATTTTAATGGGGTTAGATGAAGCCAAATAGGTTAGATCTTAGCAGAAAAGGCGATTAAGGCACGTGGTAATTGATAGTCGGTTCCTAATGATCAGTTTAAAACATACGATAGCCTGATGCCAAAAGAAACTATAATGCAAGACATGCTTCAGATGCTAATGAACATTAACACTGCTGATCCAATGAGTAAGGAGAACCTTGATAGAGCTATTGGGCAATGATTGACATCAGGACCAGGAGGAAAACATTGCTTTACATGAAATATTATGAGATCTGAATAAACACACAAGTCAATTTAATATGATTTTGTTTATTTCCTTTCATATTTAAAGTACAGTAATTGCAACATTGTGTGACAAATAATAGTAAAATAAAAATATGTCCCTTTTGGGCACATGTAATTGTAGTCAGGGCTTGTGGAATTTGAATAGGGGCTTGTGATGTTTTTAAAGTCACCAGCCCTGGGCCTGCGTCTGAAACAAATTTTCTTTGAGCACTGTGATAAAAAAAAATATCTACACTCGTGTGTGATTTGACACCACTCTTTGATAAACATTATTCAGCACAGATTTAATCCATCATAAATCCTTAAGCAATGTTTGGAACACTTGCATTTTATTGTATACCGTATTAAGAAAAATAGTGCCAAGATTTTAGGACTTATTTTGTTTGTCGGA
This sequence comes from Margaritifera margaritifera, assembly GCA_029931535.1. Lineage (NCBI taxonomy): Eukaryota > Metazoa > Mollusca > Bivalvia > Unionida > Margaritiferidae > Margaritifera > Margaritifera margaritifera. The sequence continues at coordinate 4,250,048 of JAQPZY010001681.1, forward strand.
GAAATACGAACTTCCACGTTAATCATCATAAATTATCATAAACCTTAAACAGCTTCATTTTAATACTCGTGACAAAATGGTTTAGTGACATCCTGTTGTGTTCAGATTTTGACCCCTGTGAAAGGCGGCAGGGGTTTGTGAGAGGATTAAAATCCATTCCTTGCTAAAATACTTTCAGACACCTTGAATTTACACCTACTGTATGATGAGTAATGACATGTCTTGGTGATGTCCAATTGTTTTAGCCCTTGAAACATTTCACACCTTCTTCCCACCCCAGGGCACCTGGCGCTAATTATGAACAATGCTTTACTTGTATCTTATTGAGTAATTTAAGAACTGTACCAATGAACATGAACAGCATAATCAACAGAGAACAAAGAACATTCTATGTATTTTATACCTTTATCCCCATCCCAGAGCCCCTGAGGTCAAAGAGAAATTTCGATATTTTAATGCAAACCTATATCCCATGGGGAAGTCACATGCCAAGTTTGATGGCTGTAGCATGAATGGTAAATGTTTTTGTATTGGCAAGGCATATGATGGACAGACATACAGATGGATGGACAAGGAAACAAAACTATATACTGCATTTTTTTCCCCAAAGTGGGTATATTTATAATTTTTGCATGATGTATCCAAAAAGACTTTTTACATGGTTCAGTTTTAAATAGTGAGAAAATATTATTTTACATACTGCTTTATGTTAACTCGTTTATTTATTAGAGTAGAGGGTCAAAGGTCGTGATTATCCATAAATTGGTTTCTGTTTGTTATTGTCATCAGTGTTTCAAAAAGATAAATTCCTATGGTTTCAAGTTTTATTTTTATAATATAAGCTAATATACTGATGTCACAATCACAATTTCAAAATTACCACAGTTAAGGCTAATCTTATCCACAATTCTCAAGGATGTAATTTTCTTTGTGCAGATGACCTCCAACGACAAAGATTTTCGTTTCATGGCCACAAATGACTTGATGACGGAATTGCAGAAGGATTCCATCAAACTGGATGATGATAGTGAGAGAAAGGTAATACATATAATCAGGGTTTTCCTAGATTATGAATTCCTCTTGCCCCTTTAGCTTTCAAAGCTTAGGGTCCTGGAGCGAATTACAAGGGAAAAGAGGTCATGTATTGGAAAACATAGCAGTAAGTTGTGCTAAATTGGGGTTTTTTTCAGACCCATAAAATTGATGAATGGGGGTTGCAGAGAAACAATATGTCAGTGAAAACCTTGCAGATTGCATATTCATAGTTCAGCTTCCATCTTGATGATTCATCACTATCTCTAGAGCGGGGTTTGAAAAACTCTTTTAAAAACCCACTCACCTAGTCAGGCAAGTGCATTAAGTTTTACTCGCCCAGGATAAACCTTTATTCAACCAGCTAATATAGAAATATAAAAGTTGACAATGTCAATGACCTAAATTAGATTATTTGAAAAGTTTTATTATGTGTCCCTACAAATTTAGACTTGTCTGCTCTCTCTCTATCACTAGAAAGCTTTTATTAGTATTGAAGAATGAGATTGAAGTGCTTGTATGACCTTGACTAAAACAAATGGAAAACAGAATTATGGTAGAAAGTATGGACTTTCAATGAACAAAATCAGACATGTTCTTGAGAAAACATTCTTTTTATAAAAGAATAGCAATGGTCAGCCCTGAATTTTCACTTACCATTGTTATGTATGATTATATAATATTATAGATATTTTAGGAAATTATAAATGTTTCTTGACTTTAATATTTGTGTAAGCTTTGGTCTTGTTTACCAGAAAAACATGTTTAACTAGTATCCTTGAATTGGGTTGTTTACTTCAGATTTGAGTTCAGGATAGTTTTGATAAACATAATGTTTACTAAAGTTGAGGTCAAAATTGATTTTGTTTACAGATAAAACTGGAAAAAACTTGGGAGTTACCTGTCAATGGTCACACGTACAATTATTATTCTAGAACATTCTGTCATGTGACCAATCTTTATATATACCATGTTTAGTGGACAGTTTTTCAGTTTCGACATTACTATCAGTCTTGTAAAGAGCTATTACAGTTGTGGAAAGTCATTCCAAATTTCTCAGAGAGGAATTATTTTAAATATTTATTGGATTATAACAGTGCTCATAAACTTTTGGATTTTTAATTGATGATTTTGGAATTTATGTGAACTTATTCAGAGATATTTTGGAGTACTTCATTTTTACATCAGCACATTAAAGACTACTAGTACATCAGGACTTTGGAGACAATTGGCACATCATAGCATTCAAGGACACAGCCGTGAATTCGGAACATTCTATATTTAGGACTTGTGATTGGAACAATCATTCTTATTGGATTATTTGGATATTAATACACATTACTGTAAGTGACTTTTTGATTTTTCATTTTAATTATCTAGAAATAAATTGCTTGTTGATTTTTACTCGAGTTGTTGGTTTCACTTTCTTTCTGTTACATTTTTCTAGACCATAGAGTCGTAACACCATCGAGTTGGAGGAAGAATTTCTTATTAGATTGACTCTGTTTGAAAAAAGGAAATCAAAGTGTTTCTTTCAGTTTTCACATAATTCACAAAAAATTTGTGACCTGTTCAGCTTGATTTAAATTTTCATGAAATTTGAGTTTGTTAAAAGTGAAAAGTTTTAAGAAAATGTTATCTTTTATTTTTCAGGTTGTCAAAATGTTGTTGAAACTGTTGGAAGACAAAAATGGAGAAGTTCAGAATCTGGCAGTGAAATGGTAAAGACATTGATAAAGGAAACATTTTGGTGTTTCATTATTAATTATTGCATTTTAAAAACTTCTTTTGTCTAAATTATTAATTTTATCCCACAAATAACATCTAAAAAATTGTCTGAAATTCTCTTGCATTTTAAGCAGTGAACAATCAGTTTTCTTAGCAGTTACTAGACAATTTATATTTGCCGCACAGCAGACTATAATGTTTAGAAACAATTAGCTGTTTTTGATGGAAAAAGGAAAATTTTTTTTTTCTTGATTTGTAAATTAAAACCCCAAAATATTGTTGCGGTCTTTTGTAGATGAAAGTAATTGATGCATTTTTTCAGTTATATGTTAATTTACAATTGTAAGTCACCATGTTTCTCAAAAGAATACAGAAAATATAGTACACAAATTTCTTGGTCAACAGTAACCTAAGGAAAGCTTTTGATGACAAGGTATCCATGATTTCATCGTTTACTGTTTTAGTATCATATTATTTTCTTGCCTTTTCTTTGAATGGATTATCTCCCCTTTGGATATATTTTGTTAAACAATAGATGGTAAAATAATAAAGCCATTATATTTAGATAGTAATAGTTTTCTTTATATCAAAAATATAAAAAATGCATCGTCTTGTTTATTTTGCATGATTTTGCATTTTTATATCAATTGATTGACAGTTGTTTCTTCAAACTCACTTTAAAGTTACAAATGCTCTATAGTAAAATACGTATATTTTGGGGAGGCAGTCCCTTTCCTGGAATGAAGGTGACTTGTATAGTACACACATAGAGAATTCTGTTTGCATTTGCCAACATTCATCCATTTACAAACCTCAAAATAAATTCAGTTGCAAAAGCAAGAAATGTTCCACAATTAGTTTGAAAAGCCCGAGTTTTTTGAAAGTATATAGATAATCAAAAGCAGCTATATTATAGTTTTACAAATGTATATGTATCGCTTGATATGCATGTTCCTGTGTATATTGACACGAAATTTGCTGGTTATTTTGCGTGCTTTGTAAGTAATGTGGACTCGTGTATTCAGAAAAGCTTCTTAAAAAAAACTCATAAACTGGACTTTGCCCAATCAATGCACACCAATGACCTCTGTGGCCTTGTTGAGGTACAGGAGAGTTAATTCCATGACCCAGGCAGCTCAGAGGGATTTAATAATACTAATGAGGTGATCCTGCTATCTTCCAGTTTTGATCAGACTTGAAATATGGGCTTATATCATTGTGATCTTGAATGGTTTAGATAATTTGCAAGACCCATGCATATTAATGAGGTAATCTTGCATCTAATTGGCTTACCTTGTTACCAGTCTGGGAGCCAAATTTCTGATTTAATTTAGATCCAACTGGAATATATCTATATGTCATCAAGATCTTGTTGCCAAGTTGTCTAAGGTGAGTTATAGTCTTAGCTCAACTAATGTGGTTATGTGATAAAGCTTGCCAGTAGCTTCCCGTGGGTTGGTAGTTCTTCCCAGCGTATTCCAGGGTTCTTCCTTCACCAAATATACTAGCTGCCATGTATGGCCTATCATATCCTAAAAAATGGCATTAAACCCCACAAATCAAACCAACCCAAGATCTTGGACAAGTTTGATAATGGCAAAATACATGCTTATTAGTGAGATGGTCTTGCATCTAATTGATTGAGCTTGTTACCACTGTGAAAAACAGATTCCTTTTATCTGATTTTGATCAAACTTCAAATATAAGCTAATATGATCAAGATTTCGCATGAGTTTGATAATGCATAGGAATCGTGCATAATAATGAGGTGATTTTGTGCGTAAATTTTCTCATATTGTTACCACTATAGAGATTTTATTTCAAATCCAGTTTTGATCAAACTTGGTAAATAGGTTTATATCACCAAGATCTTGGATGAATACTGTTATGAATAAAATCAATGCATATTAATGAGGTGATTTTGCATCTTATTGGATGAGCTTGTCAGCACTTAAGCAACTCTAATTCTGATCCTGTTTTTTTATCAGACTTGCTAAATATGCATGTATCATCAAGATATATAATGTGTTTTTTAATGAACAAGTTTTACACATATTAATGAGATGATCTTGTATATGCTTGGCTGCTTCTTAGCACTCATGATTTTAAACAGACTTAGTAAATAGGCTAATATCTCGTTATGTTGGATGATATTTATTATGAGCGAGACTTGCTCATATTTATGAGGTGATCTTCCATCTGGCTGGCTGTGTTTTTGTACCACTCTAGAGACTGTATTTTTTATGGGGTTTTGATCAGACATCTTAAATAGGCCTATGCCAGCAAGATCTTCGTTGAATATGATTATGAAAGAAATTCATGCATATTAATAATGTGACCTTGTATCTCATTGGCTGAGCTTGTCAGTACTCTTGCAACTTTATTTCTGATTAGATTTTGATCAAACTTGTTAAATTGTCTTATATTATCAAGATGTTGGACAAGTGTGATTATGAGCAAGAAATATGCCTATTAATGAGGTAATGTTGTTTCTGAGTGGCTAAGAGTGTTACCAATCTGAAGACTGATTTCCAATTGGATTTGTTCCATTTTTGGTATGTAAGCGTATATCATCATTGTCGTAGACATGTTCTGTGCTAACTGAGATCTGCACATATTAATGAGATGCCATACATCTGATTGGCTGAGCTTGTTACCTTTCACGATCTAGAGACTATATTTCTCATCCAGTTTCTGTAAAACATTGTAAATAGGTTTTTATCATGAAGATCTTGGTTGATTTTGATTATGAGTAAGAGACTATTGATTATACCTTTATTTTTTCGAAAGAATTTGTATCAGGATACAATAGAAAATATAAAATTAACATAATATAAACTTTGAGAGATAGTTAACATAGGTTGTGTTTATACAATACTAAATAACCTTGCTTAGTGAAATGGTCAACTGTTAAGTAATGTAAACCAGTTGAGCAATATCAGGCCCACTTGGCACTCTTGTTTGCCTTTAACTTTGTTTTGCATGCCTCTTTGGGATTACTTAAACTTTCTCAGCACTATATAACCAGGATTGTGGTGATATGCTGTTAAACCCTATACATACATGCATAACATACATACATACATTCATACATACATACATACATATATACATACATACATACATACATACATACATACATACATACATACATACATACATACATACATACATACATACATACATACATACATACATACATACATACATACACACTAAAACATAGGGTTTTTATATTTTTGAATTGTGTTAAAGCATGTGCTGAAATATGGAGGTTTTTATGCTGGAGACAGCAAGCAGTGTAGTAGTTTCTGCCCCAGACAATTTTTTTTACAGCATATGCTGAATAACACTTGGTTGCAAAACACTCTGTTGAGGTCAGGTTATATTACTGGCTTAAAATATAAATAAAAGAAACTAAAAAAAGACAACAAATAATGCAATCTGATTATATTATTGAAATTACTTGCCTGATTAATTAGAAAAAAAATAATAGTACAGTAGTGAAAATTAAACTGAACTGTTGGTTGGGATTGAAAACAAAATACCATTAACCTAATCATTCTGACTCTCTACATTTTTGGACACCATGTATAAAACATTTGTAACAATTTTCAGCAGTACATAACAATCCATGAACATCAAATATGTTTTTTAAAAGTTGATGAAAAATAAAAAATTCAACTTGGAACATAAACTAAGGACTGTTTTACTAGTACTCAGAAATATCTGTATATTGTTTCGGCTTTACTTTCTGTTGTCAAAGAGAGTCATTACTAATTTAACTGTGTTGTAAGCTTGATTGGCTACTGCTTGTTTGCAGTTGCCAGTCGAGGTACACGGAGTGAACATTCCTTAAAATTTGTGCACTCTTTATGCACATTATCAAAGCAATTAAAATATTTGCTCCATTGGAATTATTTATGAACCAGTACCCCTGGTATATAATATGCTGGGATATAAGCTATTGCTATATCTGTCTGTCCGTAAACATTTTCATTGCTGGAGCATAGCTCTCAAACTTTTCAAAGTATTTCGACCAGACTTGGTACACATGTATTGCAAGTTGTGTAGCTGTGCCCTTGGATGCTTAGAATTGTCCACATTCAGTATATGTTGTTACCATGGAAACAAAGTATGGCATAAATTGTGGCTACATGTACAGTTTTGGAATAAAAGTGTAGCACAAGTACTGTGTAAGTACATAATTGAGACTTCTAGACCATAAGGCTTTAGTATAAGCAGGGAACTTGGGGGAAATGTCATTCCTTGGATGACTTGTTACCATGTATGTTGAGAATGGAGATTACAGACGTTTTTTTCGTCGCACAAAATGAGGGAGTCCAGTATTTTTATTTCAGAGTTTCACAAAATTGATACATATTTTGGTCACATTTTGTTCAGTTGATAATGAATTTTAACAAGATTTGTTTTCACGATCTGAAATAGAGAATACTAAATTGCTTAAATTTCTCCCCTCTAAAACATAATCCACTATATGGTATACGCAGAATCTTAAAACAAATACAAAGTTCTCATTAAAAAAAATAACAAAAATAATTATACGTTGATATGATTTTGGGTGAACAGTGTAAACCCAGATCTGCCAGTGCATTATGCTGCATCAGTTCTGGATCTGTGCTGTGTGCAGTTTGTTGCACATAATACATTGATAAATAAGGTGTGCCATCTAAATAGTCAGATTTATCTTAGAGGACAGATCCATATGAAGGGAATTTCCATATAAAGGACACCTCCTTTGAAGGACACTTCCATATATAAAGGATGACTATATGAAAGATATCTCCATATAAAACACACCTCCATATAGAGGCACCTCCACATAAAGGATGACCATATGAAATATATCTCCATACAAAAGACACCTCCATATAGAGGCACCTCTACATAATGGTTGACCATATGAAAGATATCTTCATATAAAAGACACCTCCACATAAAGGATGACCGTATGATATATATCTCTATATAAAAGACACCTCCATATAGCGGCACCTCCACATAAAGGATGATCATATGAAATGTATCTCCATATAAAACAACTCCGTATAAAAGACACCTCCATATAGAGGCACCTCTACATAAAGGATGACCATATGAAAGATATCTCCATATAAAAGACACCTCCATATAGAGGCACCTCCACATAAAGGATGACCATATGAAAGATATCTCCATATAAAACAACTCCATATAAAAGACACCTCCATATAGAGGCACCTCTACATAAAGGATGACCATATGAAAGATATCTTCATATAAAAGACACCTCCACATAAAGGATGACCGTATGAAATATATCTCCATATAAAAGACGCCTCTACATAAAGGATGACCGTATGAAATATATCTCCATATAAAAGACACCTCCACATAAAGAATGACTGTATGAACTATATCTCCATATAAAAGACACCTACATATAGAAGACACCATTATAAAGGATGACAATACAATGGCTATCTCCATATAAAACACACCTCCATGTAAAAGACATCTCCATGTACATGGTGCCTGCAAATAAAGGATGCCTCAATACAAAGGACACCTCCATATAAATGATGCCTTTGTATAAAGGGAGTCTCTATATAAAAGGTGTTGCTATATAAATGGCACCTCTGTAAAAGGGATGCCTCTGTATCAATGACACCTCCACATATAGTTCACTGACTTATAAATATCACCTGTAAAAAGGATGCCTTTGTATCAAGAACACCATATAAAGGACATCACCATATAAATGTCATCTCTGTAAAAAGGATGATTATGTATAAGGGGCAGTTTCAAGAATGTCCAGGCAAAGTCCTTATATATATAAAGTAACACCTGTCTGATATGGACAGAGAACACATTTTTAAATTTGTATATATATTTTTGCTGAATATATAAAGGACATTGTCACTAATCAAATCTGAACTATCAAATGCAGATAATTTCATTGTGCTCCTTCTCATATAGTTTTGCATCAATTGGGTTTTGGGACTTCAATAATCATATTATGTGTTTATACATTTAAATCTTCATATATAAGTGAAAGAAATTTTGTCATAGACAAGTAAACATTGGTTAAAGTCTGTGCATGCAGTCAAAGTTCATCTAAAACTACCTTGAACTAAAGGACATCTGTCTATAGAGGACACATTTCCCCTGGCTTTTGAGTTGCCTTTATAAACAGATTGCACTGTATATTTAATAAGGACAGACTTCAGATTTCACTGTACATTTAATAGGGACAGATTTCACTATACATTTAATAGGGACAGATTCCATTGTATATTTAATAGGGACAGATTCCATTGTACATTTAATAAGGTCAGATTCCACTGTATATTTAATAGGACAGATTTAAGATTTCACTGTATATTTAATATCGACAGATTTCCCTGTATATAGACAGGTTTCACTGTATATTTAATAGGGTCAGGTTTCCCTGTATATTTATATAGACAGGTTTCACTGTATATTTAATAGGGACAGATTTCACTGTATATTTAATAGGGACATATTTCACTGTACATTTAATAGGGACATATTTCACTGTACATTTAATAGGGACATATTTCACTGTACATTTAATAGGGACATATTTCACTGTACATTTAATAGGGACAGATTTCACTGTATATTTAATAGGGACATATTTCACTGTACATTTAATAGGAACATATTTCACTGTATATTTAATAGGGACAGATTTCAGTGTACATTTAATAGGGACATATTTCACTTCATATTTAATAGGGATAGGTTTCCCTGTACATTTAATAGGGACAGATTTCACTGTACATTTAATAGGGACAGGTTTCCCTGTACATTTAATAGGGACATATTTCACTGTACATTTAATAGGGACATATTTCACTGTACATTTAATAGGGACATATTTCACTGTACATTTAATAGGGACATATTTCACTGTACATTTAATAGGGACAGATTTCACTGTATATTTTATAGGGACGTATTTCACTGTACATTTAATACGGACATATTTCACTGTACATTTAATACGGACAGATTTCACTGTATATTTTATAGGGATAGATTCCATTGTACATTTAATAGGGTCAAATTCCACTGTATATTTAATAGGACAGATTTAAGATTTCACTGTATATTTAATATGGACAGATTTTCCTGTATATTTAATATAGACAGGTTTCACTGTATATTTAATAGGGACAGGTTTACCTGTATATATAATATAGACAGGTTTACCTGTATATTTAATATAGACAGGTTTCACTGTATATTTAATAGGGACAGATTTCACTGTCTATTTAATAGGGACAGGTTTCACTGTATATTTAATAGGGGCACATTTTACTGTATATTTAATATAGACAGGTTTCACTGTATATTTAATAGGGACAAGTTTCACTGTATATCAATAGGGACAGGTTTCCCTGTATATTTAATATAGACAGGTTTCACAGTATATTTAATATGGACAGGTTTCACTGTATATTTAATAGGGACACATTTCACTGTATATTTCATAGGGACAGGTTTCACTGTGTATTTAATAGGGGGAGATTCCATTGTATATTCAATATGGATATATTAAGAAGATCTACATTCACCCTGAAACTTGAAAGACTAATTCAAGTGTCTTGCAAATGTTAAACCATGAATTCATAAAATTTCTTTATTGCCTGTAATTTTATATGCTCTACATTTGCATACTCAGTCACTCCATACAAATCAGCTTTTCAACTTTTATTGCTTTATACAGAGAACGTTGTAAGAATCAGCAGAAAATTTTGAGTAGTACTCCTCCACACTAAAATTAGTTAATAAAAACTATCAACAACTTCAGACAGTATGATATACCAAGTTGTAACTCTTTCAGTTTGGGTCCACTGGTGAACAAAGTAAAAGAGTTTCAGGTGGAAACAATTGTGGACACCCTGTGTAGCAACATGCTTTCTGACAAAGAACAACTAAGGGATATTTCAAGTATTGGTAAGAGTGCTTTTTATCTTTTTTTATAATATAAGGATAAGGTGTGATATAAACTGTATAATCCCAGATTGTCGTAAACAGTTCTCCTTTAGGACAAATTATATTTTTCCCATTTGCTTGGCACAGGTACATCTTGATTTGGTTCTGTTCATCCGTTCATCTACGAAGCTTGTTAGCATGGTTATGCAAAAAAAACAAAAAACACTTGACATAGACAAATGTAGGTGGCCTGGTTAGATTTTCATGCCATTTGAATAATGTTTGAGTTTTTTTTTCAGAACTTTTGAATTTAGACTTCTTGTATACCCTTTTTAGTACAGTTATGCAGAGGCCACTTTATCCAGGATTTCATATGTATCTGTGTGTGCATATGTCCTAATGAAACTTTTGTGCTATTTTAATATTTGTTTAGGGAGCTTTATCAGGTTTTAGGACTATCCAGAACTGGACTTATTTTTTTGCTATCTTTTGAGGGCATTCATGTTTTACAAACACAGTCTAGTTTGGATAGTCTAAAAATGTTGTGTTTGTGTGACTGTGTGTGTATATTCTTTTCTTATAATTTTTTTATTTGTTTTTTATTGAAAACTGGATGTCATATTAAGATTCGAGATTGAAATTCTTTTATGATAACAGCTTGTAAAAATATGACCACATTTAATAGAACAATAATTCATATGGTCAAACCTGTATGATCAAGCCATCACAAAATGACCTAATCATGGTAATTTATGACAGGTGGTTCCCTAATAGAGGGTTATTTTTATAATGATTGTCATGTAAGGGACCTTTATATAAATGGCACTTTAGGACATGCTAAACAGAGATGACCTTTAAGACGGGGTTTTAGGACTCAATCACTTTTAACAGGTAAAATAGCCAAGCTTGTTATTAGCTGAAAGTGGCATGCAGAAATGTCACAGCAACTGTGTGTGCCAAAAAAGCTTTGTGTTGCCCATTTCACTCTGGTACGTGTGGAGACACTCATGAAAGTGACATTAGTAAGATCCAATATGTATCAGTTTTCATTTACCATAGTTACCTGCTATCCCTATTTTCTCTGGTAGTCTGGTCCATTATGTGAAAATGAACACTTTTAAAACTAATGTTGGACAGTTATAATACTTTCAATAATAATGGTGTTGACATTACTTTTACAGGTCTTAAGACAGTAATAAGTGAGCTACCTCCCTCCTCTACAGCCCTTGCTGCCAGCATCTGCAAGAAAATCACAGGGCGGTTGACAAGTGCTATATCAAAGGTGATACAATCTTGAAATCTTTGCCAAACTGCATCACTGCCATGTTATGCCTCAGCCATGAATATGACTAGTAGGGTAACACCTAGGCTGTTACTAGAATTTTCCAAAAAGTCATAAAATATTGCCCAAAGAGAAACCAGACATGCTTGAATATTTTGGTGTCCCAGGAAAGGGCTGATGTGGGGAATAATACGTTCTCTATTTTGCTCTTTTTAGGTTTAGTCTTAACTCCGTATCAACTAATGTTTTTTTTTTTCTTCACAATTCTTTGGTGTCCCAGGAAACAGCCGCTGTTGGGAATAGTATATTCTGTATTTTGCTCTCATTTTGCTTTAGTCTTACCACTTTATCTACTATTGCTCTTTTATAATTAATTCTTGCACAAATTTTATTTCTAAAGTAGTAAATATTTCATTGAAATCTAAATTAAACATGCGTACAGATTCTTTTCTTAACTATTAAACAACCCCTACAAGGTCTCCCCATTTCTGGAGTTATTATTAGAGTTATAAACTTGCAAAAAAAATTTGACATTGAGTTGATGCTGATTGCACTGACATCATGCTCAGTTTTACATTTTTCTCCAAATAAAGCGAGATAAAAGCATATTACACAAGTGATTGTCAGTGACTTTCCAAGAGATACAGTAAGTCAGCAGACTGCATGATCAAGCATTTGAAATTTTCACATGCCATATTGGTAGTTTTAATTAAAGTCAATCCTCATCTAAAACATTGGATTGTCTTTGGTGATTTTTTTTTTTACAACTAATGCAAACATATCTGTCTGTTCTTCACTTCATCCGTCAATCTGTACAACTTGATCATCTGTGCTGAAACTTCACATTCAGTATGATTAGGACCAAGAAACATCCATTTTAAGTCATGATCTAATAGCTATCTTTTGGAGTTGTGCCCTCTTTTAGCAGAGGTTGTAGGTGGAGGCATCTGCATTATTTGGATACATTATCCTAATTTTGTAGCAGCTGGGAGTTGGTCTTAAGGTTGTGCATCAGGTTTTGGATTTTCAAGCTAAATTTGCTATATTTAGAACTTTCTCCTTTGTTTTGATTTAGCCGTTCATGTGTGGTGAGCATGTATGTAATCCTAAAAAATATTATCATTGATTTTGTTATTTTTGCCAGAATATTATAGAATACACAGTACATGTTAACAAATTATACTACTTTGACATACATGATCACCTATTTTTGGTAATGCTAGATTGTACGTTTGTAAAGAATATAATTGGGGCCATGTGTGGCGGAGTGGTCTTAGGCACACGCCTTTGCAGATGTCTCACACATCTCACCTCTATCCACGTGAATTAGAGATGGTGTTAAACCCCACAAAAACCAAAATAAACCAAAAAGAATAAAATATCAAATACATGTACAACAGAATAATGCATACATGACCACAATCAAACTGAGACTGTTCATTTATGTTAATTATTAATGACATTTGCTCATTCCATTTGAATTTGTGAATGACTATACACTAAAATCACAACACTGCTAAAGAGAGAAATTATTAATATTTTTAACTTTAGAAATTATCATGTATTGTATGAGACTGAAAAATCAGGTTCATGTTATATTCTGAGGTGCATATCCTTGAATTATTAGTACACATAGTTTGAAACAACTTCAAAAAGAAATTTTATGTAAAATTGGAAAGGACCAATGTGTGCTTTGTTTCTGTTGACAGCAAGAGGATATGTCAGTACAACTAGAGGCCTTGGACATCCTGGGAGACCTGTTGAGTCGATTTGGTGGCCTTCTCATCAGTTTTCATGCCTCCATACTGCAGTCCCTCCTCCCGCAGCTGTCCAGTCCTCGACTTGCCGTCAGGAAGAGGGCCATCATTGCAATTGGTCAGTCTGAGAATCTTGACCTTAAGGATGATCGTTTGGGAAATGTTGTATTTAACTTTTAAAAAATGTCTATATATACATATCTTAGAGGCACACAGGCAATCCAAAATTACACAAGCAATCCAAAATTAGACAAGCAATCCACACAAGCAATCCAAAATTACACAAGCAATCCACACAAGCAATCCAAAATTACACAAGCAATCCAAAATTACACTCCAAAATTACACAAGCAATCCAAAATTACACAAAATGTACAAGTTGGTGTGCATTTTCTTGTGCCACTGTAAGTTGAATATCTATCCCCAAGTAAGGGTCATTACAGAGAAGAGTCCTCCATCACTACCATATATACTCGCGTATAAGCCGATACCAACTGCAAACTGCATAGACCCAGATCTGCTGTCGCATAATGCACCAGCAAATCTGGGTCTATGCAGTCTGTAAGAACTAATCAGTAGAACAAACAACATAGATCCTGATCTGCTGGCGCAGTATGCGACGATAGATCAGTGTCTATGTTTGCATTTGAACCCAGTTTATACGTGAGTATATACGGTAACTTCTCACGTTAATATCGGAATGAGTTTTTAAAAATTCATACAATTTGCTCAGGTTGAAGATCATAGACTTCTCTTATCAATCATACATAGCTAATGGCAATTGACAAAGTGCCTTTAGAGTATTGTCGTTTAATATGAGAGAAAGATAGAAAGACAGAAGGAGAAATATCCTGAGCATTATATTGATGGAATATAGATTATACATTTCAACAGTAGTAAAAAAAAATTATACTTTCTTTTTTACATTTGCTCATTTATCTTTTGTTCTTTTGTCAGGCTATTTGGTAATGAGCTGTAACAATACATTGTTCATGGAGCTGATGGATTACCTACTGAGTGAGCTGGGAAAAAACACTAATACATCTACAACAAGGACTTACATTCAGTGTGTAGGAACTATCAGGTAAGCAGTTTGCTAATCTAATGTAAAGTATTAGACTGTCCTCCATCTGTAACTTTTAGTTTACACAAGTGATAATGCAAATGGTATAATTTAGGCATCAAACCTTGTTTTGATCAGTTCAAAAAATTTGGTACGATCAAAAATATACTGCTTGTTCTGCTTTATTTTCCATGCTTGTAAATTAATTCACCATTTCCTTGAAGTGTGAATACAAATTCAAGCATGAAATAAAGCTGCATAATCTTTGAACCTTTTACATGCTCTTTAAGCCAATAATGATACTCAAATGCTCTTTAAGCCAATAATGATACTCAAATGCAATTTGCCAACCCAGCGATTACATTTTTGTAGTGACATTCTAATAATCATTCCAAGTTAATATCATTGGGTCTCTAAGAAGCATGATTACAGGATTAAAACTGATTTCAAAACATTTGCACCAAAATTTAACGGAACGTGCAAGAATGATACATAATGTTTGCAACCTCTACCCTTGCTTTACTATGATAATCCCTACCCCCATGAATGGAGGCGGTATTCCCCACCCTAAAATTTTAGTTCTTGAATAGATATTGCTATTGATTATAATACCTTTTCAGTCACTTGACTAAACATTTCTTTCAGCTAACTGCTCTCAGTTGATAGACTCTTTATGCTACAAAGCATAAAATAAGGCAAATGATGCTTAGCGTCTTAATCAAAGAGAGTCTTGGATGTATCAGTCAGATAAGGTGTGTAAGACTAATTGTGAAAAAGGACATTAGAATTTTTGTTTTTTAAATTGTGGTGATCAAGATTGAAGCCTTATAACTCCCCATTTTAAAGTTAGACTTTATCGTACAATTAGTTCATACAACTTACATTTTAGTTTTCTTCAAGGTTTAAACATAGAAATAGGCTTATCCTTTAGATTGCGGAACTGGAGATGTTGGAAGAAACCAACACCAACATTTTACCTTTGCATATGCTGGTGTTGGAGCTGGGGATCACATGAAGAACTGCAGAGTTGGAAAAGAATAAGCTTTTGATTGATTTTCTCACTGAACTAGTTGATCGATTTTCTCATTGAACTAGTTGTTTGTTTGTGTTTTTGTCTTGGCTACGGTGCATAGGCAAGACATAGGGAACACTTTGCCACTGGCATTGTAGTCATTGTATGTGTCAGCATTAAAGTTTTGCATTTAGCTCCATCTCTTTGACACCATTTTATGTACAAGTCAAAAACCTTGGTGGGGTGTCTTAATCTTGGAGGGTACTAGTTACCATGGGCAAAAGTATATGACAGTGATCTACTTTTTACCCTTCATTAATTACTTTTTTTTCTTTATTAGTTGTTTCTCTGACCCTGTTGTTTGTATGGTCATGAAACTTGATCTTGTTGGGTATTACTAACCATTGACAAAAGTAGGCCACAGTAACCTGCTTTTCAATCTTCAGCAATTATTTTTTGTATTTAGCTCATTTCCTTTGACACTGTTGTGTGAACAGTAATGGAATTTGATGGGTGTATTTATATCAGGGATATTAATCACCTCAGTGACCTACTGTAAAGGTCACAGAGACCTACTTTTCTTTTTCTGTTGAATATGCAAGACGTTTTTAACTTACCTGGATATAGTGTCAAATGAGCTTATGGTATGATCCTTTGTCTGCTTCTGTCATGCATTGTCGTTCGTCGGTTTACAGTTGTTATTTATGACTTCTCAAAAACTGCTTTTTCAATTTGCACATGATTTTTATTATGAGGAGCATTTATAGAAACAAGTCCTGTCAGATTGGTCCAGTTGATGCTGATCCATCATCCAGTATGGCCACCATTACTAAAAATAGAAAAACCTTTAAAGACCTTCTCAGAAAACCCTCAGCAGAGTTGGGCCAATTTGACAGAAAGCATGCAGGCATATAAGTCTTTAAAAGCCTTTCAAATTTTTACGAATAATGCCTATCTGCCATCAAATATAGCAGCTGTTACTAAAAATAGAAAACCTTTAAATGGTCTCTTTTTGAGAACTGCTCAGTAGAATTTGACTGCATTTGACAGAGAGCAACCTGGCATAAAGAGCTTTCAGATTTATACAGATGGTTTTGATTCATCATCAAATATTGCCATGATTACCAAAAAATAGAAAAGTTTTCAAATGTCTTCTTAAAAACTGCTCAAAAGAATTTGACCAAGTTCGACAGAAAGAATCCTGGCATAAAGGGTTTTCAGTTCATGATGCTGATCCACCATCAGATATGGCTGCCATTACTAAAATTATAGCAACTTTTTAATGGCTTGTCAATAATTACTTAACAGAGTTTGACCAAATTTAAAAGAAAAGGTTCCTGCATAGTTTGTACAAATAATGCCAATCAGCCATCAAACGTGACCACTATTACTTAAAATAGAAAAACATTTAAACTGCAATTTCTAAAAAAGTACTCAAGATAATTTAACTAGATTTGGTAAAGAGTCTTGGCCTAAAGGGTTTTCAGGTTTTTGCAAAAGATACTGATCTGCCATTGATTATGGTAGCTATTACTAAAAATTGAAAACAACTTTAAGTGATTTCTTATCAAATTGCACATAAGAAAATTGGACCAAAATGTTACAAAAGCGACCTGGCATTAAGAGCGTTAACTTGAGATGCAAATGATGCCAGTCTTCTTCCACTGTTATAAAAAATAGAAAAACCTTGAAAGGGTTGTCTTTCTCAAAAGCCACCTAGCATATTGTGACCAGTTATTAAGAGAAAGCACCATGTCATGAAGGGGTTTCATATTTATAAATGTGATTCACAATCAAATATCGCTTCCATTACTAAAAATAATAAATAGAAAACCATTTAAATAACTTTATTTTAAAAAAATACTGCTCAGTAGAATTTGACCAACTTTGGCAGAAAGCATCCGGGCATGTAAAGTGTTTCAAGGATGCTGAGATGCCATCAAATATGGATAAAGATAAGAAAGTTGAGAAATCTTGAAAATGCTGTTTACTTAACATATTCAGTAAAAAGTATTGGAAGAAAGCATCCTCCTGAATTTGATTTCTTGGCCAACAGGTCTTGTATTTGCTATTAAGCAGATGTTAAGAGAAAAATAATAAAGCTTATGTTCCCCAGTCATCGTTTTGATATGTAAAGTTAACAAAAAGGATATTGTGGTAAATCTTTCCTTATTATTTGGTACTTTGCACTAGGAACATATTGCTAAACATTATCGTCATGAATAACCTTTGCAACTACCCCCAACTCCAACTTGCCTTTGCAGTGAATTTTACTATTGGACCTTGCAAATTTGTTGAGATCTGTTGACTGCTAGTGCAGTTTTCGTTGCAGAATCCAATGTTCTGTGCGTACTTGACAATGATTGCATTGGCTACTTCTGATAGACTTCATGGAACTCAAAAATATGAAGTACATCAAAAGAAATTGGAAATAAAATTGGAGGGCAAAAGTCTCAAGTCAAGAAGGGTTATGGGGCTTCACATTAGATAAAGTTGTGTTTTTACACCATTTTGCAGCCAAATTTTAGAGTTATATCCTGTTTTACATCAAACTTTGCCTGTCAATTTCCGCATAACATTTTAAGCCCTTAATATGTTGAAACTAACGTTGGTGTGAAGCTGTATGCTCAGAAGACCCAGGTCAGGTTCAAGCTTTTCCTTTTTTCCAGAAAACTTTAAAGAGCATGGCCTCAGTGTGATGCAGAACTTTGCCCATTAATTACATTATATGGAGGGGGGGGGGGGCATCCAAGGTATATGGGTATATTTCTATTCACACACAATAAATCTGGTTGGAACTAATTTTACTCTTGTCTCTCTATCTGTTCTTTTGTCCATGTGTGCAAACTTTGCGTTTTCAGTTATTGTGCTGGAACATTGTGTTCTGTGAAGAGTTTCACCTGAAATATTTAGTTTGTATTCATTGGAAGTCAAGTAAACTGAGAATGAGTTTATAAACACTTGATACTTCTCCCTTTTCAGCCGTCAGGCAGGACACCGGTTTGGCGAGTACCTGGAGCGGATCATGCCGCATGTCATTAAGTTTTGCCAGGAGGAAGATGACGAACTGAGGGAATACTGCCTGCAAGCCTTTGAGTCATTCATCCGCAGATGTCTGAAAGAAATTACTTTGTTTGTGCCAAATGTAAGAACTCTTTCTTTACTGCAGTCCAACTTTTATCTCATCAAGCCAAAGGCCAAGGGAACTTATGGTATGACCTTTAATCTGTTATCCATCGATTCATCTTCCACCTGATTACACTTGCTTGTGAACTCTCAAGAGCAGAGGTTCTCGAACTGTGGTCTCCATTCATATCCTATATAAAACATTGTCTTCAATAGTCAAGTGGTCTGCGAAAACCAAAAGTTTGAGAACCACTGCTCAAGAGCCTTCATTTCTGATCAGGTTTTGTAAGTTTATGTTGTCAAGAACTCAGATGAGTTTGATTATGAGTAACATCCATGCATATTATTGAGGTGATCTTGCATCTGAATTTGAGCTTGTGAACTCTAGAGGTCATATTTTTGAGAGACTTTGATCAGATTTGATATGTTATGAGCAACATCCATGCATATTAATGAGATGATCTTGCACTTGATTGGCTGAGCTTGTGAACACCCCTGGGGCTTCATTTCGGATCAGATTTTGAGTAGGTTTAGTGTGTAAGCTTATGTTGTCCAGGTCTTGGGTGAGTTTATTTATGAGAGATATCCATGCATATTAATGAGATGATATTGCTTCTGATTTGGCTGAGCTTGTGAACACATTAGAGGCCATATTTCTGGTCAGATTTAGATCAGATACGGTATGTAAAACTTGCATCATCAAGATCTCAGATGAGTTGGATTATGAGCAACATTCACATATATTAATGAGATCCAGGCTGATCAAATTATGGGAATTGGACCCACAGCCATCTGGTCGGGAGTCTAATGCCTTAACCACTGAGTGGCTGCAACTCTCTTGCATATGAATCTCAACAGTTTCCAAGTTATGACTCCAGAGGTGGGTCCCCAAGTGTAAGGACAGGCCCAGAAATCCAATGCTGACTGCACAGATTAACTCCCTTTATAATGCCAAGTAAGTGTATATACTTTAAGGGTGAGAATATGGACAGGTTCTTAGTTATGAATCAGAACCTATTCCCAAGGGCATAGAGAGATCCAGGGGAAAATGCTGGTTGTATAAATAACTTTTCCTTTTTAATACCGAGAAAGTGTTCCTACATATATGGTATAGAGAAGAAGGTAAATGACACCAACATTAATATACAATCTAGCAACTGTGTGCTCCAAGCTTTTCTTTCCCTTATATAGTTTCATATTTGTGAGAAGCCCCAGGTGGCCATGTGGTCTAAGATGCTTGCTTTACAGATCACCCACACATCTCACCTCAGTCCATGCGAGTTCAAGCCTTGGCTCGACCAGTGTGGGTATGTGAGAAAGCTTGCCAGTAGCTTCCTGTGGGTTGGTGGTTCTTCCTGAGGTCTTCCACCAAATATTCTGGCAGCCATGTATAGCCTATCATGTGCTGAAAAAAGGTGCTGAACCCCACAAAACCAAAACCAATCAATATGTGTGTGAATTGACATTCAAAAGCTGACATATGTCAACTACACAGGGGAGCAGTATGAGGCCCGCTTGGGCCTTGTTTGTTTTTTACTTTTGTATGCAAAGCAAGAAAGACAGTGCATTATTTTGTCAGCATTGTTAGCTGTAGTGGTGTTAAACTATGTCAAGATTTGCTTTATTCTTTATTAAGAGTCTAAAATGCAAAGCTGCTAATTCATGAATCAGATAGATTTATCTGTCCTTCCCTGATTGTTAATATCTTAGTGACTGTTCATGTGTTTAAAATCTTTAATTTGTAAGTCCATCAGGGCATGCTTGCATTTATCCATATCATCCATATCTCGTTTTCTGCCCCCCCCCCCCCCCCTGCGTTTAGCATGTCAGACTCACAATCAGTGCGTTGTAGATTTGAATCCGCCTGGGTCAGCTGCTGTGGTGTGTCTCTGGGCAAGGCACTGTACTCTTAAAGTCTTCTCACTTAATAGTCATTTATGTGTTGATGTGCCATTAAACTCCAATCAGTTAATCATTCATTTAATTGTTAACTCAGATAAACTTAACAAACATCAGTGATTCTTAAAAGTAATGCAAACTTGTTTTACATCTGTTTCACAGATTGTACAGATCTGTCTACAGTACATCTGTCATGACCCAAATTACAACTATGATGATGATGATGATGAGCAAATGGACACAGAAATGGAAGAGCTAGAGGAAGAACTGTAAGTGTTTTTCATGATATACTGTATTGGCTTATGCATGACATACCCATCTGCAAACAATGTAGACCCAGTCAAACAGCATACAATTGTATATTCACCAAACTGCTATTCAGGTAGCAATGAAAGTGTATCATGGTACAGATAAGGTAACCTTATACTGAGGTTGATTACGTGAAAAATATAATCACTGTAATGCTGTTCCGGTTAGTCATGTACAGTGATATAGGCAAGGTTGCCTTATAATGGGGAACGTCATGTGAAAAAATATAATCACTGTAATGCTGTTCATGTTAGTCATGTACAGTGATATAGGCAAGGTTGCCTTATAATGGGGAACTTCATTTGAAAAAATATAATCACTGTAATGCTGTTCAGGTTAGACATGTACAGTGAGTGGTATAGGCAAGGTTGCCTTAAATTGGGGTAGTTTATACGAAGAAATAACATCACTATAATGCTGTTCACGTTAGACATGTATAGTGATATAAGCGAAGTTGCCTTATAATGGGGAACTTTATATGAAAAAATATAATCACTATAATCACGTACAGTGAATGATAAAGGCAAGGTTGTCTTAAATTGGGGTATTTTATATGAGGAAATAAAACCACTGTAATCGCCATAATTTTGTTTAGGGTAGCTAAAGAAAGTGTGGTTGTATAAGCAAGGCTGCCTTATAATGTGGTACTTTATTTAAAAAAATATAATTTTAACGCTATTCAGGGTAGTGGTACTTTATTTAAAAAAATGTCATTTTAACGCTATTCAGGGTAGTGGCACTTTATTAAAAAAAATATCATTTTAACGTTATTCAGGGTAGTGGTACTTTATTAAAAAAAAATCATTTTAACACTATTCAGGGCAGGGTTGCCTTATAATGGGGTACATTATATGTAAAATATAATTACTATAATACTGTTCAGGGTAGCCATAAAATAGTCATAAAAGTGTACCATGATATAGGCAAGGTTGCATTATAATGGGGTATGGAAAAATATAATTTAATTAGTATAATTGGACTCCTTGACTATATCTGTGTTATATCATGGTCAGTGTTATACTGAAGTACTTTATAGTGAGTGACCATAGTATATCTTGATTCATTGGCACATGATGCAATATCAGGTCTGGGTCAATATTGTTTGAAGTTGGGTGTATGTTTTACATAGGTCAATTTGGAATTGTTGATAATAATATACTTCGCTTGTTTGTAAAATTTTTGTCAATTCAGAATATATAGAATCTTTGCAATAAAGAGTATAATTGTAAAATACTTAAATACATCATATAAAATGCTAGTATTCCTTGTTTTTTATTAAAGTAATTAATATTTCCAAGATTTGAATTTTTTTGCTAAATTTGCCAGAATTTGATGCCAGTCGAATATTTGTGATAAACAGAGGTTTAAAATACATTGCATGGCATTTGGATTATGTTTGGTTTTTTATTTATATACAGGAATTTTCCTTCCTATGTAGTGATTATTGACATCGGGGACAAAAATGAGTGCTCTGTATCTTTGTTGGACTGTTGCCCTTTATATATATATTACCATTCCATGGGAACTTTTATTAAGGATTCCCCAAAGTCTTTCTGGTTAGGTTTCTTGTTTATAGAGGTTTTTCACTGTCATATTTCATTTCTTTGTAGAGGTTTCACTGTCATATTTCATCTCTTTGTAGAGGTTTCACTATCATATTTCATCTTTTTGCCAGGGGCTCTGATGAAGAATACAGCGATGATGACGATATGAGCTGGAAGGTTCGGAGAGCTGCTGCCAAATGCCTTGCAGCAATAATTGCGACACGACATGAAATGCTTTCAGACTTTTATAAGACTGTTTCACCAGCACTCATTACCAGATTTAAAGGTAATCATACATTTTCAGGGTTTCTGTTTTACGCTGTAAATTATACTTTTCAGCTGGATTAACCTCTAATAAAAACTTCTTGCATTAATTTGCTTTTTATTCTGACCTGCTGTTGAAATCGGAATCTTTAATCTCTATCAAGGGTTGGCTGGTGCTTATCTTCCCCGGTGTGCTGCGTCTGTCAGTAAGTTATTACCCTAATTAAACTATCATTAACAGTTTTAAAGGCTCTCAGGTAGACTATGTCAGGTTGATTAAACACATTAACATCCGACATATTTTGTTTCATTTGCTGAAGCACAAGTTAATTTGGCACTAATTTGTTTTGCCAAAAATACTTATTTTCAAGACACAACCCTATAATATCCACAACTACATATGAAAATTGGCAGTGAAGTAACTATTTTGTAGATTCATAATGCATGTCTTGAAACTTATTCCAAATTTAGTTGTCAGAACTGCGAAAGAGACACCTGCACTTGTGTATTGAGTTGTGTAGCTGATACTCTTTTGGGCTAAAATTTACAGATAGGTCAATGCTATGTTTCCAGCAAACCTAGTTTTTCCTACTTTTTTATAGTTTTTCCTACTTTCTCCCTGTTTCTCCGTCAAATATATTACCTGATCACATTACATTAGGATAACTTTCTCTGCTACTTCCAAATCCAGCCCTCCCGGAAAGACGGAAAATGTTTTTCCTAATATATATACAGTGAAACCCCGCTATAACGCGATATTTGGAGTCCATAAAATTCGATCGCGGAAAAAGCGGGGTCGCGTTATAGCGGGGTTTCGCTATATTTTTCTTTATTCAGAGAACAACGTATACACGTCTAATGTATAGCATGAATAGGGTATCAACACTGTTTACTATCTGATATCGATCCGTCTTTGTTTTCCCACATGACAACCCTTTGATTGAGCCACGAGTTTGATACAGCTGTACTTGTTCAGTGGCAAGTAACAGAGAGTGGTTATTTGAACTCCCTGTGATCTTGCCGCCGAAGCTCAGTTTCTACATAAGCACCCACATATGACAATCTTTGATCTTGCCGCCCAAGCTCAGTCTCTATATAAGCACCCACATATGACAATCTTTGATCAACCACCGCATTGATTGTATACAGGATGAACTGAAGTCCAGCGCACGTGTTGGCGGCTTACGTTTTTGATGTTTATTAAATCGTGAGAATCTTTCATCAACCACCACATTGTCTGATGCTCGGTTGTGTATGCAGTTAAAGAAGAAAAACACGTCGGCTATTGTTTGAGCAATGATTGTATACAGAATGAATTGAAGACAAACACAAAGAAAACTTACTGGCTTTACTCATGGATCAATAATAAGTAACATTTCCGATAATGTTTTTTTTGGCATAACACTTCAAGAAATTGGTGAAATTGTTAAATTTCAGAAGCCACGCCACAATCGAATTCATAAGTGATCTCTTCCCCAAAATGATAATAAACTTTTTGTACACTATTTCTCGTACTTAAAAAAAAAATAAAAAATTCCGTGTACGAGAAAAATACACGTACATGTATATACAATTTCAGGAACCACGCCACAGACGTATTATACTCGAATTCCTACGCGATCTCTTCCCCAAAATGATACTGTAATATACACATTTTATACACTATTTCTCGTCCTTTGAAAAAAAAAAAAAAAGTTCATGTGCGAATGAATATATGAAATTTTGGGAGCCACGCCACGATCGCGTTATATCCGAATTCGCGTTATAGCGGGGCGCGTTATAGCGGGGTTTCACTGTATTATATAGACAAAGGGAAGCAACTCTTAGAGGTTAGTCCCCTTTCTACCTGCTGGTAAAGATGTCTTCCATAGAATCCATTTAATCTTATAATTAAATTTCATCATCCACAATTTATTTTCAGTGGTACATTTAGTCAAAATGTTGTTTTATATGGTGCATACAACATTTTTGTAGCAAATCTGGTGAATTTATTCATATTTTGACATTATCGCATACATATTCATCTGTGGAATTTTCCGGGTGCTGTTTTTAGTCATTTACTCTAATTTTAACTCGTTTTCAATAACACGATTGGCATTTGTTTCAAACTCTGTTATGAATATATTTATTGTATGCACTTGTTTGTCTGTTTTTTTCTTCATTACAGAGATAACACAGTGTCCATGAAACATGCTTGCCCTGTTTCAAATGCTCTTCATTACACACCTGTAATGTGTGTTGTGTGGACAAAGAATGCATGGTCTTATGTTCTTAAGAACAACTCAAGGCTGAGTTTATGCCCCAAGTCACAATTGCTCCCAAGTCTCATGAGGAATATTGAGATGCCTCCTCCAACCCCCATGAAGATACAGAAGACAGTGCCAGATCATAATGCAGTTGGAATTAGAGATGATTCCAACCAGGAGTTGAAATCACGCATGCCCTCTCAAACCAATAAGGCTTTGTCGTCGATAATCTCGACGACAGGACAGGAAGAAATATATCAGAATCCCATTGGAGATAAGCCTTTAACTCCGCCCATGAGGTGTGAGAATCCCAAGTCAGATATCACCCCGCCTACAGGGCGTGAGGTGCAGAGTCATACCTATCTCTGCCTGTGAGTTTGTACCACCTGATCATGGCATTTATTATCCGCCGTATGCCGTTCCAACTATCGACCAACCGGTCCAGCCATACAAATGTGCGATGTACAACCAGAGTGGTCACAAGTCGGTTATCTCGGACTGTTGAGCCGGCTCGCCATGTATTCTGACATGTACGGTAGCTAATGCCGAACATACCGCACAGCCAACTGGACCACGAGGCATATACCGTATTTGGTATGCTGTTCCGAATGTTGACCAACCGGTCCAGCTGTACAAACGAGCCATGTACGAATACATTGGTCAGGAGTCTCTTATCTCCGACCGGTGATCATTGCTGTTTTTATATGCTCTCCCTCCCTTTCAATTCTCCACTTCTGTTAGGGAATTGAGGGGGTGAGAAAGCAAGAGGCACAAGTTGCTCTTTTAACTTTCAGCGCAATCTCCTATCTCTGCACAACCCTATTGGGGAACATTCAAGAGAAGGGACAATTGTCACCAGAGAATTCACAGTGGCTGTTCTCAACAATGGCAGGTTTTTTCTTTTTCCTACAGTCCAAGAGAATTATAGGCGGTCATATGCCCATATTTTCGCAGGCAGGCAGGGAGGGGAGAGAGGTTCTCGACAGCGGCAGTTTTTTTTCTTTTTTCTCCTGGCCAAGAGATTTATAGGTGGTCATATGCCCCTATTTTCGCAGGCAGACAGGGAGGGGAGAGAGAGAGAGGAACACAGTTTCTTCTTCCTCAGGCCTTCCGTCAATTGTTAATGAAACACTGTCATCCATGCTCTCTGGCGACCCACCTGAGGCGCCAGACTACTCCCTTTTCGTTAGATTTGGACCAACCATTCTCGGAAAATGATGGGTGATCCAAACCATGTCAGTGGGCCTCCAGATTTCATTATCCGAACCCCTCCACTTTCCTTGTCCTACCTTTATGATGGAACTCCCAAGTAATCCCGTGAAGGGAGATGTTTTTACACAGGAAAATCTAGTTTTCTGCTTGTAAAGGGCGGTGTAGATTGTACGAAAACTGCACACACAGGGCTTCTACTCTAGAACATTTCTGGTTATGAAGTACAATGGCAATTGAGACATGTGATAAGACGCATATACCGATTCATTTGGCCCCAATCTAAGTTCTTGGGCTTTCACTATGAGTTCAGGACATCTGCTGTGAAGACAGCGACATTTCTGCACAACACATTACAGAAACATTTAGTAAGTTTGGTTTTTGATTCACAATATGAATAACCTTATTTCCCTCATTGTGCGATGGATAATCGGTGTAGAGAAGTTGGACCTTGTCCCATCTCAATATTTTGTCTATCTAGGTATGGAACCCTTAACAATTATCAGCTTGGTGTCTTAATCCTCGAAAGAATCGTTCATGCATCGGAGAAGGCATCAACCAAGGCGTTTAAATTGGACCTTCAATAAGACGTTAGACCATGTCATATCCCAGTTCAGGATGTCCTCCATGGAGAAGGCGGCATACCTGGACAACATACTACAAAAACATTCGGCAAGTATGGATTTTGGCTCACGACATGAGCAACCTTACTTCCCTCGTTCGCAGTTCAGGGTGGATAATCAATGTAGAGAAGTCAGATCATATCTCTTCTCAACATTTTGTCCATCTAGATATGGAACTCTTACCACATATTAACTTTGCATCTTGCTCTCAATGCATCAAAAGTATAGCTCATGCATCAGAGAAAGCATCAAACGAGACGTTTAGGCAAGGAAGTTTGTTACAGCTCCTCAGCTACTCAATGCGGGGGTACACCTATTACAGTGCCAGTTGATCGGATTGGACAGCGCACTTACTACTGGACTTGCAATGGTCAGTGGCATGTGGATGCTTCAAGAGAAGGCTCTTCATATCTACCTCATGGAAATGAAAGCTATTCTCAATGCCTTCCACATGTGGGTGGAACATATCCATGAAAATAATGGTCCTGATAATTTTGGACAGTTTGGTTGTGGAGAAGTACCTCTGCAAGGGGGAAACAATAACCAGACCTTAGCCTAATGGTAGGGGAATACCTTCATGGGTACTCCCAATATCAGGTAATATTCAAGTCAGACACATTCCTGGCTGACTCAGTGTCCTGGCCAACTCTCTGTCAAGGGAGGACAACTGCTTCATACTGAGTTGTCCCTCCAGGAACTTTCCATCAGGTCTGTGCCCTTAGGGTCTGTCCAATATTTTACATTTCTTTTTTTTTTTTCTTCATTTTTCCTAGAACCCAGAAGCATGCTCTTTTAATCATCTGGGAGGTGATTTAGGCAACTTCTCTCCATCAGTTTTGATTATGAAGATAATTAAGAAATGAGAGGCACAGACTGCAATAGCTCTAATTGCCCCAATAAGATGAAACATCTGGATCTGCCTTTTGAGACTTTTGATGGTGTGATAATAATCAAGTGCAGAATCCCATGGGGAACTCACATGCATGTGTATAAACAAATTGTCTCTTGCTTTGCTAAACTAACATTAGGAGAAGTTCATCCTTTTAGTAGAGCAATCATGCTCCTACTGGGTGACACAGGTAGAGGTAGGATGCTCAGCATTTCCTCCTCCTCTTACCTATTCTCCTATTGTTATGTAATCAGGTAATGTTTATGACAGAGAAAGCAAATTTTTAGTAAATTATGTTTCTCCGATAATACTTACCTGATCACATTGCAAATAATCCTTCCCACCCTTCCCCACAATGCGAGCATCCTTTAAGGCTTCGCTCAAGTAAAAAAACTGGTACATCCGGGTATAACAGTAAGCACCTAGCGGGTGGAAAGGGGAGTTAACCTGCTAGATTTGCTTCCCTTAGTGTATATAATATATAGACAGAAAGACATTTTTTATCTTTCCGTGAGGGCAGGACTCGGAGGTAGCAGAGAAAAGTTATCCTAATGTAATGTGATCAGGTCTGTATTATCGGTGAAACATAATTTACTAAAATATTTGCTTTTTCCATATTTATTTTCAAAATGGCATACTATTCCTACTTTTCTATAATTTTATGTTGACATCTGATACAAAATTGCTGCTTTGCTAACCATAAGTTGAGAAGCTTCTGTTTTGTCTGTCAGTATTTTGCCTTGCACCTGAGCTCAAAACTAATTCTACCACATAAGCAATCAGGAGCATCTATTTTCTAAAGAAAAATAAATAAATAATGGTAATAAACTTGACAAATACGGTGCATTTAAAGAAACCTGGGCTAAACAAACAGCTAGTATGTGAGTAAGAGCATGCTCAAGTTTATGAAAGTAAATCAAGTAAAGGTTGTATCTTTTTCAGTAATTTATATAAATTTCATACTATTTTTCTTTATAAAATATCCCTTTTTTCCCCTGCCTTTTCCCTACTTTTACTAAAACTGTAGCCCAACTTTGTCCCTACTTTTTCATAAAGGATTGCTGGAAAGACTGCACTGTTGGTGCAAAAGTGCCAAAGGTGATCAAATTTATTGATGGTCTGTTAATAAAAAAACAGCAAAATTGGCATTTAAAACTTTATGATATTCTCTCAGTGTCTGCTTATTCCTGTATTTCTGCCATGGAAAGGCAGGGTTCGAAGTACTATATGGATCTGGGCCACAGAGTTTGAATAGGTTGATAAACAACACCGAGACTTGAATGACGAAAAATGTATTGGACGAAAATATTCGGAAATAAATCATATTGCAAAATTACATAATACCAGGTCACTTTTTCTCACCTCACTCTTCCTCTGCATTAATGCTTTAGAATCTGGAGAGATCTTGAGTCTTACAGACTTTTAATTAACTTTATTTAATTTGGGCCAAATTTGTATGGAAGCCACTGTACTTGTCAACATGGAAAACATGAGAATACTATTGATGAAACAGCCAATGTATTCATCTAGGCAGTTACAGATATGAGATTTTAGACTTTTAATAGCAATTTTGCAAGCAAGTTCCTGCACCCACCCATCTATTTAATTTGGCAGGTATTATCAAACTTTGTTTTTGCCCAGTAAACAGCAATTCATGAGACCTAAGTCCCACAGACACTACACTCTGCAAGTACAATACAATTTTTATGTATTAAAACATAAATTATGTATATAAGCATCTAGAATCCACAGGGGGTAGACAACAATTGTACCCACCTTCAATGTGATGGCCTTCTGGATTACATTACTTACCAGTATTGGTGGTTATATTTACATACCTATAATTGTTGCATGCATTCATTACCAATATGTAAAACAGTTAAATAATATTTCATGCTAGTTATTGTGTGATGTTTAGCTGATGACTAACTGAATCATCTTTTTGTGTTGGCTTACCTTCTCATTAGATGCATGTGCTATAAAAACTCTTGCTCTCCCACATTGATTATGCTGCTCATGGTAAAATTCCTCAGGTGGTCATTGTTATTGTACCTATACTTCGATTAGAGTTTGCTTTCCTCTTTTTTAGCTTGTTTATCATTTCCAGGTATACATAAAAAGTTATGCTTATCAAGTAGTTTGGAAAGAGAAAGGTTTGTAAAGGTCTAGAACTCCACAAGGAGTGGGAAGCACATTCCAAAACCTCAGCCTCTGAAAGGTTTGTAAAGGCCTAGAACTCCGCAAGGAGTGGGAAGCACATTCCAAAACCTCAGCCTCTGAAAGGTTTGTAAAGGCCTAGAAGTCCACAAGGAGTGGGAAGCACATTCCAAAACCTCAGCCTCTGAAAGGTTTGTAAAGGCCTAGAAATCCACAAGGAGTGGGAAGCACATTCCAAAACCTCAGCCTCTATTCCTGTTCAAAGAACCTCTTTGGTAGCATCTTTATTTGACTTCTTTCTTGCAAGGGTTTCTCTGCTTCAGTTTCATAAGATTTGGTTGGGTTTCATAGGGATGGATCAGGTTATGCTCTACTTGCCCAGGTACATATTGCTGTCCAATATTCGATAATCTTTCCCTAGACGACAGCTTTGGTGATGTTAAAGTCTCTTCAGCCTGGATGTTTTCAACAGCAGCATCTTGTATATCCTCACAAATATTGGAGGTGCATTGTATGCTATCTCCGTGACTTCGATTGCCAAATGTAGTCACATTGCTTAATGTCATTCCTACTTTGGGTTGACAAAAGTGGTGGTGGTTTTCACATTTCTGGGGCTGGGGCATATTGATGAGGCTGTTTTCCAACTGTCAGGTTGTTATTTCAGCTCAAATGGACATTTTGATCTCGCAGGTTTTTTTGTACTGAGAGAGTGTTTCTGGACATCTATCTTCGTTGATGTAAGTTTTGGGAACACACAGGAGGAGTGATTCCTCCTTCACATATTCTAGCTGCCAGTGTCTTTCAGTGTCCTCGAGGAACTTGTTCCTCAGAGTTCAGGGTCATCATGCATTGCACGAGTCTATCCATCAGATGTGCATTCTGTTCCAGGGTCTTCAATGAAGTTACAGCCTTCCAGGCCATTTTCCCAGCCTGTTCTGACTTAAAAAATATGTCTGGATGTTTAGGTGGCTAATTTTGGATGCCCTGTATGACCCACTTATCTCCATATCTGGCCTGGGTGTGGAGTATTAAACACCTTTCCAACTCATTGGAGAGGGATTTTCAATCATCTGTTTGATCCTCATGTCCCTTTTTTTTATTCTTCCCGCCTTGTGCTGGAATCATTGACTCCTATGATCCACTCAAGGATGAGTGTATATGTTGTCTATGTTGACACATTGTTATAGCTAAGGAGGCATAATTGATTGCCTCATTTTATTTGAAATTGGAGAATCTCTGCAAACCAATAACACTCAGAACCAAAACTTTTGCTTGGTTCTATGGGATTTCGGTCTAGAGAGGTTTCACTGTTCATACTGATAATTTCACAAAAATTGGATTCCAGAAAAATTTTGAAGCTACGACTGTTTCAGTTCGTATATGTTACATAGTGGCATTCATGAAGTTGACAAGCGAGGAAAGAAACTTTTTGGTCTGACTTTGATTAGGTGACAGTGACACCTAGTTTGTGACAGCAGTGCACAGTGGACCATTATTAGTTTGACAGACAGGTGGGCAGAGTCATCAGTTTGCTGTACACGAGTCAGGCAGCAATTAGTCGGTACATTCTTAATCAAGCCAAGGCTGCAGTCATCCCCAGCTGTTAGATGTCATTGCTTTACCACATATTCAATGCTTTAGAAATCCTTGTAATGTTTGAAAATTATTCTTTGTTACATAGCAGAATTTAATTTTTTAAAATTATTTTTTAACAATGTTTGTTTTGTTTTTATTAACCCTAACAAATTGTGGGATTTACATTTTAGAGAGAGAGGAAAATGTGAAAGCAGACATATTCCATGCATACGTCACTCTTCTGCGACAAACCCGACCCACTGTTTCACCAGATCCTGATGCCATGGAGCAAGAGGAAGGGTAGGTTATCACCGTATACATGCATACTTTGAATCTTACTATTTCTAACTAGTTTGGTCCCTCACAATAAAACCCCACAGTATACAGATGCCCCTTTTATATCCTGGGTCATCATCACATTGTATTGCATGAATTGTATTTTGTCTTTGCTATTGAAATTATTCACTTCATTTCCAATTTTTAGCTGATGATAGTCTGATTTTAAATCTTTAGAGGGAGTCATGGTAGCTCAGTTATTAGAGTGTCAGACTTATAATCCAAGGGTCACAAGTTCAGTACCTGCCCAGGACAATCCAAGTTGGCTGCTTCAGTATGTTTTTGGGAAAGGCACTAACTTCCCATTTCCTCGGCATGATAAATAGACAATAATGTGTTAAAAGTGCTGTTAAAGCCACCAAAATAAAACCAAATCTCAAATCATTACAAATATTCTTTTTTGCAGTTGGTTTTGCAGTATTGCGATAAAACCTTTTTAGAACATTGCTCTGTATAAGGCTTCTTCACTTGTAGCATTGGTCACTTTGATGACACTCATGAACAGCATTATAAAGAGAGCGCAATGTAGTCAGTTTAAAAACATGTCCTTGCCTTAAATAATATTAGTATGATTACAATAATTATTAAACATGGTACCCATTTTCATGCAGGAACACTTAGTATTTGGTAAGTTGGCTTATTGGTTTTAAGGTTTTGATACATTTTATCAAAACCACTGTGTGACTAATGTTGTGAGCCTTTGATGTTGTTTGTAAACATACCCATATGCCTTTTTGTATAACAGAAATGGATCATGTTGTGGATGGTGGTGGATTTGATTGATAAAAAAAATACCATGATAAGTGATTAGAATGTATCGCATTTAATGTATAACCCACAATTTTCCCCTTAAAGTTACAATTCAAGTACATATCTTTAGGTCAAAGCCGATGGCATTAAATGCAAACTAATTATGTTGTAATGTGTTCCCATCATATATGTACATACTATAAGAATTACCTCCCTTTGTTCATGTTGGGAACTCTTCACTCTGAAGGTTCATTATTTGTCCCAGTATGGTGAAGCATGTAATATCCATTCTTGTGACTGAATAAACCTACAAATTTGTGTTGCTTCATGAACAGTGATAGTGGTAATGAGGTGTGGATGATTGTAGTTTCTGAGAAAATTGCCAAGTTCGTGGCATATTTTAGCTGCCACTTCCCTCTGACAAGATATACTTGGATTGAGACATGTGTAAAGAAGTGGTTACTTTCAGGCTAATTTCGACCATAAAGAAGCATATAGGCTTATTAAGGCATGTGTGGATATTATGACAAATACAGTATATGGAACATATCAGATGACTTAGACTGAGAGTATAATCATAACAAACATAGAGTTGAAACAAATAACAAGTTTACTTTACTTTCCAGCCCAATAGCCCTGCTACAAAACCAGGTACCGGATATTGTTAGAGCAGTTCAGAAGCAGCTGAAGGACAAGAGTGTAAAAACGAGACAGGGGTGCTTCAGCCTCCTGACAGAACTTGTACTTGTCCTGCCGGGAGCCATGACCAACCATCTGTCATCGCTTGTACCAGGAATACAGTATTCATTAGGGTGAGTAAAGATTTCATTATATCTAACTTTTACAATGTGATCTGAATTAGTGTGTAATATAATATTAGTAATATAATATTATTAGATTTACATACAGGATTTTAATAATGCTTTTACTGAGTAGCCATATGTATTGCAGGCATAGACTTTTTGGTCCACAGTGTGCAGTTTAATAGCAGACAAGATGGAAAAAATACCTTTTCCTTCCTTTATTTTTGTGTATCTATCATATACATATACATATGTATATATATATATATATATATATATATATATATATATATATATATATATATATATATATATATATATATATATATATATATATATATATCTCTTTAGTAAACACTTCATCAGGAGATGAATCTGAACTTAGTCACAATCAGTGTAGGGATAGTATTACTAGATGGTAATCTCTGAGGCATTCAGATGTATTCCAGAATCCAAAACACTAGACTTATTATTATTATGTCTAGTGATAAATCATATATTGTATTTATAGTACAGAAAGGATTGTAAGATGTGTGCTCATTTAAAATGAAGTTTATGACACAAGCTGAACGACTTCTATCTTTTGCAAGCCTTGCCATTAGAATGTTTAGAAGCAAGTATACAGAAATAATGCAGTTACGTACAGGAATTTTGTACTGTAATTTGCCTGGGGAGGCTGGATGAGGGGTGGGGTGAGGGTGGGGTGAGGGTGGGGGTGGGGTAAAAATTGTCTCCATTCCAACCATCTCTGCTTCTGTCCATCTGTCAGCTTTGTGAATGCTTGAGCTTCCACATTTTTTATATTATTTCAAACAAATTTATAGTGAAGCTTCATCTCGACAAAAGCTCATGAATTTAATGATGTACATATTTCTTAATGTTATGGCCCTTGATCATTGAAGCATAAGCATTACTAATGCACAACTTTGGAAAAAACCTAAACTTCTACATTTATTGTTAGATTTGAACCAGATTTGCAGCAAAATTTTATTTCAACAACAGCTTGGATGAGCTCAATGATGAGCACATTCTGCAGATATTTCTTCGAGTTATGACTCTTGATCTTCTTAGCATATGCCTTGCTAATGCACAACCTTGTGAACACTCTAGCTTAGATATTTATTATTAGATTTCAATCCAAGTTAAGTATCAAGTTGCTTCATTGCAACAACAGCTCAGACGAGTTTAATGGTGAACACATTATGAATATATTTAATCAAATTATGGACTTTGATTGTTGTAGCACAAGCACTGTTAATGCTCAGCCTTGAGAACGCTCTTCCACATCATCCAAATTTTCTGCAAGGCTTCATCTCCACAAGAGCTTGGACAGGTTCAGCTATGAGCACATTCTGTATATATTTCATAGAGTTATAGCTCTTGAACATCTTAACATAGACATTGCCAGTTCACAACCTTGTGAACCTTCCACGCTTATGACTAGATTTTAATGAAATTGGCTGTGAAGTTTCATATCAGCAAGAGCTCAGATGATTTCAGTAATGGGGTCTTTTATCAGCTATTTCAAAAGGTTTTAGTTCTTGATCAGCTTGATATGGATATTTTTAATGCACTCCATGGATAGTATGAGTTTGATCATATGCACATTGCTTTTCAAGCTGTACAGTAATATTCTTATCAACATAAAGAGATGAAGCCAATCCACACTTTCAGCTTTTTGTAGCAGGGGACATTAGCCATGTCAATGGTAACTTCTTGTCATTGTAGCTTTTTCCTTGTGATAAACCCACCTCACACTTCATAGAGATATATACAAGGTGGGCCCCTGGACTTACTTTATTCATGTTTTGTTGCATATTAGTGGTGTTATCAGTTTGCTAGAATCTGATAAGTCATATCATGCAGCTTACATTTAATCTCAATTTAAAGAGTTGAGTAGACATGGTGATGTGACTAAAATAGTCTTGAACAAGTATGTCAGTTACTACCTGTCAAAAGGCAGGGTCTATATAACTGTTTCATTCATTATTGACATCAGAATAAAATAATTTGTAAGTAATATTTTAAGCAAAGTTATATCTTTTCTTTAACATTCCTTTAAGTTATCTCTCTCACTCTCTCATAGAAAGTCAAATGAATGATCAATCATTTTTTGCTCTACAGAGATAGGAATTCTACATCAAACATGAAGATTGACACCTTAGCATTTCTGAACTGCATTCTGACTCATCACAATCCAGTTGTGTTTCATAGTCATGTTAAAGTCATAGTACCGGTAAGTTTTCAACATAGATTTTGTATGTTAATAATACAGGAGGGTATCAGTCAGAAGGGACACTTTTTTTCTTTGGCGATGGCATACAATGGGTTTTATCTGTATTTCCAAATGTCTGTCTTGTATATTATCAATTTTATGACAATTTTTGGATAATTAGATGGATTCAAATTGGATTTGGAAATGGGGCCTACTATCAAGAAGACCCTTAAAATCATTGCGAAAATTATACCATTAAATAGTATAATTAGGGCCCCACATTGAGATGTGGGAGCCCTATAGTAATCACCTTTTCCATCCGTCCTTTTTTGTCTGTTCACACTTCTTGTAACCACCATAGCTGGACAATCCTTGCACATAACTGGATGATATATGGAAGGTAAATTGCCTATTACACGTAAATATGTCTTGTAAGGGTTTCTCTTTTTACAAGTTAAAGTTTGACAGAGTTATAGCCCTTTTTTCATCAATTTTAGATCTCCACTACAGCAGATCCTTATAACCAGTATAGCATGGGAACAATTCAACATATTCTGATGCAGTTTGGTGTGTACATTGTCTCTTAGCCCTTGATGTGCCTTTTGATAGAGTTATAACCCTTGAGAGTTAACTTCACATCTTCACATGGCATGTTGCTTGTAACCAGTATATCTCAATAACCAATAAACATATCCTGATGAAGTTTGGTGCGAACACTGTCTCATAGACTTACATGTCCCTTTCATAGTTTCACTCTTATCTACTCCATTTTCCATTTTGGACAGAGTTATGCCCCATGTCAAGCAAATTCTTGTCTTCATATGGAAACTTGGAATGTTACTTGCAATCAGCATACCTGAAGGACCATTCAACATATTCTGATCAAATTTGGCAAGAATTTTGTCTCCTAGACATAAATATGTTGTTTTGAAGTTATTGCCCTTGTCAATCAACTTTGTATCTTTACATGCAGTGTTGCTTGTAATCAGCATATCTCAAAAACCATTCAACACATTCTAATGCAGTTTAATGTGAAAGTTGTTCTACACACCAAGATGTGTCTTGTATGTGTATTCATTTACTCCATTTTGGACGGAGTTATAACCCATGTCAATAACTTAATGTCCTTATATGGGATCTTACTTGGTTTGATGAGTGCTTTAAGGATTTCAAGCATTTTGCATTATCCTTTAGGGGAGTTGTATCCCCTGAATGCTTGTCTTCTCCTAGCTTTCATTTTCCAACACAAGTTCCCCTGTTTTTAGGCCCAATGGAGCAAATTGTAGTGAGCAGGCCCTTTTTGATGCACCCATCGCTAATAACTTGAATTAATAGCATACCGCTTTTTGCAGTTACTAGTATTTGGGTGTTTGTCAAAGTTAAAGTGCACATTAATTTTTCTGTTTGACAGCTTTTACTGAACCTGTTTGACAGGTTTTACTGAATAAGCAAGATATATTGTTTGAAATCAGTCATACTCTGCACTTAATTTTATGATTATTTTAATGACATGGGACTATTTTATATAAAACTGGAAACCTTTTGCATTTTGTGTTGTGTTGTTAAGGAGGTTGTGAAATGTTTGAGTTACAGATACAAGTGACAAATATTCTTTACTTATATTTTAGTGTTAGCTATTTTAGTGTTAGATACTTCCTTTTTAACCAGAAATTTTATATTTTAAAACATTAAAAAGTTATCTGTAGCAAATGCAACTTAATCCAATAGTCTTTTTGTTTTACTGTAAACCTAGTTATTTTCGTGGATA
This sequence comes from Margaritifera margaritifera, assembly GCA_029931535.1. Lineage (NCBI taxonomy): Eukaryota > Metazoa > Mollusca > Bivalvia > Unionida > Margaritiferidae > Margaritifera > Margaritifera margaritifera. Next base: position 4,287,600 of record JAQPZY010001681.1, read on the forward strand.
CATTTTTTTCTAAGGTCAATTTTTTTTGTGGCTTTGAATTTTTGCAGATCTGCTGCTTCTTGTTGAAATGAGATTGGAATGGAAATCAAGGAATTGATTACCTGAACTTTCAATAGATAATATTCTATGATCATTTCTCGCTACAGCAATTTCATATTCTTCATTCTCTCTCCTCTACCACTACACCCAGTACCATACACAGTACCATTAGGCCTTTGGTTTTGTAAGCTACAGATCTAACTATGACAGAATTGGCATAATAATAAAGTACATGTGCCCTAAATTCATACATTTCAAACTGACATCTTGAAACAAAACGGAATACACAACTTAATGTCTTGGAAATGACAACCAATATCACCAAGCCTGCCATGACAGCAGAAATTACATCATTTGTTGAACAGTGTTAAAACAAAATTACTGCTGCTGAAATTGGTTCCACCACAAACAGAGATCACATGCAGAACAAGTTTCATGTAGATTGTTCACTGAATGAAACTTACCTACTGTGGGATTTTATTCATTTCGAACAGTTCTGATAATTTTCTGCGTTGATTCATAACTCCAGATTTTACATTCATTAATGAAATGTAAATCTTCATTTTGATCAATATAGAATCATATTTTGATTATAATTTGAGACAAATATTCATAGTTAGGAATTTGGGTGATGGTTGTGGATGGCAAAAGTAGGGTTACGTCCCATAAATTTGTTTATAAACTTAAGAATTGATCTTCTGCGTTTCCGATCTACTGTCTGGCTAACCAATTTATCTTTATACCCACTAACTTCTTGTATCTTTGATTAAAAGAAAATTACAATTTAGGTTGATTTATGTCTCAGATATATTCCCCATGCACATTCCATGAAAATAAATAGCAACCAAATACAAGTAGGTTTACAATAACTTGCATGCAAAAGTTACAGATTTTAACCTGAATTATGACTGATTTTAACCTGAAACATGACTGGTTTTAACCTGAATTATGAGTCCGATTTTAACCAGAACTCTAATTTTAACCTGAACTATCACTCCAATGTTAATCTGAACTATGACTCTGATTTTAACCTGAACTATGACTGGTTTTAACCTGAATTATGACTGATTTTAACTTGAACTGTGACTATTATTTTAACCTGAGCTATGACTGAATTAAATCTGAATTATGACTCTGATATTAACCTAATTTATGACTGCATTTAACCTGAATTATGACTGATTTTAACCTGAATTATGACTGATTTTCAGCAAATTGTTGCTGCAGTTGGAGATCCGTTCTACAAAATCACATCTGAGGCACTCCTGGTCACACAACAGCTTGTGAAAGTCATAAGGCCGCTTGGTAAGTTTAAGGATTGGTTTACATATTTGAAGGATCAGAAATGTTTACTGTATTTACTTGTTTTTAATGTAAATCCAACTGATAAAAGCATTGACCCAAATCTGTCATCACATAATGTGCATTCTGATTGGGGTCTGCACTGCTTGTTCTACTTGTAATTTCATGATCTGACAGCATTAAATCTTTTGTCTTCTTTATTATGCTTCCCCACAACCTGCCCATACATCCATCTGTGTCACCTTGGTTAAGTTCTACATTTATGTCATTTCAGGCACTGTTGTGGGGCATATATGTACCATGAACACATTTCTTGTTCAGAATGCAAAAGTAAAAGTAAAGGTTTTATTTTACTGCATTTGTCCTCTGTATCTTTGGATTTTTCCTTAAATATGGGCAGTTGTAACCACTCATATTGTACCTCATATTGTACTTCCTTAGAACTGTCAAGCACATGGGGTACTTGATGTCACTCACAGTTTTATGTTTACTTTTGTTTTGTCCATTTAAGAGGCTATTCTGGCTATTTAACAGGCTATTCTGTCCATTTAATAGGCTATTCTGCACAAATCTAAATACAGTGCGGAAGTTTTATACTTATTCTGATGCTGTTTTCTTCGTTTCAGCAAAAGACTTTTAAATGAAAATCAAACTGTAAATCCATCACACATTTTGAAATCTCACTTAGGAATGAAAAGTTTCAGTAATTTGCTCTTAAAATTTGTATATTTGCCGATCTGTCTGTCTCTTTTTCTCTCATCCATTATGTAGTTAATTTCAGTAACCAAATTTCACATTCATTTCAGAGATGCAGGCATCATTTGACTTTAAACCCTATGTGAAGGAACTTTATGGTTGTACTCTCAACCGATTGAAAGCTGCAGACATAGATCAAGAGGTCAAGGAGAGAGCCATCTCTTGCATGTGGGTGACAAAAAGACTCTGCAGGGTTTTATATATTCTCAGAAATTTATTATATTACTTATTACCACAGTGAGGTGAAGGAGAAAGCCATATCTTGTGAGTGGTTGACAGAAAGACACACTGCAGGGTTGTGTTGTAGGGTTTTATGTTTCATCAGAAATGGAGGTATATCCGATACTACAACAGTGAGGTTAACGATGGAGCCTATCTTGTGTGTGGGAGTTAAAAGACACACTGCAGGGTTTTGTTCCAGGGTTTTTATTTCTCATCATAAGTGAGTTATTTGACATAATTCCACAGTGACTGCAAATAATGTATCATATTTCCAATCAGGAGGTCCTATCACATATTGATTTTACTAGGATAAAGAGTGCTACTGTGAGCAAACTGCCTCTTTCACCTTTAATAGTGATCATTAGTTGCCTTTCATGCTTTAACACTTTATTTTGTCATTTTACATACTTCTGTATGAGCACAATATCCTTTGACCCCATGGTAGAGTATTGGACTGGTAATCCCAGGGTCACGGCTTTGATAGCTGCACAAGTCAGCTCATGTCAGCTGTCTCTGTGTGTCCTTGAGAAAGACACTTAGCTTTCATTTCCTTGGCATGATATAGCCAATGTGTTGCCGTTGCTGTTAAAAACCAACCAACTGACCAATCTTGTGTGTTGAGAGGGAAGTAACTCTTGCATTATTTACTATTCTCACTTTCACTAGTAAAATTGTTTTGTTGATCATGATTTTTGAATAAGTTTGGAGTATACTCATGTTTCTTAAGTCATATGCTGAGTTCAGTCAAATTAATATGTGTAATATTTTAATTCCAATAAAAGTATGAGGATTAAAGATAAAATATAAACATCTATTGGATAATGTTATTTGGAATACAGAATTCACTTTATGTTGAAAATATGTTACCTACCAACTGCAGTGTTGCACTTAGAGTTGCTGGATCACAGGTTTCCCACAATTTTTCATCCCATGTCCCCCAAATCTTGACCCTGTGCGCTCACCTGAGAGCACTTTTTTGTCAGTAAAAAATAAGAAAATACAACTTCTCTTAAGTGGATGTCCATCCACGTCTATGCTGATACTAGCAATGGTCAGAGTTGCTAAAGGTGATACAGACTGAATGATGGCAATGAATATCCATTTAAAATTAATGTAGCAGGGAATGAAAACATTCAAGGTATGTGGTAGTTGGCTGAGTGGCAATGTAAAGTCCTTGATGGCCAACAATGAATTTTTGCCAAAACATTTGGTAGACATCAGGAATTAAAATGCAGTCTTAGTAATAGTCTTGTTTTATCTTGGAGGAAATTTTCAGGATTTCCTCTGACTTGAGGAATTCCTGAACTATTTTTTTCTGGAACAAAAAGGTTTTCACATCTTCCAATTTTAAAAATTAGCAAGTGATTTTGAAGTCTCTCTTCTTTCTACAAAGATATTGATATTATCTGAAGTATCATGCACATAGCAGTGTAAGATATCAATGTGAGGAAAGTTCTGAGGAACTTAGTGAAATTTTCTTAATTGTCTTTTTGCCCAAAACACATAATTTAAATTTAATGTTTAGACTTTTGAGAAAATAAAAAATAAAAAAATACTAAAAATAAGAACATAATTTGCTTATTCAGTGAAAACTTTGTAAAAACAAAACAAAGAAAGAAAAAAAATGCAAAAGAATATTGACATCCAGATGCAACTATTCAGGTCACATTGTCAGGTACAACACTAAGATGAATAGATTGCATTGCTTACATTTATGACAAAAACCCTTCTTAACACAGTTCAGCAAAAACTACTTGAGTTGGACAAATGAAATTTTGTATGCATATTTGTATTCACTTGTAAATGACCTTTATTAGATTACAGTAGTTTTTCTTTTTTTCACATTTTTGAACTTTCTGGACTTTTTGTATCATCAATAATAATAATAATAATAATAATAATAATAATTCTTCATTTACAGAGGGTAACTCAGTAATTAGTAACAACTAATTTACCCTCTCCTGTGCTAAAAATAACGAAAATAAAATGCAAAAATCCTTATAACTGATACATGTATAAGCAACTACTGCATATACAAAGTATTCACAGAATTCAGTGTTATTAATCTGTATTGTTTTAAAATGCATCACAAATGTTATAATATGCATAATGTTATAACACAAAAGAACAAAATAGCAAATGTGAAATGAACTAAGAGTTACATGTTTCAGTCCATCATTCCATAAAATAAAAATAAAAATATAAAACAATTCACATATACATTATTAAGTTCGAGTATAGCATGAAAGAAGAATACAGCATGAAAAAGTGTGTACAATTTAATGTTGTTGACCTACAGCTCTTTATACAATAATAAGTTGTAAAACAGGAAATAAAATTGTTTGAAAGAAAATGTGGTTGCCTCAAGAAAACATTGGGAGTACAAAGCAATCATCATCTTTCTGTCTGACCAATCTGATTATAATTTTGTGTTTTATGGCACTGCAACACTTTGAAGGTTATATTATCCCAAGGCAAATACAGCAAAGTGCTTTGTCCAAGGACACACCATAATCCAGGCTGATCAAATGTTGGGCATTGAACCTGCACCTTTATTGGCACAAGTCCAACGCTTTAACCATGGGCAGCTATGGCTCTTTACGGTAATTAGGCATATAGGTTTGTAGGTTAGTAGCAATATGGTTAGTAGAAATGCAGATACTGAGGTAGATAACCAGATAGATTGAAGATTGGGAGCCATACGGATGGTAGAAATGCAGATACATAGGTAGATAACTAGTCAGATAGGTTGATTAATTGATTGATAGATTAATTAATCGGTCCATTTACATGTGTTAAAGTTACTTTATTATCTCGTATTTTTTTAGGGGTCAGATAATTCGTAACCTTGGAGACTGTCTTACAAGTGAACTAAAGGAATGCTTACCTATCTTTTTGGAGAGATTGAAAAATGAGATCACCAGGTTAACTGCAGTCAAGGCCTTAACAATGATTGCTGGGTAGGTATATGTGTGTTTATATGCAGATAATATTTTTAAGTTTTTTGTTTGCGATGTTAATATTTATAAATAAACTCCAGTTACTTTAGTGAGAGGTTCAGTGTTTTTCTTCTTTTTTGCAGCAAAGGCTGTTTAACAATGACAGTATCCTTTTGTCACCTACTGTATGTTATCACCCATCTGGCATACATTTAAGATAATGTTGTGTATGTACTATGCACTGCATTGATTTGTTGATACACATTGCACATTAACAAAAGTCATTTAAGATCAACTTTTCTGGGCAAATATTGTTGCAAACAAGAGAAAGAATAATTGTATGTGTTTTTAGATATGCACCAAACTTGTTTCCTTAAATTTAGATCTAATATGTATTATCCATAGTGAGGGGAACACTATTAACTTTTTTACTGAACAAAGGCATAGTTGTTCAGTTAGAAAATACACAATACTGAGAAAAGGTAATGTAAATTAGTACATGTATTTTAAAGGAGCTTGTTTTTTCAGTGAGTCAGTTTGACACAGTGATCACTTTGGCATCCATGTGTGTGTCTGTCTGTATGACCAACCACACCCTAGATTAAGGTTATTGTTCAAGTTTTTTTTAGATTAAGCTCAGTGTAAAGTATTCTACTTTTCTAGCTAAATAAAAGACAAGCTGGACAAAATGGGGTCATCTTGTTTTTAATACACTGTATCTGCAGGAAATCATGCTGAAACTCAAATAGGCAACCCCAATATGAATGAGCAATTAGCAGGTTGCAAACATACAGACAAACCATGTTTACAATCAAACTTCATTGTGCACACACTTTTGTTGAAAAATTGGGAGATTAACACGTATACATACATCAATGGAACATTGATCCAATACACACTTCATTTAAATACACATTCACACATGCATGTAAAAAGAAAGGGTTTTAAAGATCATATTAACATACATTTTTTTAATAATAATGATTCCAGATCACCATTGAAAATTGATCTTCGTCCTGTGTTGGTAAGTATTATGCACTTGTCAATATGGTTGTCAACTTTCCCTTCTTTAGTTAAAAGCTTGATCCATAGGATGCAAGATTTACCTTGTCTGTGTACACATATAAATGCTTTGTATTATGCTGTACAAGCATTGGTCATGCACTGCTGTTAGATTTTGCAATTATAATTGAATTATACATTCAAGTACATGCAGTGTGGAGTGCCATTATGGGTCCATTGATTTAATCATTAATTCAGAATTGAATTTATGCAACAACTATATGTTTTTTGATAAGCTATTGCCTTGTTCTTTCCAAAGATGCATACAATTCTCTGAAACACTTTTATTCCTAAGGAGGTAGAGTTAAAAATATACAGAACCTCAAAATTGGAAGAAAGTATAGGGGATACCTGCTATAACGCACTTCATTATAACATGAATTCAGATCTAACATGGCTCTTGGTATTTTTGTTGTAAATGTCTCTTATTCCCTGACAATAATCAAAACATAAGATAAGCTGAGAAATAGATAAAACAAATTCAGTTAAGTTTCTGAAATCAAGACTTAAAGATCATAGTTAATGTTCTTAGACAGCAAAAGATCAATTTTCATTGAGTATGGGGCAGTCTTAACCCCAATTGTTATATAAATTGGCTACTAGTAAAATTATTACTACACATTTGACTGGTATTCTGTTTATTCTTTCCTCCCCCCTCCCCCCCTGCACTCGTACACGCAGTTATTTTGAATTTGCAATCATTGTTGCTATACCATGGTTCAGTACATAACATGGTTGGCAGTTATAGACCCCAACTACAGCATTATAACAATGGCTGCAATGTTTGCATGTGTACATAGCTTAGTTTAGTTTACTGTCTGTAAACATGTACAAAATCAGTAAATGTGTGAACAAAAATGCATGTAGCAGTCAGTGACGCAGGAACTACCTGTTCCAAGTAAATAACATATTTTCACATCTCTTCTTAAGACAACTGTTCAGTAGTTTTTAAAAATAAATCTTTTCTTAAAGTATGGATGATTTTCACATCGAATGTAGCATCATTAGAAAAAAGACAAAGTTTATGAAAAAATGCTTGTACTGCATATTACACAATGTTTCATGTCAGGTTGATTTACTGATGCTGCTTACCAAAAATTCTTTAAACTACATGATTTACCTTTCAAAAATGTGTTCATTAACATAACCTGTTTATGAGTAGCATTTTATGTGAAAGAAACACCATTTCAAGTTAATAAGTCACTGCAGTCTCTTATAGACATCGTAGATTCTACAAAAGCACCATGTGCTTATGTCCAGTTGAATTATCAATTTTTTCATCATGTACAAATGTGACAATACAAAACAATATCATGACAATCCTAAGAATGATTTTTCAATATTATTAAACATATTCAACAAGGACCTGTTTTAAAAACTGAATCTTGGCCAAATTAGTGATAAATGATGCACAGCAAATGAAACAATCACACATTGAGCGAGATTTGGCATGAACATTTTGAATGGTTACATATAAATACTCGCCAGCTTTAAGCCTAATGTGCAGATGGGGGGAAAGGTTGAGCTTCGATTTGTCTTGATTAAATGGATTAGTTATAATGGGGTTCCCTTGTATATATTTTCAGCACTTTGAATCAGAATTTTATGAGTACGGCCATGTCCAAAATGATATCATTTTGAGAAGTTTTTAAGACCAAATTTTAACTGCATCAAAAATATATTTCTGGTTCATGACCTTCTTCATATCTAATTTTTAAAAAATCATTGCAACCATTTCAGAGTCTTTGAATAAATTTGCCCAAACAAAAACACATCTGATTTTTAGTACTGCTGGTCATAGCCCAGAAGCTTATATGATGACCTTTTGTCCATCATCCAGTGTCCAGCATCAATTAGCACAAGTTCCTTATCACTACTTCTCCTACATGACTGTGAGGATTGTAATAAAACTTTACAACCGCATTCATCCCAAGGCCTAGCTTGTCCTAAATAAAAATGGTGCTCTTTGGAACTACAGTATTGTTATCACTGCCCTGCATGAATGGATGGTCTTATTGACATAGAGTTTTCACAAAATATTTCTTATGGTGTCTGATTGTTCCTGCATGAAAATGGTCCAGTCTGACTTTCAGTATTGCTCCCACAGTGGCCATTGTGAAAACCTTGTTATTGGTACCCCTCCTGAACAGACATAAGTTTTTGACTGTGTGACTTCGTATGATCTCTTATTGGTTCTAAATCTAAATGGTGCCCGTTAGATATCCAGTATGGGTACCATGGTGACTGTCTTGAGAATCAAATTGCTACTCATCTTGAACAGATGGTCATTTTGTCATGGGATTATCACTAAAGGCTTCTTATAATGTCTAGTTTCTTCTAAATGAAAATAGTGCCAATCTGAGATTCAGTATGGCCACCATGGCATCCATCTCTTGAAAATCTTGTTATTACAACTCTGGAGGAATGGGTTATTGTATCCACATAAAGTTTTCATGAAAAGATTTGTGATGTCTTGCTTGATACTAAATGAAAATAGTGGCAATTTGACCTCCAACATTGCTACCAAATCTTGTTATTGCTACTTACTAGATACTAAATGAAAATAGTGGCAATTTGACCTCCAACATTGCTGCCAAATCTTGTTATTGCTACTTACTTGATCTTTATGATTTAACCCAGTTTTGTGGATATATCCGAAGATATACCTTGCATGATGTCACATAAGTAACTTCAAGTTTTTTTTTTTTTTCTTGAAAAACATATTACTTACAAATTTAAGCAAAGTTAGCATATGGTAATCTCTTTACATTGAGACGAGTTCAGTGATATTCTATCCATGTTATCAGGTTCAGTGTCCTAGAATTTTGTACTGCACTTAAAGGTATTTTGTAAACATGTTAATTCAAACATACGAAAATAGTTTTGTTGTCAAATTCGGTTTGTTGGAGTTTCTCAAGAATATCAGAGGTGGTTTCAGTACACAGCAGTTGAAAAGAAGATCGGACTTATCTAGGATTCTTAGAAATTCTTTTCAGCCATTTGAGCATCAGTCTATTCGAGGGTCTCATCTTACACAGATGTTGTATTACTTGAGTATCGAGACGTGTGACTTTTTTAGTATCTTTTAAATTGTACTCATACTTGATGAAACAAAAGCTTGACAAAAGCTTAGGTACATACACATTTACAGATCGCCGATGGTAGCACATAAATTACTAAAATGCTCTGCTTGTATCTCAATATCTTTAAAAGAAATTAAAATGAAATTAAACAGTAATAATTATGATACTCTGAGTGTGATTTTCATCCATTTTGGCCACTGTTCTTTGCTTTTTAAGATATGAAATCAAATCATCCAGGTTTTGATAAAGTTAATAGAGGAGACTGGTTCTCTAATAGCGCTGTCAGGAAATAGCCATGCACTTATTTCATATTCAGTGTCGCATAGTTGGACCAAAGCTGTGTCAATAGGTATTATTTGGAGACTGTGATGGTATTTAGTGCTGAAAGTTTGATTAATGTGGATACTAGTACATTTCCATCCTAAGTTTGGTTAATGTGTATAGTAGTACATTTCGATGCTAAGTCTTAGCATGCCACAGATCGATGTGTATAGTATTACATTTCCATGCTAAATCACAGCATGGCAGATGATCCCAAAAACTAACAATAATTTGATGAGATTGGAATACATTTATTAGGTGATCCTTCTCTATAAACCCACATTGATTTTCATCAGTGTTTTGTTTTCCATATTATCCCTATCAAATGTTGAATAGCATATATTTGTCTAGTTTAATGAAAAAGGTTACAAACAGGAACATACATTTTCTTTACTCTTTCACAGGTACATATTGTTAGTGTAAGAAAAGACATTTTTTTTCATACTTTTAATTACTTATTTCGTGGCCTATCATGGCACTAGTGGTCACAAAAGAATGTGGCAATTACAATTCGTAGATCATGACTCGCTTCAGTAAAATCAATATGTTTGGTAATTTAATATTTAGGGGCATGTGCTGTTGTCTGCAGATTTTTACATTGAAATCACAAATGCCTGATGGTGTAATGTAATTTTGAGATTGTATAAATGCAGGGGTGCAGAAATAAATTGTCCATATTGTCAGAGTTGGAAATTTGTTCTTACAGACGAGCATTTTTTGTAAGGTTACTTGTCTGTGGGCGAGTAAATTGTGGCCTGTAACTTGAAAGGGGAGTAGTTATTGTTTTGTCTAAGTGGTGTTTACACAAAAACCATTCATACTTACCGATGAATACCATATGGGTGCACTCTTTGTTATTTGCATGGTGTAGGCTGAGATTTATTGATTAGGACTGAAATCAGCTGCAGCTTCTATGGTTACAACCAATGAGAGCAGAGGGTACTGCTTTAGGCGATACGTTTTTATGGTTAAATTACATTGAATTTCATTGGTTGGAGATTAGGACATTCCCAAGGAATCTGTCATGTTGAACCGATTGCTGGACTCCTTCTAACCGTGATGATTAAGTATGATGAATTTTCCCTTGAATGTATCTGGATGGATCTTTTTCTTATGAAACTAGGTCACAGTGGTGAAAAGTTGAATGAAATGTCAACAAAATGGGCTGAAACTAAAATTGACTATGACAGGAATACACAAAAAAAGAAAATGGTATTCTATAGATTATTGGTTGTAGGAGTTTCTTTGACTTGAGGGCAAGAAAGATTGAACGATCACATTTTGCAGTACCCTCAGTTGCAGACAAGACCTGTGGTTTGTTTGCAGGACAGGTTGTCACAAGTAAAGATGCACTGTTAACACATCAGAAAAGTGCAAAGCACAATACATGTCGGTTAAAGATTGATCAAGAAAAGGTCAAATCTAAGAAAATGAAATTGTGGGTGATTCAGACAAAGTGTCCAGTGAATATAATGTGAGCCAAACCAAGCATTACAAGAAACTGTTTAATACAGCACATGCTAAAGTAAAGCAGAGAAAATCTCTTTCAGACTATCAATTTCTTTGTGAGGTGCAAATCAAAAGTAGAGTTGAACTTGGAACTGATCACATCAGTAGAACTGCATGTATAGATTTCATCAATCTGATGCCCTACTAATAAAATATGCAGAGCTAAAATTCATGTCCATCCCTTTAGATGCTAGTACTGATTCAGCAGTTATAGACCCAGATTGCATTTTTATTAAATTTGTAGACCCCAACCTTGAAAGTAAAGTTACAGTGCTTGCTAGTGTGGAACATCTTGAAAGTTCAAATTCTGATTGGGGTTTTATTGTACTTTGTGACCTTGACATACATCTTGATGGTTCTGATAACTCACAACACACTGGATCTCAGCTTGTTTGGGTCAACATGGATGGTGCTAGTATTATCATGGGAACAAAGAACAGTGTTGCTCAAAGACTTCTAGACACTGTTTATAATCCTGTCATCATAACACATTGTGTAGCACAGGTTAGAGCTTAGTGTTTTGGGTGCAGCCAAGAAATTTCTTACCTTGAACCGTTTGAATAATCAAAAGGTTATAAACATGTTATTCCTAAAGTCCTTGAAGGTGTACAAATCTGCAAACAATTTCAGAAATCTTAGCCAGTGAATTGATAACGTAATCTGAAATCAAGTCAATTAGATGGGTGGCCAGCAAAAGAAGGCCTGTAAAAAGCATTTATATGGACTTTAAGTCAGTAGTCATACATTTGGAACAGGTTCTAGAGACTTGAAAACATGCAGATGAATGTGGGCAAGCTAAGAAACTTCTGGATGATATTACTTTGCTTAAATTTGTAAAATACATGCACTTAATGCTTGATGTCCTCATGCATGTAACTGCAGTTAGTCAGGTGTTGCAGACAAATGATCTTGTGATTTTTGGAGTGGAGCTGTAAATGCACTGTACACACATCTACATGCTTCACAGTGACACCTGGTGACTTTGTCTGAATTCTATTATCAGTTTGACTCAGAAACTTGAATGTTTCAAGACATTAGACTAAAGGATCTATTACTAAAGGCCTTCACTGATTACAATGGCATTCAGAGCTTCCTTCAGCAAGTGAGTCAACACATATTGGACAGATTTCAAAATCGTGCTGAGCCTCCACTGTCTCATATTCAAATACTTGTCTTTCGAATGTGGCCACACTCCCTAAATGAACTTGCCTGTGTATGGAAATTAAGCTGTTCGTTATCTGTGTGCTTTTTTTTACAAGTTTTGTCTGGGATATCAGACAGTGCATTCCTGATGAATGGCAGAACCTAGAGGTCAGATTCTATAAAAAGGTCTGACTTATTTTTTTTTTTTTGTTTCATTGCCAACACACTAACTCACCACAATAAAATAACAAATTACTTAAAGGTTTGTGTAAACTTTGTTTTCTCATTTCTATAGTATAAATATACCTCTTACAGCAAAAATAAAACAAGTTGAAATATCATCCAGTATATCTTACATGTCATAGATTCATCATGTCATAGATCCATACTGAATGCATTTAAATGGTGCAGCTTAGCAAAAATAAAAATTGTAGCAATCCTGTCTTCCACTATTCTTTTTAGCTAAGAAAATTTATAGATAAGTTGGTTTTTTATATGGACAAGTACATTTTTTTAATTTACTTGTCTATTGACAACTTGATTTTGACAAAATTTCTGCACCCCTGAAATCATAAGGAACATTTTTTAACAAAGGAATATAAGAACTGCATTATTTAACAATAAATCAAGCTTTTATTTGTTTTAAAAGACAAATTTGAGAGAAAAATAGAATTATGAAAGAAAATACAAGTTTATAATTGGTAACAACTGGAGTTGAAAAGGTATTGGATCTGGAATGGAAAATTTCATAGTGCTGCCCATTTCTAGTACCGGTATACTAGATAATTGTACATTGAGTATTTTCTAAGTGACTGCTAAGAATATTCTAACTCCATCAAAGGGTGCATATACATAATTGTACATTGAGTATTTTCAAAGTGACTACTATGAATATTCTAACTCCATCCAAGGGTGCATATACATTTTTTGTACAACTATAAGTAAACAACAATAATGATACTTTTCCATTGATTTGTATGTACAAATATTGGTCACAAACATCTACAAGAGTAAAAAGTTTTGTACCAAAAATATGATTAAGATATTTATGGTTTGATAATGTATGAAATATTAGAGGTGTAAATACTTACAGACACTACAGTAACATTAAATGCTGAGCCATTTACACTTACAGACAATACAGTAGCATTGAATGCTGAGCCATTTACACTTACACTACAGTAACATTGAATGCTGAGCCATTTACACTTACACTACAGTAACATTGAATGCTGAGCCATTTACACTACAGTAACATTAAATGCTGAGCCATTTACACTTACACTACAGTAACATTAAATGCTGAGCCATTTACACTTACACTACAGTAACATTAAATGCTGAGCCATTTACACTTACAGACAGTGCAGTAGCATTGAATGCTGAGCCATTTACACTTTTATTTCACTTTTATTCCACCTCCTTCCATCTCAAGGAGGAAGAGCATGCCCAATGCACTCTCATGCATGTCATAAGAGGTGACTAATTGATTCAAATTTTTTTTCTTCCTGAGATATGTCCCTTGATGATATTCCAGCTGAGAAGGTCTTAAACTTTTTAAAAGCTTGTGGGTTTATATAAAAACATTGACCTTGTATTGTAAGTAGGGGTGAAACGATTCATCGATATATCGATGCATTAATACTTTTGCCATATCGATACATGTATCGATACAAGAGGTGAAGAATCAACACAAAACGATATTTACCCTATAGAAGTTACTTTAATCTTCAGCAGTCATGAATAATTATTAGTCATTTGCCTTTTTATTCTTTAAACTGAGAATTTATCTGAGACGGCTGTCGCAGGTACAGACACTAATGTTTGTCAGTAAAAATGGAAAAAAAAAAAAAAAACTTGTTAAAACATCCACACACCTTATGCAAATTAACACAAGGTTACATGGTTTGAAATGTGTCTCCCCCCCCCCCCCAATATATATCAACGTAATGGAGACTTTCCAAATTTGTTCCACATGTATGATTGAAGTACTTTTCTGATCATTTAATAACCACTTTTCCTAGAAGTAACTCTGTTGCTTCGTATCTTGTCTATATGGATCGAATTTAAAACCTACACTTCCAGTGTGTCATTCAGTGAAATATGTTACATTAAATTCTGATTGGTGGTTATTGTTTGTTGCAGTCCAGGGTAAACAATAACCACCAATCAGAATTGACTGCAGCTTATTCACTGCATGACACAACAGAAATATTGGCATTCAAACTTGATCCATGTACGAAGCAACAGAGAAACTTCGTTCAAAATGGTTATTAAATGATTTGTAAATTACTAAAGTCGTACATGGAGAACAAGTTTGGAAAGTGCCAACATGATAAGTAAAATTCGCACAGAATCAGCAAGAAAGCAGATTTCAAACCATGCAGGTTTGTCACCTTGTGTTAATTTGTTAATTTTGGATAGAAGTGGTGTGGGCATTTGTCAATAGTTTTCCTTTTCACTAACAGAAATGAGTGTCTGTTGCCACGGCAGTTGTTTTACATCTGCAGGAAGTATAATGTGATAGATTTTGGTTGTTAGTCATCTCCACTACCACGCCTGGACTTGCTCTAGATAAGATTTTCCTTGCAGGTGGGAACTGCACAATTTCTTCTGTTTTGAAGATAACACCGTCATGGCTTTCAAATTTAAGTGAAGATATGAAATTGATAATAAGATGTTTTACAAGCATTCATGCAGTGCAAAACAAATGGTGTGGTTACCAGGATGAGTCCAGGATCCAATCAAGCAGAATAGCCTCAAATGGCCTAAATGATTGAATTAAAATAACTAACAACTAATATGTAGTCTGTTTGGTGGATGTACGTTTTTTATCTTGTCAAGGATGAAAACGGCATATGAACAGATACTAAATCTATGTCCGTCTGTAATCTGCATACTAGAAATACAACCAGTATGTCAACACATAAAACTGCACAACCCTACCACTGACAGACCTTCTAAAGATGAAAAGACCATCTAGTTGATATGTGTATTGATAATGTATCATATCATAGGTTGTGTATCTTGAATTGTATCGATACACGTTACAGGTGTATCGTTTCACCCCTAATTGTAAGGATTTTACTATTCTATTTATTTGAACGTATCTTTGTTTTGTATGGCTCTTTTTGGATGCCTCAACTTACTCAGCACTATATAACTCAGATTGTGCTAATGTGCCATTAAACCGAGTACATACAGACATACACACGTTTTGATGGCATTTGTAACACATTAATGGCTATATTATACCAAGGAAATGGGAGTTTAGTGCAATTAAACCAAAATACATGCATGCATGTATGCATGCATACATACATACATGCATACATACATACATATATACATACATTCACTTGAAGGAGGCGTGGTGGCTCAGGGGTTAGCATGCTGGACTCGTGACTGAAAATGTGCGGGTTCAAATCCAACCTTTGGATCAGCCTGGGTACGGCTTCCATGGCGTGTCCTTAGGCAAGGCACTTTACTCCAATTGCCTTGGCACTAAATAACCTATTTGTGTTGCTGTGCCATAAAATACCAAATTCATTAATTCGTTCATTCCAGGGTGAAGGGATTCCAATACTATCAACATTTTTGAGGAAGAATCAGAGAGCATTAAAGCTTAGCACACTGGCCTGCCTGGATGTTCTTGTTGTAAATTATGGTAAGTATGCAACTGTGTGTTGAAGGTATGTAGAATGTAGTCTTGTTAATTACTACAGTACTGCAAAATCTATTTTATTCTTGGAGTACCTGTTGTATGTTGTGGCTGCTACAAACCACAGATTTAAAGACCCAACAAACAATGCTCTGTCTTTGAAAGCAACAGAACTGTTGCATCTTTGAAAACAATAGAACAGCTCCATCTTTGAGAATAACAGAACTGTTGCATCTTTGAGAACAATAGAACTGCTTCATCTTTGAGAATAACAGAACTGCTTCATCCTTGAGAACAAAAGAACTGCTTCATCTTTAAGAACATGAGAGATACTCCATCTTTGAGAACAATAGAACTGTTTCATCTTTGAGAATAACAAAACAGCTTCATCCTTGAGAACAAAAGAACTGCTTCATCTTTAAGAACATGAGAGATGCTCCATCTTTGAGAACAACAGAACTGCTTCATCTTTGAAAACAAAAGAACTGCTCCATCTAGGAGAACAACACAACTGCTTTATCTTTAAGAACACAAGAGCTGCTTGATCTTTGAGAACAACCAAACTGCTTCATGTTTGAGAACAAAACTGCTCCATCTATGAGAACAACAGAACTGCGTTATCTTTAAGAACATGAGAGATGCTTAATCTTTGAGAACAACAAAACTGCTCCATCCACGAGAACAAAAGAACTGCTCCATCTATGAAAACAACAGAACTATTTTAGCTTTAAGAACACGAGAGATGCTCCATCTATGAGAACAATAAAACTACTTTAAGAACATGAGAGATGCTACTTGTTTTTGAACAGAACTGTTCTCTCTTTGAAAAAAGCAGAACTGCTCCATATTTGAGAACAACAGAACTGTTCTATCTTTGAGAATGAAGAAAACTGCACCATCTTTGAGAACAACAGTGCCCCATTCATCATAAGAGGGAATCCAGGAATTACAGTATCAACACAGAAGTCATTTCTTCATCAAATACATTACCAAATAATCACAATTTCCATTTCTTCTCAAATCCAATTCTCTGAAGTTAAGACATTCACCACACCTTCAGCTTGTAATGTAACTGGGGGGAGGGCTTTGAAGGGTGTGCCCATATTATGATTAAGTATGTATTATAGAAGAGACGCGTTTTGCTTCAAAAATTGTTTTCTTTTTCAAATGCACTACTAGATCATAATATATTAGGAGAATATGTAAGAGAAGGTATGAGTTACATCACCTTATCCTGGAATTGGCCTCGTCTCTTTTCTCCTAACGCATGTGTTATCGAAGAAACATATTTGATTACAAAAATTGGTTTCTTAAAACAACAAACATTTTTACCTCTGAAAATAAATTAAGTCACAGTTAATCATTTTAGTCATTGCATGCCATTCAGTGTAGTTTTTTATGCCATGATAGTCAATTAGGTAGAAGCTGCACATGGTATCATTGTTGTTTGTCAAGGTTTAGGTACTGAGTTTAAACCACAGCCATAGGATTAACTGAATTAGTGGAACTAGACTGTATATGGTAGGGTAGAGACTTAATTAGATCAGCATACAGGGTTCAGACCTCAGCCATGTGCTGTAATCATATGATAATCATACATCACATACATGTGACATAAATGTTCGGAGTCTGTGAGAGTAATTTTCTTTGTCTCAGTGTGATTCTCTCTGTGTGCATTTTAAAAATTAAAAAGTACAAATTTCCATCCTTTAGAATTTTCAGATGGAACAACTAATTTAGTGTTTTGTAAAGAAACAGAAGCATTATATACTCACAGCATGTGTTTGGACTGAAACGTTTTTTTTTGTAAATGCACATAATATGGACATGTGGACCAAACATACTTGCTAATTTGTATGACAAAGGAATGCCATTATATTTACTTGATTCTTTGCTCCTATAATTACAGGATCTGCCCTCACATCCACTATGATAAATGAAATGATGAAAGAAATGCCATCCCTTATAAATGAAAATGATCTGCATGTTTCACAGGTGAGAATGCCTTAGAAAAGCTGTTCTAGCCTTTTTTAAAAAAAAATGGGATGTCAAAAAAATGTTCATGACAAGATTTGAATTTGTTACATTTTTGATAGAAGCCATTTATATAGAGATGTATGTGTGTGTGTGTGTATGTGTATGTATATATATATATATATATATATATATATATATATATATTTTTTTTTCTTTCTTTCTTTCTTTCTTCATGTGATTCACTTCTGTTTGTACCTTCCTCATTTGACCTTGAATGGAAAATGCATGTTTAAATTGAATATTGGATGATAGTCCAGCCTGTACCCAATATTCTGGTTTGACCAACCTGATAGTAATTATGTTTGCATGAAGTAGACTTAGGGAAAAGGTAACCATTGAATATCTAAAATACCTTCAAAACTCAAAGTAAACAATATCCTTTTCTCGCTCTCTAGCTCAATTACCTATTCTTTGTGCAACAATAATTACAACGAAAAACTCCGTTTGCTTCCCTGGATATTTACAAAATGTAAAACAGGAATGTTTTGGAATGGTAGTGTGAGTTACACTCAAGTTGCACCAAGTTGTCACATTGCCATTTTACTCATCCAATTACTGTTGTTTCTTCCTATGACCAAGAATTTCAGGCACATATATTTTTTTTTTTTTTTAAGATCACAATTGGAATTTTGCTTCAGCAAAAGGTTCTATCTAAAAAAGTTTTTTTATGTTGTTGTTAAAATAATGTGTTTTATTGGTGAATTTTTCTCAACCAAGCTTTTGGGAGAAAAAAATGAATCACTGTTCTTTAATTTTTCTTTACTTTTCTTTTTTTCAGCTTACGCTTACCCTTTTGACATCTATCTCCAAGAGTCACAAGTCCTCGATGGTAAATGTTCCCAATGAAATCCTGCCACAGATTTTGGTCCTGATTCAGTCCCCGCTCTTGCAGGGTGGAGCCCTAGGTGCCATGCTGGATTTCTTCCAAGCCATTGTTGGTCTTCCTAAACTGAGTTTTAAGGATCTTCTTCAGGTTTGTTTCTAAGTATTATGTAACAGTACTTTAATTGTCAAGCCTGTATTGGCAGATAAGTAAAGTAAAAGAATCTTTGTATTGGTACTGACAAATAATATAATATTGAGTGTGGGCAGTCTTGCCCTCAACATGGATTATTTTTCTCATCTGTTTTGCTTTTCTAAGAGAAAGAAAGATAATTCTATCCTTTTCCAATTCGTCATCGACTTATTTTATTTGCAGAAATGGAAATTGTGTTGAGTGTTATGCAATTTTGACTATGTTAACAATTCTGAAATATTGAATACAGTTGTTTTATTGCTTTGTCTGTGAATGACAGGATATAGTTGTTATTTTTATGGCTGTGATCGTCATGGCAACATCAACAATATTAGGAATTTGTGTTAAATTTAGTGAAAGTTGTATATTTTTTTACATCTGTATTGAGCTAAAACTGTAGCAACAAATTATTATGTGCCTAAAGTTTATACCCTAATCGGCTAAGATTTCTGTTACACATGCATGAGCAAAAAGTTGCATGATCGTAATGCTGTACCTATGTAGGACACTGCATTCTAAGGAATATTTAAGGATTTATGTCTTCTTTTTTTCATATGTATCTGGTTTTAGGGAACACGTTAACATTTCCTTTTTTGTTACAGACTTTGCAGAATTTTTGTGGTTCCAGTCTTGGTGGAAAGCTGAACATAGTGATCACTTTGCATGTGTCCATATGCATATTTCCATCTGTCCATACTCAAAATTAAGGTCAATCTTAAAGTTTTTAAATTAAGCTTTGTGTTACAGATTTTTACAGATTGGAATGTGAATAAAGTAGATTTACTCTCCTAATTTATTTCCTGTATACGGGTATAAACATATTCACTAATCCCAGTAGATCCGAACATTTGAACTAGCTTACAGTTTTGTAAATTGCCGAATATTAGTGAAATTAACTGTTCACATTTATAGCAACATAGTAACAAAACATGACTAATGACGAAGAGGAAATTGAGCAAGATGTGAAAATTTTGCGTCATGAATATGATAAGGTTACTGTATTTGTGAAAATTTATGGTAGTTATATTGGACATTTGGTGTTTGTCATTTCAGCTTCTGATCAAGCCAATCTATGCTGCAAGTACCCCATCGTCCCACTCAATATTTGCAATACATAAACAGGTAAGGGTCCTAAATGTGACCACTCCTTGTTTGTATTATTTCACAATTTTTTTTCCATTTTTTCATGCATCCTCAATTTTGTTTCAACTTAATCATTTACATTCCATCAATAAAAAAGACCTGTCTGAATTCTTTTCATTTGAGAAAATTGACTTGATACTGTATGAAACCTTTTAGATGAATTGATATGAAAACCACCTTTTTGTTGCTATTTTTTTCTCTATTAATTCAGTATTGAAGGAATTGGGCAATATTTCTCCATACAACATTGCATCATACTGCACAACACGGTACCAGGTAACAGTGATATGTGCATATGAATAGTGAATTCATATTTTTGTTTGAAGCTTATTTGCATACAGTTGTGTAATACTCCAGTACACCTCTCCCTCGATACTTCATGAATAACGTGTCCAAAAACATTGACTGCAGCATAGGCGAGGGTGCAAGTTACTGAGGGACCTCATAAAAATTAAGAACAAGATGGACATCAACAATGGGAAGAGGGGGATGGGGCTTTAAGTGGTTGAATCTCCTTTAATAATTGCGTTGGGAATATTTGTCAATAAATAGCTTTTTCTAATGAAGCTTTTCTGTATAAATGACCTTTATTTTCAATATATCTCTAAAAGATTGTTTAGGACATTACTCCAAGTGGTTTCAACACACAGCAAAAACATTGTGTATTACGTCACTGCTTTTTGGATGTAAATGTGGATACATTCTAGTTTTAATATAAATTCGGAATAAAACGATTTTTTATTTAAAAAGAGTCACTATTGTTTAGAGAAACAAAAATGTTGAAACTTTATTTTTTAAATTTTTTTTTATTGTTATATTAGTAAAATACTGATGATGTGATTTCATTGCAAGTTATAGCAGAATTTCTGCTCATCCTTGAGCAAACCTCTGAGTGTCAGATTGGGAATTTTAAGTTCACTATAAACTTGGGAACTCCCTTCTCCATAATGAACCCTATCTGTTAAAAAAGCTTTTCATGAACCCAGTATACCTTTCACTTGGTTTCTTTGCTATCATTGATCATATTTACTAATGAGTATGATAAACCACTGATTAATGTTAGATACTTTAATTATGTTACATAAATTTAAGTGTTCAAATAGTCAATTGAAATGACTTGATTTAACACATGACTAATTGCTGGCTCTTACACAGTAAAATGTGTAAAATGTGCATGCCTTTTAACTACCCCTTTAGTTGATTTGATGCAAAAGGCTAATTAATGTGATAATACAATGCAGGTCAACTTTTAATTGATTCTAACAATGCAACTAACACTTCTGCAAGTCATAGATCAAAACACAGTCGGTACTTAATTAGGTTCTCACAGAAATGCTCACTATCATCGCTGTGATGCTTGATTACCACTTTTTCACATTTGAATACAAGAGGGCATATCACATTTATGATGATTACACTGAAAAGTGAATAAAAAGCTAAAACTGAAAGACAAGTTTAATTTGACAAGATTTATTTGTTTTTAGCTCTTGAAGTATTGCCACTAGCAGGCATTGTTGACATTTTAATTGATCTATATTTTCGTTGTATATTGCTATTTACAGAGTATTGAGAGAACATTTTGTTTTGAAGAAAATCTAACAAAATATGTGATTTCTTATAAAAACTTGTGAATTTCACGATGTTGATTCTACATTTCCAGGCACTAACTTCCATTCTCGAAGATAAAACGAGCAATATATCGAGGTTTCATTTAACAATTTTAATTTCAATTTTCTTCACGTTCAACAAATAGGGACCAATTCTTTTGGTATATTCTAGAAAAAAAATGGGATCCATTCTTGAATCCATTTTCTAAGCTGGTTTGTGAGTTATCAGGGCATGAGTTATCAAGGGAGAGGTGAATCAACAGAAATGAAACTAGTTTACTTTGAGTAGTGTTTCCTTTTCATTATTTAATGAATAATGAATTGAAAAGAGATATCGATTCAGGTCAAAAATAGACGTTCTCAAATGTATCAATAAGTTCAGATTTTGGTCCGTTTTAAGGCAAATATCAAGAATGCACTGCATTTTTTGGGGAATTTAAGAGCAGTTATTTTAGCACCTTTCTACTTGGCAAATATTTTTCTTTGTGTTTGTCTAAATCATCTTATTTCTTTCCCTAGGCATTCCATTCCATAGCCAAATGCGTAGCAGCCCTCACAGTGATGAGTCCAATTGAGGCCACTAATGTTGTCAATCAATTTGTCAATGATGTTAAGGTAAGCTAAAGTAGAAAGATCACTAAAGGTTTTTATTTTCTCAATCAATTTTTGAATGATGTCAAAGTGAGTTAAATGATGAAGCTCACTGAAGGTTTTTATTTTCTCAATCAATTTTTGAGTGATGTCAAGGTGAGTTAAATGATGAAGCTCACTGAAGCCATTTATTTTGTCAGTCAATTTTTGAATGATGTCAAGGTGAGTTTAATGATGAAGCTCACTGAAGCCATTTATTTTGTCAATCAATTTTTGAATGATGTCAAGGTGAGTTAAATGATGAAGCTCACTGAAGGTTTTTACTTGGTCAATCAATTTTTGAGTGATGTCACGGTGAGTTAAATGATGAAGCTCATTGAAGCCATTTATTTTGTCAATTGATTTCTCATTGATTTCATGGGAAGTAAAGGAGAATCCTAATGGAGGCCAATAATGTAGTCAGTCAATATATCTTAGTTTTAAGGGTTGTTAACAGAGAAAGCCTTTTCTTATTTCTGGCAGTTTTTTTCATTGATATCAATCACTAAAAAAAATAATGTTGTAAGCATGGAAAGGAAGTGGATGTTACACCACAGGGACATTTATAGTTCAGCATTAAATACAGTAGAAGTCATATTTACAAAGTAAATATTCAGTTGATACTCTGCAAATTTTAGTTCTAGTGGTTATAGATCAGGAGAGATTGTGGGATGGTCTCTTTTCTGTCATATGTCCATCCATTAGGACAAGTTTGCTATTGCTACTCCTCCTAAAGTACTTGGAGGATTGCCATGAAACTTTGCACGCACATTCATCCCATAGTTTAGTTGGTTCTAAATGAAAATGGTGCTGCTTGGGCATTCAGTATGGCTGCCACAGTATCCATCTTGAAAATCTTTTTATTGCTATTTCTCCTGAATGGATTGTCCTATCAAGATGAAGTTTTCACTATAAGACTTCTTGCGATGTCTGGTTGGTCCTAAATGAAAATTGTGCCGATCTGACATTCAGTATGCCTGCCGCAGCAGCCACCTTAAAAGTTTTGTTATCCCTACTCCTCCTCAATGGAAAGTCATATTGACCTGGGGGGTTTTGCCAGAAAACTTCTTACGATGTCCAGTTGGATCTAAATGAAAATGGTTCCAATCGGACATCCAGTATGGCCACCACAGTGGCCTTCTTGAAAACCTTGTTTTTGCTACTCCTCTTGAATGGATGGCCATATCAACATGGTGTTTTCGCGAACAGACTTCTTATGATGTCTCCTAAATGAAAATGGTGCAGACTTGTTGTCCAACATGGCCACCACATCAGCCATCTTGAAAATCTTGTTTTCCCTACTACTCCTAAACATAAAGTCATATTGACACGGGGTTTTCAATGGAAGACTTCTTATGATGTCTAGTTGATCCTAAATGAAATGGTGTCACTTGCACATCCAATATGGCTGCCACAGTGGCCATCTTGAAAATATTCTTGTCGCTACTTCTTCAGATAGGATGGTCATATCAGCATGGGGATTTTAGTAAAAGACTTATTATGATGTCTAGTTGATCCTAAAGTAAAGTGGTGCTGTTCAGATATCCAATATATCCACAGCCATGGCCATCTTGAAAATATTGCTATCACAACTCCTGAATGAATGGTCATATCAACATGGGGTTTTCACTGAAAGAATTCCTACGATGTCTCGTTGGAACGTAAATGAAAATGGTGTCAATCTGACCACCAATATAGTTACCACGATGGCCATCTTTTAAATCCTATTACCACAACTTATAGATCTCTGGTTATATTAACATTGTGCTTTCACTAAAATACTTTATATTATGTCAAGTAGTTGGTCAGAAATGGAAATGGTGTGAATCTATTCTCCAGTATGGTTACCATGGCAGCTGTCATGAAAATCTTGTTACTGTTACTCCTTGAAAATGGAAAGTAATATCAGGATGGGGTTCTCACCAGAAGACTTTTTAAGATAACTTGTTTGTCCTAAATTAAAATGATGCTGATCTGATGTCCTGAAAATCTTGTTTTTTGCTCCTCTACTTAAATGGAAAGTCATTTTGAAATGGGGTTTTCATCATCAGAGTTCTTTTGGTGTCTAGTTGGTCCTAAATGAAAATGATGCAAACTGACCCTAATATGACTACCATGGTGGCCATCTTGAAATATTGTTACTTCTGCTTCTCCCAAATGGATAGCCATATCAACATGGGGTTTTTACCAATAGACTTCTTATGATACTAGTTTGTCCTAGATGAAAATGGTGCCAGTTCTACATCCAATATGGTGCCATCTTGAAAATCTTGTTGACACTACTTCCACTCAATGGGTGGTGACATTGACATGGAGTTTTCACCAAAAGACTTCCTAGATGTCTACTTTGTCCCAAATGAAAATGGTGCCAATCTGACATCAAATGGGGCCACCACAGCAGCTAATTTTAAAACTTTTGTTATCACTGAAGAATGGCAGAGATACTTTCAACTCTAAGCAGTTAAAAGGTTTAAATGGTCTTATCTTGAATTCCTGGAAATTCTCTTTTGGCAGATAGAGCATTGGTCTCTTCAAGGGACTCTTGTTTCTTTTTTTTGGTCATTTTAATATTGTGTGTTTTTCTCTAGATATGCCAGATGTGTAAAAACATGACAAACGTTTTGATGTCATTTAGGAGTCGGTGGAAATGTTCTAACAGCAATTGTTAAGTGTTGGTTACTACTACTTAAGAATGAAATAAACTTTCACACATTTTCAGTATTAAACTTTAGGAAGTATTACATGTAAATTGATTTGTGTAACCTCAGGATAATTGTGAATTATAGATAAATGTGGAAAATATTTTCATTTCTTATTCATGCCTCCTAACCATTGCTCAAATTGATTGCCCTTCTCTACCAAACCCTCAAGGTATGGAAAACATTAACCATTGTGCAGATTGATTTCCCATATCTACCAAACCCGCAAGGTATGGAAAACATTAACCTTTTTTCAAGCCAATTTCCCCTCTCTACCAAACCCTTGAAAACATTAACCATTGCACAAACTGATTTCCCCTCTCTACCAAACCCTCAAGGTATGGAAAACATTAACCATAGCGCAAACCTATTTCCCCTCTCTACCAAACCCCCAAGGTATGGAAAACATGAACCATTGTGCAAACCGATTTCCCATCTTTACTAACCCACAAGGTTTGGAAAACATTAACCATTGGGCAAACCGATTTACCATCTCTACCAAACCCCCAAGGTACGGAAAACATTAACAGAATAATTCAAACAGTTTATTTGTAATGCTGCTTGATTTAGGAGTAACCCAGAAAAACCTTATGGATTTGTATGGTCTGTTTTGAAAAAAAGTTTCTCATTTGATGTTAGAGAACAGTAACTTTTTTGTACAGTCAAGTTCATAGGGTATTTTAAAAGATGACTAAATTCTGCCAATCAATACCTTTGTTGTAATTTTATGAAAGACATGTACATGAATGTGTCTGTTGGTTATTTTATTTCTTTAATTTTTTTGTTTGTTTTGCAGAATCTTAAATCCACAGATTCTATCAGATTGTTTTCATTACTGGCCCTTGGAGAAATTGGGAAACACTTGTAAGTTTCTTAATTTGTAGTTAAGATGTGTTGTCAAAACAAGAAAATTTGTATATGCTCTTTTTATTTATTTGGTATGTTTGTGCATCTGGTCAAAACAATGAAAATATGATACAATTTTGATAGCTTGAAGAACTGCATGACTTTTTATTTAAGTTATATATGTAAACAAAAAATGAATTTATTTGGGATTAAACAAGTAATTGAAGTGATGCCATGTATTTGAGTGAAGTTTGAGCTATCAGAGTTACAGTATGTCAATTTTGCTGTACCTGCCTTGTTGGAAGTTTGTCGTCAAGCCTGCCTTGGCTGAAGCTTGTTGTAGAGCCTGCCATGGTGGAAGCTTGTTGTAGAGCCTGCCATGGTGGAAGCTTGTTGTAGAGCATGCCTTGGTTTAAGCTTGTTGTAGAGCCTGCCTTATTGGAAGCTTGTTGTGGAGTCAGCCATAGTGGAAACTTGTTGTAGAGCCTGCCGTGGTGGAAGCTTGTTGTAGAGCCTTCCATGGTGGAAGCTTGTTGTAGAGCCTGCCATGGTGGAAGCTTGTTGTAGAACCTGCCATGGTGGAAGCTTGTTGTAGAGCCTGCCATGGTGGAAACTTGTGTAGAACCTGCCTTATTGGAAGCTTATTGTGGAGTCAGCCATGGTGGAAGCTTGTTGTAGAGCCTGCCATGGTGGAAGCTTGTTGTAGAGCCTGCCATAGTGAAAACTCGTTGTTGAGCCTGCCATAGTGGAAACTTGTTGTAGAACCTGCCTTATCGGAAGTTTGTTGTGGAGTCAGCCATGGTGGAAGCTTGTTGTAGAGCCTGCCATGGTGGAAGCTTGTTGTAGGGCCTGCCATGGTGGAAGCTTGTTGTGGAGTCAGCCATGGTGGAAGCTTGTTGTAGAGCCTGCCTTATTGGAAGCTTGTTGTGGAGTCAGCCATAGTGGAAGCTTGTTGTAGATCCTTCCATGGTGGAAGCTTGTTGTAGAGCCTGCCATGGTGGAAGCTTGTTGTAGAGCCTGCCTTATTGGAAGCTTGTTGTGGAGTCAGCCATAGTGGAAGCTTGTTGTGGAGTCAGCCATGGTGGAAGCTTGTTGTGGAGTCAGCCATGGTGGAAGCTTGTTGTGGAGTCAGCCATGGTGGAAGCTTGTTGTGGAGTCAGCCATAGTGGAAGCTTGTTGTGGAGTCAGCCATGGTGGAAGCTTGTTGTGGAGCCTGCCATGGTGGAAGCTTGTTAAGGAGTCAGCCTTGGTGGAAGCTTGTTGTGGAGTCAGCCATAGTGGAAACTTGTTATAGAGCCTGCCATGGTGGAAGCTTGTTGTGGAGCCTGCCATGGTGGAAGCTTGTTGTGGAGTCAGCCGTGGTGGAAGCTTGTTGTAGAGCCTGCCGTGGTGGAAGCTTGACATTGCAATCATCTTTGTGCATGTTCCTATATCTGTCCCCACCCTAGATTATGGTCAGTGTTAAAGGTTTTAAGAATAAGTTCAGAGTTAAAGATTTTTACTTTCTATCTAAATAAAAGGCAGTCTTGACACAAAGGGAGTCTCTTGTGAGATGTAAAATTTCTCCAAAGCTGTAGAAAATATTCAGATCATATATATATATATATATATATATATATATATATATATATATATATATATATAACCTCAATGTGTATGTAGCATTATTATTTAAAGTACATCCAGTTCTTTTTGTGGTACTTTAAATTCACTAATATTCATAGGATACAGGTTTTGGGGCACTTCTTGGTTGCTACACCCGCAAATTTAAAGATTCAATGAACATTGATCCATCTTTTGGAGACTACAGTATATCATCCGTGATATATGAATTTAAGTACCCAAGAAAATTTCCTTTTTCGCAAAACAATGATAGTTGATACTGAATTCACAGTACAGCACTCCCTCATTATAATGTTCTTCATTATAACAGTATTCCTATTATAAGGTGGGCATAATCATGGATCCTATTTCATAATTCAGGTGTGTAATTATATGTATAACGAACTTCATTATCAGCAGGTCTCACTGTAAGGCAGTATACGCCATGGTTTCCATGGAGAGTGTTCTGATGAGGGAGTACAGTATTGCTTTTGTTCATAGGTTTGGTATTTGGTGTTTTATCCAATGTACATAATGACAAGTCTCTTTGTTACACTTGTCTTGTTTTGATGTTTTTTCATGTTGTCTTACTCGCATTAGAAAAGGGTGAGATGTGTGTCACTTTTTTGGGCAGCAAGGGTGACGATTGGCAGGGATGTTAGCAAGGTTAAAATTGCATGTTAAAGTTAGTGTTAAAGTTTATGCAGGTCAGATATTGTGGGGTACATAGTAGTATGGTGGGCAGGTGAGACACTAGCTGTGTTCCTCATAATGCGTTGTGTCTAAAAGTGGGAAAGTATTCATCATCAATGCTGGTAAAAATGGAGTAGATGATACAAAGTGTTCACAAAGACATTTTGTTTGTGCAAGTACATGTAATTTAAGTAGGGCAGAATTTCACAAGAGTTTTTAGTTCATCTGTATGTACTGATGCTATAACTCTGACATTTACTACATCACTGGTTTATTCTTAATAAGAGGTATGCCCTCCTGGCAAATCTCCAGCTGTTGGCATAAGCAATAAAATAATAAAATTAAAATAAAGAAGCAGAAATTGTAATGCATAACTTTATTGCAGAAATAAGACATGGGGGTGTTAACTTGGAAACTTGATTGCTGATGAATGTATTATTGTCAATCCCACCTAGGTGGAAGGTTGACATAGAAATGACTTCCATGTGTGTGTCCATATGTATGTACATATAAATGTCTCTTTACAACCCAGATTGACATAAGTTTGTAAGGTTTTACTTAGATAAATAAAAGGCAGTCTTGACAAAACGGGGTCTCCTTTCTAGATAGATAAATAAAAGGCAGTCTTGACAAAGAGGGGTCTCCTTTCTAGATAGATAAATAAAAGGCAGTCTTGACAAAGAGGGGTTTCTTCTTTCTTTCTACTGAGATAAATAAAAGGCAGTCTTGACAAAAATGGGTTTCTTCTTTCTACTTAGATAAATAAAAAGCAGTCTTGACAAAGAGGGGTTTCTTCTTTCTTTCTACTGAGATAAATAAAAGGCAGTCTTGACAAAAATGGGTCTCTTCTTTCTACTTAGATAAATAAAAGGCAGTCTTGACAAAGAGGAGTCTCTTCTTTCTACTTAGATAAATAAAAGGCAGTCTTGACAAAGAGGGGTCTCTTCTTTCTCCTTAGATAAATAAAAGGCAGTCTTGACAAAGAAGGGTCTCTTCTTTCTACTTAGATCAATAAAAGGCAGTCTTGACAAAGAGGGGTCTCTTCTTTCTACTTAGATAAATAAAAGGCAGTCTTGACAAAGAGGAGTCTCTTCTTTCTACTTAGATAAATAAAGGCAGTCTTGACAAAGAGGGGTCTCTTCTTTCTAGATAGAGAAATAAAAAGCAGTCTTGACAAAGAGGGTTCTCTTCTTTCTAGATCAACAAGCTCTTTGTAATTAATTTTCTTTTTTGTTTTGGAATAGGTTCATACAACTTAAGGTTGAACAGTTTTGTGTTATTTACATAAATATCTTGCAAATTGTCAATTTTTAATGTTAGTCATCTGTCATTATTATGGGCATTGATTGTACACTTCTTCACTTATGCAGCCTCGAATCTATTTGCTTATGCCATACACATCAAAAACAATATTACTGTTCTTTAACAGGGATTTGAGCAGTCACAATGAGATACAAAAGGTAATTCTGGACTCCTTTGCTTCCCAGAATGAGGAAGTGAAAGCAGCTGCCTCCTATGCTTTAGGTTAGTATTATTTCTTACATATGATATTTTCAAATTATGCTTAAAAATGAATTTCAGAATTTGCTTTGCACAGTTTAATGATTAATTTCAAACAGCGTCAAAGTTATTGTAAAAGTTGTCAGTAAGTCATGCTATTTTAAACAGCAGCTTGGTGGTGTCTTGTCCCTATGGTTTTCCAGCCCATTAGTGCCCAAAACACTTTTATTTTTGTCTTACCTGCAAAGTCATGGTCAGACACTGGCATTACTCTCTTCTTTTGCATGCAAAGCCAAGATTAGTCATAAGCTTTACTCATTTTGTCTTGCATGCAAAGCCAAGGTTAGACATATGCATTACTTTTTCCTATTGCCTGCAATGCCAAGGTTTGACATAGGCATTTCTCTTTTGACTTTGCATGCAAAGTCAAGGTTGGACATATGCATTACTCTTTTGTCTTGCATGCAAAGCCAAGGTTAGACCTAGGCATTATTCTTTTGTCTTGCATGCAAAGGCAAGGTTAGACTTGGGCATTACTCTTTTGTCTTGTATGCAAAGCCAAAGTTAGACCTAGGCATTATTCTTTTGTCTGGCCTGTAATGCCGATGTTAGACATAGGCATTATTCTTTTGCCTGCAATGCCAAGGTTAGACATAGGCATTGCTATTTTCCGCAGAACTTTGTGGTTGTTGTCATTTTTGGCATAGGTGTGTGTTCTAAGTTCTTACATTTGGATCCAGTTTTTTCCTGAAAATGTTACTTGCACAGTTATGAAACTTGAAGGTGCATTTGTATTCAAGTATTACTCAACACTAACAAAAGTATGTCACAGTGACTTACTTTTGGGGGGTTAGGATTAGAGATAGGCTCATGGTTAGGAACCTGGCAGCAGCCAAGCAAGTGAGACAATATTCTTTTGTGCTTTTATAGAACATCCGAGTGGGTGAGACATAGCATTTTGGGCATGGGTTCCACTAATTTCCTAAATCATAAAGCCCAGGACTTCCTGGGTATAAGTTTTTGTAAGTCCCAGCATTAAATATTGGAAATCCCAAAAAGTTGAGTAATATTATCATTTTAAATTTCTTTAGTATAAACATATTAGTATAATATCTGTTGTATTTCTGATAGCCAGGGAGTGATAGAAGGAGGTAAATATCTTAGAGATTAGTAGATAATTCATCTGCTGTTTTGATTGTGCAGTGAAGGTAGAAGAAGTTAAGATATAGGCAAGTCTAGAAAATTTAATCTTGAGACAATTATGAGTGAGGCCTTTGGGAGATATTTGCACCAGACCTAACTAACTATAAAAGGAACATAGTGATGCACAGTAAATTACTTATTCCTTATTTAAAAATGCACAAGCATCTAATGTTACCTACAGTGTTTACTTGGAAAGTACATGACACACTTCTTTTTTTGGCATACAAACACACAAATCATTGTATATATTCACCTTTGACATGAACAATACAAAAGCTCTGGCATCTGTCGGATCAAAGTTTCTAATAATTGACAAGTAATTATAATGTAGAATTGTCCAGTAGAACAAAATATTTTTACTACTTGGTTGGTACATCACCTGTTCTCATTTCTTATTTATTTCTGAGAACTTGGCTGATACTGTTTGCCAGGGTTCTTTTTTTTTTATCCAATGACTGACAGCCTTTGCAAAAGGGATAGATGGAATGGATATTTCTAAAGCAATTTTCATTAGTGTTGTACAATCATCTTAGGCATGCATTAGCCAAGACGAAAACTGCACAATAATTATATTTAAAAATATAAAATGGCAAATCTAGTTTTGAGGATATTATACTTACACTGATGCTTGTACAATATAATCTTCAAATTAATATCATTCTTACCTGCACCATTTTTAGAAAAGACATCGTATGTTGTTAAGGCATGACAAACTTTGCAAAATAGCTTGAAATGCTTATTCAATTCCAGCCAATCAAAGTATTCTAACCATTTGCTTTGAAAATCCCTGATTTTAGAAAGTTTATGAGATTATTCCAAATTTGCATGGTCTAAATGTAGATTTTAGTGATTTTTTGGGTGAGACATAACATTCTGGGGTATTATTCAGCAGCCAAATTTGTCAGGCATTACATTCTGGCTTATTCATATTAAGTGGTCACATAGGTCAGACATGTCAATTTGGGGTATTCATATTGAGCAGTCTAGTGGGTCAGACATTGAGCAGTCACATGGTTCAGACATGTCTTTTTGGGGTATTCATATTAAGCAGTCACATGGGTCAGACATGTCTTTTTAGACATGTCTTTTTGTGGTATTCATATTGAGTAGTCATGTGGGTCAGACATTGTGCAGTCACATGGGTCAGACATGTCATTTTGGGGTATTCATATTGAGCATTCAAGTGGGTCAGACATGTCTTTTTGGGGTATTCATATTCAGCAGTCACATGGGTCAGACATGTCTTTTTGGGGTATTCATATTCAGCAGTTAAGCGGGTCAGAGATAGCGATCCAGAGGTATTCTTCTGTGTTTCCATGTTACTGGGAAATTGGGGGAAATTCAGAGTAAAGAACAGATTTGTTCCCAACCAGGAAGAACCTGTAAATTTGGAAATAATGACCAAAGTTTTAGGGAAAACAGGGAATTTTCAGCTGCCACTTGATCACAGAAAAAAAACACATATTTGAGTCATAATTGAACCGATCACAAGTTAAATTTATTGAGTTCTAACTCTTCAGTCAGTTGAGGTACAGTTGCTGCATGTATCATTTGGATGCTTCCCCCAAAATTATAGTTTTATAGTCAATCCAAGCGCTCAGGTAATCAGATTGGACAAGTAGACTGATTATCCCGTGGTCAGCTCCATATCGGTATCTGTTCCTATGTAGAAGGTATGAAGACTATTCTAGCATAACATTGTGCCAATAGGTTGCCTGCCACATGTGTTCTTAGTAAGTTTAAGAAAAAAAAAATAAAGATCATCTTCCCCAATTTCTCTTTTGATATGTGAAGTTAATGAACATGTATTGTGATAAATCTTTGCTTATTATTGGATAGTTTGTACTGGGATATGGTGTTAAACATTATCATCAGTAGTAACCTTAGCCACCACTCCCATGCCCACCCCAACCTTGCCTTTGATGAATTTTGCTTTCAGATCTTAATCAATGCATAGATATCTACTGACTGCTGTGACAATTTTCAATGCAGAATCCCATGCTCTCTGTATACTTGACAATGATTGCATTAAATATACAGTTCATAGTTGTGTTACATTAACAGTAGACGTGCTGGCACCAACCAGACATAAGTGGATTTTTAAAAAAATACAGTCTTTTGTATATGAAGGTGAATAATTCTAAAGGGCTTTTTGTCAACATTTTTAAACAACCCTTTTCTTAAAAAAAAAATGTATTCATGCCAACATATTCAGTTAAGCAGAGGGAAGTTAACATGTTTATTGTGTAAATTTAAATGAGTTACATGAAATTTATTTAAATTTCATTGTTTCTAGTGATACATCCTGTCGTTTTCAGTGGTTAGCATGCTGGACTCATGACCGAAAAGGTGCGGGTTTAAATCCTATTATCAGACCAGCGTTGATTAGCTACCGTGGTGTGTCCTTGGGCAAGGAACTTTACTTCAGTTGCCTCGGCAATAAATAACCTACTTGTCTTGCTGTGCCGTAAAGCACCAAAGTAAACCAAACATGGTCATATGTCACATTCATATGTTATGGGACAGTCTCATAATCGAAACAGGTATTGATTTGAAGAATACACATTTTCAAAGCCAAAATGTTGTTGATTCTGTTGAGTAAGGGTCATAAATGAACCTTAAAAACATCAATTTCATCCAGGAACAGACCTGGAACTTTTTATTTCAAAAAGTGTAAGAAACCAAATGGGTCAGACATTGCATTCTGGAGTATTCTTATGGAGCAGCCAAGTGGGTCTGTGGAATTCTTATGGAAAGTAACTCTTTATGATGATTAACAGTTTTAAAAGGACAGTATATGTACGGAGAAACGTGTTTAAAGGGCACCTATATACAAAGGACACCTTCAATAAAGGACACTTTAGGTATCCCAGGAAAAATTCTTTTATAGGTGTCCTGTATATAAACCACACTTCTAATGTGGAGAGATGACACATAATTTTGCCATATATATATATTGCCACAAATTTTGACCGAATTATAAAACCGATGTGTGTTTGTTTTTGGCTCCTACTCTGCTTTTTTTGAAAATATTTTTGGAAGGTGGGGGTGGACTTATTTATCTCATTGAGGACATAGGGACTAAAATGCATGGGTAGATGTGCAGGAATATTTCAGGGTGCATTGGAAATTTTCACTCATATAAAGGACACCTGTCCATAAAGGGCTACACTTTTTTGTCCCTTGAATGTCTTTTATTTGCATATTTTACTGTAATTGAAATCTGCTTCAAATAAGTATGATAACATATAGATGATATTTTCTTTTCCTACGTTAATAAAAGATATATTTCATTGTGTGGGGAAAACAAACTTGATATTTTAGTGAGTGTCAAAGATCCAAGTAGTAATTTTTCACTTTTTGTACAGCAAGATGACATGTATCTGGTATATATGCAGGAAAAGAAAATGTTCTTTTTTATTATATACCAAACCAAAGATTAAACTCGCTCTTGAACAGATCTCCCCCACCTCTCTTTTTACAAGTTCACCTCAGTTTCAATTAAAGTCACTGGCTGATTATAAAAAATATCAATGATTTGAGAGAACTGCAGGTTATGGATGACCTCATCTGTTGCATTTTTGACCTTTTGTGAACGATTTTACCCTATCTGGCCACAAAAGCAAGTCCAGTTGAGCAATGCAACACATGGGTTTTAATATTGTTGTCAAGGTAGTACAAGGGACATAACTCATAAAGAAGCATATTGTGGTGAGTCTAATATCTTTGGCGAATAATAATTTCTGTGCCTGAAAGTTAATGCAGTTTCCATTTATTGCTCAATCTCACAGAATTCTCATTTTTCTTGCTGCAATTATAACTTCTATAGGCACACATAATCAAGCATCAAATAGCATGATCGGATATAAGGATATATTTTTAATCTGTTAAACTATAGGACTTTGCAAAACTATGAAAAATATTTCACAAATAATTGTTTATATTTCACACTTAAGTATATAATAAATGATATTAGGGGACTAGTATATCACCTATTAGATCATTGTTCTCTCTTAAAAATCTCTGCTAGCACAGACTATAATGTGAACTTTTAGCCATTTTGTTATTTCAGGCAATGTTAGCTGTGGTAACCTGAACAAATTCCTGCCCTTTGTTCTACAAGAGATTGAAAGTCAGCCGAAGAGACAGTATCTTTTGTTACATTCTCTTAAAGAGGTTAGGTTTTTGTTACATTCTCTTTATGAGGTTATGTTTTTTATATATTCTATTAAATAGGTTAGGCTTTTGTTACATTCTTTTAAAGAGATTAGGCTTTTGTTACATTCTTTTAAAGAGTTTAGGCTTTTGTTACATTCTTTTAAAGAGATTAGGCTTTCGTTTCATTCTCTTAAAGAGAATAGGCTTTTGTTACATTCTTTTAAAGAGATTAGGCTTTTGTTACATTCTCTTGAAGACATTGGGCTTTATCGGAATCTTCATTAAATTGTACACTTGGTAAAAGGGATTCTGAGTTAATTTGATTCACTGACACTCAGGCACTAAACAAAAAGGATTTGACAATATTTATCTTCATGTTTAACCTGCGGGATGTTGTAATACCCATCTTTTGTCAGTCTCTTTATCTGTCTTAAACTCTTTCTGCTCCTAGACTGTTGGGTGGAAATTCACCATTCTTGAGATATATATATTGTCCATTTGGTTTAGGGTTGTTGAGAGAAATATACCTTTTAAGCCCTCCCCATCAGGTCTTGTCTTGGGGGTCAGAGGTAAAATATACAGAAATTGAGAAATTGGAATTATATTTTCGAATATTTTCGGACAAAATTTTGTACATACATTTGTAGTAGGCAGACTTTATCATATATGTGATGGATTTGGCACTATGACCACTTGGTCACTCTCTGGGGATGGAGTTGATTGTCAGGGAGGGGTAGTTAGAATTTGCAGTAGAAAACATGAAGATGTGCAATGGTTAGCCATCAACGTAACAAGAATAGTGCATTCTTTACATGTACAAATTACTGAACTGGTTTTGTTGAAAGATAAGTAAGTAACAACTTTGATAATGTCATGTTTATAGGTAAGCGAGTGACATATTATAATACCACATAGATGGACATTGAGTATTCAGGTTTTTTTTTTACCTGTATGCCCAGGTTTTGATACATGGATTTCATATTTGACCCAAAACTGACATGTGCATTCTGCCCCATACATCAGTTTAACTCTCGGAAATTTTGTCTTAAGCATCAGACACTATAATCAGTACCATATAATAACCTTTGACCGTCTTGCTAATTGAACGACCAAGCCTAAGCACCTGCCTGACCCGTTAATCAATTAGCAATGTTCTTATGAGAATCTGTAAGAAGATCGCATGGATTGTCTGATAAATGACATAGATGTCAACTTTGATCTTTTGTTTTGAGAAGATAAACGGATTGAGTGACACTGATTGAGATAATTGGAATTTAACACCTCTGTATAAAGTAAGACAGTGAATTAATACCTCTTTATAAAGTTAGATGGCGAACAGGATGTGATGACTAGAAATTATAATGGAATTTTGACTGTTAATCTTAAAATTTTGACTCTTGGAAATTCAGCCCAAGAGTCAATGACTGATTGGTCTCAAATCCTAACAGAAACCCTGGTATTGATGAATTTTATTTGACTTTTTGGAGCCCAAGTCATGAAACTACTTGACCCACTTATTTGCAGGTTTGGCTCTCTTTTAAAGTTTTAGTGGGGGAGTTTTCCTCTTTTTGACAAAATCCTAGAAGCAACACTGCTGGAGTCAGCTTGTGCATCTATCTGTTTAACACACTTTTGTTTACTTAATAATTCCTGAACCATTGACATCTTTCATGAAACTTGGTATGCTTTTTGCACCATGACTTGACATTATTTCTTGTAAAAAATTGAGTCTATCTGAATATAATTTTAAGAGTTATCCCTATTTTTATTACAAATTGTGTCCATCACACTCTTCTCAGGTTAAATATCTCCTGACCATTTGACATATCTTCTTGAAGCTTGCTGGACTTACGACTGAAAGGGTGCAGGTTTAAGTTCTACCATTGGAACATCTTGTGATTAATGTAGTATGTCACTATGCAAGGCACTTCACTCCAAATGCCTTGACAATGTATAACTTATTTGTGCTGCTATGTCATGAAATATCAAACCAAGTTGATTTGTCATCAACAGAGCGAAAATTGAACATAGCCAATGTATGCACAACACAGCATATTACAAATAAAGTGGACTTTTGATACAAGTATTTGCTATAAAAATAAGAAACTGCAATAAATGCACACCTGTTGACCTAATTTCTCACTTTGCTATACTCAGAAACAGGTTCATCTGTATTTCAAGGTTTTCTTGACTCAGGTTCCACAAGGAATGTGTGACAATTCAGTTGAATCGAAAGACAACTTACTTTTATAAATTACAGTGTTCCGCACAATCAGAACTAAGTCATATAGTTTTGAAATTGTTGTGGCCCGCCAAGAATATGGTTATGTGCATGCAGATTCGTGTCATTCATCCATCTATCCAATTTTGCACAAGGTCAGTTTTTAGGCACTCTGGTGGGGCATTTAGATTTGGCGGCTCATGATTTGCATGCAAGACTCACAACTGAAAGTGTATTGGTTAGAATCCTGCCATCAGCTCCCTTTGTATGTCTGTGGAGGCATTTTACTTAAATTGCCTCAATACTAAATAACCTTAATGTGTTACTATACCATGAAACACCAAACCAAATCGAATTGATGAACACTTTTCTCGTTATCACATTTTCTTCTGTCTTGGATTCTGATGATAAAAGACATAAAATTCAGCATTTTTAAATGAAGATGTTGAAAAAACTATATGAGACCTACAACCATCTCTGTGTTTTTAGAAAAAAAGAAACCATTTAAGTTTTCTAATTGAATTTTAATTCTTACCTGGTTTAATTTGTAATGGTAAATTTTACATGTATGGGTGTTGTACCACAATTGGAATGTTATACTTGGTTAAGAGTATTTTGCCTGTTGCAAAATGTTATGTCTTAGTATAAAAGATATTATGATCCCTATAAAAATAATTTCTTGTTCTTTTGAATGTGACTAATTATGAATTTGCACTGATTACTCTAACGGATACATTTTGTTGTGTCTATGGCAGATCATCAGCTGTGAATCTGGGTCCCCAGCAGGAGTACATGCACTGCAGCCCTATGTACA
Organism: Margaritifera margaritifera; assembly: GCA_029931535.1. Classification (NCBI taxonomy): domain Eukaryota; kingdom Metazoa; phylum Mollusca; class Bivalvia; order Unionida; family Margaritiferidae; genus Margaritifera; species Margaritifera margaritifera. Next base: position 4,325,805 of record JAQPZY010001681.1, read on the forward strand.
GTCTGTATGGTATGTTAAAATCTTTGCATATAAAGGCTCCAGAAGTTTGAGTAAAACTTGGATATAAGTTTTAAATCATCAGGATTAATATATAATTCAGTACATCTAAAGCTTTATCTTTGCTTAAGTAGTCAGTTTTCCTGTGCTTGTCACTAAATGTCATAATATTTTAGCAGGTAGTATTTTCCTGCCCTTATTAGATTCTGTCATGAATATCATATAAATTATTTGGACTCAAGACTTAATAATGTAACATAGCAATTTGTCTTTGAGAACCATGGTGGCTTAGTGGTTAGTGTGCCAGACTAGCAACCAGAAGGGTGCAGGTTTAAATCCTGACCAGACCAAGTTGGATTGGCCTCTGGTGTGTCCCTGTACAAGGCATTTTACTCCAATTGCCTTGCCAGGATATAGCCTTTATTTGTTGATGTGCCATTGAACAGCAATCATTTAATAAACTTGTGTTGTTATGTGTGCCATTAAACAGCAATCAATTAATCAAGCTATGTAGTTCTGTTTGCCATTAAACAGCAATCAATTAATCAAGCTATGTAGTTATGTTTGCCATTAAACAGCAATCAATTAATCAAGCTATGTAGTTATGTTTGCCATTAAACAGCAGTCTATTAATCAAGCTGTGTAGTTATGTGTGCCATTAAACAGCAGTTTATCAAGCTGCGTAGTTATGTGTGCTATAAAACAGCAAAATATTAATTAGGCTGTGCAGTTATGTGTGTCATTAAACAGCAGTTAATCAAGCTCTGTAGTTCTGTGTGCCATTAAACAGCAATCAATTAATCAAGCTGTGTGGTTATATGTGCCATTAACTAGCAGTTAATCAAGCTGTGTAGTTATGTGTGCCACAAAACAGCAATCAGTTAATCAAGCTGTGTAGTTAAGTGTACCATTGAACTGCAGTCAGTTAATCAAGCTGTCTAGATATGCATGAAATGGAATCCCAAGCTCGTACATTGTGAAATTTCTGAATCTCAGTACTTAATGCAGCATTCCTCTTGCTGCAAACTGCTCATTGCATATCTTGGTACACTCATTGTGTAAACTTCATATCTAACACTCAAGTTACATCCTCTGTAAATTACTTCTTATTTTTCAGGTCAATGTTATTTAGTCACTGTGAATGCCCTGAGGAAGGAACAAGGAATGTAGTATCAGAATGTCTGGGGAAACTGACCCTGATTGACCCTCCTACTCTGCTGCCCAACCTCAAGCATCATTTAAGCTCACCATCCCCACACACTAGAAGCACAGTTGTGACAGCTATCAAATTCACAATCACTGATCAGGTAAACAATACATATCTTTAGGATTCTGAGTTATGGTCCTTGATAATTCATGCTATAAAAACAAGTAAGATGGGCCACTTTTACAGATCAATCATTTTTTCACTGAGTTTTGCCAACTAGATATTACTTTTCTGTGTTTTCAAAATACACAAATACACTTAAAACCATAAAAAAATTACGTCACTTAACTGTTCATTTTCCATTTGGTAGCATGTTGAAAATGAATAAATAGTACCATTTACTTAATGTGTAGTTTTCTAGTTCAAAAGGTACCTCACATAGGATTAAAGGTCCCATTTTGTTGACAGCTATAAGAAACAATCATTCAGTAATGTATCTGTGAAGATTTATCTTAATTGATTTTTCCATTCCAGGTGATATTCACATGCACAATTGTTTGTCAGTATACCAAAGCAAGCATTGGTATGAACAGAGTAGTTCATGAGATACACATCTTAACAATGTTAAAACTCTAATACTCTATTTGCTTACTGTTTATCTAGAGCTCTGCATCCTGAAAGCAGTCACTTTTTCCATCAGACCATCTGTCTGTCTGTCTCCTTATCCATTCACACTTCTTGTCTCCACCAAATAGCTGCAGGTCTAACACATAATTGGATTTGATAAATGAATTGCTGATTACAAATATGCCTTTTAAAGGTTGTACCCTTTAAGTTTCATCTTTCCATATCCAATTTTGATGGAGTTTGTGCCCATTTTTCATCACTATTAAGTCTCCACTACAACAGAACCTTGAAAACCAGCTTAGCTCAGGAACCATTCAGCATATTATGAGGCAGTTTGATGTGTTCACAGTCTCATTGACTTTTATATGTTTAGTCTCCATTACTCCATTTTGGACAGAGTTATGCCCCATGTCAAACAAATTCTTTTTCTTCACTTAGAAACATGGGATGTTGCTTGCAATCATTATAGCTTAAAAACCATTCTGTATATTCGGATGGAATTTGGTAAGAACATTGTCTTTTGGACCTATATGTGACTTGGGTTTTGTCATGTCTACACCATTTTGAACAGAAATGTCAGAGTTATGTCTCTTGTCAATAAAATTCTTACCCTTACATTGGATCATGCTTGTAATCAGCATAGCTCAAGAACCATTCCATGCATTCTGTTGCAGTTTGATGTTAAAATTGTTTCATAGACCTAGATGTGTCTTTTATATGTTTTCTTGTCTTCATTTTGGACAGAGGTAAATCCCTTTTCAGTTGGCTTCATATCTTTTACATGAGATGTTGTTTTCATTGATGCTTGAAGGAGCTGGATTGCATGCATTCCCCATCATTAATTTAGAAGATTCTTGGACCCATAATGCCTATCTTTTCCTAACTTTCGTTTCCCATCACAAGTTTCTCTAATTTAGACTCTATTTAGAAAATTTTACTGAGCGGGGCCCTTTGTGATGCAACTATTGCTCATAGCTCTGGTTAGTTTTTGATTTTGTGCTCAAGTTATGATAGCAGAAGGAAACATGTTGTTTTCTTGCTGACCATTCATATGTCAGTACATTTGTAAGTCCTTACATCCATCCCACATTTGTTTTAGCACAGTAACATAAAAAACTATTTAACTTGTAGATATGAAATGTTACACACTATATCATAGTCATAAGTAGATGATGTGAATATATTTTCAGACCATTACAGAATATTTTCAATTTTTACTAATATTTGAAATTTTTGGACTTGGGGGGAGACAGACAAAAGTTAGTCGACTGATATGTATTTAGGTATAGACCTGATTAGATTTTTGGTCTATTATAACAATATTTCAGTTTTTTTTCACATTTTTGCAAATGTTTTGGATGTTAGCCATTGGGACAATAAGTTTGTTACAAAAACTTTCTTGGCAGGATGAAGCAAAACCACTTGAGATAAGCAAAGTTATTTTGGTAGGCATATTAGAATTTATATGTGGATGACCAGATATATTTTCCAAGCCATTACAAAAAACTTTCAATCTTTTGCCTGTTTCTGAACATTTTTTTGGACTTTCAGTGTCAAATTGTTTAGGATGATGCAGTGAAAACCAGTTGAGGTAGACAAATTAAATTTAATAGAGATATTTCTATTTCTATATAGATGATAGGATTTGACGCCATTACAACAATATTCTCGCTTTTATTGTTTTTATTCAAAAAATGATACATTTTTTGAGCTCAGATCTTTTGTTTTCATAACAGTATTACTTAAAACATTACAGTAATTACAGCATTAAGGATGTACTTATTTTACAAATTTAAATTCTAGTTTCTTCTTTCTTCAGCCACAGGGTATAGATTCCCTGTTAAGAAATTGCATAGGAGATTTCTTGAAAACATTACAAGATCCAGATATCAATGTAAGAAGAGTTGCCCTGGTTACATTCAACTCTGCAGGTCACAACAAACCATCACTGATACGAGATTTACTAGACAGTGTTCTTCCTCACCTTTACAATGAAACCAAAGTCAGGGTAAGCTGATGTCTTCATTATGCATGAAAAAATTAAGACTGTGATATGTGAGTGAATAATTTAGATGTTTATTTTGGGGGGGTGTTTGTTCAACCTGTTATCAGTTATTTCCCCTTTTTTGAATGCAACCTTAATTACTGAAGTATACAGCTATACATGGCTTGTACTACCTTGAAAAAATCTTGAATTTGAGGGGTTGTCCTACAGACTCCTTGAATTTCAAAATGCTGTTTTTATCCTTGTAAAGTCCTGGAATTTATTTTAAAATTTCCAGAATTTTGCCAAATTCCATTAAGTTATGTAAATGCTAAAATTAAATAAAATACATCAAATTTCATAATTCCGAAGTTTTTGTTATTTATGAATTTAACAAATATAAGGAATAAATCAATCAAATGGGATAAATTTGAGTGGCATCTCTTTGTTGTAGTGATATGCTATTCTTAAGATGGATGACTTATTTAGTAATGAATGTTTCATGACTAAGCATGAGCTGTTTTACAATATTCAAAATGGGAACACGACCCACTTTACAATTGTGTGAAACTATTTATGGGGGACAAATACAAAGTGATTTGCAAGACATGCAATAGAGTTATTGTCATTTTCAAGATGGGAGAAAGTGTGTCAAGTCACATATGAAGAGTGAAAACCACAAAAGAATCATATCTCTAAATTCATCTGATTTCACTTTGCACTAATTTTTCGGATCATTGACAGCTAATTAAATGTGAAGAGTATTCAAGTTAGTATTTGTTATATGTTGTTTCTTCTGCTTTTTTACCTGTTTATGCCATGATAAAGTACGATACGGAAAAAGTTAATTTTCCATAAGGGGCCCACGATGGCCGAGTGGTCTAAGACGCTTGCTTCTACAGATCACTTACATCTCACCTCTGTTCATGTGGGTTTGAGTCTCGGCTCGGCCAACATGAGTGCATTAGGAAACTTGCCAGTAACTTTCTGTGGGTTGGTGGTTCTTCAGGGGTCCTCCCAGGTTCTTCCTTTACCAAATATACTGGTTGCCATGTATAGCCTATCATGTGCTGAAAAATTACATTAAACTCGCAAAACCAAAGCAATTATTTTTCGTAAGAAAAAATATTCCTTGCAGACTTTCAGATGTCCTTGAAAAAGTAAATTCACCAGAGCAGTGTGAATTATATTATAGTAAGGGAAGAAATTTTAGTCTTTTCATTTCTCATATTTGTCTTGCCACCTTATTTCACAAGTTTCCTTAAATATTGGCATTGAAGGATGTGTAGAATTTAAGACATCTTGTTTGTCTTTAACAAAAGAAAGTTCACATTTTATGATAAAGTTTTGCACTTCAGGTAATTCACATAAAATTGTCCTGTTGTACCTTGCAAATAAAATATGGAATTAAAATGAAGCATATTTTAAACATGCAGCAGTTTTCAGGGATTCATAATTTTTTTTTTCTCACCTTGCCTGAATAAGTGTACATTACAATTATATTTCAGAAAGAACTGATACGAGAAGTTGAGATGGGTCCATTTAGGCACACTTTAGATGATGGTCTTGATATCAGAAAAGTTGGTACAATTTACAACTTCTGAAGTACAATTTATAGTTATATGTTTTTATTTCTATCTGCATTTGTCTTTCTGTGTTTTTATCAATCAATCTCTCCAGGTATATCTTATTATTTATTTATAAGTCAATCTATCCAGTCATGAGTTACCAATTACCTGCTATACATAAATATATCAGTCGCTATACATAAATATATCAGTCAGCATCTGCTTATTTTATCTATCTGTCTATCACATCCATCAATGTATCTGCCTGTCTCTCTTTCTGTTTATCCACCTACCCATTTATTGTTGAACCAGTATATAAACATTTACAGCTTTTATTCTAGAGTCTCTTTGTGCTGTGAAATGTATGGATCTATCTGTCTATCTATCTATCTATCTATCTATCTATCTATCTATCTATCTATCTATCTATCGTATATACTCGTGTATAATGAGATACCACTGCAAACTGCATAGACCCAGATCTGCCATCGCATAATGCACCGGCAGATCTGGGTCTATGCATTTTGTAAGGACATATCAGTAGTACAAACAATATAGACCCTGATTTGCTGGCGCATTATGTGACGTCAGATCAGGGTCTTTGTTGTTTGCATTTGGACCCAGATTATACGCGAGTATATACGATACCTATCGATCCATCCATCCATCCTTGTGCTGTTGAACCAGATATATATATATCAATTTCCAGAAGGGATGGCAACATTGATCCACTTCTTTTCACATCGACTTTTGGCATATGTAACTAACTGAATCAATATCTGCACGCTGCTATCTGTTTGGATGCAGCCAAAAGAAGCTGATTTAATCAGATTGCTTTTTACATTTATCAAGGAAGATTGCTGCAAATATGAGAATAATCATAGTGGCCTTTATAAACAATGACACATTTTGCATGTTTCTCCTTTGAATACATTCAATGATTATATTAACATTAGAAAAATTCGCTTGCTACCTCATGAATCCAGTCTTCCTGAAAAGACGAAAATGATCTTTTTCTGTCTATATAAATTAATCAAATGGAAGAATCTCTTACCCATTATCTCCCCTTGACCACTGCTAGGTTGCACCAGTTTTAAGCCTTCACTTAGCACTATCAAGATAGTTCTACAAGACCTTTCTAAATTCTTATAAAATTTTCACAAATTCATACCATCCATACAGAAAGTATATTTTTTAGTGTAGTAAGGTGTTAATGCATGTGGTAAACGCTAGTTTTGATTTTTGATCACTATTTATATGAATTTACACACTATGGACTTCGTTTGTCCTGACCTTGTGCTCCAGCTCGGTATTGTTGGTACATGTTGGTTGTTATTCACATGCACTGTGTACATATTTCCACTTATATTAATAACAAGTGTTATTGTGAATTTGGGTACACTTTGGACTGTTAATTTCCTAAAAAAAATTCTTTCATTGTTCTTGTCATTTCAGTTAAATATGATGATGAAATGCAGCAAATGCAAGAAGTTTAAAGTGATTGAGGACACTCACAAGACATGTCTCGCATGTGCTAAATTTTCTTCATCCTCTATATGCATCGTATGCAGTCTTTGGTCAGAAAATATCTGGTCCTTGATGTTGCAAAGAGCATTAAAAACGAAGAAAAATGTGTGAAGTCTTGTCCAGAAGAATGTAACATTTTGCACCTTCAGCCTAAGACAGCATTGATTGCGAGTATATTGGGGGACGTGATGATTGTCCCCTCTCCATCCAAAATTAGGCATACTATATTGAGAACAACAATTACATCAGCTGATTTAGAGGAACAAGGGGCCGTTCTTGCTGCTGACCAGCCAGTCCTTCTGTCCAACTGACCATACCTTTTGTCTAGTGACCATTAATCGTCACTTCAGTGAACCAACCATATTCTGGCCCGTAGTGCCATGGTATGTGGAACCATACAGGGATCAGACTGACTGATCCGTCCATTTTGTCACACATTGTGAACAGGTTGTTCCAAGACCAGCCATCCAGATGACCACCCAGCCAACAGCAATGCATACCAGCCAGACAGCTGTCCATTATACTTTCTCTCTGTCCAGATGGAAAATGTTTTATCAGCCATTTAAATTGGCGAGTCATTTTTTTATGGCTTATCCTTTGGTGTGATACCATGATACACTTAGGGATGATGGCAATGCCTTGTCTATGCTGCCAGGGATGTTTTACATGGATATAGATGTAGACCCTGATGAGGATGACTCGCACAGAGAGTGTGGGGATTCCCTTGATGTCTTAACAAACTCAGATCCAACTGTTTAGTTTCAAGGTGGCTCCAGAAAAAATATACAGGGTGTTGCCTGCTTCCATTTGTCTGCTACTGCCAACTGCGAGCCAAGCTAAGGTCAAGGTGTCAGTAGATCTGGAATACAAGGAGGAACATCCCTCCTTCCACCTACTGCTGCAGTTGGTTGAAGTAAAGGAAATTTCAGACTGACTGTCAGAAAAAAGTCTGTGACCCTGGAAAGTCTAAAGTGTTTTTCTCAGAATATCAACTACTGTAGTATCATTTATTTTCGTTGGGCTCAATTTTCGTGGTTTTGCAAAAAAAAAGACATTTTTGTGGGTACTTAAATTCGTGGTTTTGCCTGTCAAAGTTTGCATATTACTAAGTGTTTAATTTCGTGGTTTAACCTCTACAAATATCCAAAATAAAGAATAAAAAAGAATAAAACTCTGCCGACATAAATGGCGGTCACTTGAATGTTTATAACAATACTTCACATGTATGAGCACAAATAAAAAACCTGACAAGTTCAATACCGACACCGTGTTTTTGTCCAAGTGAATAACATCAATGGAAGCCGACGCAGCCAACAGCACTAAAACAATACTAGTGCCACTATGATCACAAATAACATACATGTCAAGGTCAATCACTTACACCATGTTTTCGTCTGAGTGCTCACATCAAAGGAAGCCGGCGCAGACTACAACACTAAGTCAATCTGTTATTAAAGTAACCTGTATGATTTCTAACTTAAACCACTATCCATAAAGGAAACAAAACACGTGACCGGCTGACCTTTGCTCAATGCAATCAGCAGACAGTTGCTAACTAAATTGAAAGACTGTGGAATCACGCGTTTGTTTTTGCCTGCCTCATGTACAGACCAACTTCAGCCACTAGACTTGACAATAAATAAAGAGTACAAAAAATAATTAAAATCACACTTCCACAACTGGTATGCTAAACAGGTCATGGAGGCCATCACGAAAAAAAGGAAGATGCTACTGGTGACAATCACTGATTGCAACCTCATTAATCAAGCCAATTTGGGCTGAATGGATAATTGCAGCTCACCCGACAATGAGTGAAAGATGTGACCTAATTATCAGTGGTTTGGAGAAAGCTGGACTTGTTTAAATCTGCAATTTGGGGATTATTTACCTGATAAGCATTTGTGTGTACATTGAGCCTTGTTTGACACGATGTTGATACAGTGGCTTTGTCTGAAAATCAGTGAAGTGTGAGCTTTAATACTCTGCTGTAATTAGTGTATATACGTAGTGTTTCATTATTAATAGTGCTTCAAGCAATAGTTCTAGTATTTTACAGGCTTGTTGTTCTTTTGGATTAAAAATGCATGGATAAAATGAAATGTGGTTTCAGGAGGATTTAAATTGTTCAACAACAGTTGTACACGAGTGAAGGATCGATTTGAATAAGTATTTAATTTGATTTTCATATACTATTATTTTTTTTAAATCTTTTTTTCATTTTCAACATTACTAGTGTTTGAATACTATGTGCTTTTTCTCGTTTCTCTCTATCCTTATCTCGCATATCGATTTAAGGCATTGGGTGGAAATTACAGCTATCGGATATCTTATCGACAAGTGTGCATTGAATCAATATAAAATTCTTTTTAATTCTTTTTTCAAAGGTTTAAAATAAAATAAACATGTGTAAAAGCTAATATTTTATTTCCAAATTACAGTATTGACGTTGATTTATTAAATTCTAGTAGGTTCCTTAATCTCTAGGAACGACACACAGTACAAAAATGAGCGGGGGTGGGGTGGGGGGGGGGGGTGGGCATCATTATCATACGTGGCTAATTTTTCATTGGGTATTTAAATTTGTGGTTCTGGTCAACAACAAAAACCATGAAAATTGGTCCCCCACGAAAATTGATGATACTACAGTACCAGGAACTTTTTCGTCATGCTGGTATAGGATGCATTCAGACACTTTTACCACCGAGCTTCCAACACTAGATAACATCGCAGTGGTGAATATGACTACCCCACTGTTCTACAAGGTGGACAAGATTGTCTTTCACTCCACCTCTTTAATGTTGGATCTAGCATTGCTAGTCATGTTTTTGCTTGTCGAAAAAGCGGCTAGCGATTATGCCTGAGAATCAACAGCTAGGATTGCCAAGGTCATTAACAGGGCTGCACACCATTCTGATGGCCTCAGCCAACTTGGTAAAATGAGACATTTGTGTTCACTTGTCATCACTTAAGTGTCACCATTCCTTGATGCTAAGTGTTACACCATTTGGGTTGCTGTTCTTATTCGGCAGTAGGATAGAGTAAGTAAGGAGGCAGCACAGAGCTGTCTCTCCAACTGGTCATGCCCACTGCTCAGACATTCAGGCTGAATCAATCTCAGCCTCGAAGGATGATCATCAGCAAAGATACAAGAGGTTGAATACTGCCCAGCAACAGCAACAGTTTTTACCTCAGTCAAATTTCTGGAGACAATATAGGAGGGTGTTTGGTAAAGGGGATAAGAAACAAGGTTTTTCTTTCCCCAAACCAACTAACAACTGCTGTTAACTCACCATCCTGACTGCTCTCAGACATCCTACTGGTTGGCACCAGACTTGTTCATTTCCATCAGCATTTGATTGACCTTTTATCACAAAACAAATGGGCAACCCACCATGTTTATGCAGGGACTTCATATTTCATTTATCCAGCCCCCTCTCCTTTCATCTTCTTTCATCATGGATGTTCCATTAGATTTGGAGAAAGCTTATGCAGAAGGAGATCAGGTCATTACTTGTCAACTGGGTGAGGTTTTATTCCAGTCTCTTTCTAGTGTCAAAGGCAGATGGAAAGTTCGGGTTGATCATTGACCTCAGCCAGCTCAAGAAATATATTGCAGCACCAAAGTTCAAGATGGCAACGACTCAATCAATCAGACTTTACATTGAAAGAGATGAGTTTGCAATCAAACTAGTCTTGAATGATGCATATTTTCACATCCCTATGCACCTGGCTACATGCATTCTCCTTCAGTTTGCCTATTAAGGAGAAATATATAATTTATGTGCACTCCTATTTGGTTTCAACAGAAGTCCTCAGGCTTTCACACAAATTATCAACTGCGCTGTCACCCTGTTCTGGTTGATTACATCAACAGCGACTGCAGTGTATCTGGATGCCATCCTCCACAAAAACATATGAATTGTTCTATTCTGGTAAAAGGGCAGGAATGATTGCCTGCCCCATTTAGGCTACCTACGGTTTTTAGTGAACTGGGAAAAGTCGGATCTTGACCCAACCCAATGTTTCGCCCATCTGGTCATGGAGTTTATTACCAACTTCAACATTGTCCATCTCCCTCACATACACATGTTATGGATTATCGAACTCACAGAGTCAATTTCCAGCAGGGAGTAGATTACAGCAAGACAGTTCATGCAACTCCTTGGCTTGCTCAATGCAGTAGCAGATCCCTTCTGCTCTGCCGACTTATCATGTGCCCCATGCAGATGACCATGCTGGCCCAGTGGCACCCCTTTACCAGTCAACTTGATCACAAAGTCAGGACCACGACTGAAGTAGTATTATTCCTGAGTCAGTGGCGCAACATAGATTGACTCATGGCATGTATCTCTCTGGAAAAGTCCCATCTGGAATTGTGGTTTGTATGAATGCCAGTTCATATGGTTGGGGAGCCAACCTGTTGCCATACTTCAACACAGTCAGCGGCGAATGGGGTCTGGAGGAATTGCCTCTTGATATCACCCTTCTAGAAATGAAGGCTATAATCAAGGTTTTTCACGCCTGGAAGGACCGACTCTATGGAGTCCTTTTTATGTTGGACAGTTCAGTGGTGGTGGCCTACCTCATCAACTTGGCGGGGGGACAAATCACCCAACCTATGCATTCTGATTTTGAAGTTTCTACGCTGGTGCTCCCACCTAATATATAAGCATACAGATAAAATGTATTTACAGCAGGCTCAATGTCCTGGCAAACACTCTGTCCAGAAAGGACCAAATCCTTAATGGTCCATTCATTCATTGATCTTTCATCTGATTTGCACTTAGCACGTTTTGAGGGTGTCTGATGATAGACCTTTATGCAACCAGGTGGAACAACAAGCTGCCCACCTTTGTCTCCCTGGTCCCAACCCCTCATGGTCCTAGTACCGAAAAAAGTACAAAAATTGAGGGGTCAGAACTGCAAATTGGTTCTTTATAGCCCCTCTCATGTTGGATAAGTCCTTGGTCAACAATCCACTTGATCTAGCGATAGACATGCCCATACAAATTTTGGCAAAGCTGAATCTCCTTAAACAGCCATGGTCACAGGAATTTCATCCCTGTCTGTACCGGCTCCTTCACTCTTGGCTCTTGTTGGGAGAGCTTTGTGAAGAACAGACTTTCAGAATTCAATTCTGGAGATAATCTAGCAAACTAGAAGGCCTTCCACTCTGATGGTATATGAGAGAAGATGGTGCATATTCAGGGACTGGTGCAAAGTCAACTACATGATCCCTTTGCATGTATCAATCCCACAGCTGGCTGATTTATTTTTCTGGCTGTTCAAGGAGAAATAATTAGACCCGATTATTATCAAAGGCTACTGCTCCATGATTTCTGAAACTTTCAGGAAGAGTGGATATTGATTTTGATAAAGATCTATCAAACCTACTGACCAATTATAACTTGAATAGAGCAAAATCCCTCACTCTGTTTCTAAAATGGAATCTCGTGGGTTTTTACATTGCTCAATTCAGATCAATTTGATCCTTAAGCAAGAACCTCGCTGGGGCTTCTATCATACAAAACATGCTTTCTGATTGGCTTAGTTTTGGCATGCAGGGTGAGTGAGTTACATGCCCATTCAATGAACCCAGACTTCAGTTCAGATTGAATGGTTTTGGGGGGCCAGATGACGCAACCAGGCTTTGTAGCCAAGAATAGGCTGCCATCAGCAGGCAATGAGAAAGTTGTCATATGATCCCTCTCTTCAATAGATAATGTTGAGAAAAGCAACCATGGATGACCCTGCCCATGCCCTCAAGCATTACTTGAAGTGCACAGAGAAATGTCATGGAACAAGAAAGTGACTCTATCTCCCAGTGAAGACCACACCTCAAGCCCTGTCGTTATGGCTGAAGTGGGTCATGTACTCGGCATTCTCTGAAATCTCAAAAGATCAGAGTCACCTCATGAAGATTTCAACTCATGAAATTTGAGTGATGTCTCTTTAGTCCTTAATGAAAATGGGGCCAATATAATGTCCAATGGTGCCAATCTGGTATTCAGTATGGTCCCAACAGCAGTGATGTTTAAAATCTTATCACTACTCCTCCTGAATGAATGGCATATTAACATGGGGTTTTCACTAAAAGACTTCTTATGGTGCCTAGTTGGTCCTATATAAAAATGGTGCCAATCTAATTTTCAATATGGTTGCCACAGTGGCCAACTTGAAAAACAAAACTTGTTATCACTGCTTCTCCTGAACTGAAAATCATATTGCTGTGGGGTTTTCATCAGAAGACTTCTTTTGACATCTAGTTAGTCCTAAATGAAAATAGTGCTGATCAGGTAACCAATATGGCTGCCACAGTGGCCATCTTTAAAATCTTGTTATCGCTACTCCTCCTGAACAAAAAATAATATTCCATGGGTTTTTACTTGTGATGTCTAGTTGATCCTAAATAAAAACAGTGCCGATCTGATGTCCAATATGGCCTCAACAGTGGCCATCTTGAAAATCTTGTTATTGCTAATCCTCCTGAGTGAAAGATAATATTGCCAGTGGTTATTCACCAGAAGACTTCTTATGACGTACATTTGTTGGGCCAAAATGAAAATGGTGTTGAGCTGATGTCCAGTGTGGCCACCACAGTGGACATCTTGAAAATATTGTTATCACTACTCCACCTGAATGGATAGTCGTATCAACATAGGGATTTACTGAACAATTTCTTTTGAAGTCATTCGGTCCTAATGGTGCCATTCGTACATTTAATATGCCTGCCACAGTGGCCATCTTAACAATCTTGTTTTCACATTTTCTCCTAAGTGAATGCTCATATCAGCATGGCATTTTCACTGAAAGACTTCTTATGATGTCTAGTTGGTCGTAAGTGAAGTAATGCCGATCTAACTTCTAATATGACTGCCATAATTGCCATTTTGAAAATCTTGTTATCAGTACTTCTCTTAGATGGTTAGACATATCAACATTATGCTTTCACCAAAAGACATTATGATGTGTACTTGGTACTAAATAGAAATGATGCGAATCTGATATTGAATATGGCCACCGTGGCATCCATGTTGAATATCTTGTTATCGTTACTCCTCCAAATGGAAAGTCATGTCAGCATGGAGTTTCAACCTGAAGACTTTTTATGATGCATTGTTGGTCCTCAAGGAAAAAGGTGTGAAGCCGACATACAATATATCCATGACAGCAGTTAATTTGAAAATGTTATCATTGAAGAATGTCAAAGATGGTTTCAACTTGCTGCAATTAAAAAGGAAGAAATAGTCTTATCTTAAATTACTGGAAATTCTTTTCAGCCAGTAGAGCATCAGTTCCTTCAAGGAACTCTTGTTAAATTGTAGAAAGTCATTATATATGGGAGAGATACAAAATGTGAGTAGCAGGAAATACATTCTGATTGTGCTTCTTGGAATTAAATTCTTGGAGTTAAATTGGAAAAAGTCATTATATACAGGAGAGATACAAAGTGTGAGTTGCAGGAAATACATTCTGATTGTACTTCTTGGAATTAAATTCTTGTTGGAGTTAAATTGGAAAAAGTGATTATATACAGGAGAGATACAAAGTGTGAGTTGCAGGAAATAAATTCTGATAGTGCTTCTTGGAATTCTTACATGAACCTCTCTTCCTCTGTGTATATTTCTTTAGTCTCAGCCTTACCAGACTGTATCTCCATGGAGAATGTGCAGATATCAGGCTGGGGGAAAAAATAATGACAGTAAAAACTGTTTTCCCATCGTCTAGTACCTACATCAGATGCATACATACTTATCCCATGAGTAAGTGTTGACTTCATCAAGAACATAATATGATGTGCATGATGTTAAAAGAGACTTTATGTTAATTTACAACTAAATTGGTCTTACAACATTCTTCCCAACTGAAATTCATTTTACTTGTATGCTTTGTTTTCATTATTAATTTCATTTACCTTAATCAGTGCTAACAGCACAATCAAGCACCCAAAAGCTGGGGTGCCTCATTTTTGTTTCAGTATTTGTGTTTCCCCAGGCCCTGGTTTAGCCTTCATTTGCATAACAATGAAAGCTGAAGCAGGCTGGATGATACAGTTTAATATGTCTTTTTGATCACTTCGAGACATTAAACACATCATTGAAGAGTTTCACCCCTCGTATAGAACAAATTACAGAGATGAGGTAGTATTGAGTCATCGCATATAGGACACACATAGCTGAATCCATGCATACCTGAACCATGACCACATTACATATCTAGCCAGTATCCACTGACAGTGGAACACATTCTTGTTGAATATATCAACCTTCATCCTGTGAGACATAAGTTTTTGGTGTTAGCTTGATTAAGAAGCTTTTTGAACATGTTCCACCAGAGAAAATCTTGGTTCGGCTTCATAAACATTACCTGATCATAATACCTTAGGAGTGCTACCCAAATCCAGCCCCACAAATCCAGCCCTCCCAGTCTTTTGTGGTGAAACCTTTTTGTAGCCTGGACCCTTCAACTCAAAATTGTCTACAGACCCTGATGAGAGCTTTGAAGTGGTACCTAAAAGAACTGAGTTGGATACAAAAAAAGATCCTGTCTATTCTAACCTCTGTAATAGGGAGAGAATAATATCTCGGTGCAGGTGCTATCATTCTGGATAAGATTGGTTATTCGTTTTGCATAGAGAAAATTTATCCAAAACCAAATGAACTTGTTATGCAATTTGGCTCATGAAATTAGGGCAGTTGTAACAAGTACTGCATTCGTATGAAACTGTTCCCTAGCTGACATTATGCAAGCCGTGACATGGAGGTAGGCATCAACTTTCGATAGCTTTTTCCTCAGGAATCTTTCATCCGAGAAGGCTTAATTAGACCTGGTGGGACCTATTGCCGCAGTGAAACTGGTTTGCTTCCCGGGTCATTTGGCAGCTTCAGAAGGACGTGGCATGATGACTTCCGCTGGATTTGCAGGAAGGAAAACTTTCCCTTTTCCTAAAGCCATGTCTTGGCATATGGAGTCAGTGCTCCAGCCAGGTTCTCAACCAAGAAACTGCCTCACATACCTTATGGGACTGAAAATGGTCTCCGGGGTGAGGAGATGAAACTTCCTACACCTCTGATGTATTCTCCTAAGGTATTATGATTGGGTAATGTATTTAAAGAAGAAACCATGTGTTTTTAGTAAAATATATTCAATAATACCTAACCAATACCCTCCCAGCTTCCTCACAGTTACATCCTACTAGAAGAGTGTGCATTCTGCTCCAATAGTAACTGAGGTACATACAGAATTTGGCACCAATCCCTATATCAGCGGGAGATCACTGTCTGACTGCCACATGTGGCAAGACAGCATTTAGCTCCCATAGCTAAACTATTTTATCTGGGAGGACTGGATTTGTGAGGTAGTAGTAATACTTCTAAGGGATTATGATCAGGTAGGTATTATCAAAGAAACATATTTGAGTAGAACAGTTGATATTTTTTAAGGAATACATTTATATAAAAATTTTAGCTCAATAGTATTAAGAACTTTGCTTTTTTTTTTCCTTCATCTTTTATTTAATATACCTTTTAAAGACTTGTAATATCTTGTAGGAGTTCATGTTTGTTTTTTATCTGCAGGGGCTTACTTTTCTAAGGAATTTAGCAATTTTTACTGTTAAATTTTTGGAAACTATTTTTTTAAAATCATCACAATATAGCCCTGATTATGCCGATGTGCCATTGGATACAGTACTCACACATACATGCTTCTAAATTCACCAATTGATGCAATTTCAGGCAGCCTTTGAATGCATGTACACATTACTGGACTCCTGCTTGGACAGACTGGATATTTTTGAGTTTCTTAATCATGTGGAGGACGGCCTAAAGGATCACTATGATATCAAGATGTTGACCTATCTGATGTTAGTACGACTTGCTCACCTATGTCCAAGTGCAGTGCTGCAGAGTAAGTGATAATATCATTCTCACTGGTTGCATATTGAACTCAGGGCAAGACTTGATACTTTAATCTGAGTTTGGTGACAGCAAACATAGGAATCAATTTCCAAGTATCAACAACAAAATTACTGGTATGCTTAGATTTTCTGTGGAAGAAGTGGAGGTGGGGTGGACATACCAGGCAAGACAAAGTTTTTTGCAATGATCATATGTAATAATAATAATAATAATAATAATTCATTTTCAAAACATACAGCTCCGTTATATATTGGGTAATCTCCCATTAAGCCATTAGGGGCTATACATGTATGCAATATTTATTAAAGAAAAGAAAGAATGTAACAAGCAATTGTTGATGGACAGATGAATGGCGCATGCAGTGTCATACCATAACAGAGATGCCAACCTTTAAAATTCACATAATTTGTAAGAATGTTGTCCCCTTTATAAATACATTATGAATCAATTCAGAATTAAAAATTTTGAGAAATAGTTCAGATAGTTTCGGGTGGTTGACATGTGGACCTCTAGATAAGCATATTATTTTCATATTGTTCACAGAGAATTTGACTAAATATGTAAGTGTATTGCTTCTGCATAAGCACAGTTCATGTTTTATGATGACATGTTTGATCAATATAAACCAGTGTGTGTTAACCAATCAGCTTTTGTGTATCTTCATCCTTTTCCAATGTGTGAACTTGAGCAAAACTGGCAAACACGGGCATGAACAATCTGTGTGATCAGACTTGGTCAAAAAGAGACCTTAAAAAGTTCAGAACCATTATGTATTATAGCATCACAAAGAGGTCATTCGTTTGCATATTGTAAGGTATGTGACACTTACATTAACATCAGCCACAGTGGATGATACGACATGCATGCACACATCAAGTCATCAAAGCACACTAGGAAACAACAGGCCCACCAAAACAAAAAAAAATTGATAAACTTCTTAGCTAGTAGAAAGAAATTATTGTGGATTGATGCTGTTGCGAATGCAGAATGCCCTGTTACTTACTTGTGGAGCATAATAGTCCATTTTATTCATCTACTGTATGGAAATAAATTCAAAAATATTTAATACAAGATTAATATCAGATCAGCAGAAAAAAAATTGACCATCATTTCACATTGAATTTTCCTTTCTCTTGCTTATCTAAGGGTCTAGTGATCACAAGGTATGTATAACATTTTATTTTTGAATTGGATAATTACAGACTTTATTAAAGATTTTCATCTGCAAAATTACAGAATTACATATTTCTGGGCTGGTGATTACAGATTTTCATGATTGCAGGTTGGCATCTCCGCCATAAGCTCACTTGGCCAGTGTTACAAATATAATTGCTCACCTCTGTCTGCGTGGTTTCGAATCTCGAAGTTGGCCAATGTGGATATGTGAGAAAGCTTGCCAGTAGCTTCCCGTGGGTCGGTGGTTCTTACTGGGGTTTGCCCGGGTTCTTCCTCCACCAGATAAAACTGGTCGCCATGTATAGCCTATCATGTGCTGAAAAAATGGCATTAAACCCACAACAACAACAACAACAAATATAATTGTATGTGTGCATGTATCGAATCATTACATTATTTAACCATAACATAGTTTTAATCACAGAACTGTCATGCTCTTGGGTTTGTTTCCTCTACCCCATGCAAAATGTCATTGATGAGATGTATGCCAGGGTCAGAATCTTTTACAATTTGTTATTGCTTGAGTTCCTTGTACAAATGTTTTGAGAATATGAATCTGTGTGCTTGTTCATTTTACAACAGCAAGTTCAGCTACACACTGGCTTGGATAATATTTTGTATTAGATGCATTCTGTTGTCTGCCTTGGTCACGAAAAATACAGGGTCAGTGCAATTCCTCCTATCCTTATTGGTGTGCGAAAGCACATGTGTATGTTCAAATACATATCCTTACATCATCTGAGATGAAGACTTTATCCTTTGGATAAAAATAAGGATTATTTGTAATCATGGAAGATTTATCTACCTCAGGGCAAAGTCCACAACAATGACAGAAAATAAAACTTTGTTCTCATCAATTTTCCTTGCACTCATTCCCATTGGGTCAAAAATCCTGTCGCAAGTAAAGAAGTAACAAAATATTCCAGCTCAGAAGAAAATCACTGCTCTTCCCACCCTCTCTTCACCTTTAATGGAAGGTGCATAATCTAAAGGTGTCGGTTTCAAAATGTTGGATGGATTAATTCATGTTCACTTTAGAACCTTATTGTAACAGTTTGGATACTGTATCAGTTATGTGTCTAGATCAATCATCCAACCCTGTCTTATTTTTGCAGGGCTTGACAGATTGGTGGAGCCACTGAGAGCCACATGCACTACAAAGGTGAAGGCCAACTCTGTCAAACAGGAGTTCGAAAAACAGGATGAGTTGAAACGGTCAGCAATGAGAGCTGTGGCATCTCTTCTTATTGTCCCAGATGCAGGTGTGTACTGATCACTTCATCCATTAGATTACATCAGTTTACAGCTTTGCACTGCACATGCCTGATGCCATCTTGAGTTGTGAATATAAAAACCAGGGCAGAACTGTAAACTGGTCTGGATCAACGGGTCTGTTTTGTGCAAAAGAAATGAAAACACTTGTAAGAGTTACTTCCCTTTCTAGATCAAGGTTGTAGTTTTACAGTGACATTGAATTAAAAAATCAGTATTGCTGCAGAAAAATTTAAAATAAACTTCAGATTTTTATCATTTTATTCGGTTTAAAATGCATGAGTTATATAAAGGAAAGGTTTTAGATTCTTATTTCAATTACTTTGATTGGAGTTTTTTGGACGAATTAAAATTCAGCATTATAAAAGCTGAAACTATTAGGCAAAAATGAATGCTTTGTAGGGCACAAAATATAGTTGTTTTGTTGATATTTTTAGGGTTTCGTAGCATTAACTTGGGAAATGTTGGGATTAAGAAGTTTAATTTATTTCTTGAAAATGGGTGATGTGGTAATTGCCCAGAGTAGTACATCTTGAAGACATATTGTGTAAGGAGATATAGGCAAGTCTTGTGTTTTGTGGTCTTGTACCTCCAGCCAGAAGTATAGGGATTGTAGGAAAAGAAATTCACAAAAAACGGCTTGAGTTTATCCTGGATGCAGGTTAACTGTACCCTTATTGTGAGCCTTATTGTTTTTTTGTTTCTTTTGACTGAAATTCATATTCATTAGTATGCAATGCATTTTCATACAAATATTATTTTTTGAAAAATCTCAAATATGCAGACTTTAGAGATAGTGTAATATTGAAGTATGAAATAGAAATGCAGTTATTCGAATTGTGCTGTAAAGTTTCTAAATGCAGGTTTCTAAATCCCACAAAGCTGTAAAATTAATAATCCTCTAGTAAATGGCAGCCAGAATGAAGTGTAACATGTACAGCAAATTTAGTGGCTGATTTATAAGTGTTATATATATATACTTACTTATAATTCAGATCAAATTGAAAATTGTAGTTTATTAGGACTAGTCAGTAGAACAAACAACATAGACCCTGATCTGTCATTACATTATGCAATAGAAGATCAGGATCTATGTTGTTTGCGGTTGGACCTGACTTATAAGCGAGTATATACAGTAATTAATGACTTTTCAAGCCAAAGTTGAAGCATCACATTGTGCTTTATTGTCTTGCCTACTTTTTGTTTCTTTTGACTGAAATTCATATTCGTATTATTCAATGAATGACTTTTGATGAGGGTAGTAAGAGGATTTATCAACCACAACAAATTTATATTAACCAAGGCTGAGGTAAATATAATTTTTCTGAACTTATTATATCGATGTATCAACCAAAATCAAGTCAGTATTTGTTTTATTGGATGAATTTTTACTTTTTGCAGTTTTTCATGCTTAAGCAGTAGTAATACAGAACTCGATGAATATATATATGAATTGCATTGCATAACAGTAGTAATACAGAACTTGATAAATATATATATGAATTGCATTGCATTACAGTAGTAATACAGAACTCGATGAATATATATAGGAATTGCATTGCATTACAGTAGTAATACAGAACTCGATGAATATATATAGGAATTGCATTGCATTACAGTAGTAATACAGAACTCGATGAATATATATATATATGAATTGCATTGCATTACAGTAGTAATACAGAACTCGATGAATATATATATGAATTGCATTGCGTTACAGTAGTAATACAGAACTCGATGAATATATATATGAATTGCATTGCAAGACTTCAACAAAAACTTAGTTTTTATTTTGTTATATATCATGCTAATGTGAATGTATTTTTAGACTTTTAATTTCATGCAGCTATTCTTCTGCTCTAACCGTATTAAGTCAATAATTGCTTTATTTATAAGACTTTTAGCTTCATGCAGTCTTTTGTGTGCTTTACAGTATTGAGCCAATAGTTGTTTCATTTAAAATTCTTGCACTTTTTCCAACCTTAACAGTATTATGTGAGCAATTGTTTAACTTCATGTAGTTTTTTCCCAATTTTACAGTATGAAGTCAATAATCATTTTATGATATGGCTTTTAACTTTGTTTTACTTTTTGTAATTTAATACAACACTCGATCATATACATGCTGTAATGGATTTTAATGATCTGAATCATAGAAATGACAAAACAGTTAAACAGTAAATGTTAGGAATTTTTTATTTTTAAGCCCGATAATTTCTCAGTGGCAAAACTTTCAGTTAAAATGGAGAAGGATTGATGGAGGAATGGATAATAACTTTTGTTTGTCAGTTTGTTGATCAAACTCTGTGGGTGGCTTTCACTTTGTCAATAAAGAAATAAAGAAAACTTTAGATTTTGAGGTATAAAGGTCAAAGGTCACAGTCTTGGTATGTTGAATAGGAAAATATGGTTTCTGCACATTAAGTTTAATTCAAGATCGCCTATGAAAGGCCCAGGACATTGAGACCAAATATGCCTACATGGAGGACTGTTAAACTTGGGGCAGGTATATAATGTGCCATGTACAGTACACTTGTTATTTCGATGAGGCAGAGTCAGGTAGACATAATGTTAGGTTGATTTGTCGCTCACTGGAAAAGCTTGCTTTGACTTTTTAATGAATTTTTGTTGCATTCAAATTGATTTATTTAGTTTTGTGTTTACTTATAAGGTTTTCAGTCTATTTTTCTTGTATTACAAAATGTCTGTAAAATTTCACAGTAAATTCCGATCAATTTTTTGTCACTTAACAGAACAAATTGCATACAGTTTTTCTTGTACTAAAAGAGCTAGGTAAGTTAGGATGAAAATATGTATTCATACTTGTATGCAAAAGGTCTGGACTATTATGGAGACATTTTCAAACTTTATATTGTTTCCATATTTCCCTCAATTTAGGACTGACACATATCATTGCTTTTCATAATATGTATTTTATAATTTTAAAAAAATTTCTTTTGCAGATAAAAATCCCCAGATGAATGAATTTTTGACACAGATCAGAAGTAATTCGGAGCTTGCTTCCATGTTCGAAAGTATTCAAAAGGACGCATCAGCCTCTACGTCTGATACCACCGTAATGGACACGAGTTGAACAAGTTTCTTTGTAAAAGTGCTACTTTTTAATGAAATATTCATGCCATATAAACACTGTGCTACTCACTTATGTTTGTTTGAATGTTGGCTAATAGCATGTGCTATAAACATGGATTTCTTCCAATCTTAATAAAACAATTTATACTTGAGTATCATCAGAGACTCTTTTGTTTTTTGTAAAGTTCAAGAAAGGTTACAAAACAACTGTCCAGGAAAAAATGAGAAAAGGCATCTATGCATACCTGAAGAAATTATGTAGCAATCTATAATAATGTATAGAAAACCAACACAAACTAGTGCATACAAATTACCTTAAATTGTTCAGATAAGGGAGTATTAACAGTTGAATAATCTGTGCTTTTTCATTTGTTTGATAATAAACCTGAAAAATACTGGGTGGTATTCCATAACTGATGTGCACTCAATAGGTTGACTAGATGTTATTTTCATCTAATTGGTAAGTCTTAGTTATCTCCCAGAATATTTTGATTAAACTGCACATTATAGTTTTGGATTTAAGCATCATTTCTTTGAAGGATTATAAAATTTTTAATCTATGCAGTTTTGCCATCAATAAATTTGCCAGGTATTTCCCAGGTAACTGGTCATGAGGAAGCTTGTAGTTTATAAAGATTTCTCTTAAACAAGTAGCGTGAATTTTGTCTGAATATGCAGTCAATTTTAGTAGCAGTTGGATTTAAATTTTATCAAATGGTCTTTGCACACTTGACTGAGCTTGACTGTGAGGAAATTGACACATAGCACATCTCGGAGGAAATGGACATGTATCACATTGTGAGGAAACTGACACGTACCACTTCCTCTGGAAGCCAATTCCACACATTGATAATCCTTTAACTTAAGGAACTTTGTCTTATAGTTGGTCTGCAATGTTCTCTGATAAGTTTTCTCAAATTTTCTTTTGCTGAAACCATGTTGTTTATGTGGAAAAATGTGTCCATATTAACTTTGCTAATCCCCCTTTAGAAACTAGTAAGCCTGGATCATGTCAGACTGTAATCTATGTTACTGTAGGCTTGGTAGACCTAATTGTTTTAGCCTTTCCTCATATGATAGGTCTCTTAAAGAAACAAAAAATATAAAAGAACTGGACTAAGTCTTCTTTTTTTTGTATTTTCTGCCTGTAAAACGGAAAAAGTTTGAACAGAAGAAAAAATTCAGTACAATATAGCAATATTTATTGCATTGCTTGTAATATATTCTTATATTTTTATAAGAAAGATATCGTGTCTCATGAACATCGTATGAATGATCTTACACAATACTGCATTTAATATGAAATTTATGAAATGAGCTAAATAATAAAATATGCCTCAAGCTGCTTGCTTGCTTGTATTAATCAACAAGTTTCATAAATTGCATAAATTAACAAGGTTTTATAAATTTCATATCAAATCAACACAACATTAACAACGTTGCATCTTTCTGTAACACTGATGTGTGACCTTCCTACATGTTATGTCATGGTGTTGCAGATGTTTTTTATGCTGTGAAATTATAACACTACATGAGTTTTCAAATAACATTGGCAGTGGTAACTGGTGCTGCATCTGAAACTGTATTTCTGTAAATGTCCTAAGCATGGATAAAAACTGATCTTTTTCACGGGCTTTAATAATTGTACGCAGTTCTTTTCTCTGTTAATGCTGACATAATGCATTCCATTCACCCTTAAAAGTTGAAGGCTTGTGGAACATAAATGTTTGGTACACAAGAAGAGTGTTGTGAAGTTGGTGTAACCCTGCAGGGGTGACCTCCTTTGAATAATCTCATGCTACTGTTATCTGTGTTGTAATTTGCAGTTATAATTTTTTCTGTGACAATAAAAAAACGTCCTTTAGGCAAACAGAAGACATTTTATTACAGTAAAGAAAAATGTTCAAGGCATATTTCTGAAATAGTTATTGACTGGAAATCGGCTGGAAGGTTTGAGCCTATGTGCCCCTGCAAGAAAAGACCATTTGACAAACATGGAGGCAGCTTTAGCATTACTAGGACCTTGAATCTTTGAGGGTGATTTGAATGTGTACTGTCCATATTAATGGGGAAAAGAACAGGATTAAATTATTGAAGCTCATGTAAATGGAATGCTCTGTGTGTATTGATGAAACAATTGCCATTAATACACTTCTAGGTGGAACCCCATGTAGTATTCTCAATGCTGTTTGAAACCAAATATAAAGATGTTATGTGATCAAATATAGTATCTTGTATTGATGTGTGACCATCCTACACATTATGTCAAAGTGTATCAAGCGATGTTTATGACGTGAAGTTATGGCACTGGCGAAGGTGTGATAAAATATAGTATGATATACTGGACTTCAAAATTAAAAGATCTACATTTTGAGTCCATGTATTATCTGAGTATGAAATGAGTATTATAAGTAAGAAATGTTAAATAATTCATATTCAAGAATATAAATTTTCAGAGTGTTGTCAAATTTCCGATTTTTGGATGATGGGGAAAAGTTCAATTTTTGTAAGACAAGACCAACTTGAAAAAGTTTAAAAGCTCTTATAAATTCTTTAAAAAGTCCTTGAAAATCAGCTTCCTGTATGAACCATTTATGTGAATTCACATTGTTTTGGCCATAAATTCCAGGTATCTGTCTCTGCACAATGTTTTACTTTGCTGCTGTTATCTTTTCCATTTGAGTGACAAACGACAGGTTTTCTCAACATTCAACCTTTTCAGATGGTAGTAAAACCATTTCTGAAGACATATACCATCCAATTTTATCATCATATTGAAGTAGTATTTCTTCAATGCTATGCACATCATCTTTATGAATTCTTTGTTTCATATTTTTGTGGTAATTACAATTTTATGATAGTATAATCTTATATCAAAATCCTTCTGGAGTATCAATACATCCTGTATAATTATTAGCAGATAAGAGTATATAAATCTAGACTTTATGTATAACATTTTCAGGGTTGTACAAAGGTTTATTTGAATTTTTGGAACGTATTTCCTGGAATATTTCAATTGTTACATAAATTGCAACATTTACTGTCGGCTTATTTACTTTTTATTCAAAGCAT
The DNA here is from genome assembly GCA_029931535.1 of Margaritifera margaritifera. NCBI lineage: Eukaryota > Metazoa > Mollusca > Bivalvia > Unionida > Margaritiferidae > Margaritifera > Margaritifera margaritifera. The sequence goes on from JAQPZY010001681.1 coordinate 4,351,191, forward strand.
CAAGTAAAACACATTCTGAAGTGACACTGAAATCCTTTTCTTTTCTTCGGTTACAAAGTAAGGTATGTATAGGTGCTTTATAACACATGACTTTTTCTTAAAATTATTGGAGATAATTTCTTGATTTTTCAGTGTTCTAGCCAAAACATATGCACTTCACATGGACTGAATTGTTTTATGAGCTATCATATGGACTGTGTGAGATGTCATTCATGTCTCCCAATTGAGGCAGTGAAACCGACAAGAAATAATAGTTTCCCCCACGTTGCAGTATAGCTTTATCTTATTTTTGCTTAATCTGAGTCCAAAATAAGTTCAAAGAATTTTGGTCTGTATGACTTACCATTGTACATGTATAATCGATCTGGATGGATGAATTTGTGCATGTATTTTGAATAAAAATGTTGTTAGACTTTAGTTTGTTGTTGCTGTGTTTTTGTCTCATCTGCAAAAGCATGGTGAGACAGGTATAACTTTTTTGCCACTGGTGGAGGCAGCAGTGTTTAAGTTTTGTGTTAGAAGTCAAATATGGCGGTAGAGAAATAATTGCACAGATGCAGTTCTTTATTTACAACCTATTCACATTTTTAGCATTTTGTATTCACACTTCTCTGATTGTCACTTTCTCTCAATCTTTCTCTCCCTCCAACCATTCATCCAACCAAATTTCTTTAATTTCAACTGTACATTTCTCTCAGGTCCACAATTTGCATTATGAAAGCTAAAACATCAAATGCAAAATCCTTTTTTAGCTGTTATAACAGAAGAAAGTTGTTCTATTCGTTGTGCTGCCTGTAACAAATGTTGCAGTTCATAGTCACAGAAGGCGAGACATAGAGTACAATTTTTCTGTATTTGTCAGTTATACAGTTTTGATTCAAGTTCTTTTAATGTCAAGTCCTCCTGTTTAAATAAGTAGATTATCCATGTATCATTCAGTTGTCACAGGCAGCAGTTGTTTCAATTATAGATGGATGGTTAATTATTAAGTTATTGTATCTGGCAGTATCTGTTGTTGCCATAAATAAATTGCTATCAGACATTGTGAAGAAGTTTATATCGGGATATAGAATATCATAAGAATTGAAGATCCAAGCTCACAATGTCTGTGTAAATTTCTTTGATGAAAACATTCTATTATAGATCTATGGAAAGGTGTGAGACTTGATACCAGATTTACTATGTGCATGGAGCATACTGTGTGAGGACAGGTCAAAGAAGTCAAAGGTCTAGGTCACATACATTTAACAGAGGAGATCAAACATTCATAGTAACAAGTGCTCAGAAGACTAAATATCAAGATACAAGGGTTAATTTGGTAATGTGTTGCAAAGTCAACAGTAATATTGTCTTGGGTGAGATGATTAATTTACATATTTCATATACAGATTAATATTATAAAATGATAACCTTACTAAACTATGCAAGTATAATTTGTCCAATATTTAACATGGCTAGAAAAATAAGATACAATTAGGAAATTTGTATTGAAACAATAAAAATCAAGATGTGATCCAAGTACATTCATTTATTGTAGATTTCATATATTTTCAGTTTGATTATTAGAGTACAGGAGGACAGGGAATGCTATATTTGTATACAGGAAGGGGAATGTTATCAGTGCATAACTTGGGTGGGGATATATACATCATAATAACCATAGTTTTTAACTTGCCTGTATTAGAGTATTGGAGAGTGAATGTTAACAGCGTATACTTAGATGGCGTGTAAACATGATCATAATCATATTTTTTAGCTTGTTGTATTATAGCACAGGAGTGTTAATGCCATAGATGGGATGTACACATTATGATAAGGATTTATTTCAGTTTTTTTAAGCTTGTCGTCAGGAGACTATGTTTCAAAATTTTTCTTTGCATAAGAAGATATATACCTATTGTATTACAATTTCAGTGGAGAATACAAATTTGAGATAAAGTTGGGTTTTAATTTTTATTCATTGATATTGGTTCAGTTTTATGTTAAACTTAATATTTCAATCACTGCTGAATGTATACTTCTGAAATATTGGTGATGAATCTCAGATTTTCTCTAAATGCTGCACTTTTAAATGTGCACCTATACTATATATCTATATCTATCTCTGTCTGTCTGCCTTCTAATTTTCTTTCTCTTTATATATATATTATATATACCAACTTGGATTTTCAGCCCAAAATTTAGCATACTGGTGTTAAGAAATAAAAAGTTATGTAGTCTTTTATACTATAGTGTAGTATTCTTTAGATTCCATGTAATTGTTGAGTTGCTTTTGAAGATTCTTGGAAATTAAAATATGAAATGTTAATATGAATTTGCTCTAATAAACTCCCCGTGAATGATTTGCAGGCTCTTTTTGCACACTGAATATACTTAGTGGTTCATCGCTCTAAAGGCAACCCACCCACCCTCAGTATACTGCTGTTCCTCTTATAACGTGGGCATAGGCTATGGATTCCATTCAAGTGTTTGAATATTTTTATATCAATGTTGTTTTAAATATTTCAACTAATTTTAGTTTTTGCCCAATGAGAACGAATTGGGATTTTACATTAAACATTATATTTGTGTGTTTATGCATTATTATGTCACACACTTTTTGGAACATCCCTCAGTACAAGACTCTCTCATTGAGCAGTGTTATAAAGAGGGAACACCATACTAACACCAGACAGACTGGTTGGAAATGAAAGTATAACATGTAAATATGAATATTCTGCAACCAGTCTATTTGACCTTTGTTGTTTCAAGGCTGGAGATGATTATTATCAACATAATGGTCAATTACATAGATCTATGACCAATTCTGTGTTTATCTGACATTTTAGATAAAGTATAATGACACTTGATATAATTACATTTGGTTCATATTTCATTATTTCCTGTGTACATAATACAATTGTATGACCGACACGATGTAAAAAAGGAAATTTGAATCAGTAAAATCAGCAAAGTTAGGTACATACTTATTACAAACTATTATTAGAGATTATTCTCCTGAATGCTCCATTAATTAAGGCAAATAATAATAATAATAATAATAATAATTATTATTATTATTATTATTATTATAGGAATAATATTTGGAAGAAAATAGAATTAGAAGAGAATTCATAAACATATCACCCAATCCATGTTTTGCTTACCTGTGTATACACACACACACACACACATATATATATATATATATATATATATATATATATATATATATATATATATATATACATACAGTAAACCCAGTTTAAAAGCAAGTCGGATGTACTGAAATATTGGATATAATAAAGCACATTGCAAGGACCCTTCCAGTGGTTTATGTAAAATGTTAAAAGTGATAACAAAATTTGGATATTAACGATATGATTTTTGAGTCATTGTGTTAGGAGTTTACTATATATAGATACATACAAACACACACACAGCTGTGGGGGAGAAATCTCAATAGCATTGCTATATGCGTCCTTAGCATGACTGGTGTTTTTTTTAAAATCCCAGCTGAAATTGATTTACACTTGGTTTTATGCTAATGTATGCCAGTTCTTAGAGATGCTTCACTTACAGCGTATGAACTACTTGTATTACATCTGCACTTTTATAACAAATATTCAGTGTATTGCTGGCACGTTTGTGTGTCAGTGCATGCATTTATCTACTTATTGGTATCCTTAAAGCTTGAACTCCATCAACATTCATTGGGAGAGAGTGATCATGTTTGTATAAGATGATAAGTAGATGACAAGGAAACTTTAAGTTCCTGAATGCAGCCAGCCCTTGGGGGAGGATGGATAGGGTCAAAGGTCATTTGCATGAGTAATATGGGGTCTACCTTGTAAACTAAACTCCATATGCATCAAATGAGGGAGAGTATTATATGTGATATCATGTTTCAAGAAGATGTGTTACAGAAAATGAAAATTTTAGATGCTGGGTTCAGCCCAGAGAAAGGAAGGAATGGGGTCAATGGTCACAATTGTGTAGGTAGCACGGATTCTACCTTGTAACCTAAACTACATCGACAATATTCAGTCCTGGTCGGCGGGTGGATGGGAAGGGGGCGGGGCACTGACGCTGGGGAGTTGGGGGTTAAAAATTATATAAAGGTTTAGATATTTGTGCTCGTTCCATTCTAGTTTTGATTTTATGCAAAACCATTCTCGCTCCTAAACTCCCTTGCCCAAGGTGATTGAACGTAAAGTCACAAAGTACTATTATTGTGCTCCTCTAAAAACACCCTCCTCCAAATCAAATTTTAAGGTTTGAAATCTATATTTTGAATGATGCAGAGAAGTTGGGCCAGGTTATCATCAAATGCATTAATGGAAGCAACAACAGGAGTACTTAATCAAAAATGCGTGGGAAATAAAATTAATTGTAGAAATTAAACTAATATCAATCCCTATACAATTAGTAATAATATATGTATTATTATTATTATTATTATTATTATTATTATTATTATCAGTGATCCAGGTAGATAGAATTACAGGAGCATTGCCTTTCTGCTTTCAATGCGCTCCCCACTGTCTTCAATGTCCTTTTAGTCCCCCTTCATATTACTAAAACAGATTCTTAAACCTGTGTCGTTTTCTTTTTATTTGTCACTAAGTGTTTCCTGCTTATTAATGTAGAATAACATATGAATAAGCTTTTGTCAGTTTCTACTTCCACAAATTCGAAATTTGACATAGACATAAGGTTCTTTTGTCTCAAGAATGCTCTTTGTTACAAAGTGCTCCATCATTCAACAAAAGTGCCCCTTTTGTTACAAGTGCACCTCTGTCTCTCTCTGCTGTTAGAAAGTCCTAGCTTGAATCCCTAATTATGTTTTGAAAAATTAATATAATTATATTAAAGAAATCGTTAGTATCTTCTAAAAAAAGATTTTTATTTTCTGAGAAGGAAATCATTATTGATAATTTATTTGATAATAATTTATGACAAAATTATCTAAAGAAGATATTGTTATCATACCATGAAAAGAAAACATTCAAAGTCTGGCCAGAAGGGCTAGTAAGTTAAATGGAAGTGAAAGGAGGGGAGTGTAGTTGTTGTAGTAGTAATTATCATAATTAGCATCATCATCATAACAAGCATCATATTGATCTCTCTTAATAGATATCATAAATGCCTGCTTTCGCCAGTACCTTACCAATAAATTCAGCCATAAACCAAAAGAATTGTTTTGCATTCAAAATGACTAATTATCTTTCTGAATACATCTAGTGTATATACAGATGAATCGGTCTTAAGTGATCACCTATGAAAATTTCAGGGCCCCTCAAAAGTGATACCTAAATACAGGTGATCCTATTAAATACAGGTTTTGGTGTGATTCAAGCATAAAACATATCTAATTTGTATAGCCTCTTTAGATTGATGGTCTTTTAAAAAAAGTCTCTCTTTAGCAAAGATTTGTGTTGATGCATACATACAGACAGATTAAATCTTCATATACATTGTTGTAACATATCTTGATCTTGTCCTTTTTCTCTCTTGTTCTGATTTATTTGAGTTGGTAAACGTATAGATTGTTTGGATCTGACCCATTTGTAAGAAAAAACAAGTCTTTGCGTTTGTTAAAGCAAATTCCCCTTGGATATTATGGTACTCCAGTTGTTATAACCTGTAGCACAGATCCATTAGGAGACAGCTGATGAATGTTGCGAGAATTGTATCCAACAGCATAGATGTTGCCATCCCTGTCTAATGAAATACCAGCAGACCAACTAAGATTGTCAGGACTATAGGTAAACTGACTCCTCCCATCCATATCAAAACAGAGAAGAGAATAATTCTCTGGTAAAGTGACATACACTCGTGTTTTCTCTGTATCAAGGGCTACGTGGTTGTAGGATAAAGATGAATAGTCAAATTGATGAAAGGATTTCAAGTCTCCGTCCATGCTAATCAGACTCCAATAATACTTGCCTTCACCACATTTTCCAGTTACGATGATCTTTCCATACCCAGCAACAACGATTCCACAACAGGCGTGTTTGGTTGTTATCGTTCTGACTGGACTGATGACGCCATTACTAATCGGCACTATTTGGATTTTATTTTCATTTGGGAACGATACTACCACTTCCTCGTTATCCAGCACACTAATGTCCCATGGATGTTGTGACAGTGTGGAGCTAGCGATGAATTCATACGAGGAACTTAGCAGGATACACATACTATTGTTATAATCAGCCAGCATCACCCTGTTTCCAGAGAGAAGTGTGATTCCAGAATAATAAGGCTTCTTACCACCAGGGACGTTAACAGCAATTACATGAACTCTCTCAACAAGACAGTCTTTTGTGGGCTTTCTCAAACCCAGTGAAGGAAGACATTTTGAGCTTTTCATAGTGACAAGTTTTCCAATATCACACAAGGATTGGGACAAAATAGAATCCACCAAAGGACCAAACTCCAGTTGTAACTTGATTGTGTCAGTGTTATCAAATTTGTCTCTGACCTGAGTGTAATAGAATGACAGTTGTGATGTCATCTTCTCTGTCATTAGAAACTTTTGTGTGTCACTCCCATACTTATTGACTGTTTCAAGGACTATATAAGAATTTCTCACATCATGCATCAGTGATAAGCAATGATGACTTTCCTCTTGTTTTATGACTGTCTTTTCTTTATACACGCGGTTTTCTTCCATCTTGACTCGTGTCTCTAGGTCATCCAGAGCTTCATTGATCTTTCTTCTCACCTCTGTTATCTGATCTGTCAAGCCATTAACTTGGGACTCAAGATTATTAATATTTGACTCACTTGTTTCATAGAACTTCTTTAGATGAGTTTCCACATTCTTCAGATCGTCAATAACCTTGCCCAGTTTACAGTTTTTAGGAAAATTAAGAAGGTGCTCCCTCAGATCTACCACTTTTGAACATGTTTTATGCATGAGAAAGGAACATGTGTCACAGCAGGCAACCTTGTGACGCTGCAATATAATTTTATATCTTCTCCGTCATGTTCAGAGCAGGTAAAACCCTCAGCAAATTTCAGTACATTTTGTGGATTGCTTACTAATTCCTCCATTGTAAGAATCGTATGATTCTTTGACATTTTCTGTTTCCTATAAACTTTCAGGCATTCATTGCACAGTGCTTCCTCACATACTGCACAGAAATCTGTTGCCTGGACAGAAACACCCTCCGAGATACAAGCATCACATACACGATTTTTCTTCGATTTCGTTGGTAAGATTGATTGTAACACTGTGTTGGCCGGAAACAGAGACGCCCATTGAGATGTCGGTTGATCCTTGCTGAAGGGACATAAGGCTGTTTTACATACAGGACACTCAATATGTTTCAATGCATTGTTTTTCTCCGTCTTGGTTGATATATATGACTGCAGACAGCTCTGACAAAACGAATGGGCACATGGTAGCTGTCTTGGTATGTCGAATTGCCCCAAACAAATTGGGCAAGTTGCCCCGTCGTCATTATCTATTTTAGCGGTCGCCATTATAAAACAAAACAAAATTTCCTGACAAGGAGGAGACGTTCCTTCTCCATTTTACCTTTAGTCGACAGAAACGAATTATCGTCCTTTCCCGGACTGTTTACTTGTTCATGGTTTGTTGCGAAGGTACGAGTCAAGCTAGCCTGATCTATATCTTTACGTCAGGACAATGTACAGCGAGCTGAAAATAGAACTGCCGTTTTAAATTAGGGCAAGGTAAAATGTGCACAGTCAATTTTTATCAGCTATTTACTGACTACAGCAAATTCAGATTTTGAGTGAATGATGTATACATAATAAATTGACAACCTTAGTATGACTCACGTTTACAAATGGAGACGAGTTCATGTCAACAGAAATTCAAATATTTCACTCACTAATGTTTTGCACTAATCTTGTACTGTTATTTTCAGGTATTCTATGTAGAAAGGGTTTTGAAGAGTATGTATTATTAGGACGATGAACACCTAATTTCAAATGAAAGTGTCCATATTTGATTTCCCCTGATGTGCCAATACATACATACATACATACATACATACATACATATATATATATATATATATATATATATATATATATATATATATATATATATATATATATATATGACAAGATCATATGTAAATTTGTAATCTTTGTGAGTAAACAAATGCGAGGATGCGATACAATTTCGTATTTGACATTGAATTCAGAATCTCATACTGATCAGTTTCGTGACTCTTTCTTTGTAAGAGCCAGGTTAGATTGGAATATCCTAGATTAGGAATATTTTGTGTACGTATACATTGGAAGATTTTGAAAATCGATACTAGTATTTCACCTCTACTAACACTTCTCTTTTTTGATGCATTGATGCCAAACAGTACTGTACTGTATGAATACAGATATAGTTATGTGATATTTATCATTTTTGTTAATATAACTGTGACGAGTGTGTAACACCTAATTTCAATGAACAGATCCATATTTGATTCATCCTGATGAGTGCACTCACATACACATATCTATATCTATCCATCAAACAGAACAGAATAGAACATTATTGATTTGACGTATGCAAAAAAGCACATAGTCAATACAATACATATTTCATATGCAAAACACTGCTGCATAAACAAAATGAATAAATGAATGAATAAATAAATAAATACACATAAATCATCAGAGACAGAGAGAAAGAGAGAGAAAGAGAGAGAAGAGAGAGAACTAGACATCGACAGAATATAATATAAATTGGAACGCATTATATGCATATTTACCTGGGAATTTAATGGGTGTGATGAAACTTTTAATTTACTTAAAGCCTTTCTGTGGCTGGCATTATAAATTATTCTAAGATAAGAATCGGTTTCGAATATATCTTTTATATCTTTATACATATATGAAGTTTTCGAAGCAACTGCTGAACTCCAGTCAGAATGAAATATATCTTTTAGTCTTTGGTTAAAAAGCGATAAAACAGAAGATATCTGGACTGAAATAGGTTAATACCATACTTCTCCAAAACCTGAAATCAATCGTATATTTCTCACATTAGAAACCCGGTTTTTATAATTCTTTTTTGGGCAATCGGTATGCATTAATTGGTATATTTTTCTGAGAATACAAGTTTTTGTATTTAACAATTTGAACCAATACTTAATGATGCGCAGATACCCACTCAGATAAAGTGGATATCGGCCCAACTCTCCATATACAAACATAATTATGGTAGAAAGTTTAACATCTAGTAAACACTTGTACTTTTTTCTATGTACCCGTTCAATATTGTCTGCTTTCAAAAATCCCAAATTTCACAGCAGTAACATAAAATTGGAGATACAAAAGAATCAAATAAATCACACATTATATTCACTGGACATTGTAGATTATTGTATTGTTCAGAAGTACGTACATTCCGTTGACACCTTTGGCCAGGAATATTATCTGTAGGAGAGAGAGAGAGAGAGAGAGAGAGAGAGAGAGAGAGAGAGAGAGAGGGGGGGGGGGGTCGCTGCAAAATTGCGCTAGATGAACGGCGACCTGCGCGAGCGTCGCCTTCAGCGCCCTCCACTCTGAACCAAAAAAAAAAAAAACGCAAACTCCACGATATGGCGCTCCTGGCGTCATCTGTAACGCCCGTCCCTTACGACGGCTCTCTGTGGATAAACAGCTGGAACAAAATTACATATTTTACATCAATTCAGAATCTAGAACTGATCAGCGTTGTAGCTCATTCTTTATAAGAGCAATGTTAGATTGGAATATCCTATATGAGGAAATGGTACGCAGTTATACATTGGAAGATTTTAGAAAATCAGTACGAGTATAACACCTCTCTACTGACACCTCTATTCCTGGTGCACTGATGTCAAACAGCACTGCACCGCATGAATACAGATATAATTATGTCATATTAATCTTTCTGGTTAGTATAACCTGAGATTAGTGCAGTAGAAAAACGTTAGTGTTTTGCCATGATATGAAATGGGTAACCCAAACTCCAAATTTTAATCACGTCATTACTCTGCGGTGAAATAAACAGACATAGCGTAAAACTGGAAAGTCGGTATATATATATATATATATATATATATATATATATATATATATATATATATATATATATATAGAGAGAGAGAGAGAGAGAGAGAGAGAGAGAGAGAGAGAGAGAGAGAGAGAGAGAGAGAATTACAAATATACACCAAACAGATTGGAAAGTGCTATCCCTGGATTCTACAGGAGAATGCCTGAGAACATTGACATAATTTTAAAATACGAATAAATAATATTATCATACAGGTTATAGAATTTTAATTCGTACTCTACGGAGATTCGAACCCGGATCCGTGGGTTACGGCACCCATCGCCTTGCCTGTAAGTACCAACCCCTATTCCATCTCGACCATGCACACATCACCAACAAATGATGTCACAAAGTCGGTGGTATAGGCATGATACTATTATATATATATATATATATATATATATATATATATATATATATATATATATATATATATATATATAGATGGATAGATACAAAGATAGATAGATGGATAGATACAAAGATAGATAGATATAGACATATAATGCAAGCTGTATCATTGATAAACCATGATATGTATACATATTTCATTAAAAGGAGGCCATTTTATCACAGAAGATTATGTCCAACAGAGTGGAGGACAGCCCTTACCGAAATAATTTAGTTGTCTCAAATAAGCCGCAAAGTAGCGGCAACTAAGCTGCTAATAAAATCCATTGCCACAAGTATTTTCCAAAAGTAAATCTAAGTAAACCACTAGTTGCAAGCACTTTTGGTTACTTTCTGGCAACTGACACCCAATAAAACTGTTAGCCAGAATATAACCAAAAGTAGCTCCTAGAGCAGGGATGTCAAACATACGGCCCGCGGACCGGATACGGCCAGCCAGACTCATTATTTATTATTTATTATTTATTATTATTCATTATTATTTATCTCAAATCTGGCAAATGAGTTTGACACTCCTGTTTTGGAGTATAATTCCCTCCTCGGATAACAGTAATGTTGCAACAACCAAACCAGAAAAGCACCATCAATTGTCCTCTACTGTACATGATGCCCTATTAACCACAAGCAATCCAGAAGCATTACTTGGATGAATTTGTATTGATGATGTAAAGAAGAGAAGATTGCCACAACACAACCAGAGTAATTTCTCAACTTTCTCTTAACCATTATATGGTGATCATAAGATACCCCCCCTCCCCCCCACAAATACTTAACTGAATAAAATGAATGACAGAAGAATATTAATAGGTAATCATTATTTATTTTTTGGCTTGAATTACTTGCATGTTCTACTTGAAAAATCAAGATTGCTTGAAGAAAAAGAAATTATTAGACGAAAGTATTAAGCAATTATACAATAATTACATTTTTACAGCAATACAAATAGTTACATGCCTCAAATAGCTTGATAAGTCAGCTCTTCTGTACCCCATGACTTTAATATTTTCATTTTTGTCGTTTCACGCTAGTGCATGCGTGGTTGGGTTATAAAATATAATCGTAGCGGGTAATCGCTACGATTTATATCGCAAAGTCGCGACGGGAATGTTTCCCAGAGTGCGCGGCAATCAATACAATTCATACTATCAAGGTCCATACGCGAACTTTCCCAACTGGCGTAGTGATGTGTATCGAGGGTTACTATACTAACTCATCTGCGCCGATTTCAGTGCTACAGTCAGGCCTCGATTATTTTTTAGAATTATACTACCGTGAAAACACAAGTATTGATTGCCACCGACCGTGTAAGCGATAATGTTGATATTATTTTCTTCACGGCATTATTGAACGGAAATTGGTCACAAGTTTTGCAGTCTGCGTTCCCCTGCAAAAAAAACAACAAAATAACAGCAAAAAAAGAATGTCAACATAGAGTAATTTTTAACATTATGACCTTGAAACTTTGAGGTGAGTTGAATGTTTACTGTTCATACTAATGGGGCAAAGGACAGTATGAAATTATTGAAGCTTGTGTAAACATAACTCTTTCTGTGTATTAGTGAAGCCATTTGCATCAATATACTTCTAGATGGAGTATCATTTAGCATCTTCGATACCGTTACAAACCAAATATAAGGTGTAAGTTGTGTGATAAAATATGGTATGCTACATTGATGTGTGCCCATTCTAAACATTAAGTCAAACTGTGGCGAGCGATTTGTATGACCTTAAGTTATGGTACTACTGAAGGTGTGGTAAAATATACTATGATATACTGGACTTCAGAGTTGAAACGGCTACATTTTAAGTCAATGTTCATACACAAAATAGGCAACGAATATAATATAGGCAAGATTACCTTTTTTTGCAGAAATTCAGGTTAAAGATTTTCATTGCTAAGAAATCAACGTGTGTCAGGTGAGTAAAACATCAAGGGCTGCTTGGAAAATATCAAAATAGGTAGACATGAGTATTATAAGTAAATCATTCATATCCAAAGAAGTAAAGTCTCAGAGTTTGTTTCCAATCTCAGAATTTTGGAAGACTTACCGAAACTATAAACGTTGTTAGAATATGTCTTTTATAATCACACATGTTTTCGTAGGATTGTTACATAATTTTATTTTCCTTTGTAAAAGTTAGCCTTTATTCAATATTAACAGTTGAAAGTACTGTACGTCTTCATTTGTTTCTTAATAGAAATGAAAAATACTGGTTGGTATTCTATAACTGATGTGTATTCTATAGATTATCTCTGTCCTTTAAATTTGACTAGTTGAGTCTTAATAACCAACCAGAATATTTAGAAAAAACTACACATTATAGTTTTGGATTTGAGCATTATTCCTCTGTCCTTTAAAAGGACTATACATTTTTTATATAAGTAGTTTTGCCATCAATACATTTGCGAGGTTTTCCCCAGATAACAGGTCACGAGGAAACTAGTAGTTTATAAAGATCTTTCTTAAACCAATAACGTAAATTTTGTCTGCATATGCGTACACAGTCAATTTTAGTCGGCGTCGGATATAAATTGCATCGGATGGACTTTTACACACTTGATTAAGCTCTGAGAAAACTGACACATATTAAATCATGAGGAAATTGACACATACGACATCGTGAGGAAATTTATACATATCATACAATTAAGGAAACTGGCACATACCACAGCTTACGGAAGCTGATTCCACAGATTAAAGCTCCTTTAACTTCAAAAACGTTCACTTATCGTTGGTCTGCAATATTCTTTGATAAGTTTTCTCGCGTTTCCTTTTGCCAAAACCAGATTATTTATTTGGAAAAATTTGTACATATTAACTTTGTAATCCCTGGTAGAAACCGGTAGACCTGGACCATTGGTAGCATAAATTGTTTAATCTTTCGTCATATAATATAAATCTTAAAGAAACTATAGAGATGAAAGAACTGCACTAATTCATCCTTTTTGTAATATTTGCTTGTAAATCTTAATAAGTGCAAAACAGAAATAAAGTCACTAAAATATGACAATATATATACTGTGTTCCTTGTCATATATTCTTGTATTTTAATAAGAAAGACATATTAGAAACTACTCTCTTGAAAATAGCATGCAGGATCTTGCACAAGTATGCATTTAATATGAAATTTATGAATAAGCTGAATAGTATGATATGCTTCAAGCAGGTTGCTTATTGCATTAATTGACAAGTTTCATAAACTGCACTATTCTACAAGTTTCACAAATTTTATATCAAATCAACCCATAACGATAACAACTTCACGATAACCTTTTGTAACATTGATGTGTGACTTTCGTACATATTATGTCACTGACTGACTGAATTTGAATTATAGACGTGTGCGACGAATCTCGTCATGTACGTTTGATATTATGTCACTGTGTTGCATGTGACTTTTATTATGTGAAGTTATGACTCTACTAGAGTTGTTTTCAAATGGTAACTGCTGCTGCACCCAGAAATGTATTTCTGCAAATGTCCTAAATATTGATAAAGAAATTTCGTTTTACACGGGCTGTAATAATTGCATGCAGTTCTTTTCTCCACTAAAGATAATATCATGCATTCTATTCACCCTCAAAGTTCAAGGTTTTTGTAATATACATATTTGGTACCCAAGAAGTGTCTCCAGAAGTTGTCGCAAGACTGCAGAGGTTAACTCCCTTGAATAATCAGATGCTACTTTTATCTGTATTGTAATTTGCAAAGATAATTTTTTTGTTCTGTAGCAATAAATGAAAAACAAATGTTCAAGGCAAATTACTGAAATAGTGAGTCTTTGAGGGTGAGTTGAATGTGTACTGTCCATATTAATGGGGTCAACAATGCAAAACTATTTAATCTTGAGTAAAAGGGATGCGTTTTGTGTATTGGTAAGGTCGATTGCATGATGCACTTCTAGACTGAGCATCATGGTACATTCTCGATTATTATGTGATAAAATATAAAACAATTGTATACGTTATACCATATTTACCATGTGCATGGAACATGTTTTCCGAGGACAGGTCAAAGTAGTCAAAGGTCAAGGTCATGGGGCGAATTGTCATTTGCTTTTAATGTATATTGTAATGTGTGAGCATACTGCACTTTATGTCAAAGTGTGACAAGACGATATGCCACTACTGAAGGTGTAAGAAAATATAGTGTGATATGCTAGACTTCAAAATCAAAGGATATATATTTTGAGTCAATGTCTCTACATAGAGTAGGCAAAGGATATGATATATGGAAAATAATACTTTTGGCAGAAATTAAGGTTAAAGATTTTCATGCCTTAGAAATAAATGCATATATGTAGAGTAAATGTTAAATACTTGTTTGGTAAATATCCAGATAGGCAGATATGAGTTGTATAAGTAAATCAGTCATACCTATTCTGAGTGTTGTCAGATTTTTGGACGACCTGTCAAAACTTCAACAATTTAAAGACTTTGTCTTTTGTAATCAAACAAGTGTTTGTTGGATAGTTTAAAATGTATTTTTATGCTTGTAAAAGTTATTATCATACCAGCATATCCAGTTAAAAAACTCCTTGTAAAAGCATGATGTGACAATTCGTATCAGCTACCATCCTGATTTGGTTGATTGGAAAATGTGTCTTCCAAGGGTTCACAAGTGCGAAGTATGATATTGTAAAATTTGCCTTTTTTTTAGAAATCCTGTCAGAGACCTCCTAAATCACTTTTTTTTAAGCAATCATGCATTATTTCCCAATGAAGAGTGTTTCACTTTATACAGGCTTTTATGGTTCATACAACCTTAACAAATCCTTGAATTTAAGTGATTGTCTTGAAAACTCCATTAGTAAAAACAAAATTGGTTGTATTATGAAAAGTAATTTAACTTATTTAAAAATTAATTGAATTTATTGAAAAACTTAGCTTTATGAATTCTTCGGCTCATCTTTATGCGGTAATTACAATTTTATTATAGTATACTCTTATATCAAAGTCCTTCCAGAGAATCAATATATCCTACATAATTATTGTGAGATAAGAGTATGTGAATGTAGACTTTATTTATAACATTTTCAGGGTTGCACGTAGGTTTTCTTGAATTGTTGGAAGATATATCTAATATATTTCAATTTTTACATAAATTGTAACATTTGCTGTCAGTTAATTTACTTGTCACTAAAAGCTACAGGTAAACCCAATTATACTGAATTCCCTTTTTTGCCTTTGTATATAAAGTAGGATATGTATAGATGCTTTATAAAGCATCGGTTTGCTTAGTGTAGTTTCATATTTATGATTCAGAATAATGGTGACAAATATAACATTTTCTTGAATTGATGAGAAGTAATTCCTAGATTTTTCAATTTCCAAGCTAGAACGTAAGCACTTCACATGAACAGAATTATTATATGAGCTATCATATGGACTGTATGACATTTCCTTCACGTCTCCCATATTGAGACAATAAAACCAACAATAAATAATAATTTTCCACTCTGCAATATAGCTTTATCTTAGTTTGGTTTTTTTGCGCTTCTTTTAAACCAAAAAGCAAGTGCTTAGTCTGAGTTCAAAATAAGTTCAGAGTCTTTAGTAAGAATTACCATTGTACATGTATAAACGATCTGAATTTGTTAATATATTTTGAATAATAAATGTTGTTAGACTTTAGTTTGTTGTTGCTTTTCTTTTGTCTCATCCACGTAAGCAGGGTGAGACACAGGTATCACTTTTTCACCAGTGGTAGAGGCAGCAGTGTTTGATTTTTGTTACAAGTCAAATATAGGCAAAGAGTTTTTCATAGGATTTTTAAAGTTGTGGTCCAGGGCTCCGTCCTTTTGAAAAAGGTGCAGTTCCAGCCCTAAAACCAGGAGTCCCAATAACCATAATTCAGAACATTATGTGTGTATTATTTTGTCAGCAACATATATGTTGTCATCAGATTGCTGATGCTTATTCATTGTAAAATATTTAGTATTAGGCAAAATAATGTGTGGTTTTGGTTACCCAAACGATCGTATTTTTTCCTGCCGACCCTACATTTTTGGTAGATTTACTTTTTTCGCCAAAAAATAAAAAGAAACATAAGTTAAAAAAAAAGAAAAAAAAAGTCGTCAATCAAAGAGTTGTAACTGCGATCAATGTTAAATTCAGGATGCGAATGACTCTTGTTTTCCAGTTTATCCTTCATTTAAATCGATGGGGGCATAAACAAGTTTTTTTTGTACCTATCTACCTACCTTAATTTGATTCTCAATGTAACCAGAGATACGCATATTTTATTATTTGGCCTTATAATAAATGAATGTAAAATTACTTCAGTTAATAACCACGATAATTGAGATTGCTTGTCATAGCAATTATCAATGCCTTTACCTGATCATGCTTTAATGGATGTGCATCTAGAAGGAATAGAGGAAGAGATTACACTTTCTTTTCTTTATTAATTTATTGAATTAGCTTAATTTGATTTCATGTCAGTAAATTCTCCAAGACAATGGAAGAAGAATCAAATGAGCATATTCCATTAACATTTTTCATTTCATCTTTAAGCAACACAACATACTGAAGTCACTATTTTTTTAAACATACTTTGACAAATTTCTCCACAGCAGGTGCAAGACCATACTCCCTAAGTTTTGGACCCAGTGTTCCTTGGGTTGCCATTGCATTTTTTCCTTCCACAGTCGTGCCACCATGTGCATCAAGCTAATAAGTTTCCGTTGTTTCTTTTTTTTTTCAGCCCTTGGGAATGTCCCTCTCCATGATTCAGTGCACGAATCTTTCAGTCACTTTGGCGTTTTGGCGTTATGTTTTCTTTATGAAAACTAGATGCACCTACTAATTTATGTCGATCAGTCTCGAGAAAATCATGCTCATCTTCGGAAAAGTACACATATGATAATAACTCAAACACAGCATGGCACACATACACCAAAAAAACCCAAAAAAACAAAAAACCGATTTTACGACGATTCACGACCATTAACATAGGAGTTCAAATTGCTCTGAGAAACAAAATATATCTCATAATCTTGGCGCTATTTTTCTAAATAAAATGCGACTGTTCGAAACACTGAGTATGAATTTATAATATGATGGTTTACAATTTTTATGAGTAATGTTTATTAAAAAGAGGTATCAAATCGCGTGTAATTAGTCAGATACATCTGCTAATGTATGGTGTATATTTGTAACCCGGTATAATAACTTCTGTATACATTGATTTATGTGGTAGGAATCCGGATTGACAGTGTACTTAGATGAGAATTAAGTATATATATATATATATATATATATATATATATATATATATATATATATATATATATATATATATATATATATATATATATATATATATATAAATTAGAAAACAGATGCTCGACCCCTCTATAGGTTTCATCAGGTGGTAGCAGCAAACCTTAAGTTTATCCCTAAGATTTACTATGACATTTTTGCCATTTTGTTTGTTTGTTTTAACGCAAATCGTAATGACAAAGTATTGTTGTCACCAGCATTACGTTGCCACATTTGCAACATGGTAAATCCACTCGAAATTCATCACTTTGGCGAAAACAATCTGTTTGTTTTGTTGATACAGATATCTATTTCAATTTCCATTCCAATTCCTGACTGCTGGTATCGGAACAAAATCTTTTGTATCAATACCAACAAGACTTATTTTAATAAATTTGTCAAGAGTGAAAATCCTCAGGCTGCACTGCAGCTTTGTTTTGATAAATTCTGGTGCACAAATCAGCGTTCAAACTCCACGCTTGACACTGGAAGTACATGTGAAATTTCTACCATTCAAATGACACAAATGGACAATTCACTGAAACTAGTTTGGTCTGTAATTCAGCTCCTGGCAAGTCCTCTGCAGTTATCATACACAATTTAATTCAGAATCTACCACTTATTTTTTCATCGGCACTGATGAATGCGGCACTGTGCTCCCTTGGTTGACCGTAACAAGTGATCAAAGTATCCATGTGAGCTTTATCATACAATGGCATGCCACAAACATTTGCAGGAAAAGCGTTAGGCTCATAGGTTCTAAACAAACGCATTAATGGACGTAAGGACAGGATTACTTAATACAAAATTGCGGGGATAATAAAATTAATTGTACTAATTAAACTAATACAAATACTTATACTATTAGAAGTAATACTTGCATTATTATTAACAGTGATCCAGGTAGATAGAAGTAGAGGGGCGTTGCCTTTCTGCTCTCAGTACGCACCCCACTACCCTCGGTGCCCTTTTAATCCCCTAAAACCCGAGCTCTATGCCTCCGTCAATACTACTAAAGATTCTTCAACTTGTGCTCCTTTTTATTTGTTTCACTTACTGTGTTCTGTTTATTAATGTAGAATAATCATATGAATATGCTTTTGTCAATTTCTACTTCCACAAAGATTAATGTTAAAATTTCGTATTGACATCAGGTGTTTCTATCGCAAAAAATACTCTTTGTTGCAAAGTGCTCCTTCCTTCAACAAAAGTACCCCTTTTGCTAAATGTGCACGTCTTTCTCTCTCTTCGGTAAGAAATTCATTGCTTGAACATGGAATTATTATTTGAAAAACATAATATCATTATAGGAAAGAAATCTCTATTATCTTATAAAAATATGTTTATTCTAAGAAGAAAACGATTTTTCACAATGATTAACTGTTGAAGTAGCTGTGTCGTTACAATGGAGACAATCATGTTTAAGTTCACATGGTGGCTTTTCTCGTTAAAATACAGTATAGTGCTCTGAAATAGGGATAATGAGATAGCTATATCATTTTAAAATGTTATGCAACACTCTTGTATTGCTTGATATTATTTGCAAAGTAATACGGTAAATATCAGCAATAATTTTATCTTAGACATACTTTTAGATATAATATAAGGTATAACTTACCAAGTATGACCTAGTTTATACGCCGGTCAAGAACAATTCATGGGAATTAGATCTGAATTCATACATGTATGGGGGGAAATTCTGAAAGATTCTGTCAATACGATAACTAGATAGATTTTCAAAACAATTTATTACGGTTATTTTACATGGGTTATACACCGTATATAAAGACAAGAGCTGCTCTCAATTCTTAAATCAACTGAAGGATATTACAAGAAATGTATCATAATTGATTTGATTATAGTTTACGACAAAGTCGATATTAAGTAGGATATAAAGAAGATATTGTCATCATGACACGTAAAGAATACATTTGAGGTCTGGACTGAAGGCCAAGTTAGTTATTGGGAAATGAAGGGAAGGATGCGTAGCAGCTGCAGTAGTAATTATCACAATTAACATTATCATCATAACAAGCATCATAGAGATCTCTCTTAATAGATATCATAAATGCTAGCATTCACCGGTACATTATCAACAAATTCAGTCATAAACCAAAGGGATTGTTTTGCATTGAAATGAATAACTATCTTCCTGTCTACATCTAGTGCATCTAGAGATGAACCGATCTTAAGAGATCATCAATGGAATTTCTCTGGCCCCAAAAAGTGGTACCTAAATACAAACGATCCTATTAATATAGGTTTTGGTGTGACTCGTCCAATTTGTATAGTCTCTTTACATAGGTGGTCTCTTAAAAGAGGTGCTCTTTAGCAAAGGTCTGTGTCGATACATACATGCAAACACAGATTTATCTTCATAGACATAGAACATATCTTAATCTTTACCTTTTTTTCTCTTGCTCTAATTTATTTGAGTTGGTAAACATATAGATTACTTGCAGATGAAGCATTTGTAAGAAAAAACAAGTCTTTGCTTTTGTCAAAACAAATTCCCCGTGGCCATTGTGGCACTGTTATAACCTGTAGCACGGGTCCATCAGGAGACAGCTGATGAATGTTGTGAGAATGGTAACCAAGAACATAGATGTTGTCATCCCTGTCTAAGGAAATACCGGCAGGCAAACGAAGATTGTCAGGACTATAGGAAAACCGCCTATACCCATCCATATCAAAACAGAGAAGAGGATTATTCCCTGGTAAAGTGACATACACTCGTGTTTTCTCTGCATCAAGTGCTACGTAGGTGAAGTATGTAGATGATGAGTGAACATGATGAAAGGACTTCACGAATCCCTCCATGCTAATCAGACTCCAGTAATGCTTGCCTTCACCACATTGTCCAGTTACGACGAGCTTTCCGTGACCAGCAGCAGCGATTCCAGAGCAGGCATGTTTGGTTGTTATCGTTCTTACTGGACTGATGACGTTATCACTAACTGACACTATTTGGATTTTATTCTCATATGCAATGATACTGCTACTTCCTCGTTATCCAGCACACTAATGTCCCACGGCCGTTGTGACAGTGTAAAGCTAGCAATGAATTCATAAGAGGAACTTAGTAGGATACACTTACTATTGTTATAATCAGCCAGCATCACTCCGTTTCCAGAGAGAAGTGTGATACCAGTGTACCGCGGCTTCTCGCTAGAAGGGACTTTAACATCAATTACATCAACTGTCTCAACAAGACAGTCTTTTGCGTGCTTTCGCAAACCCAACAAAGGAAGACATTTTGAGCTTTTTGTAGCCACAAGTTTTCCAATATCACACAAGGATTGTGACAAAATAGAATCCACCAAAGGCGAAAATTCCAGTTGTAACTTGATTGTGTCAATCTTATCAAATTTGTCTCTGACCTGAGTGTAATAGAATGACAGTTGTGATGTCATCTTCTCTGTCATTAGAAACATTTGTGTGTCACTCCCATACCTATTGACTGTTTCAAGGACAACATAAGAATTTCTCACAGCATGCATCAGTGACAAGCAATGATGAATTTCCTCTTGTTTTATGACTGTCGCTTCTTTACACTTGCGGTTGGCCTCCAATTTGGCTCGTGTCTCTAGGTCATCCAAAACTGCATCGATCTTTCTTCTCAGCTCCTTTATTTTATTTGTGAGTCCATTAACTTGGGACTCAAGATTATTAATATCTGATTCAGTTATTTCATAGAACTTCTTGAGATGAGATTTCACATTCTTCAGATCGTCAATAACGTTGCCTAGTTTACATTTTTCAAGAAAATTGGGAAGCTCCTCTCTCAAATCTATCACTTTTGAACACTTTTTATGCATGAGAAAGGAACACGTGTCACAGCAGGCAACATTGTGATCTCTGCAAAGAATTTTATATCTTCTCCATCATGTTCTGAGCAGGTAAAACCCTCAGCAAATTTCATTACATTTTGTGGGTTGCTTACTAATTCCTCCATTGTGAAAATAGTGTGATTCTTTAACATTTTCTGTTTCCTATGAACTTTCACGCACTCATCGCACATTACTTCCTCACAGACTGCACAGAAATCTTTTGCCTGGACAGACACACCCTCAGAGTTACAAGCATCGATTTCAATGGTAGGATCGATTGTAACACTGTGTTGGCTGGAAACAGAAACGCCCATTTAGATGTCGGTTGATCCTTCCTGGAGGGACGTGAGATTCTTCTACATACAGGACACTCAATATATTTTAATGCATTGTCCCTCTCCATTTTGGTTGATATATAGGACTGAAGACAGCTCTGACAAAATGAATGGGCACAGGATAGCTGTCTTGGTATGTTGAATTGCCCCAAACAAATTGGGCAAGTTGCCCTGTCGTCATTATCTATTGTAGCAGTCGCCATGATCGACCAAAAACAAAAAATAAAACACAAAAAACAACATAAAACAAATAAAATTACTTTACAGGGAGCAAACGTTCCTACTCCAATTTTCCTCTAGTCGACAGAAACGGATTACCATCCTTTCTTGAAGTGTTTACTTGCTTATGATTTGTTGCAATGCTATGAGTCAAGCTCAACTGATCGATATTTTTAGGTCATGACAATGTACAGGAAGTTGAAAACAGAACTCAGGTTTAAATTAGGGCAAGGTAAAATGTACACAGCCAAATATTAGCAGCTATTTACTAACAACAGTTAATCCTGTTTCTAAGGTTATGCTGTATATATTATGACTCTCTCTCTCTCTCTCTCTCTCTCTCTCTCTCTCTCTCTCTCTCTCTCTCTCTCTCTCTCTATATATATATATATATATATATATATATATATATAAAACCTAGACTTGCATATATATATATAAACAAACCTTGACATATATATATATGTATATATATACATATGTGTGTATATATATATATATATATATATATATATATATATATATATATATATATATATATATATATATATATATGTCAGTATGTATGTGTGTGTGTTTATAGGACAAGATCATAGAGAAATTTGTAAGCTTTGTGGATGAGCGGATGGGACAAATTGCATATTTTGTATCAATTCTGAATCTCGTACTAATCATTTTCTGTGTAAGAGCCATGCTAAATTGGAATATCATTGATGAAGAAATTGCATGTACGTATAGATTGTAAGATTTCAGAAAATAAATACTAGTGTAACACTCTGCTGACACCTCTCTTTCCTGGTGCATTGAAGTCAAACAGCACTATGTGTGTATAAATTTGTCATTAAAAGGAAACAAGGCTTGTCTAGTTTCCTTTTAATTAAAAATTTGTACAACGATTGGTATATCAAAACACATCGTACATTCTATACACAGAGGATATTTTCTTTTCCTATGTTAATACTGGATATATTTCATAGTGTGGTACTTAAAATATATACTGTTTGGCACCACAAGATGCAATATATCTGGTATTTATGCAGGAAAAGAAATATTTATTTTTATCATATACCAAACATGCTCCAATATTGAAGTTTAGAAGATTAAACTCACTCTTCAACACATAACCCCACCCCCACCCCTTTTCGTAAATTCACCTCACGTTCATAGGCTGATCATATAAATATCCCTGACTTAAGAGAACGGTAGGATTGTGATGACCTAATGTGGCGCAGTAAATTACACTTTTGGCTTTTTGTAAACTATTTTATCGTATCTGACCAAAAAGCAAGTCCAATTCAGGAATGCATCACAGCGAGTTTATCGTTGTTGTCAAGGAAGTAAGAGAAATAACTTCAAAGAGACGTGAATGGCGTCGAGTCAGATTTCTCCAGCAAAAATGTATTTCCATGTCTGAAATGTAATGCAGCTTAAATTTATTTGTTCTAGCTTACAAAGTGCTCATTTTTTGTTGCTGCAGGTAAATCTTCTGTAAGCACATACAGTCAAGCGTCGCATGGCATGATGGGAGATCTTTTATTTTCACATGTGAAAATACAAGGATATATTTTTCACATGTGAAAATATAGGAATGAAAAAATATGAAATTTATTTCGCCAATAAGTTTCTATATTTCACACTTAAGTATATGATAAATATGTTTTATTTATACCCTATACAAATACACATACTTATATTTTCAAATGATCCTAAAGTGTGGTAATTACTAATGGTGTATACACCGTGGAAAGGAATGCTAGTGAAAAGGCTGGTTAAGGGCAGATGAAAACGTGTGTTCTGATATTGCCAAATTATAGTATTATCCATTTTTTCCTATCCAAAAATGCTTTGATAAATAAAAAAGTATTAAACTGATGTAAAAATATCCTTGTAAAGGTTTGAAACAATTTGTAGATATTGGATATTGACTAATATGTAGCGACATATCTTTCTTGGTTCATATTACTTTTTTTCTGACTGAGAGAGTTATTTTTATTAACAGTTGGATAGCACACGTCAAATCACTTTCCGTCACCAATAATTGTCTTAAAGTCTACGCTTGTATACACGAAACATTGTTTCAAGTATTTGATGCAAAATATATCAATGGCGAATCCAGAGTTTGTTCCAGAGGGGTGTGGAAAAACATAGAGAGATACAAGCGGATGTGACGGATTTGAAATATTACTGAATAACTTTCGTGCTATTTATTCCAGCAGGAAAGTTCCTTTTTGTCAACTTTTCTGTTGTATTTAAAGTATACCTTATAAGTCAGGCCTGTGATTAAGGAAAAGCGACATCGGGGACACTGGGTTGACAAAAAGGTTTGGTTACATCATTAATGTGCAGAGTCACTTTAGCTGTCTAAGACAACATTTTAACGTATACAGAATGTGCAAACCATAATCTATGTTACATTTCCATCCCCAGGATCACCAGCGAATCACTTAGGAAATACATAAATAAATATAAACAGAAGAAGAAACAAATATATAAAGTACAAAGAAATTAGTGAGTGAAACCGCTTAGAAGGTTCAAGTGCAAAATGCACTATAAAGTGTTTTGATACACCATTATGGAATTATGATAATTTCTTGAGAGAAACAAAAAATGTTTTATATTTTTGTTTTGACATTAAAATAATTAAAAATATCACTGGCAATCAATCGATCCTCAATTAATTTCGATAAGCTATGTAAACAAACTAAATGAAGAGCATTATAATATTTTCATTAAAGAGTAAACCTTTTATCAAACTGTGCTCAGTCACTAAATGTCATAATAGTTTAGCAGGTAGTATTTTCCTGCCAGTATTATATTTTGTCATGAGCCAGTTACAGTTTCCACCCTGATTTTGATTTTAGGGAAAATGAGAAGAACTAGGTCCACACACATGTGCAAAGTATGATATCGTAACATTTACATATAGTGATCCTTTCGCGGATACCCGGAATAACTTTGTTTTATCATCGTTCATAAATGCCGGTAGAGTGAGTGTATGTGACGCTTCCTAAAATCTCTAAATTTACTTCATATTGGGTCTGAGGTTCCTGTATTTGTTTTTGTACTGACAATATTCTGATCTACTCCTCCAAACTTTTCTATTGGAGCAACAACATAAAGTTCTTCCAATATACAACTTTTGCAGAGTCCACGAAAACCATGTCTGAAAACATATATTGTCCATTTGTACGTTCAAGGTTGAAATAGTATTTCTCTTCTACGATCTGCAGAAGGTTTATGTTTTCCTAAAGTTTTAAAATGTCTGTACTTAAACTAATTTCTTGCAAATAATCAGTAATCTGCAAACTTTTGAGATGAAAGTAATTGAACCTGGACATTGCCAATAACGGTTTAAATCGTGCATGAAGTTTCAAATCCTAGTTGGTGAGGAAAGCATTTCCGATGTATTTTTTGTCAAATGCATTCTTAGTCACTGTAGGTTTACCTATCTGACAGTGAAGGTAACAAGTAATCCTAATTAGCCTGGATTCATTTTTATTGAAATTTTGAGGTAGGTACAGACTCTTAATAACATGTCAGTTTTTTTTACTGAGCTCAAGCTAGGCGATTAAGATGTAGAATTATGATGACGTATACATAGAGGATATCTACATATTTTGAGTAGATATAAGGCAACATTTCACGAGCGAAGTGGGAAACATTGTGTTGTCACGAGTGCGGACGAGATAGATATATAAATTCTTGAACAACATTTGTACGAGCCTCTTGCAAATGCTATAGTTGAGATCAACATTAATGTCATCTCCAACATTCGCTTACGAGCAATTCATGTAAAATAGAACTCATTGTATATATGCATACAAGCGAATTCGAACATAGTCTATTCATAATAATTATTCATTAAATTGAGCCCATACCAATTTGTTGCCGTTATTTTGTGACTGGTGTACACCGATTATGTATTTGGGAAACTATGTCTGCTCTCAATATTTTAATCTGTAAAGGGCTGTTGCAAGAAATGTCCCATAATTAATTTGAATATATTTGATGCCAAAGTTAGTATTCAAAGAAGATATTCTAATCTGTCCAGTCAGAGAACACTATTAAAGCCTGATTAGAAGGGCAACCTGGTTCAATTTAAGACAAAGATGTGGCTACTACTACTACTTCTATTACTACTACTACCACTAAGAATAACAGTAGCAACAACAACAACGATCATCATCATCATCATCATTATCTCTTTTAATCTTAATAGTTAACATTAAAGTGATAACTACATACAAATTATCGGGCTTCTGCAGCTTCTAATACAACAAACACATCATATTTTATGATGTCTTACCAGAGGTGGTCTCGTAAAAGAGGCGATCTTTAGCAGAGGTTCAAGTGTAGACAGATAGATACAATATTTCATATTTATCGGCGTAGGATATGAAAATTCTGATCCCATGGGTGGATTTTTCCTTTCTAAGGCGATGCATAATAAAAAGAAATTACATTTTTGGCAAAACAAAAGCTTTGTTGTAAACATAATGGCGTCCCACCTTATACAGGTAAAACATGAAAAGGACAAAATATTATTTAAAATGCCTAAATATCGATAAAGAGCGTACAATGTTTATACTAAAGCTAAATGTGAAACGCAACTTGGAAATATGGTAAAGTCACAGAAAAAAAAAATTAATTAGAAAAAGTAGAGTTATGTAAAAAGTACCAGAAAATAGTGATATCATTTACGAAATGACGTCATACAGACAAGTCAAAGTGGCGATGCACCTGTCAAAACGTTGTCGGGACGTTGGTGTTCTACATCAGTAAACGCAGTCATACACACAGTGGAATGTGAAAATAATATTGCTCTTGTCCACATTTTCAAGGAGAATATATGAATTTCTCACAGCATGTACATTCACTGATGATTTTCATCATGCTTCCTGGGGGCCTCTTCTTCATAAATTCTGTTTTTCTCAGTCTTGACGCTTTTCACCAAAGCTTGGTTGATTTTCATCCTCATCGTTCTTATGTAATTAGTCAGGTGCAACAGTTTGAGACTGGAGAAGTATAATAGTGGACTCATTCTTTTCTATGGACTTTTCGAAGTGACTTTCCACCTTCTCATTATGAAGCCAATCTAGTTGGATATTTTTAAGGGAAGGACACCGCTGCCTCAAATCTATCAAATTGTAACACGTTTTATGCCCCAGACAAGAACATGTGCCACACAAAACAACCTTGTGATTTCTTCTCTGTTATGTTCCGAACAGGTAAAGTATTCAGCAAATTTAATAACAATTGGTGGATTGCTTGTTAATTCGTTGTAATTATTGAACGATTCTTTGTGATTTTCTGTTTCCGATTAAATTTGAGGCTATCTCCTCACATTGCTTCCACACACACTGCACAAACCCCAGGAAGCGTAACATACAAGATGTATTTTCAATTTCGTTGGTAAAAGTGCACGTAAAACTATCTCGGTTTGAAAGAGAGACTCGCATTTACTTGTTGGTTGATCCTATCCAGAAGGAAGTACGTTTTTCCACATATAGGGCACTCGATTTTGATTCAAATCTATTTTTCTCCATCTCAGTTGATATGTTGGACTGCAGCCAGCTGTCATAGAAAGTTTGGGCACTGGGTATCTATCCTGGTATGTTGAATTGCCCTAAACAAATGGGACAAGATGTCCCGTCGTTAATGTCTATTTAGCGGTTGCCCTTATAGAAAACCAAACAGTTACCTTGCAAGAAATAAAATTCCCTCTTGCATCTTCTGTCTATACGACGGAAACGAATTAGTTTAATTTTTTCCGGACTTTCTATATGCTTTTTTATGGGCTGTCGCTAAGTTGGATTTAAGCTAGATTGATCGCTTTATCTCATTACAGTGTACACCATGCTGAAAATAGAACTGAGGTGCAATATTGGGGTAAGATACTTTATGCGTAGAAAATAAATATCAGTTGTTTGCGTGTACATGCATATGGAAGTACTGGGCTCGTGGAGGGTGGGGTTGTTGCATCCGTTTTAGATATAAAAAAACAAACATTTTCAAAGGCAGACAATAATTAGGTCAACAAGGACAGGGGGTGCAGGTCGGTTGAGATTAACAAACTAGAAGTTTCCTTTCTCAGATTGAACAATTTCGCACCTATATGCCATGCACATACATTGCTTTTTGTTTCATATTTTCTTTAACTACATCATACAGAAAATGTTCTGAAATGTTAGTCCTCTGGCGAACTGTAACCCCTTTTTTTACATGATTTCCAGGATGTACCAACATATTGCTGTCTCATTGTATGATGATTTAAAACTACCATCTCTACTTGCCTATAAGTCGAGTCCAACTGCAAACTGCACAGACCCAGATCTGCCGTCGCATAATGTGCCGGCAGATCTGGGTCTATCCAGTATGTTAGGAGAAATCAGTAAAGCAAGCAACATAGACCCTGATCTGCCGGCGCATTATGCGGCGGCAGATCAGGGTAAAAGTTGTTTGCAATTGGACTGAACTTGTAAGTGAATATATACGGATTTAGAGTACATGGATCTGACAACAGCATACATTTGTATTTGATTCAAAAGATTATATTGGTCGCTTTCCGACTTATTTGTTTGTGAAAACCACCATAAATTGAAAAAAACCTTGATAGATAGAACTAACCAGTTTCGGAATAACTGTAATACTACTTAGTTTCTGAACTCTTTTGTTGTTAGTACTGCCATAGATTGAAACAACCTTACTGAGAACAAATGTCCTTTAAGGGGTCGACACTCTTTTGATATTGCCCACACTTCCGCCCCGAATTTGTAGGAATTCACTAGAAGTCCATTTCTTCCATCATGTATGTCTATATTTATAAATACAATCGCATATGTACTGAATCTTACGAGAAGTGAGTGAAATAGATTTAGCCGTCTTTAATCGACGGTCGTTACTCGAGAGATAGATATTTAACTCCCTAATATTCTATTTTAACTCAATCCAATATAAATTTGGTACATGAGGTTTTACTTCAAACAATATTCAGGAATAATGTTTAGTCATTATGAAGAATATGTTGTCAATTTTACATTTTGCCTTTCGGGCGAAGTGCATTATGATATTCAGTGATATTAACGTGTTTTACAATTTGAAGTAAAAACACACTTTCAAATTTGATAAATTTAGAGATATAAACTTAAATATAATATCTCTGGAGAATATACCGTCAAATAAATTTGGCTGAGTTCCAGTTAAGTATTCTTACCTGCCTTAAAAATTATTGATAACTGATACTAAACTTGTAAATGTAAGATATCTATTTTGATCAAGAGCTAAATGACGTAACGAGATGATGTTGAGCAGACATTAGGCACTAAACATATACACTTCACATGGAGTCGCATAATAGTGGCAGATGAATCACAGGAGCATGGGTGACTCTGACGTCAAAAATGGAACCCCCAACACCTCCCAGAAAACTTTAGTTCTTGAATTATCTACTCTCTACTGAGCATGAAAGATAGAGTTAGATGATAAATACATTTTCATGCATCTAGAGAAAAGAATAGATGTTTATCGAATTGTGATAAAAGAGCGTGTTCGATTAAAGTATTAAAGAATTGAGAAATCAAATTTGAAGTTAAAAGAATGTCGTCTACGATGTTGATTTGGTGTCGTGAATCAAAATTTGACCACCTGTTTGAGAAAGATATTTAATCAATCTAGCATAGACTTTATTTGATAACATTTCATTAGTATTGTGCTAAAATGCATTTTTTCTTTAGAGTTATCGCACATTATCTCGTTGTGAAATAAAATCATTCTCCTTTATACCATAGGAATATATCTTCACTACTTACTGGAGAAAGAACCTTAATATAACAAAATACTTTCTCTTTGTAAGTTTTAATAAGACTGTCACAAATGCAGGTTTATTAAAACTGTTACAAATGCAGGTTTTATTAAAACTGTCACAAATGCAGGTTTTATTAAGACTGTCACAAATGCAGGTTTTATTAAGACTGTCACAAATGCAGGTTTTATTAAGACTGTCACAAATGCAGGTTTTATTAAGACTGTTACAAATGCAGGTTTGTTTCTTTTCTTTCCCCTAGATTAGTAGCGCCCTTTCATCGTTATAAATTTAAACCACTAACCTTAATCATAATTTTATGTCCGATTTATAAAAACAAAGAAATCTAAAAAAAAAGCACATAATCGGAAAAGGACTTACTTTGTATTCTTTCTCTTGTGACTGCCCTAAAATGCAAGAATATTTTTGCAGATTGTGAACAAACATCTATCGTTCTAAAACCAAGTAAGCATTGTGTTGCAGTATTACACTTGCAACGAAGAATATTTGGTGCTAAATGTATCTCGCATCTGAGTTTCTTATTTCAGTCATTGAATTTCGGTGTGCGCAAAAATAAGAAAGTCTTTGTTTTTAATAGCGTCTTTAATGTGGCTAGATTGAGAAATAGCTGCAATATCGGGTTCACTGTGACCACGAGGAGCGATTGTAAACATCAGTTGTTATTCTGTTCAGTCCGAACAGAATATTTCTTCTTGTTTAAAATGTGGACATGATTCGCTACACTAACCTATTTTCGTGTGTTTAACCATGCATGCCGGTAGACTTGGGTACGAGAGCTATCGCCATGTACTGCTGTACATAAATGTATGCTGTTTGATAACCCTATACACACATCGGGTAACATATTTTGGCAATCGATGATTCCGCTGAAGAAAAAAAGCAAAACAACAACAACAACAACAACAAAAACAATAAAAAATAACAATAAGACAATAAGGGAATCAAATTGCAATTTCGAAGAAATCACCCCTTTTTATCTGTGCTGGCAAGCAAATAACCTTAATAAAACAACATCCTATTTTGACATAATTAATATCATGTCATAGATTTAAACATCTAATTACCTTATTTCTTCTTTACAATGTATTCGTTCCCTGCGGCGAATAACGGAGCATCATGCCAAGCTCTCGTGGACCTGCTCCCTAGATCATCCCTATAAAAAGATGGAAGGAGGTTGAAGGTAAGGACTCAAGGTGCATGAAAACAAAGCGGAATTTAACTCTCAGCTATATTTACAAAACTTATGCGTTTCTATTTCAAAATGCAAGGTATATATTCACACAAAACTGACACCTATATATTAATATACGTGCATTATGCAACAAGATTCCCTACAAAATGTAAGAATTCAAAAAAGATAGTGTCCCTAAAATAATGTTATCTCAGCAAATACCGATAATGGGTACGTCGCAGGAACTGATGTTTGTAACTGCAATTTATTCGCTTTAGTAAAATCAACTTTCATGTGGAATGTGTGTAGATTCTTTCATTTACTTTTACTAATTGATGAGGTTAAACCTGAGAAAAGGAAAAGGTATATTTTACATCTCTACTGTATAGTTATATCTCGGTATGATTTATTTTATTTCTTCTGTTTAGTTCGAACAGAATATTTGCATTTGCAAATTTGCATTTATTTAAGGGTTTAGCGTTATAGTAGTAAAGGGGGACGATTTAGGGACAAACATGGCACTCTGGGGTCAATGGGAATTAATATTACGGCCGTTTGTGTCTTTAAGGATAGCCCTCTGGGGGCAATGGACATTCCATGTTAAAATGTCCATAGATTTAACATTAGTATGGCTCGCTGGAGACAATGCGAAATGAAATATTAAAAATTAACATGAGATTTCCCATTGTCTTTAGAATTGTTTTACACTCTGGAGACAAAGGAAATGTTATGTTAAACTACACCTACTAACTTATACACCGTTTGTACTTACCAGCACCCATTCATCTATTGCACAACACGTACATTTATTAACTAACAGGCCGTTTGGACTGAGCAACACCCAGTCATCTATTAACCAGCACGCACACTTACTAACCAAGTAAAAGGGTAGAAATATTTGCACACTATACCCACAAACACGCTTATATACTATCACACAAAAGCATTGCATAGTTTGCCAATCTGACAGTGCTGTCTGGTCATTATTCTTCTTCTCGGTTGTTGACAAGTCAACAATGAATAGCAAGACTGGCAATAGATAGATTTTGAATTATAGACGTTTATCGGCCCTTCGGTCATGCACGGCTAACACCCCGAGCTTAATTGTGTGCACCACACACTATTTAATTGTTCGTCAAATGGGTTGCCAGGCTGCAAACCCATTGATGCATTACTGCGTACACCGCACGCTGATTAATTGTATGTCTGGAGAGGCAGGCTGCACGGACTCGGAAATGGAGGCACCAACCGGAACAGAAGAACTGAAATGATAAAATTCTGCGCAGTGAACTAAATCGGGGTTTCCTTAATAACCAATTGTGTGTTAGTCACATATTGTAATTGAGATCATGCATGCCAGTTACAAAATGTTCCTACTCATTAGCATTTTTATAATTTCTAATACACAGCGTACTTTCATTTTTCCGAAAACTACGTCAAAACCGGGTTATTGTAACCCATTATTATTTTTTTGATCTTAATTAGTTAATATGAAGTGACTTTAGAAACGGTAGTCACGTGCATCGTGTTTGCGTATTAAACGAGTTGTGATCGATACGGGTTTTCTCAGCTGAAATGAAAACCCTCGGCAACTGAGCAAATTCTTTTAGCCCTTAAAAGGGCTGAGGTGTACCCTCCGTTGAAGAAGAACAACAATATACATTTGAGCATAAATAACAACATGAAGAAAACAAGAGAAATGAACAAGATGAGATACAAACTTTGAACATTGGGAAGAAGGAAGGGAGTGATAATAAATCTGTCAGTTTGTCACAGGACATTTTGGCGGAGTTAAACACCTGAGAGGAATGTATGAAACTTCTTTGGCAAAACATAAGAGAAAGAGACCTTCACAATCAAACATTTGTACACCTTTCATGAATACATCGGCAGCAACCACCGAGATCCCAGCAACAGCCGTTACTACTACCACTACAGCAGTAGTAGAACTTAGAGCTGGAAAAGGTTTAAGACAAAATAGATGATGTTGTCAGTTCCATCTCTTTCACATTCGGGCTACCCACAATGTGAGTTTCAGAAAATTTAGAAGGACTGCCTACACTTGCACTGTCAATTTTAAAGAGTTCATGTCTCAAGCCCGAATAGAAAATGCAGCTGTCTTCATTACGGACTTATTAGACGATTTGACACGACAGAACCAAGCTAAAAATCAAGATCCTCTGCGACTGTACATCACTCATGACAGTTTTAAATCTCTTCTTTGGATCGAATCTAGTACACCTACGGAATTAGTCTCTTCCAAACTCTTGGACAAAATTCAACACGTCCAACTATTCAATTATAAGTTTTACATGACTGAAGGAAAAGGCACTCTCATATGACACACGTTTCACCTCCGTCAGGCAGCAGAAAAAGCACAAAAAAGTTTTATTGGTAGAATAGCTCCCGAGTACAAAGACGAGTATCGTCCAGATTATCAATCACGAAGAGCAGATGTGTTTAGCCCACCCCAACATGCAGAGAAAACAAATACACGGCAACAGAAACCATTATGGGCAAGCATTAGATAAGGCTATTTTCCACACTTGACTGCTGGACCAAGTTGTTATGGCAAAACCGAATCTGTTAAATGTGTAATCGAACACAAATCACTTTTGCTCAATCGTCTTTCACAACGTATTGTGTGGTGTTACAAAAACTAACATTCCGCTTACACGTCAAAGATAGTCCATTTCGTTTGCAGAAGGAATTCATCGCGAAGACAATGGGATTGTGTTTGACTCTAGTCAAACGGATCTCGTCATATTAAATGACATGTTAGAAGAAGACGCAAACAATAAATTAAACTTACACGAAAAGGACATCATCGTAATGCCAGTATTATTTACATTATTCAAACTTTATTTCAGCAAAGTAAAGCGCATCGTACCATCAGGCTCAATGTTCATTATGTAGTGTTTTGATGTGCAAGATGCACATCTTAAGTCCAGATGTAAACAAAAACTATTAAAACACCATTCACTTGTTTCCTCTATAACATTATTCAACATGATTTCTATTTCATGTCAGCCTCCTGTCAAATTGATTCGTGCCCTCTATGCCATCAGTCGCCGAAAAATGCACATGTGTATTCACATTTGTTAGAAGTCTGTCTCAAAGATGGTTTACTTTGACAGCACGTCAATTACTACAAGAGATTATTCACATTCCTCATCAAATACAACGTTGTATTGAAGAACAAAAAGAAAAAATAACAATAAAGGACATTTAACACAACTGGCTGATTCACCAATCAATACTGAAACCAAGAAACAAATCATCTTGAAACCAGGTGGAACTTGATATCTAGGAGGTGTCATTATTTGTTCGTTTTTATCATGGGATCCTAATACCGTAGCTAAAATGGTAAAACCTTTTCAAAACCCCAAAGGACGACAAAAAAAGAAAAGAGTGGCAATGAGTTCACAGTCTACATCAACTTCTCTTAAGACGAAACCCCAAAAGAAAACAATCCCTTCAAGAAAGAGAGTCACGAAAACCTCGAACTGTGATCGTCTCCTTTTCTTCTTCTGCTACTCTTCCTCCACAGTTATTGATGATGCCAGCCAAATCTGATTTAAGACAAGTGTTTCCCTATCTGATGAAAAAATGGAAGCCCATATTTAAGGGACTACTACTTCTTCTGCGTCGACGTCTTCTTCTTACACTGCCCTAGTTGCTGCTGTTGCAGCCCAAAAGGTATCATCCCCCCAACAACAAAAAAATGACAGATAGAACAGATGCGTTACAAAGTTTACTGGATTCGTCCAAACAAGAACTGGCACATTTTAGTCCGTTAACAATACCTTGTCGTCCAGTAGAGCCCAAAGTCCAGTTGTTACAATGTCCCGACAATCAGTGGTGACGAATTTCAGCATTAAAGAAGAAGTGTTAAATAAGGTTCAATTCAGTTTCTCTGATCAAATATGTCTTTCTCTCAAAGTTCACAATATCGTTGTCGTCCAAAGATGTCTTCCAGAAAAGAAAAACATGATATCCCTTCTCGTTTAGTTAAAGATTGTGATGTCTTGTCAGTACTTTCCAAAGCCAGTGCTCCGATGCCAAAACAAATCATTCACAAAGTACCTAAACATCATTGATAGAGTTTGTGAAAGTTTTTTGAATGGTTCCTTTGACCAGTATAGAGAAAAGGTCATTAAGTCGACATCATCACGTTCTTTGCCAAATGGTGGAACAAAAAATTACAGTCAGTCAAAATACAAAAGTGATCCTTCAACGAGTAGGATTCCTTCTGATGATGATAGGTCCGTTGTTAAAACTTGTTAGGATAAAAGACTCGGCCTCTTTAAGGAGGAGTGTTGAGGTGGAAATAAAACGGACAGACCTTTCTGGAAGGACATCACACCTGTCCCCCTGATCGTATGGAAGGACGAAAATTAACTTTAGTTTCTTATAAACTGTGAACGGAACTCCATCGTTGGTACAAACAACAGATACCGCACTTTCCTCCTTAACCTAATCTCAGATACGTCAAACTTAAACAAGAGCCATAATTATTGATGGATCACACAGATTTGTCAGAAACGGAACAATCGCAATGATACGATCAATTATTGCAACGTCTTCAAATGTTTCACCAGAAAACTTTAGACAAGACGCCTAAACCTACTCTGAGAGATTTAAAAATGTCATGACAAGTGAATAGAAAGACAAAAAGCAGCAGCAGCTTCAAAGATGATGACAGACACTGTCGCTGGAGTAGAAGAGAAAAAAAGGAGAGAAGTTTCAAGGTCCACATTCTAAAACACTTAAGTTGACATCTACATCA
Source organism: Margaritifera margaritifera (assembly GCA_029931535.1). Classification (NCBI taxonomy): domain Eukaryota; kingdom Metazoa; phylum Mollusca; class Bivalvia; order Unionida; family Margaritiferidae; genus Margaritifera; species Margaritifera margaritifera. The sequence continues at coordinate 4,387,068 of JAQPZY010001681.1, forward strand.
AGAATTAATTGGATCTAAAAGTCATTGTTAACACCCTCACCAGCAGAAGAGAAAAATAAAGATGTGAAGAAAGATGACAAACAAGAAGTCAGATCAAACTAACCGGAATCGATCATGAGCGAAGAAGTGTTAAAATGTACATTACTTAGCTCAGTTACAACGAATAACCGAGAAAGACGACGACGACATGTGCAATATCGAAAGCATTCTCGAACGAAGAAATCGTAAAGTGGAAAAACATCGTATCCAAGAAGTTAAAGTCCGTTGGAATGGACGCCCACCCAGTTTCGATTCTTTGAGCACTCATCGACCAAAAGAGTTTCAAACAAACCTTATTGAAAGCCTGAAAAATGTGCTGATTTTGCCAGGTAGAGAACTAATGGGTCGCCTAGACACCCCTTTAAAATCGCTTCATACTCCTGGTGAAGGCATCGATTTCTCATCCACGCTACAGCAAGGCCAAGGCAGAAAGAGACATCCAAACCCTTCAAATGTCACAGACTCGACCAAAAAAATAATAATAAAAGAACTTTCGGGGATTGAGATTTGGACGTTTTTGGTTACTAAATTTGTTGCTCCGAGATTCTTGAGAATGTTTCAAGATAGAATTCGAGTTGTTTGCCATACAACCTATGATGATGACGATGCAAGAATCTCACTGGGTAGAATTTCATTCCGTGTCGTCTTTGACCACCTCAGCCCATATCAAGTTTGAAATCATATAACACAACAGTTGTGCCTGGAAATCATTAGTCTGAGACAAGTGATACTAGACGATTAAAACAAAACATGGAACACGAAACTATGGACATAGGTGGACCAGGATGATATTTTTTATTTAGAACAACATTCATAGACCCCAACTCCTAGCGGAGAAGAAGAAGATTCGCCACTCGGTTAAAAGAACCACACTCCTGACCAGAGAACATTTGTATGGTTGTCAAATCGATCATCGTATTCAATTGGAACACGTCAACTGTTTGATGATGAGTTTAGAAGAAAGGCTTAATGTGTATCTGGGAGAAGAATATACACTTATCCCAGAAGAGACCATCTTACAAGAGTGGTATAAAGACTTGAGTGATCAGTCCCTACCTCCATTGATTTCCTTGGAGACGAAAGGCATTGAAACTCTCTTGCAACAGGTTACCAAGACTTCCCGTTCAGGGAATTACTTGTAAGATCTTTTATCAAGGACAAGATCAAGTGTGAACTAATTGCTTATCATTACACGCGAAGCCGAATACCCGGGAACTGCATTTCCTTCTGACACACAGCTCGTACACAGCTTCCTGGAATCCAGTGATGTGTGCTACAAATGAACTTCCTCATCAACACCAACGACAGTAATCTATCAGGAACCGATTCTGTGGCAGTCTACTTTTCCAACGACCGTAGCGTGGAATATTTTGATTGGTAAGGATTGTCTCCTACGGAAGACGATATCACTGACTTTATGAAACAAAATGCGTATCCACTGAATTCAGTACGACAAGGATTAGATCCGATGGTGTGTGGACAGTATTGTGCCTATTTTCAAAGTAATCCTTTTGAAAAAATATGGCATAGATTGTTGTCATTTTAAAACAACTTTTTTACATGATTCGTTTAGGCCCGCATGATTCCTCCTGACCTGTATTCTAATGCACTACTCCTAGCGATGTTTTCCTTCTCGTTCGGGTCTCAACTCTAAGGGCTGTTTTGCTTCACAACAGCGTCTCTAGCATATAAAGCGGTTCATTCATTTGGAGTCTTCAGCTAACAGAGAAGAGAGCAACAGGTGGCAGAAAAAAGAAGCAAGAAATGGAATCAATGGTACCTATCCAGGCCCTGCGTGTAGTTAAAGGCTCAGGTCTTAATATTCCTTCAGGGTGGAGCCTAAGGGCCCAAGTAAAGAGGATTACTCTCTTACTTATTTGGGAGGAACCAAGAAACTACAATAGAAACAACAATAGGTACAGCCCCCAAAGAAGATCGGGACAGGAACAGGGAGGAATGAGGGAGCGACTACCGCAGACGCAAACGTATACGCCGCGAAACCGGCAGATGCCGAGTGCCCCCCCTCGTCACCTACCCCCGTGGAACCCAGACCAACAACACTTCCATCACCAACAACATCACCGTCAATGCCGCCAATAGCGAAATCTACTCAGCAGGATGGAAAAAGGGAAGGAGGATGAGAAAAAGAAAAAGGAAGAAAGAAAGATACAAGGGGCCCAAGCGAAAACCCGAGGGCAGCATGCTGAAAGGATGAAACCCGCCGCTACCTCACCACAAGCATTGGCAACACCAACATCGGAGAAGTAAGCCAATGCAGCCTCTCCTTTCAGACACTTAATTAATAAGTGTGTGGTGCATGCAATAAAGCGTCAAAAGGGTGCTTCGCACCCGTTTGACGAGAAATTAATAAGGGCGCGGTGCGATCGCTAACCATTCATAAATGGCCTAATGGTGGAACGAATTCAATTTAAACTACGCAAGTAAGTTGCCTGTCTTTCATATGGAGTCTTCAGCGAACAGAGCAAAGAGTAGCACATAATAAGAAATAGTGCTAGAGATGGAAGTATTGATACCGACCCAGGCCCTGAATGCAATCAAAGGCGTAGGCCTTAGCATTTCTTCAGAGTGGAGCCTACGGGCTTGATCTAGGAGAACAACTCTTCTACTGATTTGGGAGGAGAATTTCAACGACAATAGTAGAATTAGAAGTAGTTCCCCAAGAAGGCCCAGACAGAGCGGAAGAACGCAGGAGCAACAGCAGCAGCGTACGACGCAGATTCAACCGCTACTGAGCGCCCCCCCCCCCATGGAATCCATGACAGAACTGTCTCTACCCCCCAATAAACAACGATATTCCAAGCTTCGGAAATGCCTGAAACTGGGAAGCAAACTTCAATGCCACCACTAGCAGTGACAACAGTGCAGCAAGGAAGGGAAGGGAGGAGGAAAGAAAGCAGGAAAAAAACCCACAAAAGGTAACCAGGAAACAGGAGGCCGAAAGGAGAAAAACCCACCCACCACACGACGAGTATCTAAACAAGACGCAGAAATCCAGCTTCACCAAAAAATCCAAGCCCTTGGTTAAGCGTATAGTGAGTGTCCAATCCCACTAGCTGTATTGATCTTAAAAGAATTGATACAGTCATGGAAGATGTTGTCTCAGCCCGTTACAGTGTGGCCGCCGATGAAAGACCTAGTGGTAGCTGACCTTATCGATTCAAACAGCTCTAAAGGCTGCATCCGACGCAAGTTCGAGCCGCCCGAATACCTGAAACTATACATGTATTCTGATTGGAAGATAGAAAACACGCCCTGACTGAATCATGTTCTGATTGGTGGAACCTTCCAATCAGTTTCGATCCGACCGTAGACTATAGAGATGCGTTCGCCCACTGTGTCATCTGTTCTCAAGATAATCCACCAAGATACATTTAAGCGTACAGTCTTCTGCAGTTATTTCAACGATGTTATTCCATCCTGACTTCCAGGTATATCTGGAGGTGACATGGGTCATCACCAAGATTATCGATACAGCAGTCTGGAAACGAAGAATATATGTGGAGAGAAAAGGGTGTCTGAAAAGAGTCTTGGTGTATGGGCCAGCAGTGCAGAGAAGCTTGTGACGAAGAAAAGTGAAGCGGTGTGGTGCATGTTAGCCATCTTTGGTTAACCCCTAAAGGGCCTCGCCTGGACCACTCATTTCTCACAGAAACAAAGACACTCCAGGGGTCAGAAACTTTTTCCATTGGGTGCCACTTTTCAACTGTAAAATGTTAAACTCTTCTTGAGTGCCACTATTGTCGTTTTCAAAACCAGTCACTTTAAGAGTTAATTAACACAGAACATTAGTAATATCCGAAGTTATTATCAACATAAACCATTATCAAAGACATTTAAGCATGCATTACAAACGAAATGAAATAACAAATACCAATAACGTTTTACTGTTTTTCAAAAAGGAAACGCAGGGTTATTACCGTTATTTACAATTAATGACTGCGTTGTATTTCCATTCGTGATGGCAGTTGTGTTAAATAAGGTTGATGGCTTGTGGTCTGGAAACAAAGCTTCAGAATTGTCTGCTGTCAGCCGATTGCGAATGGGATTTAGTGTTTTTACATGAGGGATAATAACTTGCTGACAATAGTAGCTGGTTCCAAAGGTAGACAAATGAGCGAACGCACCTTTTTTATTGCGGATAAATTTGACGAAAGGTCTAGGCCAAGTACGTGCACAAATATCCAAATATTTGTTTTCATCTTTTGAAATCGAGTCCCTTATGGCAGAAAATTTATCTACCTATAAGTCAGAGGTTTAAAAATCAATTAACTCCATTTCCAAAGACTCAGTTCCGGGAAACTGAATGTACTGCATTTCAAGCTCATTTTCAGTTGCTTTCTCAGGGTTCAGAATATATTTGAACATGGGACCGTGGGTTTGGAGATCTTGAAATCGTCGGGCAAACTCTTCTTTCAAGACGGAAATATACTGGCGTAAATGCTATTTTAAGACTTTGAGATTTTCATCGCCATCAGCGAACATTTAAATTTCGGAAAGTATCTTAGAGTAAATTTTTGAAGATCATCTTCGAAGAACTGCAATTTCTTGGAGAAAAAAAAAACATCCACTCTTCATACAAGTTCAGCACAGTTAGCTTTTTACACATAAGCTTGGCATTCAAGGTATTTAATGTGCTGTGATGTCTGTCAGAACATGAGGTCCATATGCCATTCTTTGTTTTCCAACTCAGGATAATCTTCTCCGATTTCACGGAGAAAGATTCTGATTTCAATCAGGCAACTGACAAAAATGAGATAGAACGTTTCCTCTACTCAGCCGCTAGATATTGTAGTGCATTCAAAGATCACCGTAATTTGGTTCCATTTCTTCTTAGAGAGCTTTGAACAGCCTGTGAGTGAGTGGCGAACATACGACAATTGTATTACAACTTTTATTACAGTGGACATTACTTCATTAGTAACATTTGAAGAAAAGTTCGAGCATAAATTTCTTAGTGACCGACGCAATTAAAGGCTAAATAGACTAACTCTTTTTGGAGAAGCTTAACAAAACCCGTGTTTTTCTTCCGTCATGGCCGGTGCTTCATCGATAGTAACAGAAAGCAGTTTAGGTTTTAAATCAAAATGTTCGTCCTATCCAAAGTCCGTGATTGAAGAGACAATCTTAAATATAACTTCTCCTTTTGTTGTTCCGGACATGGGAGAAACGGAACACACTTCTACTTTAGATTCGCGCTTCGGTGAATAATAATGTCAAACAAGCCATATCATTATGTCTGTGCTCTAGTGTAAAGTAAAACTAACAACGTCACAGTGACTCGGGTCATTTTTCAATTGGCCATCAACATTGTCAACCATATCACATACACAACGCTGGAAACTTCGAGCTGAACATTTTAGCAATAATGTCTTTCTTGTTAGCAAAACCTGCAAAGAGATCGTTGGCATGTTTCAAAAAGCTGTCTTTCAAAACTCACCGTCAGTTAATTTTTTTCCTTTTCATGCAATGCACAATGCGGCTCTGTAGCTTACTTTGATGGAAATTTGTATGTCTTTTCACAAATTTAACAAAGTCACTTTTTTGTTTTTCGTATGACAACATAATTTTTAATATGTTCAGCTCCGTCTATATCGTCCATGTGTGGCGATTCATATTTTGTTTTATAATTTCTTAGAAGACTAGAAGTTCATACAACAATAGTGATTACTCAATTATTATCAATAGTTGTTATTTGTATGTATGTAAGTCTTTGTCATTTTGTTATTCACAACTAAAACTTGCGCCCCACACCCCATGTTGGTGTATAGTGTGTGAGTACTCTCATGTGTGTGATAGTGTGCATCTTCCTACCCTTCCTATCTCTCCTTACACTTCACTGCTAGGTCTATAGGGATTATAAGGGTGATATATAACTTGTACGTGTAATAGTTTGATTTAGTTTTGTTAAGATGAGGTTTCACTTCTATTTCATCCTTCTTTTACATCCTACCCTTGTATGTGATATTATATAAGCGTGATGTGGGTATAATGTGTATATGTTCCTACCCTATTCCTTGGTTAGTAAGCGTGGATGCTGGTTACTAGATGACTGGGTGTTGGTCAGTTCAAACGGCGTGTTGGTTTGTAAAAGCAGCTGTTGTCAATAGATGATTGGGTGTTGATCAGTCCCAACGGCGTATTGGTTAGTAGGGGTAGTATTAACATTACATATTACATTGTCGCCAGAGTACCATTGTTTTGCAAGCAAACATTGTGGGGACAACGGGGAATTTTATGCGTTTTTAACATTACATTTCCCCCTGGTCCTCAGTGAGACTACTAATGCTAAAATTATGGACATTTTACCATGGAATTCCCATTGTCCCCATAAAGTCATTCTTTTCCTAAAAAACTGTCGTTGTGATAATTTCCATTCTCCCCAAAGTGTCATTTTTGTCCCCAGATTGCCCTCATCTCCCTTAATACTTTTAATTTTTTTTTGCATTTTTCATGTTATGGTATGCAAGTTGCCAACTCATAAACAGAACGCCCAAAGGATGAAAAAGTAGTCTGGGGTTTTAAAAAGAATGAAGTGAAAATTTTCTTGCTTTATAAATTACTGAACACCACAAAGACTTGAGGTTCGTATAAGTGAGAAAATATCGTTTTCAAATATTAGCCGTTGGGATCAAATTTAATTTTTAGTTTTAAAAGGTTTTCGGTTTACTGAGGGTCTCGCATATGCGACAAAGTATGTATCTTTTATAAACGCTTATGTGACGAGAGAGAGAGAGAGAGAGAGAGAGAGAGTACTTATGAGAGAACATCTAAGTATGTGTGTGTAAGAGTGCGCAAATTTTAAAAAGCTGCTCGTCTTTTATAGCATTTAATGAAATATTTGCTGACCAACGCACGTTGCTTCCATAATCACATCCGGTTGCATGAATAAATACATTTGTCACATATAGAAATAGTTCTCGCCTCGGGAAACATTTGAGGAACGAGATACTTTTGTAACTTTACTATAAGTCCCTTAGAATTGTGAATGATAATCCATAATGTTTAAATACTCCGTATAATTCATAATGTTCGTATGCCAAATTCTTCTAGTTTCTTCAATGTAAGTTTTCCCAAAGGTTCGTACTCGATGATCAGACTGATTTTATCCTATTCGGATATTTTAGTCCTACGACGCTTAGTTGGTCGTTCTGACATCTTGACGTGAGAGTGAATACATATGATAGTCATGAATAAATACACATAATGAATTTTTTCCGTTGCAAATCAAGTGAGTGAATCTGACTTTTAGAATATTGTTTTGTCGGTCTCCGTCGGCAAAGCATCAAAATCGAGGCGGCATGCCAGGTTAATAAAGTCCCGGGTGTAACAGGATGAAGCCGGGTTGGGATTGGATTAGTGAAGACACCGAAAGCGATTGCGTAATGAGATGTTTATTTATAAACGCAATTTAACGATGAATGAATCTGATACCATTGTAACAAAAAAAGATATAAAGAAAATGATATAGTTCCTAACATGGAGCAAATCAACAACAAGTAACTCAACGAGAAAAATCAAAGACGAATCAACGAATGGAACTTAAACAAACGTGAATAATGTTCTATCACCAATCAACAAATAGAAGTATATGATTTACACCCCAATACAAGCAATGTCTTATTCAGCAACAAGGGTGACCAAAGCACGCGATTTATATACGACTACGAATAATGTATCATTAATCAGTTATCCACAAGTAGGATGCATGTGTTTAGAATATTTCAATATATCACTCATTTTGAGATATTTTAAATATTAATTCATGAAGTTATTACTCATTTAGCGACATTTGAAATATGAATGCATGAATTTATCACTCATTTAGCGATATTGAAATATGAATTTATCACTCATTCAGCGATATTGAAAGATACCAATTACAACATGTATTTCCGGTTCCGCCCGCTCTAGTCAATGGTCAAGGAACCACCACGCATGACCCGACCCTCCCAGTCTGTTGAAGGGTCCCTCGAGATCCTCATTCAACGCAGACCCGCTGGTCGCGAAGCCTTGGTCCCTCACATCGAGAACACCAGTACTCTCTTCCGCGCAAACGTCACCAGACAGCAGCGTACACGTCACAAGGAACCCCACTTAGTTCTGCGACTCCACATCACCAAAGCGTACCCAAAAGCAGCTAAAAGTATAACAACTGAACCGTGTAGTACATATGGCACGGTTGAGTATGATTGCAATTATAGATGTTACGCATGCGCGCACATGAATTCGTTTCTTTACACATTACATTTCATCATTCAATGCATGCAGCGTATAATTAAATTCAATCCGTCTGTTCAGTTATAACGAATGGCTAACTTGAATCAGACTACAGTCTCTCTAATAGCATGGCGTTATATGATCTAGGTATTGACTTTCTGTAGAATTTAGAATAAATTTTAAAACGACTAATATATGAAACAATTCTGTCATATAAAACGAATAGTAATAAGAATGCAATTTTTAAATTTCACATACCTCTACAGCTGAAGATGCTTCCGTAAAGTGGTAAGCTTCCTGTCAAGATTCGTGGTAATCTAATTGTACATGGAGAATTTGCTCTATAAGTACCCTAGTTGTGATCAATATGCGCAGCTAGAGAACTCGAGGTATTTGGGTTTTCGTAGCAGGCAATTTGCACATGCTGCATGGGATGAATCGCGCTCAGTATTTTGAAATAACTAGAGCCGAAAAAAATAAACCACCCTCGGGTAATGCTGTACGAGGCGACGAAACCCGAGTACATTTTCGTTCACCTATATACATGGATATAAAGTATACACAATTCCGTGACACCGGGATTTAATTTAAAAAAAAAAATAAAAAAAGAAGCAAGCAACAACCAAACAAACAAAAACGTTATAGGATCATTTTTACAAACGCACAGCATCAATGACAATTATATAATAAGCAGACAAACACAATCTTTTTAAATGGCTTATCTTCAATCGTGTAGATAATAATTATTTACCCTAAAAGCTGACTCTTTTAATGGTGCAAACAATATGGATTTGCCCATTGTCAGCGCTAATATGTGTCGGCGCGCGTGTCCAGCAATCCTTCAACCTCCCATGCCCTTGGGACAATTTATCACCGATAAACCTACTACAGTATTTGCCAACCGTAAACAATCTATTCCAGCGTGTGTCGTGAATTTAGCAGCTAAAATACATTTCTAAGTTTGAAGTCAGTTCATTTGAAAAATCGTTGAGACTATTTTTTGGTTTCATGTTATATAATATTGAAATAGTTTTGCTTTGGAATATTTTAGTTTTATTTTTTATTTCTTTTATTTTATTTTTGTAAATGAATAAGTAGGTTAAATAATAATCTTACTGCCGCTGTAATTTAAGTTAGTTATAGGACCACGCTGTAATGTAAGTGAGTTGTAGGACCACGCTGTAATGTAAGTTGGTTACAGGACCACGCTGTAATGTAAGTTGGTTATAAGACTAAGCTGTAATGTAAGTGAGTTGTAGGACCACGCTGTAATGTAAGTTGGGTTATAGGACCACGCTGTAATGAAAGTTGGTTATAGGACCACGCTGTAATGTAAGTTAGTTATAGGACCACGCTGTAATAAAAGTTGGATATAGGACCAGCTGTAATGTAAATTGGTTAAAGGACCAATGTTTCGAGGTGAAAATGGAATGCAGATATGGTAATCCTTTGTCTACATTCCTCTTTATTCTATCTGCAGATATATTAGTTTTTATAGCGTGAAAGAAAAAAGACATTTCTGGAATCAATGCAGAAATCTAGGGAATATTCGATTCGCTGATTATGCATCATTCATGTTGGATAGTTCCGAGAAGAAATAAATCTCTTGGTGAAGCATTCAGCTAACATCAAAAAATGTCGACATAAATCAGGACTATATGGACATTTTGAGAAAACTAAAGTAACACTGACAGAATCTAAAAGAAGTAGTAAAACACGATTATTTTGTAAACAAGATTAGTATGGTGTGACGGAAACTGTAAGCGTTTGAATGTTACTATTTCTCCAAATCTGATCGACACGGTAAAACACAATTTTAATACAAAACTAGAAATAAATGCATCACTAATAAAACAGGTATAAAAGAAAAGTAACGTTCACTGACCGTTTTACAAAATGTATTGTAATTAAGACATATTTATTACTTAAAATTACATACCATATGATTAGTGTTCCGCGTTTTCGGTTTGCATTTGTAAAAAAAAAAAAAAAAAACGGGAATTTTTCTGCGTTTATTTTGCAAACATTAAAATCGGGATGATATCGGGTTAAACATAAAAAAAAATGTACAAATCGGTGAAAATGGGATGATTGTTTTTTACTAACGTTGTTCACTGTTTTTATAAACGTTTTTAATTAAGTCAAGAAAGTTCGGAAACGACGAAGTAGGCGGACACATCAAATGTTGTTTGATTTGCCGACCTCCAGCCTGTGTCTGTTCTGTGTTTACATGACAGAACTGTTCCAATCGTACAGTTGCGGAAAGCATAAATCTCATCAGGAGTCAGTGTTTAAGAAAGTAAGTACCCGGAAAAAAATATCGGGGAGGGGGCATTATAGACGGGTTTCAATCAGTAAAAACCGAATTCTTTCATTTATAAAAGCCCCCCCCCCCACGCCCGCCCCCCCCCCCCCCCAAAAAAAAAAGAAACCAACAAATCGGTGAAAATTGGTAAAAACCGAAAATGCGGAACACTGCATATGATAAACGTTTCGAAAATTATCATATATAATAGAAACAAATGTATATAGGATTTTGAAAGAGGCGAACTATAACCACATGATGTAGTCGCAATTTTATATGTATAATCAGCATAAATGGAATTGTTAATAATAATGTCACATGCCCTTGACTCAAATTTATTGAATGCATGATATTTTAAAATTTACCCACTTCACATTTATGACACTTATCTCCCCCATCATCTCTCTCTCTCTCTCTCCCCTAGTCTCATTACATATAAATTGGCATTATTACTGCTATGACATCATATTTAAAAGTAATTAATTAACTTTAACTGTAGCAAAGTATGCTGGCTGCAATAAACAATGAAACACTTCAAAACGTACATGCCATATCGCTTCTTATTCTGTTCAATTGCTACTTTACATGTCTGGTCACACACAAATATTGCAGAGATACAGATAGAAATAAAATTGGTTGAAAAGAGCCACAATTTCAGCGACATACATGGAATCGTAGATTTCACATGTTTTTCAGCTTGTCTCAACACAATTGCTGGATAGATAGCAGTACTCTTTTGTCGGTGTAAGCATCCATGTATGTCTTCCATTATATACAATGGCATCCGTCGTCTTATATTTCCGCTTTTTCGTTTCATTTTAGTTGGTAAGCATGCAAATTAGTTCCATCTGACTCGCTTGTGACAAAAAACATGTCTCTACCTTCGTCAAAGCAAATATTTAAAGGTTTTTGTGGTACTCCAGTTGTTATAACTTGCAGTACAGATCCATCGGGAGACAGCTGATGAATGTTGTTGGAATCACATCCAAGAACGTACATGTTGCCATCTCTGTCCACGGCAACTCCTCGAGGCCTTTTAAGATTGTTAGGACTGTACGTAAAGTGTTTCCTTCCATCGTTACCGAAACAGAGAAGGGAACCGCTTACTGGCAAAGTAATGTACACTCTTGTTTTGCTCCTATCAAGCGCTATATAGTTAAAGCTTCCAGATGGACAGTCAAACTCATGAAAGAACTTAACTGATCCATCCATGCTAATCATACTCCAATAATACTTGTTAATACCACAACTTCCTGTGACAATAACTTGCCCCTTTCCAGCTGCTGTGATTCCAAAGCAACGATGCTTCGTTATTAATGTTCGCTCTGCACTTATTACATCATCTTTAATTGACAGAATCTGGATTTTGTTTTGATCCCACATGGTAACCGCCACTTCCTGGTTTTCCAGCACACAGATGTCCCATACCTGTCCTGTTAAGGTACAGCGTGTGATGAATTGGTAAGAAGGGCCCAATAAAATACATTGCCCACTGTAATCGACAAGTATCTTTTTGCCTTCAGGAAGGGCTGCGACACCACTGTAAAATGGGATCTTACCACCAGAGACTTTAACGTTAATTACATCAACTTTCACAACCTGACAGTCTTTTGCTGGCTTCCAGAGGCTTGGTATTGGAAGACTTTGTAAGCTTTTCTCACTCACAAGTTTGCCTACATCGTGCATAGGCAGAGACAGAATAGAGTCCATCAGAGGAGTAACCTCCAGTTGTATATTGATTTTATTAGTCCTATCGTATGTTTCTCTGACGAGAGTGTAATAGGAGGACAGATGTGATGTCATCGTTTGTGACATAAGAAACTTTTGTAGGTCTGTCCCGTATTTATTACATGTTTCAAGGAGAACTTGAGAATTCCTCACAGCATGCATCAAGGACAAGCACTGTGTATTTTCTTCCTGTTTCCTAATGTCCTCCTCTTCATAGAGTTTGTTTCCCTCCATCTTTACTCTTTTCTCTATATCATCCAAGACTGCATTGATTTTCCTTCTGATTTCCCCAAGTTGCTGGTAGATTGCACTGATGTGAGATTTAAGATCATAAACATTAGACTCATTCTTTTCTGAAAAGGTCTTTAGATGTCGTTCTACCTCCTTAAGTTCATCAAGAACATGGTCTGGTCTTATTTCTTGTAGTAGAGAAGGCAGCTCTTCCCTCAAATCAGTCACTACAGAGCATGTCTTATGACAGACAAAGTAACATGTACCACAACAGGCAACCATGTGGTCTTTGCAGTAGTATTTTATATCTTCTCCGTCATGGTCAGAACAAGTAAAACCTTCAGCAAATTTCATCACATTTTGTGGATTGCTTGGTAACTCATTAATAGTAAGAATTGAATGACTCTTTGTCATTTTCTGTTTTCTGTGTACTTGCAAGCAATCTCCGCACATGGCCTCATCACACACTACACAAAGCCCCTCGGCCATATTAGAAACGCGTTCGGATTTACAAGCATCACATAGACGATCAACTTTCGACTTCGTCGGTAGGAGTGATTGTAGAACTGCGTTGACTGGAAACAGGGACACCCATTCTTTTAGCGGTTTACCCTTTTTGGAAGGATGTGCGGCTTTTCTACAAACTGGACACTGTATGTGGTTCAGTTCATCGTCTTGCTCCGTCTTTATTGATATAAGAGACTGCAGACAGCTTTCGCAAAAATTATGAGCACAAGGTAGCTGTCTTGGTACACTGAAAAGCCCAAAACATATTGGACATGTTATTCCGTCTTCAGTATATTCTTTAGCTGTCGACATTGCCTGAAACAAATCACACTTGTTTGAAAGGGAATACAAGTTCCTGTCGCTCCGTTTCCTTAGACGATAATAAACACGAATTATTTGCTTGCAGTGTGTAGCTAGTTGTTCATTCCCCGTCGCTACACCATAACTGATAGAGACTGTTATCTGGATACAATGTATACTCTACCATAAATAGAACTGCGGTGAAAAAGTAGGACAGGTAATGTGCACAGAATCAGTATAGAAAGGACATTTACTGATTAATGAGATGCCGCATATCAGGTTTGTTTTGCGCAGCAAAACTTCGGCGAATATATATATAACGCTTAAAGTACAGCAGCTTTCCGGGGCTTGTCCCCTTGGGTTCCCATCAGGGTTTCCATCCAACAGACCCCTTGCCTACTTGTGTATGCCCACCCCCAATATATATATATATATATATATATATATATATATATATATATATATATATATATATATATATATATATATATATATATATATATATATATTCCTGGATCCGCCCCTGAAAACTTGGCCGTTCTTGTAACAAAAATGAACGAAAATATAATCAAAATTTACCTTTGGTGGGCAATCTCATGCATGAGAATGATCATCTTACACATCAATAACATCTAGCTGGATTCTTGATGACTATGGACCCTTGCTGAATCTATAAATGCTCAATTCAGGGAAATGTGTTCAATATTTTTTAAATTTTTTTTAACATTTACTATTAAAGAAACAATTATATTCAATTGGAGTAAACCTAAGTTTATTATCTGATCAGAACATAAAGTGCATCTGAAGCGGGCTAAGAAGATTTGTATCCAGGTGTATTAGAATCTGAATGATTGTTGCGATGGACTTATTAAGAGTTTGATTGTTTTTTTATTGTGTTGGTTTAACGCTATTTTTCAGCACATGATAGGCTATATATTGAAGCCAGTATATTTGATGGAAGAAGAACCCTTGAAGACCTCGGTAAAAACCACCGACCCACTGGGAGCTACTGGCAAACGTTCTCACATATCCACCTTGGATGGGCTGCGAATCGAACCCACGCAGACAGACGTGAGCTGTGAGTTCTTTGCAAAGGTGAGAGCCCTAGACCACTCTGCCACCTGGGACCCCGAACCTATTGAGAGAGAGAGAGAGAGAGAGAGAGAGAGAGAGAGAGAGAGAGAGAGAGAGAGAGAGAAGGAGGGAGAGGGGGAGGAATGAAAAAAATACTTGTATACCTAAAGGAATGAAACTTTTGACAAATATTTGAAAGAGAAAATCTGAAAGTCCATCTGAACGGAGAAAGTGCACGATTATGCATATTATTTCTATTTTAATTGAAAGGTATCGAATCACCTGAAAAAATTAAAGGAAAAATAATAATGAACAGGATAAACTGCCTTATATGTCAGCTCATTGGCATGTACAGTGAAGTTGCATCTGTCTCTCCATTGTTAAACGTCTAGAATCGAAATCCCGTAGGTGCTCAGAAGTTTACTTTCGGACATTGCAGCATTGGTCAGGGCATTCTTTTCCTTTAAATGGATAGCTGCCTGCAGTCATGAAACATATTTTTGTTTACGGTTTTCATTAACAATGAGAGCAGGAGAAGTTTACATTTTCTATAAATACTTTTCTCACGAGAAAAATAATAAATTAAATTAATTTTTATATTCACTAATTCGGACCATATTGATACATTTTGTTTTGTCTTCAAAAAATCTATTCAACCTCTCACTTCTGTATAGTGCATGTTAATTAATTACATCACTTCTGTATAGTGCATATTAATTAATTACATCACTTCTGTATAGTGCGTGTTAATTAATTACATCACTTCTGTATAGTGCATGTAAATTAATTACATCACTTCTGTATAGTGCATGTTAATTAATTACATGATTAATCAAATATCATTAAGGATCAATGAAATACAGTTAGGACACTTCAAAAGAATAAAAAATCAACAATGCATCAGGAGAGAGAGAGAGAGGGGGGGGGGGTCAGTCAAAAACTTCCTCTTTCACGTAAACAGTACACTTGTATCACTCTGAATATAATTATTTTATCAAGCGCTAGGAATTTAATGAAACACATTTTTTGAGGTATTATAAAAGACCGATGGACCACAATATCCTGAGTAATTTTTGTTGTGTCCATTTTAGTGGAAAGTGAGACATGATGATACTTTTTCTGATATCAATTGCGTCAGCAATCATTCCAATACATTATGCCTAGGAGATATATTGGTTTATTCTGTCTGTTCATCCGTCACACTGAGCTTGTGAACAAAATATATCCAGAGTAGAAAATTTGAAAAAAAATCATGGTTTTACCTGGGCATCTAGCATTGAAAATCAGAATTATTCAACAGATATATATATATATATATATATATATATATATATATATATATATATATATATATATATATATATATATATATATATATATATATATATATATATATATATATATATCTTGATGGCAGGGTGTAAGGTTTAAGGCAAAACCATTGTATCCTTCAAGAACACATCTTTTGCAACAGATCAGTCAGTGTTTTTTTTTGTTTGTATTGTATGCATGTGGATGTGGATGTGTGTGCAGTGTTCCAACAAGAAATTCCATACCAAGGGAGGAGGTTGGGGCACTTCTTTCCATTAGGAAACTTTTTTTAATAAGGGGCCTTTGTTGAGAGTCATGATATGATAATGATAATTATAATTTCCCAATGAACATGTGCATTGATAGTTTTATCTCAGATTGTAATCATTCAAGTAGAATTTATACGAAAAAAATGAAACAAAAGAAAAACAAAACAAATAAAAACAAAAAAAAAAAAAAAACAACAAAACAAATCAAACTGTAAAGGAACATAAAGAATCAAGATAAAAAGAGCAAGTCGACAACTTACATTTTATATAATGGACTAATTACTTTGTACACATTGTCATTAAATGACAACATATCGGCCGTATGCATATATACAGCAATTAATAACGTTAGCGAGGTTACCACGCTACCGGGAAATGAGGGAAAAAGTCAGGAGAAATGATAGGTTTGTTCCCAACCGGGAAAAAGCCCTGGATTTAAGTTTGAAAATATTGATCAAAGTTCATGAAAAACCGGGAACTCTCATCCAGTACTTGATGACAGAAAAGATGTGTAATTGAGTCGTAATTGAACTGATCTAGAGTTACATTTATTGAGTTCTTGTTGTTGATTGCGGAACTCTTCAGTCAGTTGAGATACATATCCCGTATGAATCATTTTGGGTGATTTCCCGAAACCTTTGCACGGTCAATCCAAGCGCTAGGGCAATCGGATTAGTAAAGTATACTGGTTACCCCTTATCTGCACTATATCGGTATCTTTTTTATTATGCAAGAGATAAAAAGACCAGTCTTGCACAACACCTTGGCAACTAGTTGTCTACAGCGCGTTATCTCTGTAAATGTTAGAAAGAAAGAAAATAAACATGCTTATTGTCCCCATTTCCCATTCTGATGCGTAAGGCTAATGAAAATATGTTGTTTATTATTTGGTAGTTTGCACTGGAAACACAGTGTTAAGCATTATCGTCAATGGTAACCTTCGACACACCCAACTCGCCTGTAGGGTAAATTTTATTATCAGACCTTGTTAAATACGTGGACATCTACTGACTGCTGGAGCAATTCTCAATGCAGAATTCCACGATCAGAGTGACTTTGGCAATGACTGCATGTAATATACAGTCCATAGTCGGATTACATTGAAGGTAGACGTTATGGCACCAACCAGACATAAGCAAGGCTGAGGAAAACCACTCATCTTCTCATTCTGACGGCGTAAAAACTGTCCCTGCCGAGGAAAACATTACTGACTAGTCGTCCTTGGGCTGAGTAGATGCAGATTTTATATCTTTAGAATATCTGTGTGCATTTTCTACTTCTAAGAAACTCCAAAGCTCAACATTGATTAGCATCGATCATTTGTTAATTATCTATTACTTTTGTCTATTTTGTCTATTTGTTGCTAATGCAAACTTAATACTAAAATGGGTTCAAATTATTAAGAAGATATTATGTTCAAAAATTATATTAGACCCATAAGACCAATATGGCTCCTTCTTGAAGATAAAAAACGCAGGGTAGGGAGGGTGCAGCGCTGTTTTTATTGATGACAAACTAAGAAAAGTTTTACAACATCATAATAGGAATTCACATTACACAGGAAGTCTTCTTTATTCGCAACATCAACTATACTGTCAACAATTACAATATAATATGATCATAATAAAGCATGTGCCTAGTGTAAGTTGTCTAGCTATTATTCATGTTGGGTTTATTTTATCACTAAGTTTTGCAGCAGCTGATGTAATATCAATGGCATTGGTCCTGTCTTTTCTTATATTATCGATGCTATATTTCACATACTCACAAAATATCTGGTAATAAGGCAGGTAGTGACAAACGGCAACAGCATCAATTTTGTAAATATAATTTAAAAAAATTATTGCTTTCTGGAAGAGCTGTTTGCCAAAAAGGGGGTTACTGAAAGGTTGTGCATTCCAAATTTTCTGATTTCCAAGCCGGGAAAGTCCACGCTTCTCACTATGTATTTTAGATTACCAAAATTTGAACTGTTTGAAACTCAGCCTTTCCCCTGATCTGAACGTTAGACTTACAGATGAGAGCTATTTATATGTAAGACATTAATAATGTGTGTGCCATACCTCGCTCAGCTTGATATTGTTTTATATGCTGTATGTCTTTTACCTCTTATTACGCCAGGATTCGCTTTGTATAACTTGTCTTTCTTGAAAATATTTGACAAATTAGGTAAAACCTCCCTAGGATCATCATGTTTTTGGTTTGTAGTGCTTTAGATATGTACGTGATGAATAAAAAGATAATGCCACTGAACATACTGCCTGGATATGCTTTTGTAGGTTCTACAATGACTAAACAATTTGGCAGTGGACAACAAACTCCAGACTGTTTCTTTAAAATAAAATGTTAGTCATCAAATGTTATGTTAACGATCATGTTTGTAAAGGTGAAAATATAGTTTAAAGGTATCTTCGTCAGGATTATCAGTAAATCAACCTGATGTGTAATGTTGTGCAGTGTGTGGTCGAACCAATTCTTGTCAATTGAAGTGTTTTTCTATATATGCCACATAGGATGTGAAAATCATCCATATTTTAAAAAATAATAGAAAAAATCTTACTAAAGCAGAGATGTGGAAATATATAATTTGAACGGGTAGTTTCTGCATCACGGATATGCATATTCGTTCAAACGGTTACCAATTTTGTTAACGTTTACATGCAGTAAACTAAAGTAAGCCATTTCTATGTGTAAACGTTTCATGTTGTGAAGGGGGGGGGGGGGCTGTTTTTGCTAACTTCTACATGTGATTTTGTAAAGTGTTTGTTTAAAATGTTTCAGTTCCTTATATTAGCCCCTTGGTGGAACTGATGCATTCTTGAGAACGTGTTTATAAAGCAATGACCAATCATTTTGCAACTAATCTGCCAACTGCCTTGATTTTTGAGTTAAGGTTACATGCTTTGAAAATTTGCATTAAGGCTTTCGTGTATGTGCATATGACATCAAATTTGGAGTGATTGTTACAAGGAAAGACATCCTGCAAATTTTTATATTATTATGTCCATACCATGGCAGGGGTGGGGTGGGGTTGCTAACATGGTGCTATCTCTGTCCATTTGTTGGATATTTTCTTTTCCGACAATTATCTGATTATATTTACATTTGAATGCATGAATTAAATGGATTGAAATGTACATCTTGTATACAGCTTGATACATTAAGATCTAGATTAAGCTCAATTGTGACCTTTCTGTGCCATTATATGACATAGTTATGGCCCCTGTTTAGCATACAATTTCCTAATGTAGTGACCTTGACCTTAGTTTCCATTCAATATATTTGCAATGATTGGATATACTAGCATACAGTTTCTTTATATTGATGATGTCTAGGTCGAGTTAATTTTTCATATTTCTCCATGAAGATTTGACAGAGTTATGTCTCCAGTTTAAATTGTGAAAATTGTATTTGATTGTTCTGATACTAGACAGCACTTGAGAGCAATAAAATATAAGTTGATTTTGATTATCATCCGTCTCTATATCAATTTTCATCACCATTTCACTGCTTAGGGCCCATATTTTCCTTCGCTCCATCATTTACTTTGCAAATTTCTGGTCAGTCTCACCTCACTCCATATTTTCAACTAAGTCTTGATAATTGATCTTCCACTGAATACCATCTACCCACTGTTCAAAATATACTTTGTACTGAATGATCTGATGTGGCAGGAGCATTCATTACCTTCAGTAATTGTCTTGTTTATGATTCCATCATTTTAGTGTTTTGGTCAATTTCTGTACACATTGTTTGCTGTAAATTACAAATATTTGTATATTTCATTTTGCAGACTTCGAAAAACTTTAAGATGAGGAAAATGAAAATTCCTCCAGAAGACATGATTTTTCTGTTTGGAGAAATCATATGCCAGAAATATTTCATGAAAGTAAAATATATGCAACTTCGTGAGATGAAGATGTATTCTCTTAAGTATAACAATTTATATAAATTATTGTTTTATGCAAACGCAAATGCACACATGCAAATGAAGCTTTGGTGGTATATTTGAGTTGACTTATCCTTCCATAATGTTTTTGTTTACTTATTAACTCCTGAGCTCTTCAAGACATCTTCACAAAACTTGGTATGTTTTTTGTGTCATGACTAGACATTGTGTTTGTCTGATTAGCATTTTAAGAACTATCCCCCTTTTACTACAAATTGTGTCCCTCCATTGGTCTCTCACACTCTTCTCCAGGTTATATCAACTGAACCATTTGAGATATCTTCATGAAACTGAGTAAACATTTTTTGTCATGATAATAGTTTGTGTCCATATATAAGAATGAGCTTTTTAGGTTAGTACTTTTAAAGTTGTCTCCCATGTTTGGAAATTGTATTTACACTTCACATTTCCTTACTGTTTGAGGTATCTTCATGAAACTTGGCAAGGTCTCCATCTGATCAGCGTTCAAGAGTTATCCCCATTATTGAAAACATGTTATGTACATCTGTCTCTCCATGCACACTTAGCAGTTAATATCTTCTGAAACATTTGAGATATCTTCATTAAACTCGGTATGCATTCATATGATGACAAGAGTTCGTGTCACATAAAAGTCAGATTATTATGGGAGGGGTGGCCATAAGCACTTTCTGACTGACAGATCAGGTTCTTAGAAGAAATAATTGCAAAGAGTTGGCGTGAGAGGCCCTGGGCTTGACTGTCAACAACAGTGCTTCTTTTCTGGTAACATAATTCCATGTTCATACCCTCAAGTATTAGTGGCAGTGGTGTTATGGGAGCATTTTAAACCACTTATGGGTTATGACAGGGTTATTGAGATTTGCAAGTAGTGACAGTTGATTTTGAAGAATGTTGCCATGGTCTTGTCTCACCAGAAAATAGCTACATTAAAAGAAGGAGTGGATAAATCAAAACTTGTATTACCTTCCTTTACATGCAACTTCACCTCCCCAAACTTTCTGTTACAATAGCCGTAACTTTAACTTTTTGAACATAAAGTAAATTATTTTCTCTGAGTTTTTGTATACCTTTTCAGAAGAAAAGTCTAGAAAATGCTGTAAACATATTAAGTTAACTCCAGCGCAGAAAAAGTTTGTTATTATAAGAATTCCATGATGCTCTAAGAAAACACGATGTGGCTGGACTTGGGAAATCTCAGTGCCTAACAGCCCCAACGAAGGTTGGGGATTTACTGGATGGACGTTCGTGGGTACAGTTGAAAAGTTGTGTTAAAAATATATAAAAAATCAAACAAGAGGGCATAAAGAAGAGAATTTTATAAGAAGGGTCCCAGTTGAATATGGAATCGAGGTCCATGAGTTTTGAAATGAATTTTCAACCCTTTTAATAGTTTGTTTCCTGTGGCCTATCTTCATTCAACATCACTGGATTATTCTGTATTGTGTTTAAGGATCAAGGTATTAAAGGTAAATTCACTTTACCAAAATCTCGCTGAAACAATTAAAGTTGTCTTTGGAGTTTTAGATAAAAAGCTAAATTTGCATTGGATAATTTATATTTAACTTGATGGAAGACTTATATGTGTATAGAGGGAGACATATTGTTTAAGAGGTCAAGATTTTGGTCAGTGCTTGAGGACAATGAATGATTATTTCAGTAGTTATTCCTTTTTGCCCTGGTTATTTGTCACACAAATTCACAGGAAGATAATCATTAAATAAGGAAAGAGTCCATACTTTTAGAGATCAAAAGGGTAACAATTGCAGATCACTAAAAGAAATGAAAGAATTGTTATTTTTGTGTAGTATCTCATATTTGTACAAGCTGATTTTTTGAAAAAATTCAAAACAGGGTTCCCGTTGGACAGAAAATTGATTACTTTACTTTAATTACTTTAATGAGTCACTTGTTCATCATCTCCCAAGGTCAATGTCATTTGTGTATTCCATTAGTGCTATTGTGTTGACAATGTAAATGATATGTGAGAAAGCTTGCCAGTAGCTTCCCGTGGGTCGGTGGTTCTTCCCGGAGTTTTCCCGGGTTCTTCCTCCACCAGATAAAACTGACCGCCATGTATAGCCTATCATGTGCTGAAATATGGCGTTAAACCCACAACAACAACAACAACAGCAACAATGTAAATGATGTTTATGAAAGTTTACATATATGTGGTTATTCTTCACTTGGCTAGTACAGGTGCACACCAGTCATTCCATGGATATGTACTACACAAATACCTCAGAAAAAGTCAACAAGAACAATTTTACAAAGATTACAGACAATATGATGCATCACAGATTTTCAAAAATACATTTTTATACCCCAGCAAATAAACTTTCTGGGTATTATGGATTAGGTGGGAAAGCAGGATGACTGGATTCTGCAGAAAACTTAAGTTCCAGAGGACATTTTTATGTGACATCCCCTTAGGACAAGGAAGAACCTTACTGATTTGGGCTTTGGTGGGACCAAGGCCAAGGTCACTGTTACTAAAAGGAGACTTTTTATTTCTGTTTTGTTTTTGCACAGTAACTAAATTTCTAGTAGAAAAATGTTAGTGAAATCTAGTATGTTTGATTTCCAGTGGATATATCCCTATTAACATGGGGATCAGTAGGACACAAGTCAAGGTTACTGTTTCTAAAAAACATAATTTTCCTTTCTATTTCTTTTCTGCAAAATAAACTTGAGCTTAATGGACAGATGTCAATGAAATTTGGTATCATGTTTATCTTGTGCCGTGGAAGAAGGCTATTGATATGGGGGTCATTAGGTCAAAGTCACTGATACTAATAATATCATTTCTGCACAATAACTGAAGTTGTAGCAGGCAGATAGTGTTGAAATTTTTATGTGCATTACACTTTACTAAAGGAAGAACCTATTGATCTGGTATTCAATATCACTAAGATCATAGTCGCTTTTAAGAGAAATATAATTTTCCTTTCTCTTTTATTTTTGCACAATAACTAGTTCTAGTGGGCATATCTCAAAAACATTTTGCATGCATGTCCTTCTCATGTCAAAGAAGTAGATGTATTTGCTAAAATTGAATTTTTCATTCCCATTTCATTTCTACACAATAAATGAAGTTCTACCTGACATAATTTTTATCAATTGATATACCAGTACACGTTCCCCTTAGGCCAAGTAAGTCCATCTTTTGAACGTAGGTTAAAGGTCCATGCACTGTAGCTAAAATATAATTTTGTCTTGTTTATATCTGCACAATGACAAGTTCTAGTGCACAGATTTTCAGTGTAATGTTCCATGTATTGCCCAGTCATTAGGTTGGACAGATTTTAGGTGTCATTTACAGTACTTTTCTTAAGTGGGTATACATGATGCAGATATAATAATCCTGCAAAGCTCAATCCATTCGTTTAAACGAGAATAATTTGAAGGGTCAGGATTAATTTTCCCCAATAAATTTTTAAGACATTGTTGACAAAGGGATCTGTGTTTCAAATTGAATAAAATATTTGTGTAGCCATCTGGACGTCTTGCTATTTCTGTGTTTCTTTTCAGTTTACTTGGTTTATGGCCTTGTGAGTTTATGTTATGGCCTTGTATGCATTGCATATCATGCATCCATCAACATGTACCAATGTTCAATTTCTAAGAAAACAAATTTTTATCAGATTTGACATTGAGCAACCTTTTGTCAAATTTTAAAAAACTTTAAAAGATGCCATTCAGTCATCCAATATGGTCACTATTACTAAAATAATAATAAATAAAAGCTTTGAGTCCGCAATGGCTGCAATTGAAATTCACATGATTATCAATGCTTAAAGTGACTATTTTAAGTTATTATGCTTAGATTTTCTTCAAAACTACTCTCATTACTTCATTTCATACTCAAGGGACCTCGGGTGGTCAAGTTGTCTAAGGTGCTCGCCTTCAGAGATCACTCACACATCTCACATCTGTCTTCGTGAGTTTGAATCTCGGCTCAACCAATGTGAGTATGTGAGATAGCTTGCCATGGGTTGCTGGTGGTGATAACTGTAAACAAATATCAAACTGTAGACAGGGGTTCAAGATTGTTTTCTAGTCATTCTTGTTCAAATTATGTTACAGGATGTAAAGGCTGCACACATCACTTGCACCATATATTGCTCCTTACATCAGACCTTCGAAGTAAACAACATGGTCCTCTGTCACTTGCATCTTCTTCCATATATTAGTCCTCTATAGGTTATGCAGTATGATAATCTAGATGAAGCATGAGATTGTATGCCAGTCCTCTAAGATTTGTAGAAAATGGTCATCTGTCACTTGCACCCGATAGTCCTCTTCAAGTTACACATGGTCCTTGGACTGTTACATGCTGCCCAAACTGTTTTACTAGTCCACTAAGAGTTATACAAAATGGTTCTCTATCACATGCACCTTCATCCCTATAATAGTCCTCAAAAAGTTACACAACTTGATCCTCACTGTTACATGCTGCCCAAATTAGTTTTCTAAGAGTTACACAAAATGGTCCTCTATCTCACTTTCGCCTTGGTCCCTATGACAGCCTTTAAAAAGTTACAGAACATGGTTTTCTGTTACATGCTGCTGAAACTGTTTGCCAGTCATCTAAGAGTTAATTAAATATCCCTCTGTCACTTGCAACTTCTTTCCTAACCTAGTCCTCAAAAAGCTACTAAACATGGTCTCTGACTCTTACATGTTGCCCAGACTGTAAGCCAGTCATCTAAGAGTTATGTAAAATGGTCCCATCACTTTTACCTTCTTCCATATGTTAGTCACAAAATTACACAAAATTGTCCTCTAATTACCACATGCCCCACTTTATTCTGTATACAAATTCAGAAAGTAGTCTGCTTTAACTTGTCAGTCTTCTTTTGCACAAAATCAACCTGTTACTATCACATGATGCCCAAGATTTTATGCAGTCAAGTCAATGAAAAGTTACACTAAATGGTCTTCCGGCTGTCATCTGATCATTATTACCATTGTTCCCGATGTCAGTCCTGTAAATAGTTACACAAAATGGTCCTACTACTAATACATACACCTCTCTTTTCCAAACATAATTTCTCTTAAAGAAAAAAAATTATACAACATCATCTTGTAACAGCACATGGTGCAACACTAAATTCTCCCAAAGTCTAATTGGTCCTGAATGACAATGGTGCAAATCTTACACACAATATATCAGCCTTGGCAGCCATCTTGAAAGTCTTGTCAGTAGAGAAAAGTTTATATTTGAGGGACTCGTGTTGAAGTATAGAAGTTTCATCTTTTTTATGTTTCAGTAAGGTTCATCATGATTTGCGATCCATAGATATTACATTTAAACATATTGTCACTGTTATGTAGCAAGTGCTGTCGTTTTTTCCGGACCATATGAATAGGGAATACCTTTCGTTGGTAAGATTCAGTTTATTGGACCACTTAACTGCGGATCAAATCCATCAGAAGCATGAAGTGGGGCTATAAAATATCTATCCAAAAAGTTGTTGAAAAGCGAAATAGAAACAAATTTGCTACAGAAAATCACACACATGTGAACCTTAGATGATCAGACATTTTGGGCCTTAAAACAAGTAGATAATTAAAAAGTGGGAAGATTTTATCCTCTACCTAAAATCTGCAAACAGGGAAATCTGGGTAGGTTTATATTTTCCCATGATGGATGTATCATAAAAAGGCTATATGAATATCTAGAGTATTCTATGAGACCATATGTCCACTAGTTACCATCCTATCTTCATGGCACAACAGATTATCTCATAAGAAAACAAAGCAAGTGAACAATTACCCCCAGTTACAATGCTTGTGACCTTAGATGTCACATCCATGTTTACCAATACACCTCACAATGAAGGGACACAGGCATGTAAAGAACTGTGGGAAACAAGAACTGTACAAGAGCCATCCACCATTTTCCTTCTTAAACTTCTGGAGCTGGTCTTCAAACTCATTAACTTTACGTTAATGAAAAAAAAACAATCCCCACCAACCCTATCTCCAAATCAATGGAACCAGCACTGGAACATAGATGCCCCCTCATATGCTAATATTTTTATGGGAGGACTGGAGTGTCAACTTTTGGCATCAGTGGGACTATTCCACATCAGTGGGTATGCTTCATCGATGACATAGAAATGAAATGTCAACGTGGAAGAGAAAATCTGGATGGCTTTATATCAAGACCCAAAAGTTTCCATCCTTCAATAAAATTCATGACAGAAGTCTCCAAATCAAACTAGGTATTTCCGGACTCAGCACACATACTTGTAAAACAAACTTTGCACAAATATCTACTAAAAGCCAATTGATAAACACCAGGTTATTATCCAATCCAGATGACAGTCAGAAAGATTGCATTTGGAACATTGTATACAGCCAGGCACTAAGGATATCAGAATTTACACAAATTGGTTGTGCAACCACAGTAATTTAATGGGCAACCAGACAAAGCTGCTGGAAAAACAGATTTTTGGCTGGCCAACTAGATTTTCAAAGTTGGTTGCCCTGGGACAACCATGGATTTTCCAATTTTTTTTCTACCCATGCAAATGATATTCAATTGTATTAAATCATGAATTTGACAGGACTGTACAATATGCAGTATAAAGATAAATTCGGAACAAAAATCAATTAAAACCATTAACATATGTAGGCCAATATAGATATATATATATATATATATATATATATATATAATGACACAAAAAATGATAATGGCGCAAATACAAAACAGTTTCCCAATGTTTTGAGCTAAACAAGCTCTTTGTCTGAGGAATAAATAATTTACATCCACAAAACAAATACTAAATACAAAAGCCAATAAGAATCCTTGACTCCTACATGTTTCAATGAAGGGGAAATAAATAAAGAAAGGGTAAACAATAGAAGAAAAAAACAAGACAAAATAAAAAAATGGTATATATATGGTATTAAAAAACGGTAAATATATATATATATATATATATATATATATATATATATATATATATATATATATATATATATATACACACATACACACAAATGTTATTGCATGGACCCGTTTCAGTGTTTGTAATTGTATTACTTCTCAGTGAAATAAAGTAAACTATTTTCATTTAGCACAAAGGTGAATGAGTTGCTTTTAAAACATTTCACTATTAACCTGGGAATGGAAGATAAATACTGTTACATTATTTCATGTTATTTGTGCACATAACTATGCCATTATATCACGTGAAATTGGCATTTCCTTAAATGCAGTTTTGAACTGCTCAATGTACCTGGGAAATAATGAGAAATATCATATTTTTAACAAGTGTAAATGTCACATTCACATCTAAAACAAAACTTAATAATATTTCATGTGGTCTGAAGAATCTGCCCATAATATGGTCTGAATCAGCCTGGTCCAAATCAGCCTGCTCCCCATGTGCCATGTCAACTTACAGACGATGATAAAACAATTTGCCAGATATTTTACACTTGAATAGTATGCAGGGCCAGATTAAGACCTTTAGAGGCCTTAAGCACTGAAAGATTATGGTGCCCCCCCCCCGATGTAATTTAAAAAACCCCGATAATTTCTCATTTTCTTTGGTGCCCTAAGCACGTGCTTAGTCTGTCTATTGGGTAATCCAGCACTGATAGTATGTGACTGTATCTGTCTTCATATGCTTTGTTAACACGCAGTTCCTGACAAGACAAGCTATCGGACAATTCCCATTTGAATGTTTTGTCAATACAGGTAGTATGTGTCACAAAGTATCTAGTCAAACTAGATCTCTCACCAAACAATATCCACATATTTTACAACTGAATGGATTCATCACCAGTATGTATATTCATGTGAGATGTCAAATTATGCTTTGCAGTAAACAATTTGCCACACACTTCACATTTGAATGGCTTGTCACCAGTGTGGATTCTAATGTGTGTGACCAAATTAGATATCTGGTTAAACAATTTACAACATACTTCACATTTGTATCGTTTGTCATCAGTATGTGTTCTTGTGTGTCTCCTCAGAGATGAGATTACACTAAAGAATTGTCCACATCTTTCACATCTGAATGGTTTCTCACCAGTGTGTATCCTTAAGTGTGCTGACAAATCCGAGCTCTGGCTAAACAATTTTCCACATGTTTCACATTTGAATGGTTTATCACCAGTATGTATTTTCATGTGTCTTGTCATACCAGCATTGTCAATAAACAGTTTATCACACACTTCACATTTGTATGGCCTGTCACCAGTGTGTATCCTTAAATGTATTGCCAAACTAGACTTCTGGCTGAACAATTTTCCACATATTTCGCATTTATATGGTTTATCACCAGTATGTATATTGAAGTGATTTGTCAAATTGTTGCTCGCGTTGAAAGATTTACCACAAATATCACATCTGTGTGGTTTGTCGCCAGTGTGTATCCTTAGATGTCTTGCCAAATTTGATCGTTGGTTAAACAATTTACTACATATTTCACACCTGTATGGTTTGTCCTCAATATGTGTCCTTATGTGCATCGTCCAAGAAGAGCTCCAGCTGAACAATTTTCCGCAAACTTTACATTTGAAAGGTTTCTCGCCAGAGTGAATCCTCACGTGGTTTCGCAAATCAGAGCTCTGGTTAAACATTTTTCCACATAGTTCACATTTGAATGGTTTCTCACCACTATGTATCTTCATGTGCCTTTTCATACTAGCGTTATCGGCAAACATTCTATTACACGTTTCACATTTGTATGGTTTATCGCCGGTGTGTATTCTAACATGTCTGGACAGATGAGAGCTCTTACTAAAGAATTTCCCACATATATGACAATTGAAGAGTTTGTCACTAATATGTACAACTTGTTTTTGCATTTTAAAGCATGCAAACAATCATATACATCAGTAATCTTAGTGGCAGCTTGGGCAACCTGATCTGGGATTTCGCCATACACCACGTTCTCATTTATTCTTGCTTGTTCTTGAGCGTGCTCGCCCTAACGACTCGAATTGATGGCGCATTATTAACCGCTCGGCATGTTCCGCCATTTATGTCCAGGACCATGTTGTCGTGTCGCTCCCAAAGGCACCCAGTGTGACTCCCAAACGCAGCCAGTGTGAAAAGCGTTAGAATATGGCATCATTTTATACACTGGGCACCATCTGTTTAACGCACTCTGGTATTATAAAACACACTGCATATATATATATATATATATATATATATATATATATATATATATATATATATATATATATATATATATATATATATATGGCTGAACTTTTACAACCTTCTTTTCCCATTTACGTCTAGAACATTTATCAATCCTGCGGACGGCGTGAAATCTGTGACTTTTTGTCAATCTCCTGTATAATTTACCTTTTAAAATAAAGAACTAGAACCAACGGCTTGCTCGACTTTCTCCCTTTTGCAAGAACTTATTCTCTTAAATCACTGGTCTCAGCTCACTTTCGTTTTTATCCTTTGTGGTGTTGTTTATATGTCTTGGGTGATAATTACAAACAATAAACCAATTATTGCAACAACAAGATAAATAACATAATCAGATAGCACAGAAACAATTTATCAAGATGGTTTTAAAAGCCATCTTGTTACACCGCCAAATATACAAGGCAATGCCGCTGCTGCTTTTACTTAACTGAAACCAATCATTTCAATATCTTTTAATCCGAATTTGAATTTATCAAGGAATTTATCTATAGTACTTCCGCCTCCAGGACTTGTTCTGCCTCCTCCACCACCACTACGATGTTTCACTCCTATTAAAATTTTTTACGAAATCAAAATGGATAACGCACGAGGTGTTACAATTATATTTATAGACCCTAAGAACGTAGCAACTGTTGCATCTTTTTCCTTAAACAGTTATTTTAACCTTTCGCCTAATGACAGCTTAATTTTGTTCTCTAAATACCGTATATGCCCAACTAT
Source organism: Margaritifera margaritifera (assembly GCA_029931535.1). Taxonomy (NCBI): domain Eukaryota; kingdom Metazoa; phylum Mollusca; class Bivalvia; order Unionida; family Margaritiferidae; genus Margaritifera; species Margaritifera margaritifera. The sequence goes on from JAQPZY010001681.1 coordinate 4,416,914, forward strand.
TTGCACACTTCTACTCTCATTATTTTGTAGTAGTTATTTCAATTTTTTGTTTTTGATGTATTTGTTTCTTTTGAAATGTCACTATTTAAATCTCTTATATTTATATCATGTATTTGAAAATCAATAGTCATGTAAACTGATCTTGATTTTAATATTTTGACCGCGTTAACATAACCCAATAATTTTTTTTTTCTTCTTCGAGATAAAATAATATTGAAGGTAACTTGCTCTCATCTATTGATGTCACTACTTCTTGCTCAGGATTTTGCAAGCTCTGCTTTTTAAAGTGTTTCATTTTTTTATTCATCTAAATCAATTACTAGTTGCCTTTGATAGCTGTTGTTGCAACTGGATTGAGAAATTATGTATACACTCTTGCAAAATCACGTATCTCATTTTCTTTCGGTGTATTCCTTTTATTTCCTTCTCGCACATATCTTTACAACTTTGGAAATACACGTTCACCTTTATTCTCAGCATTACAGCTGTGCGATACAAGATTTTTTTGGATTATATTTTTTTCAGAAATATATAATTAATCTTTACCTGTTTAATCATACACAAGTGTTTTTTTCTTCTTCTTCTCAATTCTTACATGAGAAGTGATGAATGTTTATCTATATGCAAACCATGCTTAATAGACCCATTATATTCATATTCCATATTCAATGATTTTTGAGCAGGAGTTTGAAATAACAGTCATCAATGAAGTTTTCAGCATAAGGTTCACTAATTGATGCATCTTTATCATTTCCAAGAAAATAATCATCTTCATCATAAAGAGGATTATCGAACTCCACTCTACCCGTTTTTGCCATTTTGTCTCTAGTTAAGTGGAACAAAGCAACTTAAAAAAAGAATTGAGTTTTAATATTGAAGTGAGAGAGAATCAAGTTCTGGAACAAGCAGAAGAAAATAAAGAGGAAGTAAAAATTAACATTGCAAATAGAGTATATAAAAAGATAACTGGTAAACAGCTAACAGAAAAGGATTGAGATAAATGGATGATAAACTTGTTAAGAAAACAAACGAAATTTTTGTAAATTCTAGATAAGCTAAAATGTAAAAGTCATTATCAAGAGTAATAATAGTTGGTGCGACATCTCTGATTATTCAATTTCTTCCAATTGATGAATTAAATGAATTACACACAGAGCCGAAAATTGAATAAGATATTGTACTGGATTTGTATGTTGTAGTCTAGGATTACCCCTATCTGCACTGAGTGCAAGTTTAATAAGATTTAAACATATTAATTTTAAAAAGAGTGAGCAAGATCAGTTGTCGTGCAAGGCAGCAAAAGAAACAAGTTCATAACTTGCAGTTGAGAGAATAATTTTGACATTATTCCTAAAGAAATAGGCTGTGTCAGAACTTTGCAATATGTACTTGAAGTGTATATTCGATGCAATATGTACTTGAAGTGTATATTCGATGCAATATGTACTTGAAGTGTATATTCGATGCAATATGTACTTGAAGTGTATATTCGATGCAATATGTACTTGAAGTGTATATTCGATGCAATATGTACTTGAAGTGTATATTCGATGCAATATGTACTTGAAGTGTATATTCGATGCAATATGTACTTGAAGTGTATATTCGATGCAATGTTTCCACTAACAGTTTCTAGCATAACAAGTATAGTAGTACCTCTGTACCATTTAATTGAATATAATTTATTACAAGATATGATACAAAGAAGCAAAGCCAACAAAGTTCTAGTTCACAAGTTCTTGAACCAATAGTTCATAGAGAAGAATGCACTAGTTCGTGAGTAAAAGATAGCAAGTGCAGTTTTTACGATGTGTTTAAGATTATTGACAAAAAGCCTTTACTTACTTGTATCTGATCTTAAAATAATATTTATTTTAACTCACTATTTTCTTGTAAACTAAAAAAGACAGTGAAAGAAAAAGAAAAATCAAGAAATTTCTAAGGGAAGTGAGCATTGTGACTTCGAAAAAAAAGAATGATCCACGTACATATGAAGTTGGAAGACAGCTTGGAAAATGTTCACAAGAATTAACGAAAACATAAGCAGAAAAGTTAAAACAAGATCAAAGTAAAGAAAACAAAGTGAACTAGTTCCAAGTTCACTAGTTCAAAGAAAACCAATCAACTAAATATTACAACGGTGGATTATTTATTGCTGTTGGAAATATTTAATTTAATTTATTGCAATAAAGTGAGAAAGCAAAGTGAAGAGATGTCTGCTTGTACAAGTGAGAGAAACAGTGATGGTGTGAGCAAGGGAGAAAATCGAGTAAGCTATAAAGAACGAACTCTAGAGAGCAAACAGTTAAGTCCATTTCCAGAAATGGTGTGAGCAAAGCGAGAGAGAAGTCTCTAGAGCTTCTTTTCAAGCTTAAAGAATAACAAGTGAGACAAACAATATAATTACCATTATTTGTCATACAGCATTACATTCTGCTTTCACAGTTGGTTACAGGATGTTTGTGACGACAACAGTAAACTTTAAAATAGGATCACCATCGGACATGAATTTTGAATATGTTTATAAGCTGATTATTTCAATTCATTTAAGTCAGTTTACTATTGATTATCTGATTGCCCGACAATATAATCAAGAAAATAAATGAACCTTGGTGGATCTAAGACATCATGTATTAAAAGAAAAATCATGGGAGCAAAGCGAACAAGTTCCAAGCTAGTGATTATCAAAGTGAAGAGAAGACCGCTATCTTAAGAGAATAAGTTAGTAAACAAAGTGATCAAGCTAGTGATCAAAGTTCTATGGACACGACAAGCAAGTTAGCCAATAATAAAAGAGATAAAAGTTCAAGTTAGAAAGCAAAGTGAATAATGTCCTGTACCTAATAAAAACTTAAGATAAACGTAAATCTAAGCTGTTTCTTGCATGTATTGAACGAGAGAGAGAGAGAGAGAGAGAGAGAGAGAGAGAGAGAGAGAGAGAGAGAGAGAGAGAGAGAGAGAACGAGCCGAGCGATGAGATAACTTGCAATAGCAGATAATAGCAAAAATTGATTTGGAGATTGAAGATTACAGAGGTGTTAAAAGAAAGTATCAAAGAGCTTGTAATTTTTTTTTAACTGGGTAGAGGTTAGCATGGCAACAATTTCAGTTATTTTGGGTATAGTAGCTGTTAATTTACGTCTTGCATGAGGATTTATTATTCGAATAGCGTTTACTGGGCTTGGTGCAAATTTATTAGGGCTTGTCGCTAAAGCTTTCAAAGATTAAATAGTATACAATTCAGTTTTAAAATAAGATGAGATAGTAACCTGCGGTATAATGAAGTTAAACAGTATTGTAGATATGGTCAGTAATGCAATAAGCGATAATGATATAGCTCATGATGAATTAGGTTTAATAATTACTTAGTATGACAGATACAAGAAGATGATAAAATGCCATTAGAAGAAAAAAGCTATATTGAAATTCAAAATATTGAAGAACAGAAGTAAACCTTTGTTAGATGAGGGTAAGGAAATTGAGGAGAAAAACATTTTAGAAAAGATTACAGAAAACAGAAACGTAAATATCTCGTATTAATAGATGAGTAAGTGTGTGAGAAAAGAGTTCACAATTACGTAAGCCGCTAGTTCTCAAGTTTTTAATCTTTTTAAATGGTAGAGACATACATTTATTTTTTCTAATCCAATTGATAACAGAGATGGTAAATTATCAATTTCCTTGCAGAGAATAGATTTTATAGTTTGTTGTTATAATATTTGAATGATCTAAAATATTATATTACATTAACGTTAAGAATGAAACATAAACTGCTTTTAATTCCATATGAATTCTATAATCTTGAAATGTATATGAAGAAAGAAAAAGAGACAATAACTGCTTAAAATATCATTTGAAAGTTTTGGTAACTTCTAGTAATACCTAAGCCAACTTCTATTCTATCAGAAACCCTACCTGTAAAATATATTTTACGGTGATTTTATTACATATATTGTGGACGGAGATTACATGCAATTGCGAAGTGGAACGATAAATAGACTGAAAGTCATCATTAAAGATGAGGAAGGGAAAGTGACAAATTTTCATGGCATGCCAATTACATGTGTCTTTGCGTGAAGTAAATGGAATAAATATAATTTAGCGGCCCTAGTGAGTCTGGTCTTGAAACGAAAACAAAGAGAAGGGAAAACGCAGCGAACAAATTCAAGTTACACTAGATCAACCTATAAACAGTGAAATTAACTTAAACAACTACTGTAGTATTGATGTTGGTGATCCTGTTAATCTTAATATATACAAAATAAAATGAATGTCTTCATTAGATTGGCGTACGAACCACACATGCTTCCATCCATTAGAGTTAGAAATTTTTTTCCGCCTTGAAAAACAGTTGTTTCGCAGTATTTTATTGTGTCTCGTGCTGCTAAACAGGCGACTCCCTTGTCTGCACGTAATAACATGGTCTCGCACCAAGAGTACGTATTATATTTTGTCAGTGGGAAAATAAATACAGGATATCAAAATAAAAGTAAATATTTTGTTGTCAACTATATTACATAGATTGAAGTTTATGAAATGTATAATAGAAGAAAAAAAAATCATTTACAAGCCAATGGGTGCATCTGAAAACATTTAGTACTCTTTTTTTATCCCCCCTCCAGTTGACTGGTTCTCTGGCTGCAAAATAATTAGTGGTCCGATACCTAAAACCCTTTCAGCAGAGGATACAGTATATAATGTCATTTCTGCCTTAGAAATTGACATGCCGTTTAATTTTTCAACGAAAGCTCTGTTAGATCGATGAGAACAACCTATGATGTAGCCATACTAGACATAACCGACTGGATTAAAGTCTAATTTAATTAGACTTTAATAACTCTCCAAAATGAACTAAATTTAAAAAAGGCTTAGAAATGCGACCACAAAGTAATAATTGTTAATGTATGTATGATGCGAAGTGGTAAAACTTCATTGGATAGAGATATATAACAGCTGATGAAGTATTGAAGTGAAAGTATACAAACAAAGTCCTGCTACGAAGATAAATGTAACCAGATAAACAAAAAATAATACTGATATAGATAAGAAGTCTTTAAAATTGAATCGGTTAAATCGGAAATAAAGGACTTAAGCACAAACCTATGATACGAGAATCTGCATCTATGATCAAGCGTAGAGAGCAATGTGAGCACGTTCTTGAGCTTAGGTAAAAATTGAAAGCTACAAAAAGGAGTTTGATGAGAAATTATCTGATATAATAATATATAGTATTCCGTATTAAAGACAGACACTCGCATGTTTTCTCACATATTTAGTATCACTAATTAGCACGAGAATGAAGTAACAAAATTGAAATGTCAAAGAATGTCGAATCGAAACCATATTAGTTTGAAGAGAATAACATTGCATATTTTCAAATAAGAAAAATTTATAAACGCAAAAGAGTATTTTCATTCACATTTAATATAGGAGACAGTATCAGAATTTGTTATCATTAAAATAAAGCAAACCATAAAGCAGGTAATAAGGCAGCAGCTGACAATTACTGGGTTGGAATGGGAAGAAAGCTAAGCATATGTTTCTTTCCACAAAAAAGTATTATTATGCAAAGTGTAGTCAGTAATATTAAACAATCTTAACCAGTATAATTTTATAATATACAACATATCAACATTGATTATACTTGTACTAATTATCTGGACTTGTGACTAGCTGAATGTCATCTATACCTAAAATTTGTTCTTTATATCATTTTTATTTATCTAGATGATCATTTATGGAGACAAAATTGGTGTCTCCAATTAGTCATGATAATTAGTCTTTGACATTACCAACAAATCATTCACTATCCTTTTTGTTATGCAACCAGTAGTTAGTAGCATTGGAAAAAAAATACTTATTAAGAACAATATCAGGTGTAAGAAAAATTTTTTCGCTATGTCATGTATCGAAGAATTTTTAAATTCTATTTTTATACTTTGTACAGCTTTTATCGTTGATTTGCTTCAAAATACAACTCTTCATCTGTGAAAAAACATTCTTGAAAAATATACCAACTCTACTCAAAATTTTCAACAAAAGCATAAAGATGGAATGGAGGTTGCAAAGGCACTTATTTTTCCCAAAACCTCAGCTGCCAGAACAAAATATATGGTGATAATTCACGAGGAAGGGATTGCAGCATGACTGAAGAGAAATCATATGTGAATAAATATATTATATCAATCAGAATGCTTTTTTGTTGCTTCACTTGGGCGGGGGAATCTGTGACTAAGGTACCAGTATCATGTTGCTCTGTTAGCAACCTTGTCTCCGTACTACTGTGTAAAATTCCATCATTCAATCATTTATTTTGTTATGTACAAGTCAAACATTGAGGTAGTCGGTGCATAATAATTCATTCAATTCTTTATTGACCCATAAACGGGGCCCTCACTGGGGAACCTACAAAATGTATGAACATAAACAGAAATACTTGAATGACTAGAAGTATTATATGGCACTATATATAAACGTCAGATTGAAGAAAAAGATACATTAAACACTGTATATAGAATACGAATTGTGTATACTACACATTAGACTCTACAGAATGTACGGATAAAGGATCCCAAAGTAGACACAATTAGTTGTCACCGTTATCACAAGTTACACCCTCCATCCACATGGAGGGTATTTTATTCTACAGTAGCGGATTCTCAAAAGTTGCAACTGAAATCGTTGCTTACGTTTTCTCTGCATAAGAGTCAATATTACAGTGTGCTTCATTTGTCTGAAATCGAGGTCTAAAATAAGAGCAGATACACCTTGATAAGCTTGTTGGGAAAAGGGATAAAGTCAAGTTGTCACACGAATGGCTAACGAATGATTTATTATGAACAGCTGTTTTGGACGAATATAATAAATAGCTTAGACAGACCCTTCTTATTTCTTACCAGGTTGATCCTGTACGTCTTGGCTTTGATGTTGATGTCATCTTCATGATCTTCGAAAGGTTTTCTCCCGACGCAATCAAGTCCATGTGCACACAAAAGCATGCACAGAAAAACACCCAAGGTTACAGTCGCCCTAAGCCTAACACGGCGCAATATCCTCTGCCATTAATAGTATATCACTATTTAAAAAAAAAAACAAAAAAAAAAACAAACAGACAAGAATTACCACTAATACTAGCACGCTGACGTGATCATTTTTATAACTATTAGTGTATATTACAGTGACACTATAAAGAAGCGATGTTCTGATTGGCCGACAGACAATCAGACGTCACGCGCCCTCTGATTGGCTGACGTTTACACGGCAATTAGTCGCACCAAGGGAAGGCCGCAAATTGTGTATAACTGATTGTCAAACTTTACCAACTTTGAGAGGACATTCACAGTATCACTTGGGCCATATCTAATGATCGTTTTGAATCAGTTCCTAAACAAACATTTCGAGGACTGGAGTGTAAGTCCTCGAAATGTAGTTACGTCCTCGAAATGTTGGTGTGCAACACAAACCAGGTCCTCGCATGTATACTAAAACAAATACACACATACATACAAACAAGACTAAGAGTTCTTACACATAACCAAACCTATCGTCATTGAGAGTCCTCTAACATACTTCAAAACTGCTTCACTATTGAATTAATGTAATCAAATGGGATATTTATTGAAGTACTGACATCGGTTTTTGACCCATTGAATTTCGCGGCGGCCTTCACTCGCGAGCGTATGACCGAACTCAGTACAATTCACCAAAACCGCGATAACGATCGCGACGGAGCGATAGAGAGAGGCATATAGATTAGATACTTTTTTTCAAAATCTTACAATGCATTGTTACAACATGTAGCTTTTGTTTGTCAGGAGAAGGGACATTCGGCTACAGAATGTCTGCAACGATAGAGAAAAGGAACTTCAAAGACAGGAGAAAGCAGGCCAAGAGACAAAAGTAAAGAAACTTGTTATTATTGCCAAGGAAAAGGACATTGGTCTTCGGAGTGTCCCAAGAAGGTGAAAAAGAGAAGAAGGAGCAGCTTACAGAAGAAGAAAAAGAAGAAGAACCAGAAGAAGAACCCATTTCATTGGAGAAATTCAAAAACGCAAGACAGTATAAAGAAAAGGAAGAAAATGGACCTTTGCGATATGTTTTGAAATGTCATTGTATTCTTTATTCAAGACAATAAATTCTTAAGTGTATATATGTCTTCATTTGCCATTTTTGTATTGACACAGGTTTTATAACGGAATTATTTCTTTTGCTTGATTTGACAATGGTGAGTAGTGTCGCTTTTCTAAGAGATCTGCGTGGCAATGACAAGAATCGTTGGCATTTTGAAAAAAAAATATTGGCATTATATTTCATTTAACATTGCGTGTTGGCCAGTAAATCTGTGTGTGGGTCTGTAGATTTATGTGTTTGTCGCATTGCATTTCCCATTGATCCCGTTTAGTCCTCCGTTTGAAATAGTAGAAATTTAGCATTACGTTGCAACGGTATGGTCCTCTATGGACATTTTTAAAGGATAGAGAAATAGGAAATTACACTTAATGATAAACACCTACTTTTTAAAACTGGGGAAAACAGTGAAAATGCATAGATAATCTGTGTCACCAAATTCCTAGATATGAGCCTGTATTTAGCGTCCATTCTTAGAACTTTGAAAGTACGAGTGTTATTCCGATTATGTTGTTATAGACGGATAGAAAACTGATCTGCAACATCGTAGCAACTTTGTCAGAAGCAAAGAAAGCACTCAGGCTCATTTCGCGATATTCACCTTTAGTGTGTGATAGTGGATAAGTATGTGTATAATGCGAGCATAGTGTGAGGACTCCAAACATAGTGTTATCTGTAAGCATTCCTGCTCTTTTGTGTGTATGTCTGTTTGTGTGTGTGTGTGAGCACTTCTATCCTTGTCTGTGATATTATATAAGTATGGTTGTGTGTATAGTATGTGCATACTCCTACGCTTTTCGGGTCTGATCGTATGTTTGTGTATGCGTGAGTACTCCTACTCTTTAGTGCCTGTTTTTGTATGCGTGTGTGAGCACTCCTACACTTCTGTATCAGAGCATGTTTTGGTACGTATTTGGGAACACTCCTACCCTTGTGTGTGATCGTATATATGTTTCTTTGTGTGTATAGTGTGTGTGTATATTGCTATCCCTTTTTCTCTCTTTAGACTTCACTTCTAGGATTATAGGGGTTATTAGGGTGGTAGGGGGTGGTTGTTTTGTTTATAAGGGGATTACGTGGAAGTTATACAATTACTAATATGTTTCGCAAAAACTAATTTAGCATAACTATGTTGATACTATAATTATTACGGTTGTTTTATATCCTTATACTCATACTATTTTAGCATTCTTTAACATAATCCTCTTTTAGACGTCTTTCAACTGTTTTGTGGGAGCTGGATATATTTAAATAAATACAAAATATACTTCTGAAATAGAATGTGTGTTGGTATGAAAATAATGAAGTAATTAGTTTCCAGTTCGTTTATTAAATATTCCTTCCAAATTTATTTATGTATTTGTTTATTGTAAGAGCCTCTATATAACAAATGTGCAATACCTGTCAAGTTATCTTCTTCTACACCTCAGATGAACAGTGCGTGCTGCAAGAGGACGCAGTTATCTTGGCCTTATTATCAGGGTGAAACCCTTGATTTAAGGGACACTTTAAAATGAAATGAATTTATGAAATTTGATAACTTAAGAATCGTGTTATCTATAAGTCGGAAATACACAACCATAGTGCGTCATCACTATCAATTCAACGTTGTTTCTGTTTTATTTTTGCAGGGATCAGGCTTAATGAGCCCTATATAGAGATTAGGTTCGGAACCCAGTGCGAATACCACACAAATCGTCTGACAGTTACGAAATAACAGGATATCTCTAAGGATAACATTTGTCGTCTTGCTTACATTTATTATCTGTGCGTTCATATATTGAACTCTCTATACATGTACAACATTGTGCTTTGCGAGCAAGTAGCGTTAATAAAATAGTTTAAGCCAAACCCAAGTCGATTTCAATGACAGTTGTAGTTTAGTAATATTCCACAGTTGGCCTGGGAAATCAGTCCTATTAAAGCAAGCCATAGGAGTCCTCCTCAGAGTTACAGTTGTACATAAGACACCGATGTAAGACATGCCTCCTGGCCCGCATAGGCAGTTCGAACTTGTTCATACACGAACAAATCCTATAAACGGAAACTATATCTATGTTCACCGTGGTCTACAGATGGTTCTAAAAACAGACTTTAAATCATTGCTTCTTTTCATTTGTTTATTTACATATTTTTCTTTTCTTAAATGGAACACGTTAAAAGACAAAGAAAAAAAGAGGGCGGTGGATAAAGAGATACCTAAATCAACAAAGCATAGAAGAGGTTGCTTGAAACCTAAAACAGTATCACTCGTGATGTTTAAGGACATCATATGTATAGTGTTGTGGCATGATAGTCATGGTATATTCGATATGGAAGAAAGGTAACCGTTCCACTACCAATATTCTCGGTCCCTGTTTAACATACACGCACACACACCGACTCGCGCGCGCTTACAAAGACGACACGGACAAATAAGAAGTTCATATATACAAGATAAATAAAACAAATTGTACAATAAATACAGTTTACTGAAAAGCAACATGAAAATAAAGTATATAAAAGCCGATGATCCCTGATACCGCCTCGTATTTACATATGGATATATGGTCGATCGGCAAGGAAAAGTGATTATATGGACCTTTTCAGTGCTTGTTAATTATATAAGTAAACAAACCCAATTTGATAGAAAAATTCTGCAAAAGTTCAAAATAATGTAATAATATGCACAAAAGATATGGAATTATCAAAAGCTTTTATCCATATCTTTCCTGGAAGTTATTTGCTTAATTTTTAATAACTGGTCTTTATTTAGGGCAAAGCAATTAAATGCAAATATGAAATCGAGGATTTTGAAAGTTGTTACAGTAAGTATAAGCTTCAATTATAATGCAATGTTTACTTAATATATGAAAATTTAAAATGGTAGAGGAAAGGAAAAATGAACAAAACATATACAAAACATATATACGTGTTTTGTTTCGAGCCTGCGGAAAGAACGAATTTGATTTGGCGTAGCTATACATGGGGGCCGTCAAGTCAAGACCCACTGGTACGCCATTATCGTATATTGTTCTTTCCCCCGAATGGAAACAAAATGCTCATGCAGTTTTGTGTTTATCTCGTACTCCCTCTTGCACCCTTCCAAATAGTTTTATCTATAGAGTGTGCGTGAAATTCGAAAGCAATTGGAATTTTATAGCGGTTCTAGTCAGCGCATCTGAAAGCATCGATGCGCGGAATTGATAAAATCACCCCAAAATTTCCAGTCTGGTGTGAGACACGGAAATACAGATGAATATGTGTATGAAAGGCCAGATAAATCATATGATATGAAATGGATATGCAACAAAACAAGAAAGGTTGGTGGACAATATTCAAAACAATACAAACAATGTTAGTTTAAATTAACTACAAGAAAAACAGTAATTTAATGTCGAAGTTATCCTTATCAATTTATCATGGAAAGGTGTTTCATGACAATACAACAATCCCAGAAACAGTATTTACCATATTCTTTGTGTGACTTCTGTTACAACGGTGACACATAATCTGTTTAGATTTTTAGAAAGAGTAGGTAAGTAAGCACAATCTTGACTTCCATGAATTTAGAAAGTTTAGTTCTAATATGTAGCTGCATAGTAGTCATCTACGTTTGTATTCGGTTTAAAATGTATTTGTTTACAAAACGTTTCAATTGAGATAAAAACGCCTTAAAGCCTTACTGACAAGGATGTCTATTTATAATCGAAACTAAAACAAAAACTAGAAAATAAGCTGTAACCAATGCACAAATTTGAAACTACCTCAGTGAGAAATATGCAAATAAGAACTTGCTTAGAAATAATAATGTGTTCAATGACATACAAATCTACAAAAAATATGCGACAATGCGTATAATAATATAGTAAAATAATAAATGTTGCAACAAAAAGAACATTACTCCTCCCAACTAATTAAAGGTAGTATACGAATAATGATGCAATTATCTACCGAGTAAGTTTCTTATTTCACAAACGTCTTGCTGGGGAGTGTTCGCTGAAACAGCAACACATGACATAAATAGGTGGAAAAACACAACAAGCTTTATATTCAATTACAAACAAGTCAACAAATTATATGACTATTTGTATATTAATATATTATTTGTATATTAATATAAAATAAATAATTATTTTTTAACACAAAAAAGTCTTACTCCTCCTTATCCATTAAAGCTTGTATATGAATAGGGATGAAATTATCCCTGGAGTAAGTCTCTTATTTCACAAATGTCTTCCTGGGGTGTGTTCGCTGAAACAGCAACACGCGACATAACTGGATGAAAGACACAACAAGCCATATATTCGCTGGAAAGGGTCAGTTTTACGATGCATCCATCGAAGTATCATTGGTTTTATATAATTTTAACATTCTACTTGATCCGAAAAACACAGATTTCAGCTAAGTTTATATATTGTGTGACAATAAATGAGTCCTTATTTCTAAGATAGCAAATTGCTGTCGGATGGCTTCCAATGGTTGAAAAAATATCGAGTGCCGATCCTTCAGCGGACAACTTATGCATGTTATGAGAATTATTTCCTAGAACAAATACGTTTCCATCTTTGTCTACAGCAACTCCAGACGGCCCTAGAAGATCATCTGATCTGTACACAAACTGGATCTTACCATTTATGTCGAAGCAATGAATTGAATCGCTGGTTGGCACCGTGACATACACCCTTGTCTTCGCCTCATTTACTGCAATGTAGCAGTTTCCATGTCCAGATTTAAACTGGTGAAAGGACGTTTCTTCTCCTTTTGTGCTAATTAGTCCCCAGTAACAGGTCTTTAAATCGCAATTCCCTGTTATAGCAATATATCCCTTCCCAACAGCACAAACACCGGTACAGCTATATCTGGTACTTATTGTCCTTACTGGACTGATTACACCATTCCTCACTGACAGTATGTGAATGCCACAGTGTCCCCCTGTAGATACCGCCACCTCCTCGTCATCTGCCACACAGATGCCCAAATATTCCCCTTTCACTGGGTAGCTTGCGATGATGTTATAAGATGCATTTAGTAGCATGCACTCTCTTGCATACATGTCAGCCAGTATTAGCCGATCTCCTGGGAGACTGGTAACACCGGTAATCCATGAGTTAATCCAGCCAAGATTTATCTTTTGAAGATGTGCCTCTTGCATACAATGTTTTTTACTGTTTTTGTTTGTCACAAGTTTTCCATAATCAGTTGAAGGTACCGACAAAATGGACTCCACTTGAGAAGCAAGTTTCAACGTTACTGTGGTTGAATCAATTCTTTCGTACTTTTCTCTGACCTGGTTGTAGTATGTCTCCAACTGTGACGTCATTCTTTCAGCAGTAAGAAACTTTTGTACATCTATTCCGAACTTGTTAACTGTTTCGAAGTTAATGCAAGAATTTCTGACAGCTTGAAGAAGTGATAAACATCGATAGTTTTCTTCTTGTTTCACAATCATCTCTTCCTTGTAGATTCTGCTTCCCTCCATCGTCACTCTTTTCTCTAGATCATCTAAAGCTGCATTAATTTTCCGTCTCAACTCTCTGATTTGATCGCTAAATCCTTGTACTTCGGAATCTAGTTCACGCATACTTGACTCATTCATGCCTATAAACTCCTTTAGGTGTCTCTCAACCTTCATCAGTTTTGCAATAATTTGATCTGGATTAACTTCTTGCAGTAGCCGAGGAAGCTCGGTCTTCAAGTCGATGACTTTGGAGCACGCTTTATGGCGAAGAAATGAGCATGTCCCACAACAGGCAACTTGGTGATCACTACAGTAGAATTTTATTTCTTCTTCGTCATGTGCTGAACATGTAAACCCTTCCGCACATTTCATGACATTTTGAAGATTACCGGATAATTCTCTCATAGTAAGAATGTTGTGGTTTTTCAACAGCTTCTGTTTCCTATGGAACTTTACGCAGTTTCCACACATTGCTTCTTTGCATACTGCACAGAATCCTTCAGCCGTGACAGAAATACCATCCGAGTTACAAGTTTCACAGATAATATCCACTTTCGATTTCGTTGTTGAAATTATTTGCAAAACTGTGTTAACCGGAAACAGAGATGCCCATTCTTTAACTGTTTTATACTTCTTCGACGGTCTTGCAGGTTGTCTACATACAGGGCATTCGATTTCTTCCAATTTCCGTTGTTTTGATGCCTCAGTTATTATGTAGGACTGCAGACAGCTGTGACAAAAACTGTGTGCACACGGTAGTTCTCTTGGTATTTTGAAATAATCCAAACAAATTGGACAGTTTGGTCCATCTCCTTTGTCTATTCTAGCGGTCGCCATTTTTCAATGAAAAAGAAAATGATCTAGCACACACAATTACATTACCCTCGTATTACATTCCTTTACTGTTAATAAATGATAATATGGCCGCCAGTGTTGTTTCTTCCTGGTCTGTCACAAATGAAAATTCAAGGTAGACTGGTAAACACAGTGTATTCGGGCGAGTTATAATGATAGAACGAAACTATGGATAGCTCTCGCTCAATAGGTATTCATCAGCCGCGTTATGCTAATTGTGTGGATTGTATAATACAAAATCAATGCAGAAAACGTAGAATATTAATCTATATATATATAGGGTCTGACAACGTATATCTGTGGAGTATGGTTCTATTTGTTTAAAGAGTTTATTTTCTTGTCATTGTATACTTCTGAAAAAGTTCGGAATTCTATATTGGTTCAGTTGCACTTGGGTAAACTCGAGGATAGAATAGGTAGAGAAGTAGGTAGAAGGCAATGAGTTACAAAGGAAAATAGAATATATTGGAAGGGTCGCTTCTCACTGTCGTTTTATACTTCCTGTGGTGATTGTATCTAGTTCTAGATAATATTGCTGTCAGTGGGATATAAGGTTAATGATAATGATCATGATGTTGATTTTCGGGAAGACTGGTTACACAAGTATAGTATGGGCCTTTTTGCATCATAATTGAGACCAATGACATCAGCATTCCGACATGGACGCTCGATTATTGGTAAATGTGCCTCTGGTATCAAAACGATTTTACTGCTTTTCTTTGTCACAAGTTTCTCAAAGTCAGGAGAGGTAAGAGTGGACGCAATACAAGTAACAAACTCCAGTTCTATTACGGTTGAGTCCAGTGTTCCTTGTCTTTCTCTGACAAGTTCAGACTACGTCTTCAATTGTGATGACATATTCTAGGAGTAAGAAACTTTTGTACCTCCACTCCTTATTTGCTCACTGTCTCAAAAACCACGTTAGAAGTTCTGACAGCACGAAAAACTGACATACATCGATGGTTTTCTTCTTTTCTTACAATAATTTCTTCCTTGTAGATACTGCTTCCCTTCATCTTCCCTCTCTTTTATATATCATCTAAATCTGCATTAATATTCCTCCTCACTTCTCAGATGTGGTCACCAAATCCATGTACTTTGGATTGAGGTTCACACGCTTGACTCATTCATGTGTATAAGCAGTTTCATGTGCCTCTCAACTATCGTCATTTCGGTAGTAATACTGTCTGGTTTAACTTCTTGTAGTTGAAGAGGACTCCACCTTCAAGTGTATCACATTGGAAGAAAGGAGCATGTGCCACACAAAATGAGTAGTAAAGGGTGGAGATATGGGGACAAATGGCACTTGATGGATATGGTCATTTAACGTTATCTCCCCATAATGTAATTTTCTCGGTTGCAACAAATAGGGACAACACCAAAGAGCGCACTTGGGGGACATTGGGAAATTAACATTATGCCTCTATAATGTTTTGTTGGAAATGGTTCTATGGGGACAAGGGGACAATAATATTAAGTGCCACTTGCGGGTGGTGGTGGAGAAAGTAGAAAAAATGTATAGAGACAAGGTTAAATGTAATGTGAAAAAAGACACCATTTTACTGGCCAACACCCACATCTCCTGACCATCACCCATAACGCCTACTCACCAACACTCCACATTTACTTGCCAATACCCAGGCCTACTAACAAACACCAACGTATCTACTGACCAAAACTCACATTTACTCAAACAAAAGGTACGACGTAAAAGAAGGGGATGAAATAGAAGGGAAACCCCTTATAAAGAAAACTAAAATTTCCCCTATTTCCCCTACTTACAATAACTACCCCAACAATGCCTTTATAAACATAACTATCGCCCCCTACTATCCTTGCAATATCTACAGCCCTAGAAGTGAAATGTAGGGAGAGAAAAAAGGGCAGGAATATACACACATACTTACATACTATCACACACACAAGTGTAGGAGTACTCACACACACACATGCGCACACACACAAAAGACTAGTAGTGCTCACACATACCCAAACCTATCGTCAGTGAGAGTCCTCTAACATACTTTAAAACTGCTTCACTATTGAACCAATGTAATTAAATCAGATGTTTATTTAAGTTCTGACACCGGTTTCTAATCCACTGAATTTCTCGCCGGCCTTCACTCACGAGCGTATGATCGGAAACCACGATCCACCTAAATTGCGATAACGATCGCGACGGACAGAAAGAGAGAGACCTACAGATAAGATCTGATTTTCAAAATCTTACAATACATTTCTTACAACATGTAACTTTTATTCAACCTTGTATGCATTGTAATCCGTTCTGTCCACTAACTGATATTTTGTAACAGTATGGTATGTTGAAGGGAAAAGAAATATTACAAATTTGACAAAATATTACAAAACTAAGGTTTGGTTTTTTCTGTCAGAGAGAGAGAGAGAAAGTATAAGCAGAGGTTGAGGGAAAACACTTTTAACCTCAGTTAAACAATAATAAATCGGTAGGATTAAGAATAACATGGTTAAAGATAGAAAAAGAAACTCTTGTATAAGCTCGTCAAAGAAAGGTCTCCATTTCAAATGTTGTAAACGTAAAATTTGAGAACAGAAAGTTTCAAATAATTCAAAAACGTTGCAAATTAACCCAAAACTTACGACTAATTTAAATTTCCTTTCATATGGCTATTATACTCAGCATTTTTCAAAACAAAAAGTTAATGCTTGGAAAATTATTGAGTTGCTTAGTGCTACTACTCTGAATTATTTGCAAGCGTCGCTGAAAGTAACTTATCTGTCGAGGATCGTCTAAGAAGTGTATTTGCTATTTAAATACTTTTTATTGATAAAAAGGAAAGAAACTTCTCTATCGCTTTGATGTTTGATAGTATGACTTATTTATATAATCTATATTCACTTTCACATGAGTTAGTATGTGTGTGGTGTTAGAGAGTAAGAATGTGGGTGTTAATTTTGTCCATACGTCTGGGTGAGTGAGCTATTCCCGTTCCCTCAGCTGTTTTGTTTGTAGGTATATGTTTGATTGTAATAGTATGCGGTTATCATCCCGTCCTAAAAAGTAACAGCACTGTAAGCATTTATCAATGTGACATAATGTAGCGCACAGTCGACAAAGAACTTACTTCTCACACTGTAAGCGTTTATGGATGTGGCATTGTGTAGCGTTCATTCGATGAAGACCTACATTATATATAGAGCCGCCTCTACCTAAGAGAATAGTCATTCAGTTTTAATCTGTGAAGATGGAAGAGCCAAAACAGATCACACTTCAAATCAGAGATTTGCAGAGAGTCCTTCAAAAATAAACCTCCAACAAGACTTCTGCAGATACTCCAGATTATTCCTGTTCAGATAAAGGTTAAGATACCTGTTATGTATGTCAGGAGAAAGGAGATTGAACTACAGAATGTCCACAACGTTAGAGAAAAGGAACCTCAAAGAAATGAGAAAGGAGTCCAACAGACAAAAGTAAAGATAATTGTTATCATTGCCATAGAAAAAGATATTGGTCTTCAGAGTGATCCAAAAAAGTGAAAAAGAGAAGAAGGGGCAGCTTTCAGAAAAAAAGAAGAAACAGAAGCAGAACCAGAAGAAGAATCCATTCCATTGAAGAAATACAAAAAAGAAAGACAGTGTAAAGAAGGGGCAGGAAATAAACTTTTCTGATGTGTTAAATTATTTTGTTGTTCCTTGATTTGGCAGTGGTAAGTAGCTTCACTTTTCTAAGAGATCTGGGTAGCCCTGAAAGGAATTGTTGGGATTTGAAAGAAATTATGGATATCTTCTTTCATTTAACATTGTGTGTTTGTCAGTAAATATGTGTGTTGGTCTGTAGGTTTAAGTGCTTTTTGCATTACATTTCCCATCGATCCAATTTAGTCCCCCTTTTGGTGTAGTTGAAATTTAACATTGCTTTGGAACGGTATAGTTCTCTATGGGAATGTTAAAAGGATAGAGAAATAAACAATTACACTTAATGTCAAACACATACTTTTCAAAACTTGGAAAAACAGTGAAAATTCATAGGTACTATGTGTCACCAAATTCCTAGGTGTGAGTCTCTACTTAGCGTATATTTTTAGAACTTTGAAATTACAAGGGTTATTCCGATTCTTTTTTTATAGACGGATTAAAAGCTGACCTGCAACATCGTAGCAACTTTATCAAAAGCAAAGAATGCACTCAGGCTCATTTCGCTATATTCACTTTCAGCGTGTGATAGTGTATAAGTATGTATGTGTGTATAGTGTATTTATAGTCCTACTCTTTTCAGGGCTGATATTATGTTTGTACATGTGTAACCACTCCTACTCTTTTGTGTGTGTGTGTGTGTGTGAGTACTCAAATCCTCATGTGTGATAGTATATACGAATGTTTGTGTGTATAGTATATGTATACTCCTATGTTTTCAGGCCTGACAGTATTCTTGTGTATGTGCTGGCACTCCTACCCTCTCATGCTCTTTTGTGTATATGTGTGTTGGTGTGTGTGAGCATTCTTACCTTTGTGTTTAATAGTACATAAGTATGGTTGTGTGTATAGTGCCTGTACATTCCTAAGCATGTCTGGTCTGATAGTATGTTTGTGTATGTGTGAGCACTCCAACTCTTTTGTGTATGTTTTTGTATGCGTGTGTGAACACTCCAATCCTTGTGCGGGCTAGCATGTTTTGGTATGCATGTGTGAACACTCCCACCCTTGTGTGTGGTAGTATATAAGTTTGTTTGCGTGTATAGTGTGTGTACATTGCTACCCTTTTCTCTCTCTTTAGACTTCACTTCTAGAGGTATAGGAATTATTAGGGTGGTAGGGGGTGGTTGTTTTGTTTATAAGGGGATGATGTGGAAATTATACCAGTATTATTATGTTTCGCAAAAGCCAATTTAGCATAACTATGTTTATACTATAATTATTAAGGTTGTTTTATATCCTTATACTCATAATCTTGTAGCATTCTTTAACATAAACCTCTTTTGGACGTCTTTTGACTGTTTTGTGGCGATCTGGACATATTTCAATAAATACAAAATATACTTCTGAAAGGGTATGTATGTTGGTATGAAAATAATGAAGTGATTAGTTTCCAGTTCGTTTATTAAAGATTTCTTCCAAATTTATTTATGTATTTGTTTATTGTAAGAGCCTCTATGAACAAAAGTGTTTAATACCTGTCAAGTTATCTTCTTCTACACCTCAGATGAACAGTGCGCGCTGCAAGAGGAAGCAGTTATCTTGGCCTTATTCTCAGGGTGAAACCCTTGATGTAAGGGACACTTTAAAATGAGATGAATTTATGAAATATGATAACTTAAGATTCGTGTTATCTATAAGTCGGAAATTTACAACCATAGTGCGTGCTCAGTAGTTTCTGTTTTAAATTTTTTGGGGGGAGATCAGGCTTATTGACCCTATACGGAGATTAGGTTCGGAACTCAGTGCGAATATCACGCAAATCGTCTGACGGTTACGAAATAACAGCGAGGCTATTTCTATCGCGTTTCACTTGGATATCTCTGAGGACAACATTTGACGACTTGTTTACATTTATTATCTGTGCATTCATATATTGAACTCGCTATACATGTACGACATT
The DNA here is from genome assembly GCA_029931535.1 of Margaritifera margaritifera. Classification (NCBI taxonomy): domain Eukaryota; kingdom Metazoa; phylum Mollusca; class Bivalvia; order Unionida; family Margaritiferidae; genus Margaritifera; species Margaritifera margaritifera. Next base: position 4,436,911 of record JAQPZY010001681.1, read on the forward strand.
GCTCTTTGCGAGCAAGTAGCGTTAATAAAATAGTTTAAGCCAAAGCCAAGTCGATTTAAATGACAGTTGTAGTATAGTAATATTTCAGTTCAAATTATTGTGTAGCTAATAACCACAGTTGGCCTGAAAAAATCAGTCCTACTAAAGCAAGCCACTCTTTAGATCAAATCATGGAAGTCCTCCTCAAAGATTTACAGTTGCACATAAGACACCGATATAAGACATGCTTCCTGGTCTGCATAGGCAGTTTGAGCTTTTGCCTACACGAACAAATCCTATAAACTGAAACTATATCTGTATTCACCGTGTTCTACAGATAGTTCTTAAAACATACTTTAAATCATTGTTTCTTTTGTTTTGTTTACTTACATATTTTTTTCTTTTCTTTAATGGAACATGTAAAAACAACAAAGAAAAACAGAGGACGGTGGATAAAGAGATAGCTAAATCAACCAAATACAGAAGAGTTGCTTGAAACCTAAAAAAGTATCACTCATGATGTTAAATATCATCATATGTATAGTATTGTAGCATGATGGTCATGGTACATTTGATATGGAAGAAAGGTGCCCGTTCCACTACCAATATTCTTGGTCCCTGTTTAACATACAGGCACACACACAGACTCGCGCGCGCTCACAAAAACACGGACAAATAAGAAGTTCATATATACAAGTTAAATTAAACACATTATACGATAAATGCAGTGTTTACTGAAAAAGCAACATGAAAATAAATTATATAAAAGCCTATGACCCCTGATACCGCCTCGTATTTAGATATGGACATATGGTCCATCGGCAAGGAAAAAGTGATTATATGGACCTTTTTAGTGCTTGTTAATTATATAAGTAAACAAAACCCAATTTGATAGAAAAAATTCCTCAAAAGTTCAAAATAATGTAATAATATGCACTAAAAATATATGGAATTCTCAAAGGCTTTTATCCATATCTTTCCTGGAAGTTATTTGCTTAATTTTTAATAAGTGGTCTTTATTTAGTGCAAAGAAATCTTCTCATCGAGAATGAGGGAATTAAATGCAAATATGAAATCGAGGATTTTGAAAGTTGTTACAGTAAGTATAAGCTTCAATTATAATGCAATGTTTACTTAATATATAAAAATTTAAAATGGTAGAGGAAAGGAAAAATGAACAAAACATATACAAAACATATATACGTGTTTTGTTTCGAGTCTGCGGAAAGAACGAATTTGATTTGGCGTAGTGATACATGGGGCCGTCAAGTCAAGACCCACTGGTACGCCATTATCATATATTGTTCTTTCCACCGAACGGAAACACAATGCTCATGCAGTTTTGTGCTTATCACATACTCCTTCTTGCACCCTTCCAAATAGTTTTATCTATAGAGTGTGCGTGGAATTCGAAAGCTGTTGGAATTTTATAGCGGTTCAAGTCGGTGCATCTGAAAGCATCGATGCGCGGACTTGATAAATCACCCCAAAATTTCCAGTCTGGTGTGTGACACGGAAATACGGATTGAATATGTGTACGAAAGGCCAGATCAATCGTTTAATATGAAATGGATATGCAACAAAACAAGAAAGGTTGACGGACAATATTCAAAACAATACAATGTTACTTCAGAATAACAACAAAAAAGCAGTTATTTAATGTCGAAGTAATCCTTATCAATTTATCATGGAAAGGTGTTTCATGACGATAGGACAATCATATAAAACAGTATTTAGCCTAGTCTTTGTGCGACTTCTGTTATAATGGTGACACTTAATCTGTTTAGATTTTTAGAAAGAGTAGGTAGTAAGCACAATGACTTCCATGAAATTAGAAAGTTTAGTTCTAATATGTTGCAGCATTTTAGCCATCTACGTTTGTATTCGGTTTAAAATGTATTTGTTTACAACACTTTCAATTGAGATAAAAACGCCCTAACGCCTTACTGTTCGGCATGTCTATTTATAATCGAAACTACAAACAAAACTAGAAAATAAGCTGTAACCAATGCACAAATTTGAAACTACCTCAATGAGAAACATTCAAATTGGAACTTGCTTATAAATGATGCTGTATTCAATGACATACAAGTCTACAAAAATATACGACAATGTGTATAATAATATAATAAAATAATAAATGTTGCAATAAAAAGAACATTACTCCTCCCTATTCATTAAAGGTATTATACGAATAATGATGCATTTATCTACCAAGTAAATCTCTTATTTCACAAACATCTTGCTGGGGAGTGTTGGCTGAAACAACAACACATGACATAAATAGGTGGAAAAACACAACAAGCTTTATATTCAAGTAAAGACAAGTCAGCAAATTATATGACTATATTTATATTAATATAAAATATAATTATTGTTGTAACACAAAAAAGTCTTACTCCTCTTTATCCATTGAAGCTTGTATATGAATAGGGATGAAATTATCCCTGAAGTAAGTCTCTTATTTCACAAATATCTTCGCTGAAACGGCAGCACGCGACATAACTGGATGAAAGACACAACAAGCCATATGTTATCTGGAAAGGGTCACTTTTACGATGCATCCATCGAAGTATCGTTGGTTTCATATAATTCAACATTCTATTTGATCCGAAAAACACAGATTTCAGCTAAGTCTATATATTGTGTAACAATAAAGGAGTCCTTCTTTCTAAGATAGCAAATTGCCGTCAGATGGAAGCAAATGGTTAAAAAATATATCGAGTGCCGATCCTTCAGGGGACAACTTATGCATGTTATGAGAATTATTTCCTAGAACAAATACGTTTCCATCTTTGTCTACAGCAACTCCAGACGGCCCTAGAAGATCATCTGATCTGTACACAAATTAGATCTTACCATTTATGCCGAAGCAATGAATTGAATCGCTGGTTGGCACCGTGACATGCACCCTTGTCTTCGCCTCATTTACTGCAATGTAGCAGTTTCCATGTCCAGATTTAAACTGGTGAAAGGACGTTTCTTCTCCTTTTGTGCTAATTAGTCCCCAGTAACAGGTCTTTAAATCGCAATTCCCTGTTATAGCAATATATCCCTTCCCAACAGCACAAACACCGGTACAGCTATATCTGGTACTTATTGTCCTTACTGGACTGATTACACCATTCCTCACTGACAGTATGTGAATGCCACAGTGTCCCCCTGTAGATACCGCCACCTCCTCGTCATCTGCCACACAGATGCCCAAATATTCCCCTTTTACTGGGTAGCTTGCGATGATGTTATAAGATGCATTTAGTAGCATGCACTCTCTTGCATACATGTCAGCCAGTATCAGCCAATCTTCTGGGAGACTGGTAACACCGGTAATCCATGAGTTAATCCAGCCAAGATTTATCTTTTGAAGATGTTCCTCTTGCATACAATGTTTTTTACTGTTTGTGTTTGTCACAAGTTTTCCATAATCAGGTGAAGGCTCCGATAAAATGGACTCCACTTGAGAAGCAAGCTTTAGTTTTACTGTGGTTGAATCAATTCTTTCGTACTTTTCTCTGACCTGGTTGCAGTACGTCTCCATATGTGACGTCATTCTATCAGCAGTAAGAAACTTTTGTACATCTGTTCCGAATTTGTTGACTGTTTCGAAGTTAATGCAAGAATTTCTGACTGCATGAAGAAGTGATAAACATCGATGGTTTTCTTCTTGTTTCACAATCATCTCTTCCTTGTAGATTCTGCTTCCCTCCATCGTCACTCTTTTCTCTAGATCATCTAAAGCTGCATTAATTTTCCGTCTCAACGCTCTGATTTGGTCGATAAATCCATGTACTTTGGACTCTAGTTTATGCATACTTGACTCATTCATGCTTATATACTCATTTAGGTGTCTCTCAACGTTCATCAGTTTTGCAATAATTTGATCTGGATTAACTTCTTGCAGTAGCCGAGGAAGCTCGGCCTTCAAGTCGATGACTTCGGAGCACGCGTTATGGCGAAGAAATGAGCACCTCCCACAACAGGCAACTTTGTGATCACTACAGTATAATTTTATTTTTTCTTCGTCATGTTCTTAACACACAAACCCTTCCGCATATTGGAAGAGGAGCTTCTCACGGCCGGTTTATACTTCCTCTGGTGATTATATCTAGTTCTATATAAGATTGCTGACAGCGGGATGTATGGCTTATTACAATGATGTTGATTTCCGGAAAAACTGGGGCCTTTTGCGTCTTAACTGAAACCAGTGATATCAGCATTCCCACATGGGTGCTCGATTATTGGTAAATGTGCCTCAGGTATGAAAATGCTTTTACTGCTTTTCTTTGTCACAAGATTCCTAAAGTCAGGGGAGGCTAAAGTTGGCTCCATAAAAGTAACAAACTCCAGTACTGGTATGGTTGAGTCGTGTGTTCGATATCTTTTTCTGACCTGTTGAGAGTACGTAATGAACAGTAAAGACATATTCTAGGAGTAAGAAACTTTTGTACATCGGTTCCGTATTTGTTCACTGTCTGAAAACCCACGTCAGAAATGTTGACTGCATGAAAAAGTAACAAACATCGATGGTTTACTTCTTGCTTCACAATCATTTCTTCCTTGTAGATACTGCTCCCCTCCATCTTCCCTCTCTTTTGTATATCATCTAAATCTGCATTAAGGTTCCTCCTCTTTTCTCTGATGTGGACGCGAAGTATATGTACTTTGGATTTCGGTTCACAGGCTTGACTCATTCATGTGTATAAGCAGTTTCATCAGCCTCTCAACTGTCGTCATTTTGGTAGTAATACGAGGACTCCACCTACAAGTCTATTACATTGGAAAAAAGAAGCATGTTCCACACAACATGAGTAGTAAAGGATGGAGATATGGGGACAAGATGGCACTTGAGGCCAATGGAATTCTAACAGTATGTCCCCATAGTGTATTTGTTTCGGCTGCGAAAATAGGAACAACATCAAAACGTTTCCTTACGGGACATAGAGAATTTAACATTACGTCCCTATAATATTTATTTTGGAAATGGCACTATGAGGACAAGGGAAAAATAACATTAAGTGGCACTTGCAGGTGGTGGTGGAGAAAGTAGAAAACATGTAGAAGAACAAGGTTAAATGTAATGTTAAAAACATATACCAATTCACTGGCCAACACCTACATCTACTGACCATCACCCATAACTGCTACTCACCAACACTCCACATTTACTCAACGATACCCAGGTAGACGAACCAACACTAACGTATCTACTGACCAACACCCACATTTACTCACACACAAAGGGTAGGATGTAAAAGAAGGGGATGAAATAGAAGTGAAACCCCTTATAAACAAAACTAAAATTTCCTCTACTTCCCCTATCCCCTATAACTTCCCTACCATTCCTTTGTAAATATAACTACCTCCCCCACGACCCTGAAATCTCTCCAGCCTTGAAGTGAAGTTTAAGGAGAGAAGAAAGGCAGGAATATGCACACATACTTATATACTATTACACACATAAGGATAGGAGTGCTCACACATACCCACATTTATCGTCAGTGAGAGTCCTCTGACATACTTCAAACCTGCTTCACTATTGCAGCAATGTAATCAAAGCAGAAGTTTATTTAGTACTGTCATCGGTTTCTTACCCATTGAATTTCGCGCCGGCCTTCACTCATGAGCGTATGATCGAACTCTGTACGATTAACATAAACTGCGATAACGATCACGACGGAATGAAAGAGAAAGGCATATAGATGTGATTTATTTCGAAATCTTACAATACACCGATAGAACATGTAACTTTTGAGAGAGAGAGAGAGAGAGAGAGAGAGAGAGAGAGAGAGAGAGAGAGAGAGAGAGAGAGAGAGAGAGAGAGAGAGAGAGAGAGATAGGGAGGGAGGGAGGGCAGTGAGAGAGCACAAGTTTGACCAAAAAAGAAAAACTTACATCCCCATTTGGGAAATAGGAAATCGGTAAGAGTAGGAAAAACATAATTGAGTGAAATACAATTCTATATGATCGTCAAAGAAATGTTTCCGTTTCAAATGTTTCAAGTTAGAATGTTGTAAGCGTAAAATTGGAGAACACAATGTTTCAAAATAATTCACAAATATTAAAATTCCAAAAACTTACCTCTAAGTTAATTTTCTCTTCATGTTGCTATCACATTTCGCATTCTTCAAACAAAATGTAAATGCTTGGAAAATTAGTGATCTGAAGTGTTATTTGTAAGCGTCGTTGCAATTGAATTATCAGTGGAGGATCGTGTAATTAGTGCATTTGCTATTTAAATATTTTTTGTTGATAAAACAGGCAAGAAACTTGCCTATCGCTTTTGCGTGTGATTTTATGACCTAATTATATAATCTATATCCACGTTCATATGAGTTTGGATGTGTGTTGTATTAGAGATCAAGGATGTGGCTTGTTTGTTTTTCTTTTGTTTTTCTTTTTTTTTTTTTTTGGGGGGGGGGTTTCCATAAATACGATTGCGTGAGCTATCCCCGTTCCCTCCGCTGTTTTGTTTGTAAGTATATGTTTGATTATACAAGTCTGTGGTTATCGTCCCGTCCTAACATTCTGACCACACTGTAAGAATTTTTCGATGTGACATTATGTAGAGCAGAGTGGACAAAGAACTTACTTCCAACACTGTAAGAGTTTATCGATGTGGCATTATGTTGTACACATTGGACAAACAACTGACACCTAACCGCACTGTTTATAGATGTGGCATTATGTAGCGCACAGTCGACAAAGAACGTAATTGTCACACACTGTAAGCGTTTATGGATGTGGGATCATGTAGCGTACATTCGACGAAGACCTAACCCTATGTAAAGAGCACCCTCTACCTAAGAGAATACAGTCATTCAGTTTTAATCAGTGAAGATGGAAGAACCACAACAGATCACACTTCTAGTCAGAGATTTACAGAGTCCTTCAAAAATACACCTCTAACAATACTTCTACAGAAACTCCGGATTATTGTTCTCGAGATAAAGGTCAAGATACCTTTTATGTCTGTCAGGAGAAAAGATATTGGACTACAAAATGTCTACAACTTCAGGGAAAAGGAACCTCAAAGACAGGATAAAGCAGGTCAAGAGACAAAAGTAAAGATACCTGTTACCATTGCCAAGGAACAAACTATTGGTCTTCAGAGTGTCCCAAAAAGTGAAAAAAGAAAACCAAGAGGTTTCAGAAGAGGAAGAAGAAGAAACAGAATAAGATCCCACTCCAGCGAAGAAATTCAAACCATTACAAGCTGAAGAAATAGCAGAAGAAACCATTTCAATGATGGAATTCAAAACGGCAAGACAGAGTAAAGAAGAAGAAGAGAATGGACTGTTGTAATGTGGTTTGAAATTTCCTTGCTAATTTTATTCAAGAGAATATATCAAAAAACCTAAGTGTATTTTTGTCTTCGTTTGCCTTTTTTATTATTGAGAAGTTATTGACACATGTTTTATAATGGACAGATTTGTTTTGCTTGTATCGGCAATGGTGAGTAGTATCGCTTGTCTAAGAGATCTGAGTAGCCCCGAAAAGGACCGTTGGAGTTTTGAAAAATAATTGTGGACATCCCCTTTAATGTAACACTGTGTGGTGGTCAGTAAATATGTGTATGGGTCCGTAGATGTAAGTGTTTTTCGCATTACATTTCCCATTGACCCCGTAAAGTCTCCCGTTTGGGATGGTATGGCAGTTATAGAAATTTAATATTACGTTGGAACGGTATGGACATTTATGGGAATATTAAAAGGATAGACATACAATTACACTTAATGACAAACACATACTTTTTAGAACTTGACAAAAGCTTTGCAAATTCATAGGTACCCTGTGTCAACCAATACCTACTTATGATTCTATATTTAGCGTGTTTTTTATAGAACGCGGAAAGTACAAGGGTTATTCCGATTTCTATTATTTTGAATGGATAGGAAAGCTGACCTGCAGCATTGTTGAAAGCAGAGAATGCACTCAGACTCATTGTGCTATATTAACTTTTAGTGTGTGTTGGCATATAAATAAATTTGTGTGTATAGTGTGCGTATAGTCCTACTCTTTTCAGTGGTGATATTATGTTTCTGTACGTGCAACCATTTATACTCTGTTGTGTGTGTTTGTGTATGTGTGAGCACTCATACCCTTGTGCGTGATAGTATACAGGTATGTTAGTGTGTGTAGTGTGTGTATAATCCTACACTTTTCAGGTCTGATAGTTTAGTTTTATGTATGTGTTCGTGTGAGCACTCCTACCCTTGTGTGTGATAGCATGTTTGTGTATGTGTGAGCACTCCTACCCTTGTGTGCGATACTATATAGGTATGTTTTCGTGTATATTGCGTGTATATTCCTAAGCTTTAGAGGTCTGCTAGTGTGCTTGTGTATGTATGAGCATTTCTACCCTTTTGTGTGTTCTTATGTATATATGGATGAACACTCCTACCCTTGTGTGCGATAGTATAAATATGTTTGGGCGTATAGCGTGTGCATATTCCTACCCTTTTTTCTCTCTTTACACTTCACTTGTAAGGTTATAGGGATTATAAGGGTGGTAGTGGGAGGTAGTTTTGTTTATAAGGGGAGGGTATGGAAGTTAAACGGGCATAGAGGAAGTAGGGAAAAGTTTTGTTTTGTTTATAATGGTTTTCACTTCTTTTACATTCTACCTTTTGTGTGAGTAATTGTTGGTGTTGGTCAGAAGATGTGTTGGTGCTGGTCAGTTGGTGTGGATATTGGTAAGTGAATGTGGCGTGTTGGTCAGTAATAGTTATGTGTTGTGCGCGGAATTGTATGTAGTAAAATATTTATGCATCAGATATAAACGAAAATGTATTTGGGTTGCGTTGCCGCGTACAGCGTTACCCGAGGGTGGTTCATTTGTTGGCTTTAGTTATTTTAAAATACTGAGTTCTGTTCATTCAATGCTGCACGTGCAAGTTGTTTGCACTAAGAAACCTGATTACCTTGAGTTCTCTGACTGCGCATTTTCACCACTTCCAAGGTACTTATAGAGTGAATCCTCGATGTATAATCGCAATACAACGAGTTTTGTCAGGAACCTGTCTACTTTACTGGAGCATACTTCAGCTGTAGAGGAATCTGAAATATAAAATCTTAGTCTTTCTTGCTATCCGTTTTGTGTGATAAAATTGTTTTATATGTTGGCTGTTTAGGAATTTATTCTAAATTTTACGGAGAGTGAAAACTATGTCACATAACGCCATGCTATCAGATACAGTATAGTATGTTGCAAGTTAGCCAATTTTATACTGAACAGACAAATTGAATTGAATTATATGTTGCATGCATTCAATGTTGAGTAATGTTCGAGTTCTGATAATTCAGTGAGATGATTCTTGTCGGACATATATTCATGTACGAGCGTGGTTATTATAATAATAATCTCTTACCGTAGTTCTGATCAAATGATTTAATGTGTAACGCACGGAAGCTTTCTTTTTATATTGAACCGCCCCTAGCAAATTGTAAAAGTTGTTATGTCTTCAGTACCTAATGTAGCAGTTTATATAACACGAATAAAGTTTATGAGGAGAAAAAAAGCTTCTTACAACTATGTTGCTTTTGAAAATCATGAACAGCATGCCTTTTGTGTTCAGTTAACTGTTCATTGTTCGTCACCACAGCTAGACTGATAGAGAATGTTATCTATATCATGCCGAAAATAGAACTCCGGTTAAACAAATGTACAATAATTATTGCATGGTTACTGATTAATCAGATGCTAAATACCGGTCTAAATGGAAATGTGAGCGAATTTGACCGTTAAAAAGGGGTTTTATTTAATGTTATTTTATTTGTAAAGAAAGGGAAAGCAATACCTTTTGTAGAATGTACTTCACCGTGACAAGATTGTTATAAAGCAATATGTGCTCTCCAACATCATTATTCCGTACTCAAACATCCGTCACACACACACACACTTAGAGAAATTGACAATTATCAATGTGCAAGCTTGTGTCCTTCATTTGCCGCAACGGTGAGCTTGTGCACTAAGTTTGTGAATTATGCACATAGGAGCTGCCTCGCTTATCAACACATATTACACTACTGGAAAGTTCATTCGGCCGTTAGAGAAATATAAATTATAATGAGTACCAAAAAATGTAAGAAGGATAGATATAATTTAGAGAAACAAAAACTGATTTGTAGAAAATTTCAGACGTCTTAATTTTGCGATATCTTGTAATGAGCCCCGAAGGCATAAATAACCCACACGCAAAAGTACCCGATGTACGTAATTCTGGAGGAGGAGTGACATCAGAAAACGACCATGGAGTGAAATTTCATTTTATGAACCCACATACATACAAGCACATGCAAGCAGACACACACGCATATATATATATATATATATATATATATATATATATATATATATATATATATATATATATATATATATGTGTGTGTGTGTGTGTGTGTGTGTGTTATCAATATGTTTATGTTTCTGTCCCCGCTAAAAAAATTATACGACAGAGGTAATCTAATGGACACTGAAGACTTTAACCTCTAAGGTCCATTGTGTTGTGCAGCCAAACAAAAATGAGTCAGAAGAAGATATTTGACTTGACCCATGTTCTGAAAGACAAGTAGCTGGATTCCCCCAAAATGTTTAATTGCAAATCTAGAGGCCTTCATAGCGTAAGTTAAAAGCGACACTTCAAAACATTTCAACCATTTTAGCAAAATTTTGAACTTGAGGTAAGAAGAAAGAGAGGACCAACACTTATTGGAAAAGAGGACAGACCTCATAATCAAGCTAAAATCACCAATACAGTCGCTATGTTTAAGGAAGATTACATAAATGAAGCAAATAGAACATTAAATGACTCCATGCTGCAGCAAAAACGAGAGCAGAATATGCAAAACCTATTACAAATATTATTGATGATGCGTCCCAAATTGGAAACATTGACCAGCAAACAAATGACAACTTAACCCCAGAAAAATGTAAATTGCGAAGAGTTTAACTTCTTCCTAAAATCCAAAAACAGGGAAACCCGGATAAACCTATGATTTCGCGTAATATGCATTTAACAGAAAAGATATATTAATATCTAGAGCATTTTGTGAGACCACATGTCCACCAATTACCATCCTATCTTCATAGCAGGACAGATTATGGCATAAAAACAAAGCAAGTGAACAATTAACACCAGATGCAACGCCTGTGTCCTTAGACGTAACATCAATATTTAACAAAAAAATCACAGTGCAGACACACAGGCATGTAAAGAACAATGGGAAAGAAGAACTGTACAAGAGCCGTCCACTCGTTTTGTTCTTAAACTTCTGGAGCTGGTCTTCAAACTCAATAACTTGGTGTTCAATGAAAAAAAAAAAAAAAAAAAAAAAAAAACGAATCGATGGAACCGCCACTTGTACATAGATGTCCCCCTCATATCCTAATATTTTTGGGCAGGACTGGATTGTCAACTTTTGGTATAGAGGGACTTATAACATATCAGTGTGTACTCTTCATCAACGATATAGAAATGAAATGAAATGTCAACGTGGAAGAGAGAATCTGGATGGCGTTGTATCAAAAACAAACAATTTCCGTCCTTCAATAAAATTCACTTCAGAAGTCTCCATATCAAACCAGTTATTTCTGGACACAACAAAAGTACTTGTAGAAAATTAACTCCACACAAATATCTCGTCAAAAACACCTGGATAGTATCCAATCCAGCTGTCATCCAAAAACATTCCATTCGGAACATTGCATTCAGCCAGGCACTAATGATACGCAGAATTTCATCCGATGATGAAACATTTCAAAAAGTCTGAGGAGTTTTCTGAATATTTTAATGAACCGAGGATACTACAAAGTCCTGTTAGCGGAGGCAACACAGAGGGCGAATAAAGCACACACACAAGAAAAGAAGAAAACCGCGTTGAACCTTAAATTACAGATCAAAGGAAAAAGTTGAGTGGACACTATTTATCCTGACCCACCATTCTGTAAGACCAAACTTAAGTCAGATCGTTCAGAAATATTAGCTTATCATAGAATCGTATGTTAATCCTTCCGAACAGACCAGTAGTAGCGTACTACATATAAAAAAGTCTCGCATACATCCTACAAGACCATACTGGCACACCTGGTCCCTTTGGTGGCAAAAGATGCAAAAACGTGAACTTATAGTGACCAACACATTCGCTTGCAGTGCAGCGAGAAAAGTGAACATACATGGTGCAAACATAACGCAAAAAACAGAATTTAATTATTTTATCACCTGTAAGATTTTCAGTAAGTCGGAGAAACCGAAAAACTATACAAAGGATTAATCTTCACAGATCTGATTCGATGACAGAGCTGTAGCTGAACACCTTTCTTCTCATGACCATACTATCAGTGATATTATACTAACTGCAACTGCACACAAGCACAGCTGGAGCTCTGAAACCATGAAAGAAAATTAATTTTACTGGATACTGCGCCGTAGAAAGGTGAAACCAAGAGTCTTAAAGCAACAAGACCCCAAAAGAGCATCCACACGCAGATAAAATCACTATCCTTTCAGAGTCCATATTTTTCGGTTAAATAGATCGTTCATTTAGTTCATTGTGTACACTTACAAATGATTACTACTGTTTTAAATTTTTTCTTGTTTATTTTTTTTAGCTTTTGTTGGTGTTGCTATTATTTCATAAACAATTAATTATCCGCGATATAATCTATGATTACATTACTTTATATGAAGAAAATATATGGCCCTTTTGTAAGTCAATATTAACTAGGTTTCCATGTTATTTTTACTGGGGTCAGACTGCCATTGATTTTACTATATATTATATGCATACAGTTCTCAAAGGTGAACTCAAGGCAACGTTCTACTCACACTTAGATTCCTATGGGGTGACAGTGCCATTATAGGCCATTACACAGACCAACACTCAACAACATTTGTCCAGCATATTTAAACTTAACAGATGATCAACCCTACCTGTGGCAAGACTTCGTTTCCAGGCCAATTAAAACATAATTGGTGACCATATCTCACACTGATTTTGCATGTGCGCCAATATCATTAGTTATGCTAGACAGTTCATTATCCGTTGCTATGTATAGATTGTTATCTCTGTACAATGTACACTACACCCACAATAGAAGTACTGTGTACAAGTGTGACAACATATGATGTACAAGAACAAATAATAAAAGTATGCTTACTGTTTGATGAGATACGAACTATCGGGATTTTTTTGGCATTGGGGAATTTTGGCAAATTTGATTCTTAGACAAGATGGTTAACTAAGGCGTTTTTTATTTTATCGCATTTGTAAACGGGTCAAAGTAAAAATATTTGCAGATTATATTTGCTGTAAACAATTTGGGTGAAAAACATACGTGCTATACAATAGAATCGGTGTCTATTGAAGCACTGGCCACACACACACACACATTTTCTGCAAGTGTGTGGTGTGCTTCATCTGTATTTACCACTGATGCGCTTTTACGTCTGTGAACTGTGCGGAAAAGAGCTACATCGTCTATCAGCACGAAGGAGTAGAGGAACATATGTACTACTGCTTGAGTAGAGGAACATATGTACTACTGCTTGAGTAGAGGAACATATGTATTACTGCTTGAGTAGAGGAACATGTACTACTGCTTGAGTAGAGGAACATATGTACTACTGCTTGAGTAGAGGAACATATGTACTACTGCTTGAGTAGAGGAACACATGTACTACTGCTTGAGTAGAGGAACATATGTACTACTGCTTGAGTAGAGGAACATATGTACTACTGCTTGAGTAGAGGAACATATGTACTACTGCTTGAGTAGAGGAACATATGTACTACTGCTTGAGTAGAGGAACATATGTACTACTGCTTGAGTAGAGGAACATATGTACTACTGCTTGAGTAGAGGAACACATGTACTACTGCTTGAGAAATATAAGTTACAATTAGCGTAAAATGGACTGCACGAGAGATTGGTTCTAATTTGTTTGTTTTTTTGTTTTTTTAAAAAACTTATAGTGTTAGATTAGGTCATTTTTAATTTTGGGGATTTTGTTTTTCTACATCCGTCACAGAAGCTCAAAATGGCCAATAAGGCACATTTACCTGATATACGGTATACTGGACTCGTTGTAACGTGGCACACTTTAAAACAAGACCATATACCAATGCAGGGATCGAGCATTTAGCAGTTTATTTCGTAAACGTTAAAAAGAAAATAAGCATTATACACATTTGACTGTAATAAACCACACAAAAGAAAGATGCAATAACATCATGCGATAACTGTACATGAAGAGGAGTTTGAACTGTTGTGATACTCGCAAACTCATAGTCCCGATTTTATGTTTTGCAAGTCTCACCGGTCGGTGATATCAATAGTCACAACGCAGTAACAAAGACACATATGACACAGCATATTTAAGAATCTACCTGATTGCTCAGAGATAACCTTGTGAGCTGGGGTATGTCATATCTTTTATGTGAAATAAGCTCAAAACAAATATTATATTAATTACATGCCAAAAAATTCTTATTTCAGTCAATAAAACCATATAGAGAAAGAATTTTAATAAAATTGCGACAATTCAGACTTCGAGGACTTTGCCATCTATGACATTTTGAGGTGTAACGTTACGTGTGTAATATTGACAGATGTACCCTGAGTTTATTGACCTAAATAACAGAGGAGTCGTGTAATATAACATCAATGCACAATGGAATGAATTCAGCAACCAACTTCCTGGAATGAAATTCAAAACAACTTGAAAAATGGTCACCACATTAAATGTTTGAACGGAGCTTTGGTTTCGGCCTGAAAGAATATAGTATCGCGAATATTGTATGTGCTTGCCATTTATTGAAGAGTTTAGTACAAACTTAACGGCAGTCAGTAGGATATGTTTGGGGTATAGGCAAAACCACATAACTTATATGAATGATCCCGCCATATTCTTTTGCATGGAGTTCTAGTACATGATATTGTACATGTCCATCTCTTCGTTCTGTATATTAAGAAATTAGTTTACGCTAAATAAGTTTTAAAGGACTTTATGGATTCAAGGTCAAGTTTGATGTCAACCTTTTTCAGTCAAACTTTTATTTTGACAAGAGACATTATCTGGTAACATGTGGAGAATCATTTATATTTTTCGTTTCAACTTGGAAATAAGAAATTGCTATGTTCTCATTGATAAATACAGATTTGAGCTGAAAATGTTTCTGAAGTTAGAAAAAATATCAAAATTATCATCAGGAAAAAGTTTCAAAGACTGATTGCTATTACAGAACAATTGAAATTTACTCCTTTTGGTTAAAAGTAGTTCGTTTTTTGTCTTCTTATGGTGATGGGAAACATTCATCTTCAAAATTTATAAAATCTTAAAATGTGTCAATACCTTCAGCACTAAATACAACTAACTACTACTGTTTATATATATGTGAAATATAGCAAATTACTGGCAAAATAATCTTCATACTTTTTCATTCCTATATTTTCACATGTAAAAAATATATCCTTGTATTTTCATATGTGAAAATACAAGATTACCCATCATGCCATGAAATGCTTGATTGTGTGTGCCTACAAAAGTTACATATGCACGAAGAAAAATGGGCAATTTGTTAGCTAGAATAAATAAATGGAAACTGCATTATCTTTCAGACATTGAGATTATTGTTTGCTGAATTTGATTTGATTACGTTTGGGTCTCTATGAAGTTATTTCCCCTAACCATCTTTACAAAACTTATAACATTGATAAACTAGCTGTGGTGCATTTTTGAATCGGACATGTTTTGCGGTCCGTTAGGGTCAAATAGTTTACAAAATGTCAAAAATGTAATTTACTGCAATAGATTAGGTCATCCCAATCCTGCCGCTCTCTAAAGTCGCTGATATTTATATGATCAGCCTATGAAAGTGAGGTGAATTTACAACAAAGAGGTAGGGTGGGGGTGCAGAAGAATTAGTTTAATCTTATGTGCTTCAATTCAGGATCAAGTTTGGTATATAATAAGTAGAAAATGCTCTTTTGCTGTGTAAATACCCAAAACATTTCGTCTTGTGGCAGAAACAGCCACTCATTAAAATATGTTGTTTTTTTACCACAGGAGGAAATATACCCAGTATTTACACAGATAAAGAAAATATCTTCTATATAGACCTTTCCAGCAGACATTTCTTCCATATTTACCTCCCCTGTCCACTACGTGTCTCTACACGCGTCTGCCGTTAAGGTACTGACTACAAGTACTGATTCTATATATGCCTCACAAGAGAAAGACTGAATAAAAGAGGATATGCTGTGAACAATTCCATATTCTTTTATTGCTCTAAATCAACTTTATTTCTGCATAAATCTTTGAACCCATACTCTCAAACAATAGAGTAAACAGTTACATCAAAATTAAAGTAAACAAAAAAAAAAGACAAAAAAAAACCAACCCCAAAGCAACAAAATACACATTAATCAGGACACTTGTATTCACAAAATTAAGGTCCCTATTTCTCACATTTATCTTGCAGGAAAATTGGGAAATTACTGTTCATTTAATTTAAATGAAGTAAGAAATTTTTTTTAAAATAAGTCAAATTTAAACTTAGAAGAATTTAAAAACTTTGACAAATTATCTGTGAAAGAAATAGACCTAAATGCCCAAATAATTGGAAAATCACCTATTTGATACATTTGACGGTTTCATTATTAACCTTTCTGATATGTAATCACAAACTAAACACTTAAGGGCATTATGATTACTTTGCTAAAAAAAAAGTAAATAATCACCTTTATAATTACTAAGGAAAGTATCGTATATAAGTAACCGAAGTCTTTGATAGTTTTTATTTCTTCTGGAAATTTTCAAATTTGATGTTCATTGATAAAGTGAATAGAATTGTATTTATTTATTGATTAATTATTTTAATTATTTGTTGAAATTAATAATTATTTAATTCATTCATTTATGCGTTTATTTATGGGTATATATAATTCAGTTATGCACCTATGTATGTGATACATGTGAATTAGTAAACGAATAAATACGTTAATGAAAGTGAAGGTACCTTAAGTATTACCTATTTTAGCTGGCGTGATTATTCAGGGCCCAAAAAATCAAATTAAATTTCTCTTTTGAAGACAATTTGATAAAATTAGTTAAATAATGCAAAATTTAGAACTATGAAACAAACAACTGAGGAAAGTATTAATGATTCCGAGAATTATAGCCTCTGGATAAAAAACTAACTAATTATATGAAATTTCATGGGAAAAGGTTTAAATTATAACAAAATTGTACTTAATTCCCCCCCCCCAAAAAAAAAAAATATTTTTCACATCAATGCGCTCTTAACCTAAATGCTTGTGCAAATATAGCTACCGAACGTTGTTTTATATCAGTACTCTAATGGGGGAATGTCACGTGATACAAGCATGGCAGCGCCCATTAAAACTGTAATGGAAAGGTCTATACTCGACAACACTCTAATTGACATTTTCCCATAAAGTTTACACACCCATCAAGTTTCTTGATGGACTCAAGTTTTCACATAAATGAAAATTCTGAATTTTAAAAGTTATTACTTTTTTTAGTTTCAAAGTTTTGTATTCCCTCCGATAGTGAATTTTTGGCAAAAGTCTAGGAGTTTTTCAGCAAATTCAAGGAATTTAAAGAAGAAAAAAAAGACAACTTTTGAAATTGAAGGAGTTTTCAAGGCAGCTCTTCGAATTCAATGTTTTTCAAGGTTATATGAACTATGTGCATACCAAATTCAGTTCAGATTCCCTGATTTCAAGCAAAGTTCTCTTCAGGAAACCAAATTGTTGACGAATGAACAGGTGGACAACATGGGGCTCCACTGATTTTGCTCAACACTGTCCTAATAATACCTGGTCATATACCAACAAATATCCACATTTTCTACTATTTCTTGTCTTTGCAAATGCTGCATAATGTGATGCACTCTTCTCATTCTCATCCTTTGCTCTACTTTTTTTTCCCTTTACCAAAGAATGCAATCTAATCATTCATGCAACATCAAAGAGATCTTCCCCTGAGCAATTGTAACATATTATACACGGTAGCTGACAACATGCTCAATGTACCAAATCCATGACTGACTTAAGTTTAATGTAAAAGGACAAGGATCTTTCTGACATGTGAGGATCAATTGTTTTTGGAAATTCAAACCTTATTCCAAAGGCAATCAATGCAAATGCTTCAATGAAATTATTGATAAAAATCTGGTTAATGTCACTACCTGAATGCTGCAAAAAAGTACTCTACAATTTGCATTTAACTAAATCTGATAATTCCATAAAAGTAAAAGACATTATAAAGAACTGCTCAGTCTGTTTTGTAGTAAAAAGTCAGCAGAAAGCAGGGGCAGATCTAGGAATATCTTTTGGGGGTGGGGTGGGGGATGGTGGTGTAAGCAAGTAGGCAAGGAGTCCGTGGCATAGAATCCCTGGTGGGGACCCAAAGGCGGAAACCACCAGAAACTCCAGAATTTAAGCATTTCCAATTAAACCATCTAACTGTAAGGAAAACTTACTCAAGGAAATGTTCTGGTTGTTTCATGCTCATTTTGTTTGAGGGGAAAATTGAGGGTGGGGGTGAAGCACATTGGCTTTGTCTTCCCCCGCCAATCCACCCTTGGAAAAGTACTATAGCATAAAGCGGGGTTTCATGACAACACAGAGTTTGTATGAGGATAAAAGGATATCCAGATTGATGTCACAAGCTACTGACAACCCACTGGACCTAAGCATAAAGCTTATTTGTTAACTTTTGAAACTAAAATATATACAGATAAATAAATAGAAAAAAAGTTGAATATTTAATAAAGTAATGTACAAAATAGAACTTATGATATTGACTGGACATCAGACAGAATTTTATTTAACCAATTGCCAGTAACACATGTAATAACATCATACACTGTTTAACTGGATCCAACACTACCAAAAAGTTGTCTGAAGACTATACATGTAACCCTTAAAGCAGAGGGCCAAATGTTTAAAGTATTTCACCAGTAATCCATGATATTATTTAAATTTAGCAAATTGTTATTGATTGTTATTCTTACATGAAAAAATTACATAATTACATATTATCTAGAAATATCTACACAAAGAATTTTTTTTTTTTGTTTAAATTAGTTTAAAAAAAAAAAAAAAAAGAAATTACAAGAAAGACTTGAATTCAATCAACTGGTGCAGATTCAAAGTCTTATAACCACTGATATAGAAAACATACCAAGCATCAAATCAACCACAAAATGGCCTCATTATATGTTTGAACATGACCATTTACACTGTCTAATTCTTAAATAGTAACAGTGTTCGTTTGTTTTCTTGTCACCATCCTCATGTGCCTTTACATTTTAGACTTCACACTAAACATTTTCCCTCAGAATTCACATTTATATGGTTGTCATCAGTTTCTATCCTCATTTGCATTGCCAAATGTTAGGTCAATGTAAACAATATACCATATACTTTATGTCTGCATGACATGCCACCAGTGAATATTCTGCAGTGCATTTTTACTCTAAAATTTGTAAACATTGCACTATATTTGTTAGCCTTGATTTCCCATCAGTGGGTATCCGCATGTGTAACTGAAGCTTGGAGTATATGGCACACACTGCAACACATATTTCATATTTGTAAGGCTTGTTAACAATGTGTAAAATCATGTTTTTTGATTTATGAACGGTAGCTAAACAATTTCTCACAGTTTATGTTTGAATGGTTTGTCTCTGTAGCAAGAGTCCTTCCTGCCAGCGCCTCTGATGTTTTGCCCAGAACCATCTTTGTTCAAAATTGGGTCAACAGTTTTCTGTGCTAGCTTCCATTTTTAAAAATCCAACAGATACAGTAACTATGAAGTGTCACCAGTGTATATATTCATGTGTCATTAGTACCTATATAAGTAGTTCACATTTGCATGGTTTCTCGTCCATGTGTATATTTACGTTCCTTGTCGACTTATAGTTCAAGAATTGACAAGATATCCGAATGTGCCTAATCCTATTACTCACATTTGTATAGTCTGTCATAAGTATGTATCCTAATATGCCTAGTCAACTCCAATTTCATGGCAAAAAATTCTCCACAAAGGTCACATTTAAATGGTTTTTCACCAGTATGTATATTCATGCTGTTCGGTCCGTATGCGGGTTGCAGAATGAGGAATATCGTTGGAGGTGATTCTGAGAAACGGTTCGTGAGAACCAGACTGAACCGGCTCCATCACATGCCTGAAAAAAATGATGTACAACACAATTCGTATGATAGCATGTATCCTAGTGTAAACGAAAACACAGCGTTGCTCGACAATTACATCATCATTTGAGTGTTGTGCAGTATATATTGCACGCACTTGGCGTGTTGGTTAAACCATAGTGGGAAACACTGACATAAATTTGCCGTTGCACAGCATAGAATTCGTTTAAAATATGTCCCTGGAGCAAAATTTTACAAAGACATCAAATGTAAATTAAAAGTGCAATTGTGTGTTTTCATAATTGACATAAGAAATGTAGAAGTCTCAATTTATTCATATTTAAGTGGAATTACAGTGCAAAATACTGGCTATATTGTGCCAATTAAAAGTAAAGTTAAATGAATGTAAATATAAAGAACTGAAAAAAGAAGATATAGTCTTCCCAGTAAACGTACACATGAAGTACTAAAAAAATATAATTGGTAAAGACGTTAAACTTCTTTGAAAGGTATATGAAATAACAGAGAAATCTATATTTTTGACTACAAATGGTAAAATATAGCGTCGAAATATAAACTGATTACAAATTGTACAATATATGGTTCAAATATAAACTGATTACACATAGTAAAATATAACTTCGACATATTAATTGATTCCAAATGATAAAATATAGGATCAAAATATAAACTGATAACAAATGGTAAAATATAGCGTCGAAATATAAACTGATTACAAATGGTAAAATATAGTTTCGAAATATAAATTGATTCCAAATGATAAAATATAGTGTCAAAATATAAACTGATTACAAATGATAAAATATAGCGTCGAAATATAAACTGATTACAAATGGTAAAATATAGGGTTCAAATATGCTGTATAAACTGCATAAGTAATAAGGTAAATAAGGATACCAATTCACAAATCCGGATCTATCTAGATTCCTAAAATTTAGCTACAGTGACTCCGTGCAACGGCACGAAAAGTCCAATAAACTAAAATAAATATGAAATACACTAGAGATAATTACTGATCAGCTGGTATCTCTGTTTTCTATACTACTAACCGTCTCACCATCTAAACTATCTATACTATTTGTAATATAACCAAAGATGACTAGCACATACCACACCACCTCACTTTTCTTCTTTGCAAGTTTTTTTTTTTTTTTGCATTGCACCACATTCTCCTCCTTCTCCATCATTGCCACCTTATGATGATTTTAAAATGAAACAGAATGAAGAGTTAGAGACTTTTTTTTACAACGTCAGAAAGAAGAAAGGACATTTGCTCAAAAATAAGAAGAGACAAAGAAAAATCAACCAGAGGAGAGGAAAACTTTGAACAGCGAGAAGAAGGAAGGGGGTGAAAACAAACTGTTTGTTACGGGACATTTTGACGGTGTTAAAACACGTGAGAGAAATGTATCAAGCTTCTTTTGTGAGACCCAAGAGAAAGAGTCATTCACAATCCAAGAATTATATACGTTCTATGACTAAATCGACGGTCACCACTGAGACACCAGCAGCAACAGCAGTTACTGCTACCACTACATCAGCAGCAATAACATCAGTAGGACTTGGACACATAAAAGGTTTAAAGCAGTCACAGTTGATATTTGTTTTATTATTCATATTTTAGAGCCCAACGGTTCTTCTCAGGGCCACCCAGAACTATAAGAAAAGAGATACTACTCAAATGATTACCAAGTCAAACAAAAACCAAATAGAATCACGCAAATGTATGTATGTATGTATGTATGTATGTATGTATGTATGTATGTATGTATGTATCTATGTATCTATGTATGTATGTATGTGTGTCTGTATGTCTGTGCATGTGTGTGTATGTGTATGCGTGCGTGCGTGCATGCGTATGTGAGTGCATGTGTGAATATTTTACCAATATTTATAAAGTAAATCAAGACATATATACACTTAGGTTCCTCTGTATATTCTCTTGAATAAGAATCACAATGAAATTTAAAATCAAATTGTAATGTCCAGTCTTTTTTCAATTTCTTCACCGGAATGGGTTCTTCTTAAACTTCTTCTTCTTCTCTTGCCTGTTTTAATTTCTTCACTGGAATGGGTTCTTCTGTTTCTGCTTCTGCTTCTGGATGCTTCCCTTTTTCTCTTTTTTCACTTTCTTTGGACACACTGAAGACCTATATCCTTTTTGTTGACAATGATAATACGTATCTTTACGTTTGTCTCTCGATCTTTTTTCTCCTGTCTTGGAGGTTCCTTTTCTTTGACCTTGTGGAATTTAGTAGCTAAAAAGTAGTCCTTTTTCTTGATTGACATGACAAGTGTCTTCACTTTTGTCACGAGGCAAAAGTCTTCATGGAGGTGTATTTTCGAATGACTCTCTGTAAATCTCTGACTGGGAGTGTGACATGTTGTGGCTGTTGCATTTCACGGATTGAAACTGAATAATTGTATTCTCTAAGGCAGAAGTGCGCATAATATATATATATATATATATATATATATATATATATATATATATAGAGAGAGAGAGAGAGAGAGAGAGAGAGAGAGAGAGAGAGAGAGTGTACTCCAGTCAAATCAAATTTGAATCATCTATCGTCATGAAACGAAAACACCTTTCCAACGAGAAACCAGAAGCCAAGCGACGACAACTCTCTGTGTCACCAAACACTATCCAAGCAGTGTTATCAGAAGTTCACTCTTGTGATTTTGTAGAGGACATGATTGATTCTTATCTAACACCATCCACCTCCTTTTCAAGGCCGAGAGAATCACGATCGGCTAAGAAAGTTGTTCGATAGCTTCTGAAGATTATTTTTACATTTGAGCTACCACACAAAGTGACTTCCAGAAAATTTCAGAACGACTGTGTACACCTACATGGTCAAATTTAAAGAGTTAATGTCTCAGGTCCCAGCAGAGAAAGAACCTGTCTTCATTACGGACTTAATGGAGTCTATGTTAGAGGAATTGAAACGACAGTATTAAACTAAAGATCAAGATCGTTTGCGACTGTCCATCACTCACGAAAGTTTGAAATCTCCTGTTTGGATCGAATTTAGTACACCTGGGGAAGTATAATTTCTTCCACAATCTTGTAAACATTCAGCACGCACAACAGTCGAATGACGAGTTGGACATGACCGATGTAAAAGCAGCTGTTAATATGATACACGTTTCACCTCCTTCATGCCGCGTTTTATCGGTGAATCAATTTCTAACTACCAAACGAAGTATTGTCCAGAATATCAACCATCAAGATGAGACGTGTTTAGCCCGTGCCATTGTGGTGGCTCGAACTCATGCAGAGATAAACGATGCACCAGAATGGCAACGATTATGGAAAAGTATTAATCGATCGGACAGAACTAAACAACGAAGAGAAGCAAAATTCCTTTTGGAACAAGAGGGAATTTCAAAAGAGTCAGTGTGTGGAGTTCCTGAAATGCAAAAGGATTCAAGATGTGCGCTCCCAACATTATATATTAGAACTGTACCCTCAAGTCGTTCGTGGAGACATCCTGATAGAAAATATATCAATGTTTATCACCCGAATCATTTCGATACTATTACTAGTATCACAGGATTTCTAGTATATCTATACTATTGTGACAAATATGACTACGGATTTGACAATCGGGAGCAATATATTCATTGTGGAGAGAGATGTCGTGGCTGTTTAGCGTCCAGAGCTTGTGTTCCTGAAAGACAAGAGAGGGATTCAATGCTTTACTTGCTGACGAACATTTGTGAGTACAGCATGCTACGAGCGACGTCGTATGAAACAATTCCTACAAGAGAAAAGTGCTTTCGCATTATTGACAGTCCTCCTTACGGACTGCTTGTTCGTAGCAATAACAAAAAGTCACACGTTTGTGCAGGAAAGAAACAGTGTCTTATTTGTGGCTAAGTCGTCGAATTGGATAATCAATGTTATATTCAGAGATATGAGAACGAACCCGTGGAATTATTGAATGACCAGAACAAGAAAAATAAACGAGACCACAGTGTCGATATTTTTGGTGTCACTTTGAATGTTCTAATGAGACCCTAACCTTTGCATGGCTCATCGCACTTGCAACAACTGTATTCAGGGACCTTTATTTCTTCTATGTAGGAATTGTAGCGTGATTCCAGGTGGACACGCTAAGATAGTTCGTGACTCTCATACTCTTTCTGATTTTACTGAGTGGACGTGGAAGGCAATCAAGGTGCATCGCTACGGGAACTGTCATGAATTCGTTACAGTAACTGCTTACAATTTCTTGGAATACGAAGGGCAATTTCTTTTGAAATATATTTCAGAACAAGGAACATAATTTCCAAAAGTCACCACGAAAGGGGTCAAAATCATTACTTGCAAGTGGGAAAGTACACTTTAAAGAGGTACTTGGCTCTTTGAGTAGATTTCCTAAAACGTTTGGAACGACAGGAATGGCTAAAGGCTATTTTCTACAACTTTTCAATACCGAAGCAAATCAACACATCGTGTTCCCGCATTTGCTGGAAGCCCATTACTACGACCCCGTCATACCACCTCGATCCTATCAATCTGTCTGCCGTCGATATTCAGCCAAAAGGTAATCGTTGGTTACATTACTTATGTAAAACTTAAGACAAGTGGATAAAACATGCTAGAAACAGTGGAGAACACATATTGGGTCTTATTCCTTGGATGGTTCGGATTGAGAAAACCCACAGATCATGCACGAATTTCAGGAATGTTTTTCATGGATGTTCCACCTGTTATCCTCACCGAGACCTGAAAACATCCTTTGACAAAGTCGACCATGGAAGAGGTATACGACAAAATTTACCAGCGATACCAGAGTTTGGAAGGTCAAGGCTACCAAGCGGTAGAAACGTTGAAGAACGACTACGATCGACGTTTCAAAACAGATTCAGAATTGCGACGCATCGTCGAAGAGTGCGATGTGTAGACATCGAACCTTTGAATCCAGGAGACAGTTTGTTTTGATGACGGACCAATGCTACACGCTTGTTTGTACGAAGCTGACAAATCTCAAGGAGAACAAAGCAAACGCATCGATGTGTGTTCGTTGTATCCTTGTGTGTGTAATTATGCTCGATTTACTACAGGTCATCCTGAAAGTTTGACAGAATGCATCGACGTGGAACACATTCGCTAGTACGAAGGTTTGATAAAATGTTAAGTGTCTTCCATCAACGAACTTGTACCATCCCGTGTTGCCTCATCAATGTCACGAAAAGCTTTTGTTTTCTTTATGTCGTACGTGTGCTGAAACGTGTAGTCAACATCAACCTTATCACCATGATGACCAAAAACGCGCCTTGACAGGAACGTGGGTGAGTGTAGAATTGTTTTATGCTTTCGATTGCTAAAAGTATAAGATATTTGGAAGAATACCAACAGGACTACGATTGGAGTCGAGAGATTTCTTTGAGGCTACGTCAACGAGTTTGTGAAATTGAATGAAGAAGCCAATAGTTATCCTTTATGGTATCACACTCCAGAAGACAAAGATCAATAGAAACAAAGCTACGGATCCCTAGAAAATATTACCTTGGAATACTTTCACAGAACGAAAGAAGAAAATCGTATGCTAAAGTCGTGCTGAATTGTTTGTGGGGAAAACTGGTTCAACGCTCGGTATCGCCAAAGACCGAATACTTGCTTGATCCAAGTCAACACTTTCAATGATCAAGGAAAATTCATGAAACACGTGGAAATCGTACTTGAAGATTTGATTTTGGTGAATCACGAAGAAGTCACGGAGTTTGTTCCAGCAGACGAGTTTGTCAATTTCATCATTGCTGGTTACGTGACAGCCAATGCCCGTCTAAAACTGTATTCCGTATTGGAACCGTTAAGAGACTGAGTCCTTTACTTCGAGACCGATAATTGCATGTACATCGATCGACCTGGAGATTACCATCCACACATCGAAGATGAACGTGTAGGAGCGTGGACCGACGAACAACCCGAAGACACTATTTTGATTTTGCCAGTGGTGGCCCTAAAAATTGCGGCCACTATTACCGAGATGAGAATCGACAACGTTATACATAATGCAAAGTGAAATGACTAACCCTCAACTATCGTTCGAGTCAAGTGGTGAACTTTGAAGTGTCAAAAGAAGCCTTAAAGCCAGGTCAAGATCTAGACTTTCGTGTCAAAATCGTCGATTTCACAAGACTATGTTTGGCAGATCTTTAACTATTTGGCTATTACTGCTCTATTCAGGAATAAGGTAATATTAGCCACATTGAAAACAAAAGCCTGATATTGCTCACCATGGTTACATAACTTAACAGTTGGCCATTTCACTAAGCACGCTTATGCAGTACTATAAGAAAAAAGAAACCTAAGTAAGCTATCTCCCAAACTACATATCGTGTTGATTTTACTTATGTTACCATTTCCTGATGAAAGTTTGTTCTAAAGATAATGGTATAGTTAATTTAGCAAGTTTGACCAAAATCCGATTAGAAATACAGCTGCTAGATTGTTAACAAGTTCAGCCAATCAGATTCTAGGTCACATCAAATAATTATACCCAACCAAGGCCTTCATGACATAAACCTGTTTACCAAGTTTGATTAAAATGATATAAAAATACAGTCTCTTGAGTGGTAAAATATCTCCGTATCAGATGTAACATCACCTCATAAATAGATGCATAGGTGTCACTCATGTAGCGCTTTTTGGCGTTAAAACCTTCAAATCATAGCTCTTGCCAAGAATGGCACACACAGAGCCAAGAACCATATCAGGAGACGACGCTACAACAAAATAGTCAATAACATTGACTAAATATTGGGCCCGAGGGATACTAATAAAGAGAAAGAGTGAAATAAGGTTAAATGACTTCTTTATTCATGGATTTCATCATTATTAGATAACCTTGATTTGAATCATTCAATGGATTTTCAATGTGTGGAAGATTACATAGCAAGGAACAAGTTTACTACACGGAACACCCCCACTTCAATTTACGTAAAAGTACATGCGAGTTAAAGTGCTAGAATGGAGATTCCACTTACGTCATTGGGACACACCAGTCTAGCGTATTATACATGCATGATGGAGCTCGGTAAAAATAGGTCAGTTCCGAATTTCCCTAGCGCTGCAATACAGTGAACCCCATACGGGTTAAAGCTATCAAAAGTAATTATATTACAACAAACATGTATTGGAATAGTAATAAAGGCATCCCAACATGGGTAGATAGACATGAAAGAGCTCTGTAAAACTAGGTCGAGTTCTCTTTGAACTCGGTAAGGTTACCAAGAGGAATTTAGCGAGCAAAGTACAGACGCTGAAGTGAATGGAGCATTAGTTCATCAACATCGTATGCATACCGAACTGTGTTGCATTTGCCTCCGACATGACGAGTCAAGTTCACCGAACTTTACCGAGGTTAGGTTTGGAAAATATTTATGTACAGGACAAATTGTATAGGAAGCTGTCCCAGAATCCCCCAACGCACGGTATTTATACTAGTAAGGCACGCGCCTTTTAAACACTAACAACCGCTCGAGCCACTCGCTGCCGAAGACGCATGTCAGTCGACCAATCAGAAGGCAGCTAACATACCTCCTCAGAAACGATCAGTGAAGAGGAGAACGCAGACGATGTACAAAACGCAAGGAATAATAAAAATATATGATAAAATAAGCATGGACTTCACTTGAAGTGGATTCGTAAGTTATATTTAAGACATCATAAGTATATATTATTCACTAAAAATGGATAGCAAAGTGGAAACGTGTTAATTCAATGATGGAAGTGGAAACGTAATTATATA
Organism: Margaritifera margaritifera; assembly: GCA_029931535.1. Taxonomy (NCBI): domain Eukaryota; kingdom Metazoa; phylum Mollusca; class Bivalvia; order Unionida; family Margaritiferidae; genus Margaritifera; species Margaritifera margaritifera. The sequence goes on from JAQPZY010001681.1 coordinate 4,464,856, forward strand.
AAAACGAAAACAACACACATTCAGCCCTCTTTGACAGCCTTCAGTGATTTGCTATAAAAAAGTGACCCAAAGACAAAATGTAATAGTCTTTAACCATTTAAATTTCAACACGAATATTATTTTGTTTGTGGTCGGCCGTGGGTGACCACTTGGACTCAATACAATATTTTTCCCTATATATTCTTTACATAGTTTTTCAGTAATGAACTTTCATGTGTGTCCAAATACAAATATATTATAAGCTAATCAAAAGTATCTTCCCAGACAATCTTACAGCGAAGTTCTTGTAATAGGAATTCTGACATTTTTTGGACAGGCTGAACTATAAACAAAGCAACATGCCATGGGTCATGTATTTCACTTCCAGGACAACAAGAGTGATTGATTACTCACAGTGCACTGTAGCCAAAACAGAGAGAATCTCACCATAATTCTCATGTTCTGAAGAATAAACAGTTCCCTTTAAATCAATAACAATAATGCCTAATTCTTAGACAAGAATCACCACCAAAAAATTGAGGAAAAAATACCCCAAAAATATATCGGGGTCTATATTCAAAGATACTGACCCGGAAGTAATAATTTTGAACTATTTGGCCAACATTTTGTGACTTATATTAGTCAAAGTTTAATACTTACATGCCACATATTTTTCAACTTTACTCACCAAATGTGATTAATTTTTATAATGAAGAGGTGATTTCACAACCGTTAGAAATTATAGAAAGGATGTAGTGTTGATGTTCAGGAAGGTGCAATTTTTTTAACAGATACTCTTAAGAATCCAAAGCTAAATTTGCCATATCTTCTTTTCCTATAGCAAGTTTTCAAAGCTACAAAAATGTATTTCTAATACAAGATAATTTCTAGATGAAAATCTGTTTGAAATTGCAAAACATCGATCAATTTAATTTGTATATAATTTTAAATGAAATATAAAATTGTAAAAAGCTTATTAAACATAGTACTTAAGTTTCATAACAAAATAAAACTTGAAACTGTCAAAGTTGACCAATGAATGACATTTAAGTGGCATCTTGGGCCGGTGCGACTTGTAGCATTTGGTCCTGTTGCAGTGAAGCACGATCGCTCACAGTGATTTTTGAAGCAAAATGCAATATACGCCTCTCCCTCGAATACTCGCGCACATTGGGGTCCAAAAAGATATACCGCGGCATAAGCGAGGGCCCGATATACCGAGGGGACTCATAAAAATGAAGAAAGAGATGGGTATCGACAGTTAGAAGTTTGGGGTGGGGCGGGTTAAGTGGTTGAAAGCTCATTTAATAATCGTGTTGAGAATACTTTTCAACAAATATCTTTTTATAATAAAGTTCTTCGCTTTTCTGTTAAAATTACTTTTATTTGTACCAGCGAAAAAATTGTGTATTACGTCACTGCTTTTGCATGTGAATGTACATTCTAGTGTTAATGTATATTCAGAAATAAATAAGATTCATTATTTAAAAACCGCGTGACATTTATTTAGATAAACAACAACGTTGATACTCGATTCAGTTTATTGTTCTATTTGTGAAATACTGATGCTGTGATTTCATTCCAAATTATAGCGATTTATCTGCTCTTCCTTGAGCAAACCTCTGAGTGCCAATTTGTGAATTGTAAGTTCATTATAAACATTTGAACTCGCTTCTCCATAACGAACCCTGTCTGTGAAACTAATCTTTTCATGCATCTAGTATGCGTTTCGCTTGATACCTTTGCTATAACTGATCACATTTGTGGATGGGTATAATAAACTACTGACTAATGTAAGATACTTTAATTATATTAAATGTATGTGTGTTCTCAGAGTTCAATTAGTTAAATGATATGAGTTGACTTAACATACGACTGTGACCGCTATCTCTTTCGCAGGTAGGATCTGCATGCATTTAACTTTTTTTTATTCTACCCTCTTTACCTGATTTGATACAAAAGACAAGTCAACATGATAATACAATGCAGGTCAAATTTTAGTTGACTGTAACAATGCTATCCAACACTTCCGCAAGTTGCATATCAAAACTTAATCTGTACACAAAAAAATGTAGGTTCTTATGGAAACACGCGGTCATCGTTCTGATGGTCGATTGACACTTTTCACGTTTGAATACAAAATGGCATATCGCATTTATGATGGTTACACTAAAACCGAATTAAAAGATAAAACTGAAACACGAATTTCACTTGACAAGACTTATTTAATTGGTATTTATTTCTTAAAGTAATGCCACAAGTAGGCATTTCAAACATTTTAATTGATCGACATTTCGTCGTATGTTGTTTTTTTTTTTACAGTGTACTGATAATTCTTTTTTAAATTTAGCGAAAATACGACTTCTTATTAAAAGCTGCTAATTTCATGATTTTGCAATTAATTTGTGTTAATTAACTGCTGTTTTTGATGATAAAACGAGCGATATATCAACGTTTCATTTAGTAATTTTGATTGCAAATTTATTTATATTTAGCAAATAGAGGCCTATTTTTGTGGTATTTTGAGACCCACACCTTCCCAAGCGTTATATATAGATTCTCGAGTGATCCAAATGAGGTACCAGGTGTACCTGTTCAAATGTATATAGGTGTACACACTAAAGAAACAATGATAAGTGCTATGTTCCAGGTTTATTGTGTCACATTCTCAGTCAGTGATTAGGATGGATAATAGCGCACACAAAGTACCCATTGTGATGGAAACGGTAACATCTTTTATAATAACAAGAGTACAGTGAATGCACATTATACACCTGTTCCGTGTCAAATAGATCTTTATGTAGGCACAAGTCGGGTATGGGCGAATCTTGAGATTATTTACCAACGGGTCTCAATAACGTGGACCTTTCATCAAGGTATGTGTTTTCCTATTCGACTTAACATCACCATGATCTCGGACCTTTAGGCCCCAGAATGTATGCAATTCCTTTCTGCCCTAGGTGCAAGTCATCCACATAGTTTGGTCACGAAACTTACGCTAGAACAAACATTATTCTGCTAAATCCTTTTATCTTTGAGCCACAATGACCCTGATCTTTGGCCTTTTGACCCCAAATCAATAAACTCTTCCATACATTAGCTGCAAGCCCTCCACGAGCTTTAATTAAGGTACTGTATGTGGTCTAGAAAATATTATAATGCAAAAACCATTTTTCTTCGTTCAGTCACTGTGAACATGACATTTTACATTTTGACCCCCAAATGAATATGCTTCTTTCTTACCCAACATGTAAGGCATCCACAAATCCACCAACTTTGGTAAAGGTACGTTTTCGAGAACTGAAAGGTGTGTGCTGATGCCATTTCTTTTCATTTCAGCCACAATGACCTTGGCCTTTGACCCTTTGAAACCAAAATCGAAAGGCTTCTTCTTTACCCTAAGTGCAAGCCATCCACAAAGTTGATCCATTTCTGTAGTGTAGAACTAATGTTTATGGTGGGTGTAAAAAAATGCAAAGCGTTTCAATGTCAATAACCATAAAAGTTGACCCTGTAATAGGAACAAGAGTCCCTCGAAGGGACTTGCACTGTACTGGGCGTAAATAATTTCCAGGCATTCAAGATAATATTATTTCTTTTTTTTAACTGCTGGGTGCTGAAACCATCTCTGATATTCTTCAGCGATAACAATATTTTCAAATTAGCTGCTATAGTGGATATATTGCATATCAGATTAGCACCATTTTCAGTTAAGACCAAGTAGACATCATTAACGTCTTTTGGTGAAAACCAGATGTCAATATCACCATCCATTCAGAGGGAGTAGTAACAACACGATTTTCAAGACGACTTGCACCATTCTCATTTAGGACCAACTAGGTATTATAAGTCTGTTGGTGAAATCCCCATGTTGATATAGCCATTGATTTGGAAGGAGTAGAGATAAAAAAAAAACAATTTCATGTAGACACCACGGCAGCCATGTTGAGGGTCAGTAATTTTCATTAGGACCAACAAGAGACCATAAGAACTCCAGGTGAAAACTCCGTGGCAAAATAACATTACATTTAAGAGGAATAACGATAACTAGTTTTTAAGATTGGACGTCAGATCAACACCCTTTTAATTTAGGATCACGAGCACATTATAATATGTGAAAACCCCATTCTGATATGTCCATCCATTCAGGAGAAGTAGTGATAACAATATTTTCAATCTGGCAACTGTGGTGGCCATAGTTGATATTAGATCGGCACCATGTTCATTCAGGACCAACTGGACATCATAAGAAGTCTTCTGGTATAAAGCCCATATCAAGTTGACCTTGCGTTCAGGACGATTAGCGATAACGAGAATTCTAAGATGGCTGCCGGATCGGCACCATTTTCATTTGGATCCAACTAGACCATAGGATGAATGTGTGTGTAAAGTTTTATAACAATCATCCAAGTAGTTTAGGAGGAGTAGGGATAACAAACTTGTCCTATCGGACGAACGGACGAACGACATACTCAAGACCATCCCATAAACTCTTCAGGTCTATAACCAGTAGAGGTATATAAAACAACAGCTCCAGGGAGGCTATACCTCATTTCAAAACAGTGCTATTGATATCTTTGATGAAGACCTGATCGTTGTCTTTGAGGTACTGTATATTCCAATGTGGTAGAATGAATTATTCATGGTGATTATTGCAAGTATATTGGACATGTCCTAATGAGACCTTGGTAGCACCGACTGCATCCTAGATAATCCAACTCTTTTGCCTTGTTCCAAATATCAGACCACACCTGAAAAGAGGTAACATATGTTTTTGTAATCTCACAAATCACTAAGCTGTGTGTAAATGAAGTGAAACTGTGCTAGTTATGGAGATTTAAACATAATAATATGTGTGCAGGCAAAGGAAAAACATTAAACTTTATAAAGTGATACTCAGAAATGTGAAGCAGGGAACATGTTTTAAAGTGACTATTCATTTCTAAAATATACGAGGTTCCAAGATGAAGTTTTGCCAGAGTATGCACAGCCATTTACAGGTTAAATAACTAACGAGGAACACCAGATATCATAAGGTTTGAGGATGATGAGGGAAGGGAGAGGTTTGATCATTTGTGCAGCAATTTGTACATAACTGTATACAGGGAGATCGAGTGACCAAATAATAAATTAAGAGATAGCCTTAACAAAATGTGAAGACAGATACATTTCTGATCCCAGGAGTATGGTGATCTAGTGGTCAGCATACTGGACTTATGACCCAAACAGTGCTGGTTCGAATCCTACCATCAGATTAGCCCAGATTGGCTACCGTGCTGTGTCTTTGGGAAGACACTTCAGTAGAATTGACTCGGCACTAAATAACACATTTGTGTTGCTCTGCCGTAAATCACCAAAAACAAAACCAAACAATTCCGATTCCAAAAGGGTCAAAGAAGAATGGACATTTGTAATATTGTAGTTGAGAACAACTGTACAAAGTTCATTCAAATGACCTTGTTTGAAATTTTCTGGCATATATTTAACAGAGTCAATCAACAATCACTAAAGTAAAATAGTTCCTTAGAATGTAATATCAGCTTCTGGTACAATGTCACACTCTGTCAATTAATGTCTCAACCGAAATGAACAATAAAAGGAGTATATTTTTGTAAGACTTACTTTCTTTTCCTGTTTTCCTACAGCCAAGTTAATAAGGCACAACCATTATACTTTTGACATGTATTTATTTTCACATATTTTCTGACAGTTTAAAATGGCTTAGTAGACAGACTGAGTGGGTCGAGTCTTCATCAATAATACTAAATTATTATGAGAAAAAAAATAATCTTGGGCCTGATGTTTGCTCATAAGAATATTAACAAGTAACATATATTTGGGGATTTAACTTAACGCTCAAACGCTCGCAAAATGCGAGTTAGTTGTGGAAAATGTGAGTTGAAATTTCAAGCTCTTGCATTTTTTGTGAGTGTTATATGTTCTGGTGATATATAGTAAATCATTAGTAAAACATCTAAAAGTATGTGCATTCAACTAAATACACACGCATTGTTCTGAAAATAAAACAAAGTTTGCATTGGCAATGATTCATTTACAGTGAGATAAGCTCATTAGCGTATGGCATAATACTGTGGCTATACAGTATATGTAACTATGGCACAACCATTATATTTTCATGGAGAAGCAGGATATATCGTTTATTTCAAACTATTTTATTCACTAATACAGAAATATATCTCCAATATTAACTTCATTTATGTAAAATCTGTTACTATGTCTCATATGATGACTTACTCTGCAATAACTTTTGAAGGGCGGCACAACAATTATATTTTCATGGGGAAGCAGGATATCTCGTTCATTTCAAACCATTTTATTCTCAAATACAGAAATATATCTCCAATATTATCTTCTTTTATGTAAAATCTGTTACTATGTCTCATCTGATGACTTACTCTGCTATAACTTTTGAAGGGCGGCCAATCGCAGATATATTTTTTGTCACATATTATTCTGACTATCCCCTAAAATGAAATGGTTCTCCCTAACATGTTCTTGTTCAATCCGGTGAGGCTGACTGTTCCTCACAAGATAACAAAATACAAACTTTCTGCTGTGTGGTCATAATTAGATGTAACAAATTTGGTTGTTATTTTTTTTATTTTATCAGGTTATTCCTGTAATAGTCAGTACTTGGGAGTGGGGGGTCCCAAACTGTTCAAGCGTATTCTAAAATAGGTCTAACTGATTGGATTAGTTTTGTGGGGTTTAACGCCATTTTTTTCAGCACATGGCAGGCTATATATGGGGGCCAGTATATTTGGTGGAAGAACAACATAGGAAGAACCACTAACCCACAGGAAGCTACTGGCAAGCTTTCTCACATGCCCACGTTGGTCAAGCCGAGACTCGAACTCACGCGGACAGACGTGAGATGTGTGAGTGCTCTGTAAAGGCGAGCGATTTAAACCACTCCACAACCCTGGGTCCCCAGGTCTAACTAAACCTTTGAAATCTAATTCGTTAAAACCTTGTATGCAAGATGATAAGTTAGGTCTTAATTGGCCTAAAGTATGGCTTTGCCTTGGTGCAATGTGAAGGTTCCGTTTTTGATCGCTAGTAATCGTGACACATATTATTTTATTTGGTTGAGAATTTCAAAAGTTATTTTCATGGAATATGACATACTACTTTTATGGCATTTTGATTCTTGTTACTTTTGATTATACTGCATTTTGTAGGTTGGAATCACATAACTCATTTTTGTGCCCATTCAAAATCAGACTGCAGTTACAGACCCTGTAGATGATAGTAATGAAACTTGATGGGTGGAATCATCTCTGAATACGACACCACTTTTCCAAAATTAGATCTCCGAGATCTATAATTCACACCTAACCGTCTTTGGTTAATTATGTGTTGTTTTTTTCAATCACTACTGGTATTCATAGTATAGTCATGAAACTTAATAAAGGCATGCATCTCTGGGTACTACACTTCCTCCTCTAGAACTCGTGGCTTTCTGTATAGCTTAATAAAAGTAACTATAGCTTAATAAAAGCAACTAGCGATAAAAATCATTCCCAGCAGAAATATAATTTTTCAAGTTTATATTTTCTCCAATTACAAAACGTGCAAAAGTATAAAAATAAATTTGAGATCTGGTATTAGTGTAATGCTAGGCCAACTATTAGGGTAAGCTGGCCTGATTCTGAAACTATAAGAATCCCATAGTGGTCGGAATATGGCTATCCGGACGTCCTATTATCGTGGTATGCCCATTTCCGTGTTATTTCAAAATTACAGATTTGTGAATATCTTAAGCCTACACTTTGAAAAATACAATGCTGGAGTTTATGCAGGCCTGTTTATCATCTTAGAACCTGAACTCGTTTACCTTGAAAGAAATAACGTAAAACTTGCTGACCTAATTATTTTCCAAAATAGAGATATTTTGTTTCTGATTTCAACTCCTCAAAACATCATTTTGTGAATGTGATTGAAACGGAATCTCTGTGCACATTAGTTATAGATGTCTTATTAACTGGGTATATCATGCAGAAAGAGCAAGCCATTTGACTTAAGTATCTGGAGAAATATCAATCCTAAAATTGTAGGGCTCTATTTGGGTAAGATTTAAGCTATTCAGAGTTTTGGCCTCATAGTATCATCTTTATTCTGTACAACTGAAGCTACTTACCTTAACGCGTCTTACAGTTATATATGCTGTTATGTTAAGCCAGTGTGTGTATCAAATCAATTTTCTTTCTCACACCTATATACCGTAACATGAAACAGATCATCAATATAAATGGCAATTTTTGAAATGTCCTTAGAATTAAAAACTGATCGTTTGCATTTCTTTTTTCAAATGCAAGATATTCACTCAAGACAAATTTAAAAGTGTTGTATTGTCTCGGTGTAAGATAACTTTGTTTAACTCTCAGATCCCCACATATAACTGAAATTTTTATTTGAACATTAAGTACTGTGAAAATAGAACGTCATATGCTATATATGCCCAGGATAATACTGACTGTATCTTATCCATATTTATTTTTAAAAAGTTGTTTTTGTTTTTTTTACTATTTATGAATAAAATTTGTAATTAAAGTTAGACAGGTAACGGAACTAAATATCTAAACATATATCATTATGAATGCATGAAGATTTGTGAGACTATAAGTTTGTATACATCATTCGCAGTACCACGTGACAGCTATTTATATATAAGACATTAGTAATGTGTGTGCCATACCTCGCTCAACTTGCAATTGTTTTATATGCTGTATTTACCTCTTATTATGACAGTATTTGTTTAACTTGTCTTTGTTGAATATATTTGACAAATTTTGTAAAACATCCCTTGGATCATCATGTTTTTGTTTAATGCAACTGAACATACTGCCTGGATATGCTTTTGTAGGCTCTACAATGACTAAACAACTTGGCAGCGGCCAACAAATTTGAAACTGTGTTTCTTTAAAATTAAATGTTAGTCATCAAAGGTTCTGCTAACGATCATGTTGTTCGAAGGTGAAAATGTAGTTTAAGTATCATGTCCATATCGGGTGGGGTGGGGGTGGGACGCTAATATGGTGTAATCTCTATCCATCTATCCATTTGTTGGACATTTTCTTTCCGACTATTATCTGATTATATTTACATATGACTGAATGAATTAAATGGATTGAAATTTACATCTTGTATGCAGCTTGATACATTAAGATCTGGATTAAGTTCAATTGTGACCTTTCTGTGCCATTATATGACATAGTTATGGCCCCTATTTAGCATAACATTGTCTAATGTAGTGACCTTGATCATGTTTTCGAATCAATGTATTTGCGATAATTGGATGGATTGACATACTTTTTCTTTCTATTGATGATGTCTAGGTCGAGTTATTTTTTATATTTCTCCATGAAGATATAACAGAGTTATGTCTCCTTAGTTCAAATTGTCTTTGACTGTTCTAATAACAGACAGCCCTTGATAACACTAAAATTTGTTCTAATAACAAACAGCCTTTGATAACAATAAAATGAAAGTCGATTTTGATTACCATCAAGCTCTATATCAATTTTCGTCACCATTTCACTGCATATGGCTCATTGTTTCTTTCGCTCCATTATATACTTTGCAGTAATCTGATCACTCTCGCCTCAATTATTATTTTCCATTGAGTCCGGCTAATCAATCTTGCAATAAATACCATTTACCCACTAACCAAATATACTTTGTACTGAATGATCTGATGTGGCATGGGCATTCAGTACCTTCAGTAATTGTCTTGTTTATGATTCCATTAAGTCAGCGTTTTGGTCAATTTCTGTACACATAGTTTGCTGTAACTTAGTAATATTTGCTTAATTAATTTTGTTGACTTCGAAGAACTTGAAGATGATGAAAATGAAGATTCCTCCAGAAGTAAGACATCATTTTTCTGTTTTGTGAAATCTTATGCCGAACAAATTTGATGAAAGTAAAATATATGCAACTAGTGAGATGATTTATTTTCTTAAGTATAACAATTTATATAAATTAATGTTTTATGCAGTGTTATGTATGATGTTTATATAATATTATAAATATTTTAGGAAATTATAAATGTTTCTTGACTTTAATATTTGCTTAAACCTTAATGTTGTTTACTAGGAAAAACATGTTTAACTAGTGTCCTTGAATTAGGTTGTTTACTTAATATTTGAGTTCAAGAATAGTTTTGATAAACACAATATTTACTCAATTTGAGGTCAAGGTTTATTTTGTTTACAGGTAAAACTGGAATTATTTTAGAAGTTATGTCAAAAAGCACATAGGCCATTTACTATTCTAGAATGTTCTGTTATGTGACCAGTCTTTATATATACCACGTTTAGTGGACAGTTTTTCAGTTTCGACATTGCTATCAGTCTTTTAAAGAGCTTTTACAGTTGTGGAAAGTCATTCTAAATTCTGAGAGAGGAATTATTTAAAATATTCATTGGATTATACAATTGCTCATAGACTTTTGGATTTTTAATTGATGAGTTTGGGATTTATGTGAACTTATTTAAAGATGTTTTGGAGTACTTTATTTTGGCGTATCAGCACATTAAAGACTACTGACACAGCAGGACATTAAAGACCATTGGCACATCAACCCATTCAAGGATACAACATTCATTTGGAACATTCTATATTTAGGACTTGTGATTAGGACACTAATTCTTATTGGATTATTTGGATTTTAATTCACATTACTGTAAGTGTATTTTTGATTTTTCATTTTAATTATCTACAAAAAATTGCTTGTTGATTTTTACTTGATTTGTTGGTTTCACTTTCTTTCTGTTACATTTTTTAGACCATAGAGTCGTAACAGCAGACACATACACAGATGCAAATGAAGCATTGGGAGTATATTTGAGTGGGCTTGGCCCTCCACCATGTTTTTGTTTACTTAATAACTCCTGAGCCCTTTGAGACATCTTCATGAAACTTGGTATGTTTTTGTGTCATGACTAAACATTGTGTCCTCTAAAAAAAAAATCTGATAAGCAATTTAAGAGATATCCCCCTTTAGTACAAAGTGTGTCCCTCCATCTATCTCTCACACTCTCTCCAGGTTAGATCTCATGACCCATGTGAGATATCTGAGTAAACAGTTTTATCCTGACAAGAGTTTGTGTCCAATATAAGAACCACCTTTTAACAATTAGTGCTTTTAAAGTCGTCTCCCATATTTGGAAATTGTGTTTACACTTCATATTTCTTAACTGTTTGAGGTATCTTCATGAAACTTGGCGTGGTGTCTGTCTGATCATTGGTTTAGGAGTTATCCCCATTATTTAAAAAATGCTATGTACATCTGTCTCTCCATTGCAGACTTAATAGTTAATATCTTCTGAAACATTTGAGATATTTTCATTAAACTCGGTATGCATTCATATCATGACAAGAGTTCGTGTCACATACAAGTCAGTTTATTACATGTGTGTGTGGGGGGGGGGGGGAGGCGGCAATTCCGTAAGCACTCGCTGACAGACCGACCAGGTTCTTCCAAGAAATAATTATTGAGAGTTGGCATGAAATGCCCTGGGTTTGACTCGCAGCAATACTGCTTCTTTTCTGGTAACATGGTTCATACCCTCAATGATTAGTTTGCAGTGGTGTTATGGGAACATTTCAAACCACATATGGATTATGACAGGATTACTGAGATTTGCAAGTGAATACAAAGACAAGTATAGACAAGGAGTAGTAGTAATAGTTGATCTTGTAAAATGTTGCCATTTTCTTGTTTCATTGGAAAATAGCCAACATAAAATCAGGAATTGATAAATTAAAACTTGTATTACCTTCCTTTACTTGCAACTCCACCTCCCTATACTTTCTGTTACAATAGTGGTAACTTCAATTATTTTTTAACATAAAGTGAAACATTTTCTCTGAGATTTTGTTATACGTTTTCAGATGTAAAGTCCAGAAAATGTTGTAAACACATGCAGTGGACTCGGGTGCAGAAAAAGTTTGTATTATAAGAATTCCATGATGCTGTAAGACAAAAAAAAACAACAAAAAACGCTGCGTCTGGATTTGAGAAATCTCAATTCCTAGCAACCCTAACAAAGGCTGGGGATTGACTGGTCAGACGTTCGTGGGTACAGTTGACAAGTTATGTAAACAATACCACAAACTCAAACAAGAGTGCAGAAAGAAGAGGATAGCATAAGAAGGGTCCCAATTGATTATGGAATTGAGATTCCGAGAGTTTTTAATTGAATTTTTAACTCTTTGTAATAATGTGTCTCCTGTGGCCTCTTTGCAATCAACTTCACTGGATGTGTCTCCTGTGGCCTCTTTGCAATCAACTTCACTGGATGTGTCTCCTGTGGCCTCTTTGCAATCAACTTCACTGGATGTGTCTCCTGTGGCCTCTTTGCAATCAACTTCACTGGATGTGTCTCCTGTAGCCTCTTTGCAATCAACTTCACTGGATGTGTCTCCTGTGGCCTCTTTGCAATCAACTTCACTGGATTATTCTGTATTGTGTTTAACAATCAAGGTATCGATAATCAATAGTAAGGTCACTTACCAAAAACTCGTTGTAACAAATTCCTGACATCATTAGTGCCTAAAGTTGTCTTTGGAGTTTTATTGTTCCCATAGATGAAAAGCTAAATTTGCATTGGCTAATTTATATTTAATTTGATGGAAGAGTTATATGTGGATAGAGGGAGACGTATTGTTTAAGAGAGAAACATTTTGGTCAATGCTTCAGGACAATGAACTCTTATTTCAGTAGTTATTCCCTTTTATCCTGGTTATTTGTCACACCATTTCATAGGAAGATCACCATTCAATAAAGAAAGAGTCCACATTCTTTAGGGATTGAAAGGATAAAAATTGCAGGTCACTAAAGGCAATGAAAGAATTGTCATTTTGTGTAGTATATCATATTTGCACAATCTGATTTTCTGAAAAACGTTGGTTTTAATATATATATATATATATATATATATATATATATATATATATATATATATATATATATATATATATATATATATATATATATATATATATAACACTTCTTATGACTAATTCCAAGATAGGACAATGATTCATCTTGTTTTGGGTGTCAAAGGATAAATCAGGGGTCGGTGGATGAGTGGTTATGGCCAATAAAGCCATGAAAATAATTGTTATCTTTGTTACTAGAATAGTTTGATTTGTACATATTGATGATAATTCACATAATAATTTATTATTCAACAAGTCAAAGCTCCAATATCATTTTAACTGTGTTTGTAGACAAAATGGTCACTTTTGCACTTGCCAATCTTTATGAAAGTGTGCTACTGTTTTAAATGAAAAGGGTTCCAACCATTTAATGGGTAAAGATTAATGGACAAAGGACACGAGTTATAAATAGTATTTACTTCATGCTATATTAGACAAACTACTTACAATGTCACTGCAAAATGGACATTTGATAGCATAAGGTTCCTAAATGTTGTGGTCAAAACCTAGGGCCACTTTAGATTTAGATTAGAAGAACCTTTATTCAATGTAATAGACGCACATGCCTTAAAGCTGCAGTGTCTGTATTGTTTATTCTTGTATTTCTTGCTGAAATTAGGCATGAACATATTGGGAGATTGAACTTCAGGAGAAGAGAGTTTCCAACAAATAAAATGAACTAACTCTTCTAGTATGTATGTACAGGTGATGTTGATTTGTGACATCATCAGTGTGCACTTATTAAGTGCATGTTTTACATCGAATACAATACATTTTGTAAGATATTCCCTGAATTCTTCTAGTATTTGCATAGTAATGTTACTGTTACTGTATTCTTTAAAGAGGAAAGCATTGTAATTGATTACCATTGTAATCGTCTCTTTGAAAGATTGTGTAAGAAATTGTAAGAATTTTGCAGTTACCAAATCAAAGTAATCATGACTGTATTTATGGCCAGACATTTGAAATGATTCTTTACTGAGTAGACTGTTAACAAATTAATCACCTTGTTTAAAACATTTTGCTTTGTGTTCGAGTTTTTTCTTTATTCACTGCATCTGAACAAAGTCAGTTTCTTACTCGTAAATGATACTTTGTTGAGTAGACTGTTAACAATTAATCACCTTGTTTAAAACATTTTGCTTTGGGTTTGAGTTTTTTCTTTATTCAATGCATCTGAACAAGGTCAGTTTCTTACTCGTAAATGATACTTTGTTGAGTAGACTGTTAACAATTAATCACCTTGTTTAAAACATTTTGCTTTGGGTTTGAGTTTTTTCTTTATTCACTGCATCTGAACAAGGTCAGTTTCTTAAATGACCTATAGTACCATCTTTTAGTTGCTAAAAATTCTAAAATGTTTGCAAAATATTTTCCTCTTTAGCCTTGAGTCAGAACTGCTGCTGTGTGTAAAAATGTTCATGTCCCTGCCATAAGGCAGGCAGACAGAATATTTGTATGGTATGTAAGTACATTAGTGTGTGCGTCTGTTCACATTAATGTTGTTTCTTTCTCAGACACTATTCATGCTAGAGTCATGAAACTTTGTGTAGGAATGGATCTCAATGATTACCATATAGTTATGTCAAAGTAGATCACTGTGACCTATATTTCATGATTCACTGACTTGGATAGTTTTTTTAGGAACTTTTCATGGTAGCTATGCAACTCTAATACTACAGCATCATTCCAAGATTAGGTCTCTGGCCTATAATTTATACTTCACCGACTGGTTAACTGTGGCCTTTAAAAGTTTGTTTCTCTGGCAATATTCACAGTAGAGTAATGAAATTAAATTAGCATGTGCATCTCTGTGAGTGTTACAGCACCACTGCAAACAGTAGGTCAATGAGCAAGTTGTAAGGCTTATTTGACTTTGGTTACCTCTAGTGTTTGTTTTCAGGCTCTGTAGATGATAGTCATGAAACTTGATGAGTGGATGCATCTCCGAGTTTTACACCACTTTTCCAAAATTAGATCTCTGAGATTAGTATTTCAGACTTCACCGACTTTGATTAAGTACAGTACACGCATCATGTTTTTATGATTCACCACCCAGATTGAATGGGCCCGGAGAAAGGGCAGATGATTAAGTGCCCACTATGAGTAGTTTAAGTCCACTCAGTCTGGTGGATTTTTGCACTAATTTAGTGAAAATCCACTCAGTCTAGTGGAAGTGCGTGACGGATTTTATTGGTCGTGAGTCGTAGTGGGTTTTATGGCACCCCTCGCTGATTCTATTGTATTCGCTCTGCGAGTCGACACACTAAACAAACAGACGGGAGAAACTTGGACACCGTAAACCCAAACATGGCAGGTATCAATTTCATACCTTTACCTGTACAGTGGTAACATTTCCTGTCTATTTATCAGTAGCCTGGCTGAGGATACATACAGACGAACGCGCATAACGTAGAGAAAATATGAGGTTTTATATTTCTTGGATATCTTTCCACCCCTATCCATGAAAAAGCGTTCATCAGAAATAATTGCTTAGCTACAATGTACATCTATGTTGATTTAATACATGTATATGTACCTGTTAGCATATACAGATGCGGAAATTGACATTGTTCTGCATCAAGCGGTAACTTCGAGGTTCTTTCTCAATAAATAATATTTCATAAAAGTGTGTTGTGTATTGGTTATTAATTTGTCAGTTTCCCTTTAATTTCCATATCATTTCCAAGACCCACCTCAAAGAAATCATTGAAAGCAGTAATACATATAGAACTCGAAAAGAGATTACAAACGAAAGCCGTAATATTTATATCGAACATGTAAGGTCATGAACACTGGCACATTATGTCATAATTCTTGCTTGCCAAAGTATTTTAAAATAAAAAAGATACACGAGCTATACTACGCCTACGGAAAGGTTCTTCTGTACTGTTACCCTTAAACTTTTAAAATAACATTGTTTATGAGACAGTACAGCAATTTTTTAAATGCACGGAATTGTCTAAAACTAAATATAATTATTTTTATATTCCCATTTAGAGACCTACCATTTAACTTAAATTTGGGGGGGGGGGGGAAGTGTACTGGCCTTGATGCACATCTAAGCTATCTAAATATCAGAACAAGTGTAGTTGTTTCAAGCTATATCCCATTCCCTCTGTCTCTCTTTCTCTCCCAGCCTACAACCCCCTTCCCCACTCTGTTGCGTAATAAGCAAATAGATTAGAAGTCTTAAATGACTTAAATTAGGACAATTCCTAGCAGCTACTGGTCAGTGTCATGCTTTTATGTTTCAAAATAAACACTGTTGAATAAAAATGTTTCTTGTTATCGCAAAATCAAACGCTTTAAAACTAAGAAGATGTTAGTTTGTGAAGAGTGAATTTAGACAGAGAAAGTCTCAGAAACACATAGCCGTTAAGTGTTGATATTATAGCGTAAAACTGGTTTCTAGCGGTATATAAAGCAAACTATATATAGTATTGTTATTTTCCCAATAAGGGAACAAGCATTTAAATGTAACATGCTGCAATGGTCCTGAGTCACATATAAAATTATTAATAATTTTTTTTCTAAAAATCACAACAAGTGTAATTTTGTTAAAGCTAAATCCTCTCACACCCGCACCCCCTGTAGCACATAGAGTAGAAGTTAAATTACTTAAATCAGAATACAAGTATGTCATGGGAATATTGTTATGAAAACACCAAGGGTTTCTGTTTAATTAAGTCACTTCAGCTGGCATAACATACTGTAATGCAAGCGCTAGAAAGACGTGAATGAAACAGCGTTAGATAAACAAGTAGCGCGTCAACCCTGCCCCTGGGCATAAGCGGCAACTTCAGTGTGTTTTCTCAATAAATGATATTTCATAACAGAACTTCTTGTACTAGTTATTAATTTGTCATAGTTTCCCTTTAATGTCTACACAGTTTCTAAAACCTTCTTTAAAGAAATTATTGAAAGCAGGATACATATACCTTTATCTGTAGACTTAGAAAAATGAGTATGGTAATTTTTAAATGAGTCGAATTTGTCTACACGGTATTGAAGGTTGCTCTCTTGCAGTGGCTGTTCATGCCATTAACAAAGTGATTTTTATGAAAAAGGTTACTTTCTTCGTCACTTTCTTCATGAATCTATCATCAAGCATGACTATTCATGAAGGTGTTGAGCTTCTATCTTATTTTGTTTTAGCCCCGATGTTTCAAAAGAAGCAATAACTTCTGAATGAAAATATTTTTGTTGCGTGTGGAACAAGGAATTTTGGACTTGTAATATGGAGTGAGAAACGCAATGTGGTCAAGTTGTGATATTTTTGCGTAAAACTGGTTTCTGGTGGTATATAAAATAAACCATATATAATTTGTATTCTCCCAATTAATCTTTCAACGCAACGCATATAATACAAGTCTATCGCAGCAACAAAAAGCTATTACATGTTTAAGAAAGCTGTATTACACTACAAGTATTTTTTTTTTTTAAATGCATCTTTTTTGTAATAAAATGTGTTTGTTACATGCAAACATGAGAGAGAGAGAGAGAGAGAGAGAGAGAGAGAGAGAGAGAGAGAGATTATGCAACATAACTTTCGATCGATGTTAGCTGTAGCTTTTATCGAAAACTTAGAAACAGGCATTGATAATTAGAAAGTATGCATTTTTGAAATGTGCCTCGTTCATCTTCATTTTGGAATTCGTCTACTGACAAAATTTAGAAATACAATTTTGATTCCACTCTTTGTTTAAATAAGTTAATATGTAAATCGCTGCTTGGCAATTCATTTTGTATTTAACAAGAATTTATATAATTCATTGGGTTATTCACCTGCTATTAGTGTCCTTTGTGTTATTTTCTTATTATCTATTGTCGAATGTGGTCATAATTAACCATGTACGAACTTAATGCTTCAGAAATTTAATAGACTGAAAGTCCAATGAGAGAGCATTACTGCAATAATCAAGGTGGACCTGACAATATTCGCGACCACCTTAGAATTAATATGAACGGTTCAAAATTAACAGGAAATAATTGGGATTTACAACCTCTGAAGCCAAAACTTTTCCACCTCAAGGTCGGAGTAGTTAACAAAAAATAAGAAGCCACGTGTTTACAGCAATCACTGCAATTAGAGAGATAGATTTTATAGTCTTGGCAAACACGTGGCCTAGCAATTTCGGGTGATGTACAAGGCATTATTGATAGATATGATGTGTTCAGC
Organism: Margaritifera margaritifera; assembly: GCA_029931535.1. Classification (NCBI taxonomy): domain Eukaryota; kingdom Metazoa; phylum Mollusca; class Bivalvia; order Unionida; family Margaritiferidae; genus Margaritifera; species Margaritifera margaritifera. Next base: position 4,482,986 of record JAQPZY010001681.1, read on the forward strand.
TTGCGTGTAATAGAGTACAAATTAAACAAGGGGAGAAAGAAGTAATTCCAAAGCACAAAATAAATCTTACTGAATTATACATTAATTAAAACACCAGAAATTTTAAAAGTTTCACCAATTGAAGCAAATTAATTGTGATTACACACTTTTTATCGCTTTCACCCGTCCATTTGGTAATATTAAACTCATCTGATGACCAAACCAGCAATCTTAGGTATATTTTTTAAAGCTGTTGGTCATAGAATGCAGCGTCACGTGCTTCGTAGAGTTGGAGTAAAAACAGTAGGTCTACGGTAAAAGTAGACACATGTCTAGTTCATGAGGAAATGTGTCGCATGGACATGTATATTTGAGTCACAAGTACTAAACAGGCTGAAATAGTAGAGGTTGTATATTGGATAGCGCCATGTATATTTCATTGTGTGGGAACATTTGAAGCAGACCATTTAAAAGTGACGGGTAATTAAAAACAAAATCACAACGTTTCTCGCATTCTTTTATTTTAATAACGGAATGAAACCCGCTAATACATGTATTTATGTGTGATTTCTTTTACATTTTGTTGGTTTAAAACAGAAACTCCCCCCTGCGCCGTATCATTAAAATTAAGATAATTAAACTTTGTATAATTTGTGAAGCGTCATTCGTGACTCTTTTCTCAGCAATTTATCTTTCATCTCTTTCAATACACGTATGTGAATGCATTTTAGTGAGCGAGTCTTTGAATATTAAATGGCATTACATACAAATTAAAAAAAGCATTCTGCACTGTGTGCTGTAGCTGAGACGATAGGTAAGTTCCACGCATGGTAGTGGGTGTAAACTATTACATAATTATATTGCTGCGACTTTCAAATGGGCAATAAAACTGAATCCGTCCACTACGAGCCAGGACGTGGACAATCCACGACCACCATGATATCCTGTCCACGACGACACAGTGTGAAAAGGATTAAGCTCCACGCCCATGCCACGTTTTTTCATAAAAACACGATGCATGTACTGTATGTGTTGTTTTTTCAGTCACTATTCATGGTATAGTCATGAAACTTAATGAGGGCATGCATCTCTGGGTACTAAACTATCCGTCTAAAAGTATATCACTGATCTATATTTCACGCTTCGCTGACTTTGGTTAACTTTCGCATTTGTACTTATTGCTTAGATACTTTTCTTGGTGGAGCCATGAAACGTTGTGGGGATACATCAAACACTATCACAGCAAAAGTTGATCACTGGCCTAATTTTCATGCTTTTACTGATTGGCAAAGTTTTATGTTTAAGTTAATTTCTCATCCCATATTCATTGTGCACACATAAAACTTGATTAGGGGGTGCATTATTATGGCCACCCCGTCACGGAATTGTGTGTAATAAAAAGTGTATGCATTATATATATGAACAAAAACGTATTTGGGTTTCGTTGACGCGTACAGCGTTGCCTGAGTGTGGTTTATTAGCAGTCGTGATTATTTCAGATACTGAGTTCAGTTTCTCATTGCTGCATGCACAAAGTGCCTGCAATTAGAAACCCGATTACCTCGATTTCTCTGGCTGTGGATTTTCATCACAACCAGGGTACTTGTAGAGTAAATAATTCTCGATGTATAATCACAATAGGAGTTTTGTCAGGAAGCTGTCCACTTTATGGGAGCAATCTTCAGTTGTAGAGGTATGTAAAATATAAAATTGTATCCTTTCTTGCTATCAGTTTTATGTGATAGAATTGTTTTGTGCATTAAATGTTTGTGAATTTATTACAAGTTTTACAGAGGGTCAGATCTATGTGATATAATGCTGGGCTATCAGTTAGACTATAGTCTGAACATACTAATTTAATTCAATTATACATTGCATGCATTAAAGGATGAATAATATTCAAGTTCTTATAATTCAGCGTGATTATTGTTGTTGGACACAAATTCATGCACGCACGTGGTTATTATAATAATATTTTCGTACCGTTGTTCTGATAAAGTGGTGTATTGTATAACAAAGCCAATTCATGTGTGCGCATGCGTAATGTATATTATTGTATTCGTACTTAACCATGTCACATGTACTACATGGCTCAGTGATTATAATTTTACCTGCTTGTGATGGGGAGGCATAGAAATATGTGGGCTTTCATGCAATCCGTATGGTGGGGTTGATGGTGAAGTTGACCGAGAACATTATTCGTTACTTGCAGTGAGTGACAAAAGCTTTGGGACCAGCTGGTTTGTATGGAATAACAAGGCTCTTGAGGGATCCTTCGGTAGACTGGGAGGGGCGGGCTATGCATGGTGACTCAATGACCATTCGACAAGAGCTGTGGAACTGGCAATACATACAGATCGTCAACTGGATTCCACGAGATACATGAGAAGTTCCAAATTTTTTTTGGTAAATTTGAAGAGCTGATTACTCTGCCTTTTGGACAGTTTTGCTTGATACCATGCTGATTAGAGGTTTGAGTTGTGTATATCTAAAGAACAGACTGTTTGCTCTTTCATTAAATCAAAAATAGAATGACCTTGGACTTTCATAATTTGTATTTGTGTATTCGATCAGTGCTATATTGTGTTTACAATGTAAATGATGTTCATGAAAGTTTATATATATGTGTGTGTGTGGTTATTCTTCACTTACCTACCAGCTATTCCACGGATAGGTTCTACACACATACCTCAGAAAAAGTCAACAAGAACAATTTTTCAAATATTACAGACAATTTGATCCATCATAAATGTTTCAAAAAAACATTTTAATACCCCAGCAAATAAACTTTCTGGGTATTATGGATTACGATTGGGCGGGCACAAATGAATGACTTTGGTTTCTGCAGAAAGCTTAAGTTCCAGCAGATGGATTTAAACAAAATATTGTATGTGACTTCCCCTTAGGACAAGGAAGAACCCTCTTGACTCGGGGTTTGGTAGGACCAAGGTTAAGCTCACCGATACTAAAAGGAGAATATTTATTTATATTTCCTTTCTGCACAGCAGCTAAAGTTCAGGTGGAAAAATGTCAAAACTTTAAAAGATGTTATTCGGCCATCCAATATGGCCACTATTACTAAAACAAGGGTTACTAGAAACACTGAAATATGCCTAAAAACTGAAATACACAAGTATTTACAAGTTTTTGGTGCATATATCGGTGTACTAATAAAAAGCAAAACAAACTTTGGTTCAAGCAATTTTGATACGTATTTACTTTTTATTCTAGCACAATTCATGTAATGACGTCACTTGCTCGTACTTGATTGGACTGGTATGATAAATGGCGAATAGTTCTGAACTTAAAATATAAGACAGTATTTGCAATAGTGTGATTATGAGTGATACATATCATATACTTATGTATTTTAAAGTAAATAAAGACTTAACATGCAGTGGATAGAATCACCGGAATGGAGGTAATAACTGGGACTGACGGTGAAAGTTGGTGTAATTCATTTCTTTTTAAGTCGCTTCATTCATTTTTAATTGACTGCTCATGCATTATTGTCCTCTCTTTGATCCCATTTATTATTCAAACTAAGAAAACAATGATGTGCACATTGAAGAAATGGCACCCTATTGCTCATCGTTGTCATTATTTGTTAATTGCTAATTTAAAAAAAAAAAATCACATCAGACTGATTATGCACACATTTCATTATTGAGCAGTAGAGCTTTGATATAAAAACTTCATAAAATATTGATATCATAGCTAGATGAATGTCATATGGTTTCGGGTAAATCATGGTATTTGGCCTTTTTGCAGCTGTTACATGTTATATCAGCATAGAAGCCACAGTTGTGGCCTAAAATACAATCTTAATGTCCAGAAACATGCGGTGGATAGAATAACATATGGGGGTGCATGCTGTAGGTGTTTCCCCAAGTTTCAGTTCTTTTCGAAAATTACATTTGTTTCCATCACCTGTGAATACACCCCCAAAATGGCAATTTTTTTACCATTATGCTTTTGCACTGAAAAATATTTCATTTTTCAACAAAGTATATTAGTATTTCCTTATATTAGTAGAACAGAGTGTCGTCAGTATTCTTACAGAAAATTTCATCACAAAAAGTATTTGTCGAAAGTAAAGGTAGAAAATTGGTGGATATATCAATAAAAATGTGGAACCTGTACTTCGCTATGCTTTTTTATATTCTTGTTACCCTCTTCTAGTTATATCTGTAATTATTTGGAAAGATTTCATATTACTTTACTGAATTTCATATATAAAAGTTAAACTATAGTTATAAATACTGCAGAAACCAAAGAAATGTCAGATTGGAATCTTAAATCTGGTGCAGAAATTTTTTTAGAGTCCATAACCACTCACAGTTTTCCTATTTTGAAGACACTCACAACAGTTTTATTAATTTTGGTTATACATACTGTGGGTATGGTTTCAAAAATATACAAGTCATGGATATATTTTTCATTACAAATTTCCTGATGGACAAAACGTGGTTACGGACACTACAAAAAACTGTAGTGTCCGTAACCTGAAAATATATGTAATAGTTCTGGAGCCATTTTTCAAAACTTTAACCATATCAAACTAAAACTTTCCATATCATTAGTATTGCATCATCTTTGGCTGAAAATATTTCATGTTACCGGATGATGCAACAATTTACTTATGCAATATTGCATCATTAATTGTTTGTCTGCAAAAAAAGAAAAATAAGTCCTTTGTATTTTCATCCAAGTAGTACATTCCAGCAGCCTTGGCTTCAACCGAGTCACTTAGAAGCATGGAGGGATTCCTCAACATCATTACAGACAAGAAATTATCTGTCGAAGTTGAAATAATGGTAAGTATGAAAGTGAAATACTGTACCAATATTTTCTGTAGAGTCCGTAACCTATATTAGGCAAATGAGATATCAATGTTTTATGTCATTATTATGCTTGAATGCAGCACTTTTTGTGTTAAACTGTCCTTTATCATACATATCTTAAATACCTGGTACTTAAGTCAATACTTTTTGCTAAAATTAAATTTTGTTTGATTATTGAATTAAAAATAGCAAAATTTAATTAAAAGTTAGAATAAAAGTAATTATGTCCTATTTTTTCCCATTTAGTACACTTTCAATCTTTCCTTCAGACCAATATATGACTGTTTTCAATATATGCACAAACTAACTGACACTAAAGGGTTTCAAATATGTGTACATATCATGATAATAATATGATACAAAAAGGTTACGGACACTACACATTGTAAACATGTATGTTTTAAATGTTCATTCTATAATACACATATGTATTAAATGGTCATACTGACATAAAAGCCCTACGTAAACAAGATTTCTTTTCTGCAAAAGGGTTTTGATGAGTAAAATGTTTTAATTCCTACAAATCCTGAGAAGTCTATTAAAAAATTTGACATGGTTGGTATTATATTAATAAGTAGACACAAATATTTGCAAATGAAAGTGCAAGTAATAACCTGTTGGTTACACATGACACAGGTTAATGATATTAATAATTGGTAATGCAGAAGCACTATGTTAAGGCACAACTTCAGTTTGATAATGTTACAGATTTCTAATTCAGGTTGGTTTTTTTCCTCAACAGTATCCAATATGGATTTAAGATCATCCAAACTATCCGGAAACCATGAAGCTGGTGGACATATCGAGAGGGAAAAAACAGAAACAGATGATGTAATGAAAAGAAGAAAAAATGCCCTGAAAGTGAAAGCCTGGAGGGCAAAACAAAAGTTAGACAAATCCAGAGATGAAGAATTGAAGGAAAGGGACAGAGAAAGAAAGAAAAGAGCAAGGCAAGAAGAAAAAGAAACAGCCAAGTCCTGTCCAGAGAAGCTACAAAAACTTAAACAGAGAAAATGCAATGAAATGCAACAGTACAGAGAAAAGGTCAAAAACAAGAAAACATTATTGCAGGGCAACAATAAGTCTGCAGACAGAACAAACAATACTCCAGAAGAACAGCTAAAAACTAAGAGACAGACATCACTTCTGAAAAATAAAACAGCTGTTCAAAGAACCCAAATATGGAGATTGAGAGTCCAACTGAAAGGAAGTGAGCAGGGTTCACAAACAATTCAGAACTAGATCTTGCCAGTTTGTTACAGCAAGATGGGAATATATTTTCTTCCAGATATTCCAAGTACAGACGTCTGAGGAAAGTGAAATCAGCTCTTCCAAAGACTCCAAAGAAAAAAGCTTATTCATTTCGTGAATTATGTAGTGTCCATAACTGTTTGGACCTTTGTCTGGTAGATTAATTTAATTTTTTTCATATGCAGTTCTGGAACTAGAACATGTGGTTAATTATTGCCTATAGGTTCAAACAACAATATCAAAGCAATATTTTCCATTTCCCTTGACCTTGTTAGTATATTCTGATAAAGTTATGCTCCGTTAAAATAGTGTTTCAGCAGGTGTTGAAGAGAGAGTAAGGTTTTATTCGCCTATGACCTATCTAGTCACATAAAAGTTATTATTTTTGTTTGTTTATGAGTTCAAGTTTGTTATATTACAAAAAATTAAATGTTCAAGTGAAAACCATGACTGACTTTGCTTGTTATATTCACCCTGTAGTGTCCGTAACCAGAACATACTCTACCTCCAGCAAACAAGAAAAAAATAAACATGCCATTTTCTCTTTAATAAACCATTAAATTTACAGAGGTTCAAAGCGTTGAACATCCAAAATCAAGTTGTTTCAACAGAATTCTGCGAAGTTGAAATTTGACTCCCATGTGCAACACATCTGGGTCAAATACTGTGATTTACCCGTTTGTCATTCTTATTCTTCAAGTAAATATTTGATTCTATTCATGCTGCCTGCTCTCTCTCTCCTGATGCAATGTTGATATTTTATTCTTTTCAATTGTTATAACCATATTTCATCGATACTTAATGGTATTTGACACAAAATATGCTCTTCAGCCAATCCTATGGGACAAATACCCCAAATTTTAAAAGCTTGATTTTCACATCAACTTTGCTGTGGATATATGGTCTAGTATCCCAACTTCTCTAAAATAACTGTTGGAAGATAACGGTCAGTTTTCCTTTGAAAATATTGCTTGTCAAATCATTGCTGTCATATACTTGTCTTTATCTGCTATATTAACACAGAGAATTCACATTTATATGTTGTGTCAATAGTATGTGTCACAAAGAAACTAGATCTCTCACCAAATATCCACATATTTTACAACTGAATGGATTCATCACCAGTATGTATATTCATGTGAGATGTCAAATTATACTTCACAGTAAACAATTTGCCACACACTTCACATTTGAATGGCTTGTCACCAGTGTGTATCCTCAAGTGTCTTGACAAATTTGATAACTGACTAAACAATTTACTACATATTTCACATCTGTATGGTTTGTCCTCAGTATGTGTCCTTGTGTGCACTGTCAAAGAAAAGCGCCAACTAAACAATTTTCCGCAAACTTTACATTTGAAAGGTTTCTCACCAGAGTGTATCCTCAAGTGGCTTCGCAAATCACAGCTGTGGTTAAACAAATTTCCACATAATTCACATTTGAATGGTTTCTCACCAGTATGTATTTTCATATGCCTTGTCATACTATCATTATTGGCAAACATTCCATTACATGTTTCACATTTGTATGGTTTATCACTGGTGTGAATCCTAATGTGTATCACCAATTTAGCTTTCTGGTTAAACAATTTACAACATACTTCACATTTGTATGGTTTGTCATCAGTATGTGTTCTTTCGTGTCTCCTCAGGGATGAGATCACACGAAAGAATTTTCCACATTTTACACATCTGAATGGTTTCTCACCAGTGTGTATCCTTAAGTGTGCTGACAAATCCGAGCTCTGGCTAAATAATTTTCCACATGTTTCACATTTGAATGGTTTATCACCAGTATGTATTTTCATGTGTCTTGTCATACCAGCGTTGTCAGTAAACCGTTTATGACATACTTCACATTTGTATCGCTTGTCATTAGTGTGTATCCTTAAATGCGTTTCCAAACACGAGTTCTGGCTAAACAATTTTCCGCAAACTTTACATTTGAAAGGTTTCTCACCCGAGTGTACCCCCAAGTGGTTTCGCAAATCAAAGCTCTCGTTAAACAATGTTCCACATATTTCACATTTGAATAATTTCTCACCAGTAGGCCTATGTATCTTCATGTGCCTTATCACACTCGAGTTATCGGCAAACGTTTTACTACACGTTTCACATTTGTATGGTTTATCACCGGTGTGTATTCTAAAATGTCTGGACAGATGATAGCTCTTACCAAAGAATTTCCCACATATTTCACAATTGAAGGGTTTGTCACTAATGTGTAAAATTTGTTTTTGCATTTTAAAGCATGCACAAAAATATATATCCTAGCTTCCTACGATATCGCGAGTGTTATGGTATCACGGTATTCAAATTGTTTGGTATTTTTCTACATAGCGCCACCTATCGTGTGTTTATTTTTTATATACTGGATGACCATAAGTTACTTGCTCTGCATCATCATTTGATTTCGGGAAAATGCCGATATTGTTGGTGGGATTACTATTTTAAAAATGCACCCATGAATATCACACTTTCCAAACATGGTCGTATCACATGTTCTCGAAAAGAGACTATATCTTCTTAAAATCGATATCACTGTGAACAATCTGTTAACCAATTTGTCGTTTGATAATGTCCAATCATGTCATGTAAGAGTCGGATCACATGATCATCATATTTGTCGAGAAGCAAGAAAACGAATCTACGGTAGCACGTAAGACTCAAAATGTGAATTATGGTAATGTCGTTGTTTTCCGAATGTCCTGATGCTTTTGCAACTGAGAGGTGTTGACCTTAAAATCTTTTTTTTTTTTTTTTTTTTTTTTTTTACTTTATCTCTTAGGTCATTAAATGTGCATTTAAAATATAGTTATCAGTTGCATACTTTTGTTTGAAAATAAAACCACACACACACACACACACACATCATCATCATCATCATCATCAATCGATCTAAAAGGAAAAATCAACAGAAGAATGCTCTCAACACAGTACAAAAGTCTCATCAGAACAGAATACAATAGTTACAGTATATGAGGTGAAACCATCCGTGAAAAGAACCAGGCTCCAAGAAAACAAAGAGCAAATTACATATCTGACAGCAACATTACTGTCAAGTCTTCATTGTTTTGTTTGTTCTTTTTTTTTTTTGGGGGGGGGGAGGGACAGAATTATTACAAATGCCGTTGTTTAGAAACCAAACAGAAAACTTTGTTCACCCTTCTTATCAGGAAATCTTCTGAAGAAGTAAAAATACTGATGTTCTCAAATCTGGAGCAAAGAAGATAACATTTTCTGACGAAAAAAGTGTGGCTGTAAACGGTAACACTGCAGACTAGAAGAAAAACAGAAACGTAAAATTTAAAAAAATCCCAAAGAACCTATTTTTAGTACTTCATAATGAGCACCCATTAATTAAGAATTAGAAGAAAGTGAATTTTATGACGATGTTAACGATGATGAAAAATGCTGTGTTTGTCATAACTGGCAACCAGAGGAAATAAGGGACGTATTTTTTTTTTTTTTTTAAATATTGGGAAAATGTAACTTCTGCCCAGACTGGACTCATTTTAAACATTTTATCCAATGTATTAATTTATCTAATGTATTAATTTAAACGCTATACTGTAAATATATCAGTTTGGTGTTTCTTTGTTTAATTTAACATATTCCCTTGACTTCCAGGTGCATTTTTATTTAATTTACAATTTGTGCAACATATGCACCAAATTTTTGACAAGTATATGCCACCGTACATATATTTTTTGGTATTACCACGATATCAGAGTAATTCCCCTTGCATAACTTGGCATCTAAATGGCGTCTGTCTATCGAACGTTTCCCACAATCATCTGATGTAAACCGGAAATTAAATGCATTTTAATAAAGAGTAAAGAACAACAAAGAGACATATATACTATCTTCAAGGTAAGTGTCATTATTTACTTATTTGCCGATCGCTTATTTTAAGACCCGCGATACCATAGCACGCCGGGCTACATCAGTAATCTTAGTTGCCTCAGATTTCGCCCATACACCAAGAACACGTTAGTAGTAATGGGTGGGTAACTGGCCCAGGGGTGGCACTCTGGACCCTAACGGGAATTTAACATAGGGGGTGGCACTCTGGACCCTAACGGGAATTTAACATAGGGGGTGGCACTCTGGGGCAGTAACGGGAATTTAACATAGTGGGTGGCACTCTGGGGCAGTGGGGGCACTCTGGGGCAGTGGGGTCAGAAGAATGGGGAGAGGGACAATAGGACAGCTGGCAATAATTGGAAAATTAATCTTTTCTTGAAAAATGGGTGGCCCTGAAAAGGGCCGTTGGAGGAGGATTACTCTTTCCTCCAACATTGAGTAAAGAAGCCTAGGAAGGTGGTGTGAGTCTTTTTCTTCTTTTGGAGCGGTGGTGGTGGATTGGGTAGCCAGTCAGGATGTTCCATACGTCTGAACTTATCCTGGATTTTCATCCAGTTTAAATTCAGGCGTTGAAATTCCTTTTCTTTCCTGGCCTGTTCCTTCTTTGATCTTTCTAGAGCCCACAAGATCTTAATGTGGGCTACTTCCTTCTCTAAAACTTTCTTTAACAATTCCTTCACCATGTGAAGGTTCACCTCTTCGCGCCAAACGTTACTGGGGGGTGGATACAACCATTCATCTTGTTGTACCACGTGAAGAAAATACTCCACCCCATTCAGTAAGTCAAGGCTCGTCTTGATGAACCCCACACGACAAGGGTTGAGGAAGTTTTTTTGGTTTCCTCCACCAAGACATCCTTCACCAACCTCCTCGCTGAAGTGAGAGCCGCTAGTTGGCTGGTGACGTATGGCTTGGTGGCAGGATATCTCCACCAACACTCCAACCTTTCCACCAAAGACTCCACACCCACCATTACATCCCAGGCTTCCTGCAATATTTCGATTGTGTTCATCTTCTTGTTGAAGTGTGAATGGCGCGACTGTTGTTGTTGTTGTTGTTGTTTTGGGGTTTGAGTCGTATGCGCCCTTCGGGCATGCACGACTATGTACCCCCGTTAGGGGGATTAAATATGTGATTAAACACATTTCTAGTTTGTCAGGTGTGTTAACAGTTCGTAACACACCTGACACAGCTGTACACCTCTCCAGCGCAGCATGATTCCGCACGAAGCGGTTAAAATGAATGCGCGCTATTGGAGAGGTAGTACATTTAACACACCCTACAGTCAAAGGGATCATTGAACGCACGAAATCGTAAGGTGTGTTGATATACCTGTACATAGGACTAGAACCACAATGTTTACAGGTATATGTGTGCGCGTTGTAGCGCACGTTATTGATAGAATTGTTTGAAGTACGCAGTCAGGAGTGAAAAGACGGCACGGACTAAGCAAGCGAAGGCGCGAAGAGTGACGGAAGCTGAAACGCCAGTAACGTACATACATGATCAAATTCTGCCCAGTTAAACTAAGTCGGGCTGTCCCTAATACCAATTGTGTGTTAGCCACATATTGTAATTACGGTCAAATTTCCACAGTTTAAAAGTTTTTCCTAATATCCTATCAATTTTGAAATTTCGTGTACGTAGTGTACATATGTTTTCCAAAAAAAGGTTAATAAATGAATTTGGGTTTAAGTAACCCACTCAATTTTGTGATCTTAATCAGATATTATTAAGTTGTCGTTGGATTCGGTGGATTATTGATCATATTTGTGTTGAGGTTAAGTTATATTTCGAAACGGTTTTCATGCCAAAGTGAAAACCAATAGGCAATAAAAACGAAACGCGACTGCGGAAGGCGCTGCTTTATATGCTAGAAGCGCGGACGTGAAGGAAAACATCCCCTTTTTCCAAAACATAATTTTTTTTATCAAACACACTCTATACAAACACATACCAGGGAATGTGACTAATTTTTCTTTTGGAGTGGGGAAAAAAACAAACACACTCTATACAAACACACAAACATACAAACACACATATATATGGCAATGATATGAAAATTAATCTTTTCTTGATTAATGGGTGGCCCTGAAAAGGGCCGTTGTTTTTTTTAGAGTTCATCTAAAGGTGTGGGCACCTCCCTGGCTTTGCCCGACAAGCGGGACAGCTTCCCCTCCATGTAGCTGCACTCATGCAGCGCTTCGTGATCTTTAAAACAAATGGAGGATGGGTTACTTCAGACTCCCAATTTTCCTCCTCCTCCTCCATCATCGAGTGGGGCCTGATAGGAATCTTGCTTTCCCTCTCCTCCTTTTCCTTCTTCTCCAGGTCTTGGAGGAGGTGCCACGCCACCTCGAGATGAACTCTAATTTGACGAATAATTTCAATGGTGTTCATTTTGACAAGTGAACGATGTAGCTCAAGTTTATTATTATTTTTGAATTTGAGTCGTGTTCGCCCTTCGGGCATGTACGACTATATACCCCCTATGCGTGCGAAGCACGCATAGGGGGATTAAATATGTGATTTAACACATTTCTGTTTTGTCAGGAGTGTTAGCAGCTCGTAAAACACCTGACACTTAGAAATGTACACGCCTCCAGTGCAGCATGATTCCCCACAATTAAGGGGGTTAAATTGAATGCGCGCTATTGGAGAGGTAGTAAATTTAAAACACTCTACAGTCAATGCATAGTTGCCCCACGAAAGGGATCATTGAACGCACGAAATCGTAAGGTGTGTTGATATACCTGTACATAGGACTAGAACCACAATGTTTACAGGTATATGAGTGCGCGTTATAGCGCACGTTGTTGATAGAATTGTTTGAAGTAGTCAGTCAGGAGGTGATGACTTCAGATCGATAGAAAGAGAGAGATAGAACCTAATCATTTTGTTTTTCAAATTCAATAAACCACACAACACCATTTTTTTCAAAAAATCAACATTTTTTTAACGAACAAGAAGAAGCTTCTCTAACATAAAAATGCAAACTAACAACCAACAAGATATTAAACAGGAACGTATTTACAGGGTTGACAACGTTGGGAAGGTAAACTAAACTTCCACTTTTCTACATCTACATCATTCTGATGCACATTACGTTTCTGATCTAAAGACAAGAGATATCCATAACGTTCACAAAACCATCGTTCTACTTTAGCATCGTTTCGAGCGTAGTCTCTATCAAAACAAGTCACTAAATGTTCTAAGGAATATCCGAGACTGCGTTGATGAAGAAAATGTACACAATATTGTCCACACACCATTGAATCCGATCCTTGTAATCGGGCATTATTGAATCGAGTAGAGATGGCATTTCTTCTCATAAACTCGATGATATCGTCTTCCAAAGGAGGTAATCCATAAGAATCAAAAAATTCCACACCACCATTGTGATCGTTGGGAAAGTACACAGCTACCCAATGGGTTCCTGGTCGATGACTGTCGTCGGTATTGATGACATAGGCATGAACGTCTTTAGGTTTGCGAGGAGGTAGTTCATCTTTAGCACACACCACAGGATTCCAAGAAGAAGTGTACGAACTGCGAGTCAACAGGTAATGAAGTTCCCTGGTATCCATTTTTTTCTTAACAGGAAATGATAAGTCATCAATTCACACTTGACTTTAAATTTGAATGGTTTTGTCAAGTAATTCCACGAATTCTCACTGCGGATAGTTTCTGTACTCTGTTGAATGATGGCTTCGATGCGTTTGATCTCCAGAGGAGTGAGTGAAGGTGAAGAAGAATCCTGCAAGACTTTATACCATTGTCTCAACACCTTTTCTTCCGAGATCTGAGACCAGGCCTCTTCCAAATATTCGTCCAATTTTTCTTCGCCTGTCATCATCAAACATTTTCGTGTTATTTCTGACTGGGATGATCGATTTGACATCCATGACAATGTTCTTTGGTCAGGCTGTTAATTCTTTCAGTCAATTCCTTAGCATAACAGGAGACTAAATGTTTTTCTTGTTCTGGCCATCGACAAGCCATAAATCCAGTAAACGTTGGAACAGTATTGTTCTCTTCTTCTTCTTCTTTTGGAAGTTCTGGATGAATCAACCCGTCATCATCCGTGATAGTTTGTGACTGTTGTGCTTCACAAAATCCCTCATCTATCTCCATAGGTTCTTCTTCTTCTACGTGTTGCATCTTTTTCTTTTCTTTTCTTCTAATAGTCTAGAATCACTTCTCTCAAACTGTTGATTTCTAGAGTATTATCAAATTCTGCATACAAGACGACGTTCACCGTGTCGGGTAGAGGATCTTTAAACTGAAGTTCCACACGAAGTGGACCTGATTTTATAGGGTGGAAATGTCCTTCGTCGCTGCCTTGGTCAGGAGTGAAATCAAATCCCCACAAGGCATACCCTCCTGCATAATCGTCGTAAAAATTCCGTGGCTGGTGTTGGTACCTAACTGTCCTGTGGCTTCAAACAGGCTCAGATAAGATCGCAAGTAATTTTTCTCGGTAAACTTAGGTTCAAAAGGTCTGGTATACAAGGTCTTGCCATCTCGACTGACTTCTATATTGGAGACGTGGTAGTGTTTAAACTCGAACGGATTCTGATTGTGGACTCCGTTGAGGGCTGCATTACTGACGATGCCAATCAGCAAACGTTTGGGGAGCTGTCCTTGGAAGACGTGATCTTCGACTTTGGATCGGAGTCCAGCGGCAATGGTAAAGGTTTTCACTTCCACTCGTCGCACAGGATACTTGGCAATGGCTCTGCTCAAGGTTTGACTGATGTCATTGGCTACTTTTGGTAAGACTTCTACACGGCGCACGTAAAGTTTGGCTTCTTGGATGATGGTTTTCCACTCGTTGTTTTCGGCCATCAAATGGAAAGTGGCACTACTGCGATTCAGTCTCAGACGTACATCTACTCCGTTTAACAAATACTTGTATTGCAAACACATGTCCAAATGCAAACGATCCATCAGTTCTAAACTGCGTCTGATTTTCTTTCGACGGTCGTTAAATCCCACATTGTGGGGGACTGCTGGAATTATATCTTTAGTACCATTATTACCATCCTCAGTAGACTTTGCCGCTACTGGAAGGTCTGTATGGTTGAACTTTTCCGAGGTGTCAGGTTTCCAGACCACCGAAGCATCCAGATGAGTGTTCTTGGCTTCTTTTCCGTACGTCAAGAGATTTTCCAAGTAAGCACGGTAAGGGTAAGTATCCAAGCTGCTGCTGACCAGTTTGTTATTCAAGTACAAATCTATTCCGCTGAACAAGGAACGCATGAAATTATTGACGGGGGCCACTCGGTCACCGTCCCCAGGAAGGGTGTTGTCCGCCGTTTTCTTCACTTGAAGTTTCAGGTACAAGTAACTGTTATTCAGATCGATGTAATCTTCGGTTTGTCCTTTGATTTCAAATTCGATAGGAGCTGAATCCGTCAAAGACGATACAGGATGAAATTCTACCCATTGGGATTCTTGCATCGTCATCATGGTGGGAGGCATGGTAAACATATCCAGTTCTGACTTGGTACATTCGCAAGAATCTCGGTGCATCATTTTCAAAAAGGCTTAGTAATCAAACACGTCTAATTCTCTGACGGTTCTTCTTATTTTCTTATTCTTTTTTGGAACACCACCGTGTGTTTTATGAACTCTGAAGGGATTTCGACGTCGTCTCTTTCTACCTTGTCCTTGCTGTGAAGTGGAGGATGAAGTAATGCCAGGGCCAGAAGCGTGAAGCTAATTTATAGGACTCTCTCGGAGACCTAAAAGATCTTTGCCAGTGTTCATCAACACATTTTTGCCTGCTCTCTTAAAGGCTTCTTTGGGATTTTGTTTGTCGATGAGGACATTTTGCAAAAATTCTTTTCCTTGCGTCAAAGCGGCATCTTTTAAGGCATGGAATCCTCGAGTCACCATCGGTTTCAAAATAAGGGCTACCGTCCGAAAAACCGATCTTAACATATCTCCTAAACCATGTCCTCGTTGTCGAGCCACTCCTCGGTACACTGGATACATTTTTTGTTACAATGCGTTAGAGAACCTTTTTCGAAAATGTAGTTTCACCGTGACTTTTCCTTTGTCAATGAATGGCACACTTTGTCCCAAATCTCCTTTTATACTAATGTTGACACTGTCAAAATACGATTTACTGACTGGAAGATAATGAGGGTGTACAAATTCACGGTGAACGTGAAGCGTGTTTCCACCTTCTTTGTACGCACCAGCAGCAGAATCCACTTTGAAAGGAAGGACTCTCAGTAAGGGCGCAGCTGTGTGTCCCACCACGTTGTATTCCACCACATCGGAGTACACAAGCATTAAAGTTAAACCTTCGTTCAATTCGATAGGGGTTTTAAAAGCATCTCTGAATTCTGCGTTGCTTTTGATTTTTCGAAGAGGATACAATTTATTTCCACCCAAAAGAGCATACAATCCAGGAGAAAAAGTGATGGTTAAGGGTGTTTTGTCCTCCACGGGTAAGCCTTTGTCTTTCTCGCCAATGAGTTCCCCCTTCTCTTTGAAAAATTGCAAGATGAAACGGCCTGACACAGCATGGTAAGCGATTCGTACAAATTTATCGGCTTTCTTTAAGGCTGGGCCAAATTGGAGTGCAAACTTGGTTGCAATCGTCTCCACCAAATGTTCAGCACTAAAATAATACCCCACAGGAATTCTCATGGTATACTGCGACAAGACAGGAGATTTTTGGATCTACTACCCTTTTTTTGACTCGTAAAGTAGAGGATCATTTTTTTCCAGCTAATCTTGCATCTTGGGGTTCAAGATTTCCACGACGAAAGTGTTTTGACCTTCGTCGATGTTTTGGATTTGTGTAGGATGAATGATTTCTACCAAAGCCACTTCCCAATGAGCTTCGTGATCCAATTGGATGGCCTGAGGTAATTTGGCCGTGAAACAACATAAGACGTTGTTGGGAAACACATCCATGGAACTGTCACTGAGTAAAGTTAAATAAAATTGGTCATTCATAGTAGGTCCAAAGTGGTTTTGGTCTCCGAGGAGTCACTCGAGGTCAAAGGATGTTCAAAGGGTTCCAAAAGAGGACTACTGTGGTGACTGGAAGAAGGTGGACTGGCGTTGGTCGTACCCCCGTTGTGGTTGTTGTGGTGACTGTTGTCTGTCGTCGTAAATTTCAAAGAGGGACTGGGCAAAAGATAACCGATGCAACTGCTGAGTAAAATGGTTCACAATTCTTTGTCTCCTTGTTGCAAACTCAAATTGGCAATGGCTGCTCCGATGACACAATACACTACAAAAATTTGGCAGAAAAAGACGATTTGATTTTTAGGCACACGTTCTCCGCACCACACCCAGAGCTGTTGTTTATGTAATTCTTGAAGAGCAGAACTCTTCTAAGGAGTCGAGGTCGTGGTTGTGTTTAATGGCATGTTAGGTTACTTCTTTTTCTTTTTATAGTCGACGACTTGAAAAGCAGCAATCCAAGAATCAAAACTAGGAGGATATCCTTTCCAACTAACTTTCACTTCTTCTACTCGACGTTTGCCTACTTTGCGTGTTCTTTGTTCGAGAATGCTTTCGATGTCGTACAAGGCGTCTTCTTTTTTGGTCACTCGTTGTAACTCAGGCAAGTAAAGTGTTCCTTTGAGCACTTCACCGTGCATGTCTTCCAATTTATAGACGGGAGGATGGCGTCCACGCACGGGTGTAGTGACACGAAACAATTCGGTGGTCCAGTTGGGTAAATAACCTTTGTCAAAAGTGCGTTTGGTTTTTCCGATGCGAAAACCAATCTCCCGTCTTCAATGCCAGCAAGGTTTTCTTCTTGGGTGGTGGTCTGCTCCTCTGGGGTGTACCAAACAATCGATCAAACACGGTCACTTCGTTTTCAGGGCTGACCTCTTCGGGGGCACATCCGATGCTTCGATGGTACGATTGATTGTACGCTTTGACCAAACGGGGTAACACGTCGATGTACTTGAGAGTATGTTGATGTGTAAAATATTTCCACATGCGTTCTTTCAAAGTTTTTTGAAAACGTTCCACGATACTGGCTTTGGGTTCAGGATTTTCGGTGGTAAAAAAATGAACCTGTCTTTGTTTCAATTCTTTTTGAAAAGCTTGGTTTAGAAATTCGGTGCCTTTGTCAGTTTGCCATCGTAAAGGGTGACGACCACTTTGTTTCAAGACCAATTGTAAGGCACGTACCAATTCGGTACTGCTTTTAGATGTCAAAGGCACGACCCAAGCAAATTTGGAAAACACGTCAATGACACAAAACAAATATTTGTGACCACGATTGTAGGTTGCCAAATGAGAGACGTCGGCTAAATTGGCTTGCCATTGATGATCGATGCCTTCCACTTGGGTTGGACTTCTAGAAAATTGTGTACGTCGATTGTTCTTGTAACCATCGTCGTACTTCTGGCAAACGTACACTTTTCAATTTACTTTTGGCAGCTCGATATAATTTTTGAACTCCTCCGTAACCAACAGCATGGCCAGGATTGTAGTAAATGGTGGCTAAAAGTTTCTCCATGACTCCTCAAGAATAAGTCAACCAAGTACCAATACTCTTTTCTTCGTGGGGTATCTTTTTGGATTGCAATGCTTTACGTGTCCGACGAGCCACTGGTGTAAAGGAGGATGTTGTTTGAACAGGGGTCATCGGTTCTGTTTTGACTTCTGTCTTCACTTCTTCCTTTTTCACTTTTGATGGCAAAGGGGTATACATCATCCTTTTTATCCAACCCGGTGTGGCTAACTTTCGTATTTTTTTAAGAGGTGGAGTTTGTAACTCTTCTTCTTCTTCTTCTACTTTTACGGTCATGCCCGTGGCGGTGTCTGTTTTAGTGGTGGTGGTGGTAACTTTAGGTTCACTTTTCATCAGGGTTTTGAAATCTCTCAGAGTGGGTGGAGCTGTTTTGTCTACAGCTTTTTGGTGAAAGAGTTGCAGACGTTGTAAGAGTTGACCGTACCGTTGCGATTTTTATGTTTCTGACAAATTGCTTCGTTCCATCAGGGCTTGTAATTCTTGTTGTAACTGTGACATCTCGTTGAGATTAGGATTGGGTGGTAAATGAGGTATCCGTTGTTCGTTCCAACGATGGAATTCCATCCATCGTTTGTAAGGTACTAAAGTCAGTTTTCGTCCTTCCATTTTATCCAAAGGTACACAAATATGTGGACTTTCCAGAGAAGGGTGTCCTTTTTATCTTCTTTTTTTATCGCATGACACCTCCTAAAAGTGGTAAAGCAATCGTTCCTGACAAAGGACTCGCTATTTTGAACAACAGCATAGGTAGAAATCCTACTCGTTGCACCAACATTTTTTTCTTTTGTTGGAGGGGTATTTTCTTTTTCACCATTTGGCGAAGAACGTTCCGATGTTTCCCTAATTTTTGTTTCTGTATCTTGGACAAAGGTACCGTTCCTTTCAAAACGTTCAAACAGCATTCACACACGGTATCGATGATTTCTTTAGGGGCTGTTTGAATGAGTTGTTTTCGCATGGGAGGATTGGATTTGGTCAGGACAGACAAGACGTCCCAATGTTTCGCCAGACGAGGTGGAAGTCGTCCTTTTTTGGTTTTCTTCTTTTTTTTTTTGGTGGTGGTGGTGTGCACGTTTGGGGGTCATCTTAGAGGTGAGGAGTAAGCCTGAAGTCTCTGGCAGGTCACCCTTCTATTTTATACTGGAACACGTCTCCACTGATTGTCTGCACGACGTACCATCTTCATGACAGGCCTCACTCGACGTTGAGGTGTTTTCAAGGGACTAAATCGTCTCAATTCTTCTTTGGATAAATCCACTAAACTTTGTAACACGCCGGTTCTTTCTTGGACTTTGGTTTTAGGGGAAGGTACTTTATTCGCGGCCGCTGCCATGGCCAAATCAGCCGAAGTGGAGGGTTCCGAAGTGGTGACTTTCGAAATAGGTTTCAATTTTTGCATCAAATTAGGAAACACTTGTCTTAAGTCTGGTTTGGCAGGCATCATCATGAAGGGTGGTGAAGAAGACGAAGAAGTGGACGCAAAAGGAGACCTCGTCACTGGGGTCTGTTGTGGTGATGGTGTCTTGCGGGTGTACGTTTGCGTCCTGGCCGCAGTACCTCTCTTGCGGCTCCTTGCAGTGGTGGCGGCAGTGGGTGATTTCTTACTCTTGGCAGAACTTTTCTTTTTTTTTTTATTTGGGGCTTTCTTCTTTTTAGGGCTTTTTTTGTGGCTATCTTCTTAGGACTTTTTTTTTTTTTTTGTTGCTGTTTTGGGTTTTTTGGCTTGGGCATTAGGATCCCATTTCAAAAGGGAACGAATCATGACCCCTCCTAAAGAACCGCTCCCTCCAGGGGTTAAAATGATTTGTTTTTTTGTCCGTGGATCAATTCTAGGATCGGCTGGTTGTGACAACGCTCCTTTATGTTTTTGAAACAAATGTTGAGTTTGATGAGGGATGTGAATGATGCCTTGCAGTAATTGACGTGTCGTCAAAGTAAACCATCGTATCACTTCTTTAAGACTAGCTTCTAACAAATGAGCACGGACTTGTGCATTTTTTTTCGCGACTGATGCCATACAAGGCACGAATCAATTTAGCCGGAGGATGAGATTGAAAGGAAGTCATCTCGAAGATTGTGCGACAGAAATGACGTAGTGGATGTTTTTAAAGGTTTTTTTCAGAGAGTGGCTGAAGGAGACGTGTAAATGACAAAATGACAGGACCTCCTTCTTTTGCACCAATGGTGAAACAATTGGGCACGAAATCTCAAATAGTCGGGAGTGGTCGGTTTTAAGTCAATGAGTAAATACGCATGAGGTGTTTGAGTGGCATCGTCGTACGCGTAATTCAACCAAGGAGTGCCTAACTGTTTGGCTAACACTTGCACTTGAGATTTGTCTCTGGGGCTTTTAAATAACACCACGTAATGAGCATTGAGACTGATGGTCCGATGGGCTTTACTTTGATGAAATAAATTTTGTGTAATGTAAATGATGCTGGCATTTCGATGGTGTCCTTTTCGTGTAAACCAAAGTTTAATTTCTTCTTCGTCTTCTCCTAACATGTCGTCGAAGATGACCAGATGTGTTTGACTCACGTCAGGCACGATCCCATCGTCTTCGTGAGGGATGCCTTCTACAAACGAAATGGCTTCTCCTTGACTTTCTTTCAATAACGTGTAAGACGGTTGCCACTCTTTGTAACACCACACGATGTGTTGAGGTGGACGATCAAACAAATGAGATTTGTGTTCAATCAAACGTTTGACAAATTCGGTTTTACCTGAACCACTGGGTCCAGCAATCAACATGTTAAAAGGATGGCGCAGATACAAAGCGTCCCAACTGGGACGATCTAACTTTTCGTCAATCACTTTGACCACAGAGGAAGTAGAAGAGGTAGAGGAAGATGTAGCTATGACTGAGGTAGGAAGATTTTTGAGAAGAAGACAAAAGACCCAAGACATTTTATACGTTTCATACACGTTTATTTTTTTGTAAAAACAACCAACACAACAAACAAAAACATATTTTTACAAGTCATGAAGGAAAAACATGAGGACAGCCAAAATGGTCAGGTACAAGATTAAGGCTACCACTAAAAGAATTAAATTTCTGTACAAACAAGTCAATGTACAACATTCTGGTGTCCTAGAAATGGAAGGCACAGGCACTGGTGGTGGCAATCTTCTGTTCGTCTTTGTTTTGGAAGAATGAAATGTCTCTGACGGCGGTAAGGAGGGGGTGTGTTCCTCAGGAGGTTGTATTTGGACGACGACAACGGTGTGGTCTTTCTCTGCTGTGTCAGGTTGTTCTTCCAGGATTGTTTCTAAGGTCATTTTTTTGTGTGACTTAGGTTCCCATTTCACTTTTGGAAACTTAGTGACGTGCCAGATCTTTGGCAAACTGAGCCACTTCTTGTAGCCAAACATTGAAACCAATTTTTCTCCAGTCACGTACATCTTTCCAAGTGTAAAGTTGTTGGTGTAACTCACTAGCAATACACACTTCTTGAAAGGTATGAAGGGTAGATAAAGTATGACTAATGTCTTCTTCACACGGAGGTACCCCACTTGTCTTCATCACCACTTTCAACACTCTGAGTACAATTTGTCTTTCGTGTTCCGATAAAGCATGAATGGTCATGTTTTATTTTTTTGATGGTTCATCAAAATAGTCCAAAACAACCACGGGTCCTCCAAAATAATCCAAGACAAACACTGGTCCTCAAAAATACTCCACAACGAATGTCCTGGAAAACGAAATCCAAGAAAGGCAGTCACAAAAACACACACCACATAGCGTCCAAAAATTAATGGAAACAGTTCTTGTATCAAGTCTTTATAATCCTCTAAAGTCTGAACACGATCATTGACTTCCTTCCACGGAATACGTTTCACAAGTGAAGATCACAGTCCTGACATGGTGAGACTTTATAGGGTGAGATTGCTAAGGTGGGTATCTTTGGTGGTGGGTTTTTATATCCAGGTTCCCAAGGTTGGTATCTTTTGTGATAGTCTACTCCAAGGTGCCAGCGATAGAAGTTTCCCAGAATCAGTCTTCTCATACTTTGGAAGTAAGCATAGTTTACAGATCGAGGAATGACTTTGAGTTTGCGTTTCACTTGGATCTGGACCAACTCTTGGTAAATACGTTCTCGCAGCTCCAAAGGCAAACCACGAATGTACTCTGGTAAAGTATCCGACTTGGAAAGAAGTAACTCTCTTTTGTGTTCTTCACGATAGCTGTGATAGTTTTTCTTCAGAATCAGACTTCTGATACGATGGAAGTCGCGGTAGTTTAAAAATCGAGGAATTATTTTGAGTTTGCGTTTCACTTGGATCTGGACAAACTCTCCGTAAATGAGTACTCGCAACTTCAAAGGCAAATCACGAATTCGCTCTTCTAAGCTAGTCTTCTTGGTGACAAAACAGTCACACTTTAGCCAAATGGACTCGTCGGGTAAAGGATATCCAAGATATTGAGTGAGGATCGTACTACACAACCTCACTTGACGTAAAGGCGTTTCGTCTTGAGGTGACACTTCTCGTAAACGTTTTTGGAATTCCTGTAAGTTGGTTGTTTCCTTCACTTCGTTCCATGGAATTCTATGAATCACTCCCACACGGTAGGTGGTGCCATCCAATTCCTTAAAAGCCCAATTTCCATTTCTATCGATGTCTGACCATTTGAACAACTTGCCACTACTAATCAGTATTCTGATAGTATTCAGATACCAATGATTAAAACATGTTTGTCGTAAAGGATGTAACTGTTCTTTACGTTTCACTTGTATCTGGATCCATTCTTGGTAAATGTGTACTCGCAGATCCAAAGGTAAACCACGAATGTACCATTGTAAAGTATCATCCGACATGTTGTTACTTCTTCTTCTCATCTGGCTCATCGTACCCGTACTCTTCTAAGGCCACTAAAGGTAAGAACTGACAGTGCGGAGACCATCTGGCATGTTCAATGTAAGCTGAGTCGGTAGGCTCCCATTGGTGAAGTCTCACACCGCAACTGAAACACTGAACTTTATCTCCTTCTCCCAAGTAGATAAATCCAGATCTAATTAAAGCTTTGTCAGTAGTTGATTGTAGTAGATATTTAGGCCACTTGTCTTGGAACGTCTTGAGTCGCTTTTCATACTTGGAATAACCAGGCAAAGCCACAGGTATCGTCAATTCTTTACTCCTGTAGGTATGACAATTATTTGTACGATTAATAAGGAGTATAGCGTGTGCTGCATCGTAAAAGGGACGGTGAGGTGCTGCATCGTCGGTGTCCAAGCGTACGGATTCCGTCTCATCGTGTGAATCGCTGATGCCAAAGCGTACGGAATCCGTCTCCTCGCATGGCACTGCATCACACTCCAAGTCGTGATGGCAGTTGGAGTTCACAGTAGATTTCTCCCTTGTTGGGTGGGTGGCATGAGTATTCTTATTCATCTTTGGTGGGAGGATGACAAAATTACTCATATTTTTTTTACTTCTTTCTAGGTTGACGTCTGTATTTGCAATGAATTATTAGGCTTGGAAGTGGTCCCTTTTTTATACTGCAGATCGGCGTGTCCGTAAGGCAAAGTGGTGTGGTCTGGAAGTCTCACTCGTTTCTGGATCTTGTGAGGTTCTAACGTGTGCACTCGAAAGTCTTCTACTGGTCCAGACAGCAAAGCATTTTTCAAAACCTCAAAGTTGACCACTTGGCTGGTTCGATAGTTGAGGGTTAATCCTTTGACTTTGTATTAGGTGTGAAATTGTTCTTGTGGGTCTCTGTATCGGTAGCCGTAATGTTTAGGGCCGCCGCTGGCAAAACTCAGAATGGTGTCTTGAGGGTGCTCGTCCGTCCAGGCTCCTAAACGATCTCCTTGGATGGTAGGGTGTGGGCAACCGGGACGATGGATGTACATACAACTGTCGGTGTCAAAGTACAGGACACGATCTCCCAAGACTTCTAAAGCTTCGTCGTAAAACTTCAAGCGAGCATGGGCTGTCACGTAGGCGGCAATGACTACGTTGCTAAACTTGTCAGGTTTTACAAACTTGGGTTCTTCTTCGAAATTGACTAAGATCAAATCATCACGGACGATTTCGACGTGTTTGACTAGTACACTTTTGTTGTCCACCAGTTGAAAGTACTTATAAGGATCGGTCAAGTATTCCGTCTTGGTTAAGATGGGTCGTTGGGCCATTTTTCCCCACAAGCAATTGAGCATGACTTTTTCCTTCGTTCTTGTCCACGTCTTCCAAAGTGATGCCTTCGATGTCACGGTACTCTTCTTTGAATCGCACTTGGTCTTCGGGAGTCTGACACCACGAGGGATAGCCACTGGCTTCTTTTTTCAGTTTTAAAAATTGGTTGACGTACCCCGAGAAAATGCCTGGATGATTCGTGGCGTCGTCCTTTTGGTATTGTGCGGTGGTTGGAAAGTGCCAGATTTCGTACACTTTCAACAAACGGTATCCACGATCCAGAGCCCGAAACAATTCCGCAGTGACCCACGTTCCTGTCAAAGCGCGTTCTTCCTCCGTGTGGTGACAGGGGTAATCTTGGTTGCATGTTTCGGCACACGTACGGCATAAAGGAAACATCAGTTTTCCTTGGCAATGGTGAGGTAAGATGGGATGGTACAAGTTTGTCGGGGGTAAGACTTTACCTTTGATCAATCCTTCGTATTGACGAATGTGTTGCACGTCAATGTGTTCTGTCAAGATTTCAGGGTGTCCGGTTGGAAAACGAGCATATTTACACACCCAAGGATACAAAGAACACACGTCGATGTATTTGATTTCTTCTCCTTTGGATTCATCTACGTCGTACAGCAAGCGAGTGGCATTGGTTCGTCCTCCAAATAAACTGTGGCGTGGATCCAAAGGTTCAATGGTGGTCACGTCGTAACTTTCGGTGATGCTCTTAA
The DNA here is from genome assembly GCA_029931535.1 of Margaritifera margaritifera. Taxonomy (NCBI): domain Eukaryota; kingdom Metazoa; phylum Mollusca; class Bivalvia; order Unionida; family Margaritiferidae; genus Margaritifera; species Margaritifera margaritifera. The sequence continues at coordinate 4,508,307 of JAQPZY010001681.1, forward strand.
ATTCAGGATCGGTTTTCAAACGGCGATCGTACTCGTGCTCCCACATTTCTACCACTTGGTATCCTTGACTTTTTAAGTGGACTCGTCGTTGGTAAGTGCGTTCGTACAACTGTTCCATGGTAGAGTCTGAATAAGGACTTTTCAGGTTTCGTTTAGGAAAACAGGTAGGGCATCCGTGAAACAAGCAACCCTGAAATTCGTACACCGTGTGCGGGTTTCTAAATCCTAACCATCCACGGAATAAGATCCAATCTTCTTTTCTCCTCTTCCGTTTCTGGCATGTTGTATCCACTTGTCTTCTTTTTGGCACAAGTAATGGAACCAACGCAAAGCTTTGGCCGAATATTGACGACTGGCAAAGAGAGACGTGTTGGAGTCGATGATGGCTAGTTCGTTCTCGGGCATGAAATTTTGGGTGTACACTAAGGAACAGGCTTTAGGTAGAGTGGCCGCATCTTTCAAAGGATCAACGTCTCCGTGATCTAGAAATAACTCTCGAAACTTTCCACAGCAACGCCGTAAAATGTCCACATCGGATCGACAGTACTTCAGCATTTCCTCTTGGAAGTCAAACGGTTCTGACTGGTGAGCGCGGTACCAAGCGTAAAATGCTTCTCGCAGTTCGGAGCGCATTCCGTCGGGGTCGTAATAATGGAGGTCAGGCAAATGAGGTAGGACGGCATGTTGATTAGCTTCCGTGTCGAAGAAGTGAGGAAAATAGCCTTTGGCCATTTCTGTCATGCCAAATGTTTTTGGCATTCGACTCAAAGGCATGGCCAAATAACTCATGGAATCTTTGAATTTGACTTGACCCACTTTCATGTAGATGAGCTTGTTTCCGTTCATGGTGACTTCAGGGCGTTTGGTACCTTGTTGCGAATAATATCTTAACAAAAGCTGTCCATCGTATCCCGAGAAATTGTGAGCTATGACGGTCGCATAGCGATGACAGTCTCCGTAACGTTGAATGTCCTCTTCGCTCCAAGTGTCGTCGGTGGGCACTAAAATCCATTCAGCAAACTCGGACAAAGTGTTGGCCCCGCGAAAGATTTTTGCACGTCCTCCTGGAATCCGACTACAATGAGGACAGTGAAAATGGATCGTTTCTTGAATGCACTTCTCACAAGCCTGATGAGCCACGCAGAAATTGGGAATGTGAATGCCTGTTTCTTGCATGCATTCAAAATAAAAAAAGATGAAATCCACTTGGTTCTTGTTCTTCTTTAATTCTTTCTTCTCTGTCTTGTCGTACTTTTGAATAAAACATTGATGATCAAAGTCTACCATCTGCTGACAAATGTTACATCTTTTTTTTCCAGTACAAACGTGTCTCTTGGGGTCGTTGGTACGAATCAGCTGTCCACACGTGGAGCACAATTCCAATAAGTCGCAAGCACATTTTTGTTGGTGATCTTGTGTCTTGCGATGCTGTTCGTAACAAGAGGGATTGACAAAAATGCGTCGACACGTCTCACAATGGACGTGGTGTTGTTCAGGAAGGCATGGTTTGTCCGCTAAACAGCCCCGACATCTCTGACCGCAATGAAGGTGTCGCTCCCGATTGTTAAATCCTTGGTCGCATTTCTCGCAGTAGTAAGAGTGTCCCAGAAATCCTGTGATAGTGGTGATGGCATCAATATGTTCTTGGTGGTAATACACGTGAATGTATTTTCCTTCGGGGAAATTTTGGCCTCGAAACAGCATATCTCCGCGGACTTCTTGAGGGTGTACTTTCAAAGTGTAGTGAGGATCCAAGACGTCTTGAAGTTGTTGCATATGAGAAATACCACACACGGTCTCTTTAGGGATGCCTGCTTGTTGCAACAGGAGTTCTGCTTCTTTTCGTTGTTGGACTCTGTCCGATCGACAAATGTTTTTCCAGGCTCTTTTCCATTCTTTGCTCTCGTTCTTGTTGGCATACGTTCGCCCCACCACAATAGCCCGGGCCAAGCACATCTGGTCTTGGGTATTGTCAATTTGGACGACACTGAATTTGGTACTTCGAAGGTCGTCCACCAGTAACGCTTTCCTACTTCGTCCACTTCCTCGAGGAGGAGCAACGTGAGTCATGTAAAGTGTGGCTTTTCCATCCGTGATGGTAAACTTGTCGTTAGATTGTTGAACGTGTTCGATTTTGGACATGACTTTGTCTGGTGTTAATTCTGCCGGGGTGCTGAACTCGATCCAAACAGGGGACTTCAAATTGTCGTGATGAATAGACAGTCTCAATCGATCGTCTTCTTTGGCTCCGCATTGTCGTTTCAAGTTCTGTAACACAGAACCCCACAAATCGCTAATGAACCCCGCCGCTTTCTCGGGAGGTACTGCGGACTTGAAGTCTTTAAAGTGAACCGTGTGAGTGTAGGCTGTGGTTTTAAATTTTCGAGAGGTTATTTTTTGTGTCTCTCGAATGCGATAGTAATTTTCAGGAGCCACGGCAGTAGGTCTTTTTTGGTCAGGGGTTTTGGTGGTGGTGGTGGATTCTTTGGGCGGGTTTGAAGTTTGGGTTTCAGGCTCACTCATCTCATCTTCGAAATCGCTAGCATGGACTTGGGCTAGCAGTTCAGCCAGCGGTGTTTCAGGCGGTACGGAATGTCTTCGTCGTCGTGGCCTCTTTGTTTCTTCTTCTTCTTCTGTTTTCTCATAGATTGGGCGTGATCTTTTCACCTTGAAGTTTGATTTGAAACTGATTCAGTTTCACACAGGAACCTATATATAGAGAGAGGGGACTATATATAGAGAGACCTTCTTACCTTCAGAATAAGTCTTTGCGATTGAACTTTCAAACAGTAAAGATGGAAGAGTCAAGAAGACCTATTGCTTTTTTGGTGAGAGATTTGCAGACAGTCCTTCGAAAGTATACTACCAGTAAGAGTAAGGACTACTCTTCCTCCTCTACCTCTCGAGATAAAAGTCAATATACTTGTTATATCTGCCAAGTGAAAGGACATTGGGCTCCAGAATGTCCACAACGTCAAAACCAAAACAGAGATAAAGGGAAAGATACTTGTTATTATTGTAAAGGAAAAGGACATTGGTCTTCGGAGTGTCCTCAGAAAGAACAAGAAAAAGAAAATCTACCAGAGAGGGAGGAAGCTGAAGGATCTTCACTCCCAGATGAAAAAGAAGAAGAAGAAGAACCTATCGTCAAGAAAAAAAAGAAAAAAGTTAGATGGATGGAAAACAGTGAGAATGAAGAAAAAGAACCCTTGTTCCATGTGAAGATCTTGATCCCTGTGAAGAATTTCAAGAACAAGAACAAGAGAGACAGACAGTGAACAATGAACTTTTTTTGGAGTGTGATGTGATGTTCATGGTGAATTATTTTGTAAAAAAAAAAAATGAGAATACACCAGAATGGAACAAAAGTAAGTGTTTTTGTGTTATTTTGTTATTTAGAGTATGGATGCACGCACGCACGCACTCACTCTTACACACACACACAAAAAAAAAAAACAAACAAGGAATGGGAATTTTAAGTTTTACTTGATTTGGCAAAATGAAATGATACTCTTTTCTAGAGATCTGGGTGGCCCTGAAAAGGACCGTTGGGGTGTTTGTTTGTTTGTTTTTGTTAAAACAAACTTATGGACTGGACATGATCAACTTCAACTGTCGCAATCCTTTTCCACGACCTAGTCCAATTCCTCCTGCTGCTGCTGCTTTGGTGGTAGTTGTAGTAGTAGTGACTGGTGGTGGTGGTGGTAGCATCTCACTAGTAGTGGTGATGAATTTGGAATGTTTGGCCCGTGATGGTCTTTTTCTCTTCGGTTGAGTTAAAGAATACTTATACAGGTTTGTCAAACATTTTAACTCGGATAAAATCTCTTGGAGAAGACTCGCCGTTTTATCTTCCTGACTCGCTTCTTGCGGCGGTGCTTCACTCTTCTCCTCTTCCAACTGTCTTATTTCTTCTTCTCGTTTTCTTCTCTCCTCGTCTTGTTAAAGAAACACTTCTTCCGCTTCTCTGTGTCGTTGTAAAAAATTTTCCAGTTGTTCTTGTTGCCTCTTTTTGAAATCATCCATGACAGGCAGCAAAGAGGCTGATATAGCAGCAACAGCAGTCGTAGTGATTTCAGGCTCAAATTCTTGAGACAGAAAATCTAAATTAAACTCTTCCGGCTGGAAGTTTAACAAAGCAGCAGCATTCGTCGTTGCAGGCTCACCCCAATACATACTAGTCTTGGTAGTCTCCATTTAGGCTGTCGAAAAAAGTAAAATCCCTACGAACGCTGTGATGCCTTTATACCCCAAATGACGTCACACCCCTACTCTCTTCCCATTGGAAGAAAAACCGACCCGCTTGTAACGCGCAATTGGATTGGTAGTTCATTTCGATGCATTTCAATCCGATCGTAGGGTATATATACGACCTCTTGTCTCATAAAGCTCCACCGGTTTTCTTCTCCAAGACTACTCCAAAAGAACAAACAAAATGTGGACTGATGTAGAGTCATCGACTATCATCTCGGGAATGCTGTTTGATCCAGCATTCCCTATGTATGTCAAAGCTTCATGGGCCATTACGAAAATCACAGAGACCGCCATATGGAAACGTCGCATCTATATAGAAAGACAAGGCTGCCTGAAGAGGGTCTCGATGTACGGTCCGGAAGTCCGTAGAAGTTTAAGGAAAAGAAGACCCTCCAGGAGATGTCAATGTTAAACTAAAAAACCAACGGCCCTTTTCAGGGCCACCTATTTTTCAAGAAAAGATTAATTTTCTAATGATTGCCTACTGTCCTATTGTCCCTCTTCCCATGCTTCTGACCCCACTGCCCCAGAGTGCCCCAAGTGCCCCAGAGTGCCACCTCCTATGTTAAATTCCCGTTACTGACCCAGAGTGCCACCCCCTATGTTAAATTCCCGTTAGGGTCCAGAGTGCCATCCCCTATGTTAAATTCCCGTTAGGGTCCAGAGTGCCACCCCTGGGCCAGTTACCCACCCATTACTACTCACGTTCTCATTTGACCTTGCCTATTCTTGAGTGTGCTCGCCTAATAAGAGTCGAATTTATATCGGGACAAAAAGATAGCGCATTATAGAACTCACGGTACTAATTCAACTTCCATAGTTAACCTATGCAAACACCATGGTATTAAATACTCAAAAACTTTAAATTTCTGAACGCTCATGATCAAAAGGTATATTTATTAATATAGACATATCCTTGATGACAGCTTCTGGGTAGAGAAAACAATATGAGCCGCGCCATTTCCTGGATCTACATGTGTCGAAATACCTGTTTTCAATTCAGCACCAAAGAGTCAGGTGCTATTTTAAGTAATGGGTTTTCCAAACTCAAGTCTGTACGAGGACTGAAATTCCATCAATAAAACACCGTCTTTATTTTTTTTAGTTGCGACTAGGATAAGCTCTCAAAATATTCTTTTTACTTAAATTCTACTTTCATTATCATGCAATCATGGCCAGTTAAACCCATATATACTCTATTTTATCTTCACCCATTTCTAGACTGGTTCCCCTTCTTCCATATAATTAGTACCGTAAGTCATATAATACTCTTTTGGCATGTTCTGCCATCTGTGTTCTCTACTTCCGCTTCAGAGATCTTGTTGATTTTCAACCCGAGAAATGGGGTTCCTGATGCTTCTCGAACAAGGTTCTTGGCGTTAGGGCGAGAAGAACCACACCAGCATTGTACTAATATCGAAAAATTTGTTCACATTACTCTCTCACAAGGGTACCCAGTGTGAAAAGCGTTCAAATATGGCATCATTTTATACACTGGGTACCACGTGTTTCACGCACTCTACTATTATAAACCACCTAGGTGCAGTACACTACCAATACTACTACCCCAGCAAGAGTAGGCCTTGGTGGTTGAAAAGGTGTAAGGCTATTGCCGTTGATGGCGTGAAGTCCATAACTTTTTTTTCAAAACCTAACGGTCCTTTTTAGGACCCCAAAATTCTCTTAGAAACTGACATATATACCATACTATGTGTTTTTTATGTTTGTGTATGCCTATGTCTTCCACAAGAAACTAAACATTTGACCGCTTACCCTTCTTGTGCGATAGTATACAAGTATGTTTGTATACATAGTGTGTGTAAACATTCCTCCCTTGCTTGTGCGTGATAAGCATTTTTAGAGATGGACACTTCTTAAGTATTTCGTTTACCCGCAGATTCTTTGTGACATATTTTATAAACAGTACATACTAAGACATGAGCCTGTGCATGAAAAACTTGTTATGTTAAAAGTGTTGCGAAATTAGTGATGAAGGTGAGTTGCGTACCTCCGTGCGAAGAAGACATTCGTCGTACTTTATCTACTATTCATACTTACCAAGAAGTGTGTATAGCACGTTGGATACACCAACAGATTTATGCCTGGAAAGATGTGTGTGACTGGAAAAGTCTTGGATTCGATGCTTGGACACAACAAGAAGCTACTGTTTATGCCAAAGCCATTATGTGTGACTGATGAAAGAAAATAAAAATACGACCTTTGTGTTTTTGAAATGTGAATTTTTCTTGTTGTTGTTGTTGTTGTTGTTGCTGTTACCCTATGATAAGAAACTTAAATGTATAAAATGAATAAAATGAACCTTGTCATTGATGAAATGTCCGAATTCTAAACACTCTTCAGAGTTACGGCTACATCCTCCATTCTCAAAGTGTTTGACAAAGTTGGGCTTCCCATTATCATCCCCATCCCTTTACTATGTTGATTGCTGGACCTTATGGCTCAGGCAAAACCGAATTTGTCAAACGTGTGATCGAACACAAATCACTTTTGTTCCATTGATGATGGAGTAAAGCAATGTAAATTGCTGGAGTGGACAAACTGATTTTAAATTAACTACATCCTCCGTTCTCAAAGTGCTTGACTCTTTCAATCCCGTGGAGGCAGTGTGTATTGTCTCAGGATCCCTCGTGTCTTCTTTAAAATCGCTAACTTGAACTTGGCCTAAATATGTTTCTTATTGTATGAAGCGGCATAGAATGTCGTCGTCGCTTCCTTCTGAAATCTCAATAAAATGGTATGTTCTTTTCATAACTGTAAATTAATCGTGTTTGATTTGCCTATGATACATCTCTCTCTCTCTCTCTCTCTCTCTCTCTCTCTCTCTCTCTCTCTCTATATATATATATATATATATATATATATATATATATATATATATATATATATATATATATATATAATGTTTGTTCTGCTTATGGGGGCCCCGGGTGGCCGAGTGATCTAAGGCGCTCACATTTACAGATCACTCACACATCTCACCTCTGTCTGCGTGGGTTAGAGTCTCGGGCTCGGCTAACGTGGGTATGTGAGAAAGCTTGCCAGGAGTTTCCCGTGGGTCGGTGGTTCTTATTCCTCCACCAGATATGCTGGCCGCCATGTATAACCTTTCATGTGCTGAAAAATGGCGTTAAACCCACAACAACAACAACAACAACAACAACTTCTGCTGACGTGAATATATTCATTCAGCTTTCCGTATGTAAAGATGGAAGAGTTAAAACAGATGGCCTTTTTCGTCAGAGATTGACAGACTGTCATTCGAAAGGACACTTCCAATAACAGATGGCCTTTTTCGTCAGAGATTGACAGACTGTCATTCGAAAGGACACTTCCAATAAGAATAGGGTGAAAAATTTCAAACAAAAAAAAAAAAAAAAAAAAAGACAGTAAAAGAAGAGAAAATGGCGTTTTGTGCTGTGTTTTTTGAAACTTCATTGTAATTTCGGTCAAAGGGAATATATACCATAAAAAGTAAGTTTATCTGAGTTTTGTTTTTCAATGTTAAGAAGATTTATACTCTCTCTCTCTCTCTCTCTCTCTCTCTCTCTCTCTCTCTCTCTCAAAACACTCGTCGCAAGACTAGAGTAACGTACCTTCGAGCATCTCTCGATACGGTAGCGATTTCATACTTTGTGTATGTCAAAATGCCTTGCTATGCCGTCAGTCGTCCGATACAGTAGCTTTTTCACACTTTGTGTGTGTCAAAATATCTAAGTGAAAAATATTGACTTTAAACGATACATGTTACAATTCCTCTATCTCGTAGTGACAAACAATTCTATCCGATGTTTGCCTTTTTCCAGTACACACGCACTCGCAAATTTATAGTACATGACCTCTTTAGCGTGATTAAAAAAAAATTCCTTAGTACATATACCCTGCAAAAGTAAAACCTGTTCATAAGTTCTGAATTTCATGTCGTCTCACAATATATACAAAACACTTTGACACTCATTATAAGTAATTTCATTGGCTAATAATCATTTTTTTTACCGCGTTAGCTTCGAATAGGCTTCAGTTGCCATTCACACCGTGAGAAAGTTAGATGTGTTCTTCTGCGTCTGACCGTTAGCCGCTTCACAAAAAAACTAACAGACGACCTATCGTACAATTGGTGATGAATGAACATTTGGCCCCTTATGCGAAAGATAAAAAAAAAAAGAAAGAAACCAAATCACGGAGTATTTGAATGTGATTTGACAACCTTCCTTTGGTCAGTCCAAATATTATCCTCATGTCGGATACTTTAGAAGTGGAGAGGATTCGTAGTTTACCTTTGCAGCTGCCAGAACTCATTTACATTGAGTTTGTACAGATTCAAGTTGAACTGAAGAACAATTGCATCCTGTACGACGTAGACGTTTTAATCCTTGGTATCTGAATGCTATAAAAATTCTGATTAGTTTGAAAGTGCTAAAATGGTCAGGCTTTGATCAATGGCTCATATCCATAACAAAGACTTTGGATGCCGCGACATCTAGCTCTAAGGTTGGTGTGTTACACAGAATTCCATGAGACAAAATCCAGGAAAAAATTCATGACTTACAGGAATACTAAAAAAACTTTTAAAAGAAGCATCGCCTCAAGAAGAGATTCTTTCACGACATGGCGTGTGTGAGTTAGTGTCTGAATTTCAACGAGATGCTTATTACGTTTGGCAGACGTATCACTATTCCATCAAAAAGACATTCCTGTGAATGGATTGTTTATAAGAGCCCTATTCAGAATATACCATTGGAACTGCGTAATTGCATTTTCCACATCTTTGTACAGATTCAAGTGAAACGTAAAGAACCATTGCATTATTTAGTCTTGGGAATAATTATGAAAGAAAAAAAAAGGACTTTTGTGGGACGCATGAAACAACATGACATCCAGTCGCCCAACTGGCAGTAAAGTACCAGATTTTGGGATACCCTGACCTCTTCGCTTGGATTGTATTAAATCTTGTGAGTTTGTACCCTAAAATAGGTGAATTTTTCCTATAGATGTGATTTTGGGGGGATGTAATCTTAATATTTTATAAGGAAAATATACCATAAAAAGTTAGCTTATCTGTGTTTTTAAATTCTTGCTTCAAGTAGAATAAATAGATATTCTCTCTCTCTCTCTCTCTCTCTCTCTCACACACACACACACACACACACACACACACACTCACACTCACCCCCCCCCCCCCCGCACACACACACAGTCAGCTATTTGTTCCATTGTTCCGCTTTCAGATACTGTCGGACTTTCGATTACCCACTTATTTCTCAGATATCATGAATAATAATAATAATAATAATAACAATGATAATAATAATAATGACTCTCTCGCTTTCTCTCATAAATCATAAATGCTTACGAATGTGTTAGTTTGAAAAACTGTCACTAAATATTGCTGCTCTCATGGTCTTATGATTAATAATGATAATAATAATAATGACTGTTTCCTTCTCTCTCTCTCTCTCTCTCTCTCTCTCTCTCTCTCTCAATCTCTCTGACAACCATTTCGGTAATCAGATCGTTCACTCCCCTCGCACAAATCATGAAATGTTTTTAATAACCATAATCGTAATAATAATAATGACCATCTCTCTCTCTCTCTCTCATAAATCATGAACCCGCTTCGATGTACTTTTATGGCGCTATATTTATCTTTTTTTAACGCCTTGTACGATGAAAATATAGGGTATGCTTTGTAATATTGACAGACAGACACTCTTGATCTTCATATTGAATGATTTAGATTTAAATCATGATTTATCTGTTCCTGTTTTAAGATACCTCTAAAAATATTTACCTTAGTCAATTGATTACGTGCAATAGAAGGCTCTTTGACTTTAGTTTTGTGCTTTTTCAAAACATGCATCTCACAAAATTGTAGAACAGTTTTTCATTCATAAGGTAAATTGTATTTATACTATACAATCCAGAGCTTAGTTGTTTTTTTTTTTGTTTTGTTTTTTGTGAGTCAGATATCTTAGTTTTGTGCCGAATATGTCAAGAGAAAATTTCTAACATTGGATCGACCGTCCCCGCCCCCCCCCCAAAAAAAAATAAATAAAATAAATAAATAAATAAAACAAAACCCGCACTCCCCACTCCGCTTTACAGTGCAAGAATAACTTAAGTATGCCCCATCCTATTCTGCCCTCTAAAATATCTAGAGCCAAAACACCCGTTTCGTTTAGGAAAAATGTAACATTGTATGTCTCGTTTTCAGTCAGAAGATATCAGACTACAGATAGAACAAGACTTGAAAAGTGTTAACTCTCACTTTGCATAAAACCAAATGTTACAGTTCTTGGTTTGGGGAATTTTGTAACTTTATTGGGTGTTGACAGCCTGCATTATCTGTAATCTCAAGACATGTGCCAGAATTTTACTTATCTTAGATTTGTAGCATCCCTGCAAATGTTACTGCGTTCATTCACAATAAATATAGATCTAACTCCGTTTTCTCAAAAATTGATGAATGAAAAAATATGGCTATGAACATTTCTAACATAGAATTTACCCTGTTCTGTACGTCTTTTAAAAGAAATTCGGTAACTCTCTCTCTCTCTCTCTCTCTCTCTCTCTCTCTCTCTTATAAACTTATGACATCCTATTCATTTCCGTTAGAAATCAGACGACCTGTCATTTCTTTACAAACACTCGCAACACTGTTACACAAACAGACTTACCACATCATAAACCTATGACGTCACACAATATTTCCATTTCGGAGTGTAGACCGTCATCGCATGCTACACTGTTACAAACCATACCCCTGGTTTTCAGATATTTATTAATGAAAACTTTTTGTCAATGAACATATCTAACTGCGATTTACCTTTGCCTTTAGAAACTCATAAAAATTGGGTAACCTAATGTCAGTTTCTCGTTGCTATATAATACGGCAAAAACTGTGTCCGACTTGTATTTCTTATTACACTCCATACTAATGATAATGATGATTTCTATGTACTTAATAATAATAATAATAATAATAATAATAATAATAATAATTATAATACTAATTTTTGATGGTATGTTGAGTAAGACACTTGATAAAGATGAATATTAAATAAACAGGGCCCTGGTTAGTAGATAACTGGACTTTAACTATCTCTCTCTTTTTCTATGTGTTTCACACACACACACAAACATTCTTGTAAAACGTACGAAACGGGGACATAAGATTTTTTCCATCAAAATGGGGACATCCATATCTCAACAAATTTATAGGCAGGAAGATTGATTTTACTATGCTTTGAATATATGCATGTCTTTTGCAATCGATTTGTAGTTGATTTTCAAAAATAAATGTGTTTGAATTTTTACCATCAGAATGGGGACACACACATATACACAGTGTCGGGAATTATACAATAAAATTGAGGACATTCCATAATTATGTATTATCATTCTAAAAAACTAGCAGATTGATCCAAATATTGCAGTAATCTCAACTCATATCAATAGTTGCCTTCCATATCAACAAACTAAATTGAAATTTATGTTGAATTTTTGTATTACGTCGAATTTATAAATATGTAGATTGTATGTACCCGATTTTGAAGAAACTTATTCGTCAGAAGCGTGCGAAAATGCAGAAAACATATTTCTGTTTAAAGAAAATAATGAAAGATCTGCATGCCAGATGTTCAGTTAAAATTATTTTACTGACACGTATACGTTTTTGAAGTTAAATGTGAAGAAAATAAGAAAGAATTTGAAGCTTTGTGTGTTCAAATTTGGCTTTAAAATGGAATCCACTTAATTAATAGCATTATAATGTCTCTTCAATATGAAACGCGCCAAGAATATGATGATACAATGAATCATTTCAGCAGGAAACCGTTTTTCTTAATTTTGTTGTTGTTGTATATTCGTATAAAAATGTCCCGGTTTTGTCAGTACGATATCATGGTTGTGTGTATGAAAATATCCCCATTTTTTAAGTACTATATCATAGTTGTGTGTATGAAAATGTCCACGTTTTGAAAGTACCATGTAATGTTGTAATGTTTGTTTATATGAACATGTCCCCGTTTCATATGTGCCTTGCCACGATTGTATTGTAACACGCGAGGGTGCTCATTACCGGGCGAATCAAACAACCTCTGCGTGAACCTAGCTTGAGGTCCATGTTTCCCCTATTTCCAAGGACCTCATGACAACGGTCGTTGTCAGCTAAAGGGTTCTTAAAAGCGCAAATTCCAAAAATATTTCTTCTAATCACCTAATGACCACACATCACGAAACCCTAATTTCACACTTGCATGAGTTTTCTTGCTTTTACATTTGTATGACCCATCAGTAAGCCTTTCCAAGCCGAACATTGGTACTTTACGAGATGCAACAAAAAACACGACCCAAACACCTAATACATAGAATTATTCCTATCCCAAATTGCTAAACACATATACATTAGAATATCCCTGATTTTTATTTAGGGAGGGTCCAATTTACGAAACTAATCTATGTTACCATAAAGTGTCGTTAATACTGTGCATTATGACGTCTGCTTCTAGAAATTGACTACTTACTCGGTTTGAGAAATATCTTCCTAAAACCGACTCTCATAATCAACAAATAATCGCTAAAATCTAACAAAGCTATAAACTGAGATGTAAATACAAATAACACATACCCTAGGTGTATTACAGTGTGTATGAAAATGTCGGTGTCTTGTATGCACTTTGTCATGGTTGTGTATGAATTTGGCCACGGTTGTTTGTATGAAAATGTCCCCGTTTCGTATTTACTTTGCCAAAATTGTATACATGAAAATGTCTTTGTTTTGTATGTACTAAGTCATGGTTGTGTGTATGAAAATGTCCAGGCTTGTAAGTATAATGTCATAGTTGTATGTATGCAAATGTCCAAGATTTGTCTGTTCCACGGCAAGGTTGGGTTTATGAAAATGCTCCCGTTTTCGTATGTACCGCCTTAAGGGTGTGTGTACAAAAATACGCTGATGGTATGAAAATGTCCACGTATTATATTTATCACGTCAAGACTGTGCTCATGAAAAAGATCCCGTTTGTTATGAGGAACTTTAAATGTTGTGTATGAAAAGTTCAGAATTGGTATTAATAACGAGTACCTTAAATTTTAATGTATTTATTATCCCTTATGCTGACGATACTGTTATTCTTGCAGATAACGAAAAAGATCTTCCGAGGGTTTTGAATGACTTATGTATATACTGCAGAGAATGGAAATTAAAAGTCAATGTTTGAACAAAAATATTTGGTATCAAGGCAATCTAAGCCTTTCTCTTTTTATTTTGAAACACATCACTGGGAAATAGTTGATTAGATTTAATATTTAGGGCTACTTTTGAAGCACAATAGTTGATTTCATTCGCTAAAAAAGAGAATCACTGTAGATGATAATAAACAATACATTTGCTTTTATCATTGGATTTACAATTCAAACTTTTTGAAAATATTGCTTTGCCGTTATTGTTACATTGATGTGAGATCTGGAATTTTAGTGACAATTATGTTATCCAATATGTACACACAGAATTCTTACTGGAAGGTGGCAAAATTTGGATATATCTGAATGAAAACGTGAATTATGTGCCTCACAAGATATAAGTGATGAATTTAACTATCTTTTTCAATGTCAATATTTTGATGAAATAAGAAAATAATATATAAGTAAGACGTATCTCAAAATTATTAGTACATACAAATTTAGTGATTTGCAAAATAATAAAAATCTTAACATACAGATAAGAAGAAGTAAATTTATGGAACTGATATTTAAATCATTTCGTACCCATAAAAACTCGTATTAGTTATGTCTATCACCGTCTCATCGTATTTTGTCATGTATGTCCAAAATATTGATGAAAATATCCCCTTCTACCCTTTGCTTCTCCAACCGCCGTACCGCTACCATTTATAATTTGTATTTGTACATAAAATCATATGCCTATTGTTAGACCTAACCTAGCAATAATGTTTAGTTCTGTTCTATTTTGTTCTGTCATAAGTGTTCTATTGGTTCTGTATTTTAACTATGTAACTGATTTGAGGGTTTGTAAATGAAACAATATTAGTAAGAATTCATTGTTTAATATATGAGAGAGAGAGAAGGGAAGGGGTGGGGTGGGCAAAAAGATAGAAACCCTCATCCGGAGTCCATGAACGCTACTTGTATGCTCATTCTTCTGTGTGTATTTTCACCAAATATATTTTTGATATTTTGATCTTATGATTAAGTGGACTGAGTAGTAAATGTGCTTGTTTTATTTTCTCAATATATATCCCTTCTCCATAACACGAATTTTTGAATTTTTAAAATGGTTTTTGTCTCTGACATTTTACAACTTTATATGCATAAAAACTATACGAAATGATCGATGATGGTTGCATATTAAACATCTGTATTTTCTAAGGCCAAAACGTTTACATGTGTAAAAGGATCTGTTTAGTTTTACTGCCTGCAAATGTTCACAAAATCAGTAACCGTGTACATGATCATGCATGTGGTACATGGAGTGTTAGCCGATGCGTATGTCCAGGTAGTTTTTCCGGCTGCATTATCAATATATTCTTTATGCACCAGTATGTAGCAGTATGAACGATGTCACAACGATCCTAAAGTTGTTTTACTTAAATTGTCAGATATATTCAACAACGAACTTTCTTACAAACTGAATCATGTCATAATATTTCAAAATATATTTTGTTTTGTTTTGTTTTTGATGGCTTTAACAGTACTTTCAACACCTTATTGACTATATCATGCAGCAGAAATGGGAGTTAAGTGCATTTTGCAATGACACACGGAGGCAGACAACCTGGGCTGGCCTGGGTAGGTATCAAACCTGCGATTATATAATATACGAATCTGACACTTTACCAGCTGAGCTGAGACGTTTTAATATTCGTGCAATGACGACTGAATTCACTTGTATCCAGGCCGTAAACCTGTGTAATTTGTCAATTAAGTATATGAAAGAAATCCTAGAGACCAACGTAGCTTTCTTTAATCAAATATTGTAAAGACGAGAATCTAAATCGATAAAATGCTTTTGCCAGTCTCTATTTGTTCAGTAAATTATTTCTTGTTAGTATTTCAGTCCATAGCACATGTTCAAATTATCAATGCAGCTTTAACCGTTCCCTTGTTAAAATAAGTTGAAAGGTAAATTCAATGCTTTTTATAAGGATATTTGCATAGATATGGCAATTGATCCAATTTGGTGGACCGTGCTGTAAGCTCGAACTGCTTTCACACCTAAATGTAAATACATTTTTGAATAAACCCAGGCCTCCTTAGACATCAGAACAAAGGATTAATTATTATCCACGAAGGAAAATGTGCTATTTGAAATCATACCACTTGTGAAATTATGTAAGTGAAATATCATAGATGGTGTCATCGTCTCCTTCCAAGCAAACTTACAATCTATATCGACACATTGAAGGATGAAAATCTTTTATTAATTTGTTTCTTAGCCCTTCAAAGGTGTATGCATCTGTTCTCTGAGTTTGCGAAGTCATTTATGCCACACCGTTATATAAACAAATTACTGAACTGAGAAATTCCTGCGACTATACTGCTGTTCGCATACGTATTTTTTTATCTCATGTACATTACCATATAAGTTTTGCAATCGCACCTCAGTATAACAGTATAATAGATCAAGGCGATTCGTCTTATATACGTTAACCAGATTTAGCATTTGTGATAAGAAAAAAGGACTTTTCGATTAAGCAATAAGCAAAATATTTTCTATTATCATGGAAGATAAGATGCATTTTTTAAAGAAAGGAAAGCTGACTGTTTCTGAAAATTATCTTTGATGTATTTAAATGAGTGTATGATGAATTACTAATAGAGCCATAGTGATTAACAAGTTGAAGAACAAATATTTAAGTTGTGCTCAAATCTTTCAAAAACTTCTGATGTTTCTCTGCATTTCTTACAAAGAATAAAAATAAGTAAAGTAGAAAAAGAAAGAAAGAAGAAAATTAGAAAAAATGTTAATAATATTAAAAGTACCGACTAAACAGAGTAAAGAAAGAAAGAAAAGAAGAAAGATAGAAAGAAAAAAAAGAAAAGAAGTATTCAACACTATATCTTTGAGTCAGCAAGAATCATATAAATATTTTCCTTTACATTATTTGTACTGATACATGCTTGACCATTTAAGATACATACAGAAACTGTGAATATAATTATGAAAACTGTTTTTATATTTTATGTCGTGACCGGTACCATGTACAAGTTTTTACAAAAAGCTATTTTTTTTCCCAGTTAGCTTAAGATTGACTTGTCAGATTTAACTATAAAGTTGTAAAGTTGAAGAAAGGAACGGTTACTATTATTATTTACTTGATTACTATGTAGACAATTCATTTTTATTCTCCTTTACAACAATAATGATGATGGTGGTGGTGGTGGTGGTCGGTGGTTGTGATGATGATGATGATAATGATGATGATGATAATTTATAGTAGCAGCAGCAGTAGTAGTAGCAGTCAACTTAATGGATGCAAATACCAAGTTACTGTTGTTACAATATCTTAATGAAAACTCAATTCATAGCATATATACTTTCAAATAGATATCAACCATCTTTGATATAACAAACTAAATTTCAAGCCTTCATATTTTACGATGTATTTCTTTTCGAAACGCAAATGGCCGGTATGTAAATAAAAGATAAACTGTACAAGCAGAGCTGAGTGGCTAGAGTCTCTTGCCTATTGTAATTTTTCTTTACAATACCTGCACAAGTCTTATCAATTTATCTGAAAAAGTGGTGTCTAATATATTTGCGAATCCGTGTATTCAGTTTTCATTTGTTCCCAATCTTTCTAATTTGTCAAAAATGTGTTGTGAACGGTGGGCTATTCATTAATAAACATATAATCGATCTTCCTCTCTGTGTTAAAATGAAAATATGTAATACATATTTGTCTATGCTTACATACCTGATCTGAATCCTGTAAGATCTTGATGTCAGCTTCAGTAAATAGTTCGGTACCAAAGTGCGCGAGAAAGCAGCGGGGCTGACAATGAGAATATTACCGCCTAAAGCCGGGAACTCAGTTTTCTGACTGATACACATGAAATGTTAAGTCTAGTGGAACGTGTGTATTTTTGTGTATGGTATGATGTGAAAAAATACCGACCAAACGAGGACATGCTCAGCTACGATTTGTTCAAGGTTTTTTATAATTAAGTACGGTTGTGACAATCCCTTTTCGCCACTATTACAAAACGAGGACTTCCCCGTTTTGAGGTGTGTCCCCGGTATGTTGGTGTTTATTCTCACCGATGTCCTCGTTTTACACCTTTTACAAACGCACACACACACACAAATACACTCGTCATTTAAGGGTTTTTATTTTAATTTTAAAGGGTTTATATGGTCTGTAGACTGTTGAGTAAGGTTTTACTCTATAGGGTTATAGAGGAGATACTGAATGAGGTAGGGTAGGTATATTATAAAGGGAGATAACTTCGGGGTCTATTAGAAGGGGCTAGATGTTTTTTTACTTAATTTATAAGAAGGATAATGAAGCGGTATGTGGGGTTAGTAATGTTTTTATTTATTTATAAGGGATAAATAACTGGGTGGTGGATATTTGATCCTTAGTTGGTGGTTAGTAGGTCACTGGTTGTTGGATAGTAGTTCCCCGTTTGTTGAATAGTAGATTTTTTAATGGTGTATAATAGATCCCTGGTTGTTGGATAATATATAACTGGTTGTTGGAAGTATTTCACTAGTTGTTGGATAGTATATATCTGGTTTTTGGATGGTAGATCCCTGGTTGGTGGATATTAAGTCCCTGGTTGCTGGTTAGTAAATCACCGGTTGGTGAATAGTAGATAACTGGGCTTTGATAGTAAATAACCAAGAGTGTGTGTATATTTCATCCTGTCCTTTTACGTCCTACCCCATCTTGTGTGATAGTATGTTTGTATGTATGTAAGTATAGCGCGTGTATCAACACTTCTACCCTTTTCGTTAGATAGTAGGGTTGTGTGTTTGGATTGCAATAAAAAAGCGGTTGCTGGATAGTAAACGTGTATGCTTTGATCGTATTAAAAAAGCAGTTGGTGTATAGTAGGGGTGTGTTTTTGGATTGTAATCAAAAAGCGGTTGCTGGATAGTCGAGTTGTGTGTTTGGATTGTAATCAAATAGCAGTTGCTGGTTAGTAGGGGTGCCTGGGTGCTGGAAATAGATAACTGTTTGTCGGATAGTGGATCACTGAGTGTTTATAGTAGATAGTTGGTTAGTGGATAGTATATAACGTGGCGCTGGATAGTAGACAACTAGTTGGTGGATTGAAGATAATTAAGTATTGGTATGTAAAGATAAAGATAATGTTAGTTTTGATTTTAAAAATTGGAGGGTAGATAGATTTGGGGATATTATAAAATGGGTTAGAGCTTTTAACTTTATATATAAATTAGGGTTAGTGTTACAGTTGTTAGGTTTATTGTGAAGGAATTTAAATTCTATTTTATACCCCTTCTTTTTCATCCTATCCTATTCTATAGACAACTAAAAAAAGAACACTTCAAGTAATGAACCAGAAGACGTTGGAGTTTTTGTCATCCATACAGACCACCGTCATCGTTCAGGACCTATGTTAAAATACACCGCTTCAATATATACCTTTCAACATGGCCGCATCATATTAATTTTTCATTTGTCCCCATAAACTTTTGACACTCTGTTCCTATAAACCTTGTACCGTTAAGTTTCCCATGTTAATTTCCCATTTCTTTCCTATAAACTTTTGATCATATTTAACACAGGTCTCCTCTACAAACTTTCATTTAAAGGGTAAACAAAATCAAATTTTCCTCCAAACACACGCAAGATTGTGACAAAACAGACATATTCCACCTGTTGAAACCCGTGATGTAATATGGCTTTTCCGTTTCGGAGTGCAGACTGTCATCTCATGCTACACTGTTACAGACCATACCTTTCAAAATGGCGCGTACGTTACTTTCCTTCAAAGCCCTCGAATTTTTAATCCTATTTATTATTTAACACGGGGTCCCCGTTTGGATCGTGTCCTGCTTTACTACTCACACTGTATATATATATATATATATATATATATATATATATATATATATATATATATATATATGTATATGTATATATATATATATATATGAATTGTGCGTATTATCATCACTGTACAGATAAATCCTGCTTTATGCACTAAATCTATCTTCATTGATATTTGTTTTTTTTTTAGCTTGCGAGGAAACGATCCAAGTGTTATTACTACGATCGGTACAATATGTGTCTGTTTTCAATAACATTCTACATTCTCAGTTCTGATTACTGTTCTATGTTACTTTGTCGTATTCCTTGTTTTAGACGTGAAAGTACCCTGGTATTGATATTTCTGTGATGTACGTCAGGCTACTCTTCTTACTGACCAGTAGTATATTATGACCTGGTGTGCTGTATCCTGTGACCGGTTTGAAAGTTGAGGTCCCACAGATTTTCACCTTGCTGTTGTTGTTTTTCTTGTTTGTATTCCCCGTTTTATGTTCGGACAATATGCTTTTGCGTTTTACCCAATCCTTCCGAAACAGTTGCAAGTTCAACAGCATATATAGTGAGGTATATATATTTGCTATTTGTTTGCAATATTTGTATGTTCCATGCCGAGATTCCATTTGATATAAGAATCGTAATTGTGCCAATATGTCCCAAAGGCGACATTATGATGACATTAGGGTAGCATGAGAGTATAACTATTGTACATTTTTCTCTCTTTCATTCTGTCTGTTCACAATGTTCTTCACAATAAAGATCCAAGTTTATTTTATGGCACACCTTTCTGGCATTCAAGTACTATGAAAAGTCGTCACAGAGGAAAAAACAAATAATACGTACAAATACCCATGATTCATTCAAGTACTATGAAAAGTCTCTACAGTAGAAAAAGCAATACTGATTTGACCATTATGTCCTTAAACACATTTATCCAAGCAGACGAGGCTATCTGGATTCTCTTGTTCATTTGAAGACGCGATGTTCTCGCTTGTTATCGTTGTAAATCCTATAAAATTGATGAAAAGCAGATCTTTCTATTGTCCCATGTGTATAAAAATAGTATAATAAACAATATTTTATAAATTTATAAATATAAGTATTGGCACAAATACTCAAGATTTCCTAAGATTTTATTTGGCCAATTACTGGACTTGAACTTGAGATAATGTAAAAATAAGACGAACGGTAAGACTCTAGTAAACCTCGTGTTAATATTTACCGAAAGCAATGCTTTAGCCCGTTGTCAGAATTATGAGTCTGTCTGATTACCACACTAAAGTTCTGAATAGCTAGCAAATATCTGAAAAACTCAATTAGACTAGCTTGAAGTTTACGTTTAAAATCCCTCATCTTGAATCCAACAAAGAGGGCCGTTACTTATTTTTGATGGAAAAATGGGAATTAGCTATATATAAACCAATAAATTCAACAATTTAGAAAAGTTAGGATGTTGAGGTAAAAAAAGAGGGAACCAAAGAACAGAAGGTTAGAAAATTCCATATTAATCAGGGGTAAGTAAGAAAATCCGGAAGATATAATATTCATATTGGGCGAGCAACGCACACTATTTTCACTTATGGAAAAAATATTTTCACGAAAGTAATTCTTTTTTTTCAATGACCAGTAAGTTTAGTGAACTGATATAACTCCGTGTTCACAAAATAACACAGATAACCACTCCTGTGAAATTCGTTGTAGCTTGAATGAAATAATTTGCTTACAGGTATTTATCTGAAGCTATCCTTTGCTTCTTCTTCCTCGTCGTTCTGTCTTTTTGTTTTCTCAAAAAGCATAATTACTGGCCTGAACGTATGCATAGCAGGATGGATCCTACTTCCACGACATTTTACTTTATATCTGTTTATCTGTCTGTCTCTCTATTACACATATATCTTGGCATATGTTGATACTTACTGCCTTACAGAAAGAGTCACACGCTTCGAAGCAAATGAATGCTCACGAAAGATTAAAATGCACCCTTGCTATTTTTTCTATAATAGACCTAATGATATGTCAGGCCTAGCATACCAGGCAATATACCTTGTGTAAGATTGACCTTGTAAACACCCAAGCGAACACGGAGTATATTAATATGGGTGCGCTTGTCTGGTATTTCAAATTCAAAACAATTATTCCATTAAAGTTGTGCGGTACGGAAGCATATCGTTTCACAATTTTTTTTATCTCTATAGCCAACAAGAGAATAACAGCATTGCACAATTTTCATGGGGGTTTTCTTGCTTGTTCACCTCTGTGATATACGGCAGACGACTATGACGCGTCCAACCAATCAGAAAGCTCTTGTAAAATAGGTGACTTCCCTGTACAATGCCTATTATAAAAGGGTAGAATCACTGTCGTTAGATGAACACAATAGTCGACTTTCACCCCTGAAAAGAAACTATGCAACAGACTCAAATTAATATAAATATCCTGTTAATTTCGCTTTTATTAATGCTAACCTGGCAATACATTTCTGACTCTGCCAATACAACTCTTGGCGGATATGACAATATAAAAACAGCTCGATTGGTTGAATACAATATTTAGACTGCTGAGTTAATCAGGAGATCAAGTTTTAAATTACCCATCGTAGGTATACATACTACAGAAGCAGAGTAATTTCTGGAGGAAAAGGTATGTTTTATTTTATTTTTTCAATTTCAGATTAGTATTTGTCGTCGTCTTATGGCGGTCTTGTGGAGGTTGTAGTAGTAATAGTAGCAGTAGTATTAGCTATGGTTGAAACAAACTATTTAAAAGCTGGTCCATTTCGACAAACTGAGTCGTGGTACGTTTCTCGCCGATGTATTGCGCACATATTTATATTTAAAAAAATTTGTATTATGACGTTAATATGTATGAAATCTGGAGTATCTTATATCTTATTGTATATTTACCATTGCTTTACTTATGTTTCTTTATATTGTTTTTTTTTTATTTTAAAAAAAAACATTATTTTAATTTATACCTGTGATCCTCTCGTCTGAACTTTGGATATATACTTCCCATGTGTTTTGTTTTTGCGTATGTTTTGCAGCTCATAATATCGCGTCACTCCAGACACGTTGTAATTCAGCGAGTTACTTCAAATCTCAGGATGTGATTTTCTGGGTTGTCTCTAGAGGCGCAAGAAGAAAATTTTATTATGTAACCTGCCCTATTTGAGATGAGCTTGAGGTAAGAAAATAGTAGAAATAAAAAATAAAAAAAAAAAAAAAAAAAACACGACAGAGATTAATACTTTCGACATATAAACACATCCATGGAGCCGCTTGATTCATACTTCTGCTGACATTATCCCTGGTACTGGCAAGTGAAAGTTGAAGTCGTAATGGTAACCCATAATGACAAGCATTTTTAAATGCAACTATCTGTTTAAGAAACTACCATCACATGATATGTCAAATTCATTTAGTTTATTTCGATGTTGTGCAATTGACGTAAAACGATAATATAATTACGTGACAAATCAAGAAAACATTCATAAGAATTGAGATGCGGTTTGCTTCATTTTTTTTCTTCCTTGTATACAACAAGGCGATCTATCCAGTTAGAAACTAAATGTATTAATTACTTCACGGAATGTCCTGAAACATAATCTAACTTTTATCTTCATATTTTTATTTTAAAAAAATGCACCCAGATATCCTATATCTCCATTGTATAACATTTCAACTCTCAGGGGTGGCGGGGGAATTTTTTAAAATTTTTGATTTGGACATCTAATAGTTAACTTTATATGATGAGGGTGGGTAATAGGTCATAGTATATGTTTCAGTCTCATCAGGCGATGTTGTACCTTGCGTCATTAAAGCTGAACAATGGTACTTGATGGTTTTACCTATTTCAAAGTCCTTTTCAAAAGTCACATATATTTTTCGTAATTTAACAATTTAAATTTAAGAATTTTGTTCCACATGTATTCTCAATTTATCCAAATGTCACAAGTATTGCGTAATTGTCGATTGTGTTCCTCTCTATGTATACTTTGCATTCTTTCCACGTATAGTGTGTATGAGATGATATGTTTTCTTCAAATTGTCATTGTTAAACCCAACCTTCTCTCATTCTTTCTCTCTTTGTCAGCTCTTATCAAGCCAGTGACACTGCCTTACGACTACTTTTATGAATATATGTTTCATGCATTGTTTGGATATATGCACATTGTACATGCTCCAATTTGCGAATGACATTATAAAGCTCCCTTTTTTATTTGCCCTTTAAAAAATTACAGTACTAATACAATATCGCTGCATATTTGAATTATTCTTACATATTTATTTATGCTTCACAGAATTTTAGCTGTAAGTATGGTGTAGTTCCTTTGACGTATGTACATACGCCAAACGAGTCACTTCCACTTTCAAATTTTTGATTATCGTCATCATCGGCGGTGCGGAAGCCACATATTCGGCTTCGCCACCATCGTCCACGCTATCATCTTTGTTGTCGTTATCATCAGTTATAGAAACATCCCTATTACAGCTATCAAAATAATTAAAACAACCTTTCCTCTGAAAAACATAATAAAGGCCAAATAATGTGTATAGTCGTCGGATCCAGTGCAAGCAAAACAAAACAATTTATATGTAAACCCACTCTATCTCTTTCTCTCTCTCTCTTTCTCTCTCTCTCTCTCTCTCTCTCTCTCTCTCTCTCTCTCTCTCTCTCTCAAACCTTCAAACACATCGATTGACTTAAAGAACACGACGAAGATTCTTTACGCACAAGATTGCCTAAGTGAAATGAAAACTGAACCTTTTCATTTTAACATTAACTGGCATGATTATATTTCTCTTCTTGCATAAAAGAAAAAGCATTGAACTATATGGCTTTGTCACGAAATCTAGCGCGCTCTTTGTATTGTAAATAATGAGTTTATGAAGCAACTGAATCTAATACTATGCAACTATGAGCACCTTATTATGTATACAGTTTTAGAATTGACGACTGCTCTTATTGTAATACAACTTTAAAAATTATATAAATTCATCACTCTAACTGTTGATATGTAATTGGAACAGCGTTCGAAATATATTCATGCATATATTGGAACTAAAATACTCCTGAATTACTTGACTAGAATATTTTAGTATTTCTGTTTCCCTCTTTTTTCAATCCATTGTGTCAGGCATCATTCCTTTGTTCATATTGTCACATATACTATGCAACATGATAAAACCGGGTTGGAATTGGATTTAGCGAAGACAATGAAAGCCGTTTTGTCAATGAGATGTTTATTTATAATGTAATTGAAGGATGAATGAATCTGAAACCATACTCGTGAGCATAAAGTTCAACAATGGATTCACCAGAATGATGCGCACCGAGTTCAACAACTGGTTTAAAGAAATAATGTCTTTCCTAAAATGGAACTTGTCAGAATATGTAACTTCAATGAGCAATCAAACAAGAATCAACTTATGGAACTTATAAAACAAATATGATTAATATATGGATCTATCACCATGGACAGTTAATGTATAGAATTTATACACCAATATGGACAATGTATGATTCTATTACGAAGGATGATAGAAGTTGAGAACTTTTACAACAATATGAGGAATGTACGTTTCATCCACAAGTAGATTCTATGGGAAGTGAAAATGAGGGCCATTATGGGTACAATGGATATTTAATATAGTGGGTCACTTTGGGTATCTAAGGGATTTTTGCATTGTGGGTCGGTAATGGGGATTTAACATTGTGGTCCTCTATGGGTATCTATGGGAATTTAACGTTGTGGATTGATATTGGTATCTCTTGAAATTTCATAGTGTGGGTCACTATGGGAATATAACACACTTAATAACAATCCAAAACACATCCTTACAAACCAGATGATATAGAGCAACTATATCTTCAGCTGACTAAAAGTGCCACTTGATTTTCAAACACCAAAATGGCTGTCAGTTGTCTGAGACAAAAAGTAATATAAAAATTCCGAAACAGACACGAAATTTATTGTAGGCTAAAGATGAAGCCAGAGTATTCTATTAAAATATGCCCATGCCATAAATCGTACTAAAACTTCGAAAGTGAAACGTACTTTACTGGTAACTACAAAATCTGGATAAAATCAAAAATAAAAAAAGAAACGAAAAAATTAAACTAAGAAAATCAATAACCTGACTAGTGTGCATATGGTACGAAATGAATTAGAACAAGCTTTGCATGTACTTACTATACAGTAATTTAATAACAGCACGTGATAGATCACACTGATAAATTAAATAATAAAACATTTCATGCAGCTTTTAGAAAGACACAACAACACAGACAGATAATCGAAACGCAGAGAAAACAAAATAGTCGCTATCAGTTACGCTGTGCACAGTTATTCTACAGTACAGTCATGACAGACTGTTGATCAAAAGGCAGATATAATAAAAGTGTCACTAGCAGTTATAGCTCACACAGAGATACTACAACTCAAAACATACATAGAATCAAAAAAGCAGCGAAAACCAAGTATCCTTACGTTGCTATTAATTCACTTCAATAATTCAATGCAGTGAAAATAAACAGTCGTTAGCAGGTACCCCGGTAATAAGTAAGCTCATTTGATATGATGGTCGGATTTTTAAATTAATAGTTGGTGAGTTCGGGTCTCGGCTTAGATGACTTTTTTTGGTTCTTTTTTATAATATGGACAATATTCTAGATAAGAATAGTCATATAATTCATAGCTGAAAATCATACCATGATTTCAATGTGAATTCTAGGTCTCATAACACTGAAACAGTGACATAATACGCAGCTGAAAATCATGCCATGATTTCGAAATGAAATCTACGTCACACAACACAACAGAAGTAATATAGAACACGAGCTACTAAAATATTCACGTAATTGTACGCATCAGATAGGTATATATATTTTGTTTCACACATCAAAACAATTGGAAGTAGTGAAAGGTATACTAACAAATTCCTGCATAAATAAATCGATGATGAAGGCTTCGAAAATTTATCAACCCATCCCAAAGCAAATTGGAAAAAGTTGTCTACTCATTCATACGTTTACCGATTTGTAAAGAATTGAGACGTATGAATAGGAAAAATTGAAACAAAATAATCACTAAAACATTTAGATATTCATTTAAAAGAGGTAACTACGTAGAGAATTTACAGCGAGAACAATTAAGATTTGCTTGAATTTGTCAATGCCGTTTAACCAAACCTGAAGTAAATTGTCATTTGAAAATACCTCAATTTGGTTCTGGCAAAGTGCAGCTAGATTTAACGACTGGATTTATCAGAGGCCCACTCACGAAGTAGAGCAAGTTGAATACATATAAGTTTACCGCATAACAAGACATATGAAAACATAATGAACATTGTTGAAATGGATATTGTCGATGAAGACTTATTGGACATTTTACATACAAGACATTGGCCGGAAATAAACAAAAAATTCGATAAGGATGTTTGACATGACTGAATATCGAACGTTACACATGTACATACATACACATTTTCTTGCTTTTTTTTGAGTAACATACTTCGACATTCGTGTCACTTGGGTTCTGCTAAATTGTTCTATTACACATGCTTTTATGTCTGAGGAAGTTGAAAAGTTCTCAGTTGTTTCTGTTTCTAGCAGATGTTTAACATTTTGTTTTAAAGCTCTGTTCTATCATCAAACTATCTTTTCAGGCTTCCTTTCCTAGCAGATTACTCTGAAAGGTTCGTGTATGTCGTCTCCATTTTTGGTTTTTAACCTCATTGCCCAAGCATATTTAGAAAAGATATCTATCTCTGTCAGCATTTATTTGCATCCATCATTGTGTTTTTCGTCCGCTTTCATGCCAATAAAGTCTGTTTGAAACTGGTCATCCATGTAATTAACAATCACCCTTCGGTATGAAAATCGTTTTCTATCTTCTTTATTTAAAGTATAAGTAAATTGTTTGGTTTCGCAATCTTTGAATTCGGTGTATCTTATTTCCTTTTTGTTCCATTTACTTTGCTGCTACAGCAGATTGGTGTTAGTGCAAGCAATAGAAGTTTCTGAATCGAAGCTAAAATGTCTTAAATGGTCTTCTTTTGCAGCCAATTAAAATGGTATAAACAGCTTTAAGATAATACTTTACGCTTGACAAATTGTCTTTAGGCTCAATCAACAAGCTAGCAACAACGGCAACATTTATTTATTGTTTGAAATTTATAGCTTTTTAAAAATCTTTTAAAACGCTTTAATGATTTCAAATTTATGCAATTTTTTTCTTCAGTTCGTATGGTTGTTTATGTACTGAGTCATGATTTCCTTTTATAAATCGATCTTTGTGTTACATAAATTCTATCTACATTTTTGACAAACCCTGCTGTTAATTTTGGCGAAAATATATTTGTATTTTTATCAAGATCAAATCTAATCCTATTGGTACTGCTCAAATCTAACAATCTTGCTCTTAGGATTGACGAATCTTATCTCAGTGCTATGATCATTGAATGCAATCTGTAAATCTGCATAATTTCTGATATATTCCAGGCAATATTTTATGTCTGAATTCGACATATCGACAAATTTCTCTTTTTGAATGTTGTTTTTGTAACACAATTAGCTTCGATCAAAATTTTAGTACGTACAAGCCTTTACACAAATGAACGTTAATTAATGAAACTGAGATTGTTGTTTTCTTGTTAACTTCATTGAGCATGTATAAGACCTCTCTGAAAATTATAAAGTTCTTTCCAATATAGCTTTATACCATTATTTAACATGTGAAAACGTTTAAAATTATTTTGTGTTATGATCCAACACAACCAAGAAATTTTACAATGTTAAAGCTCTGCCAATATACATAGTTGCGTATGTGGGGTGGGTTTGGCTTGGACGGTTACAACATCGTAGATACAAGATAACCTAGTGTTATTTCGAATATCTCGAAACATTTGCGATATATTTAATTTCTGCAGGGGAAAAGACCCAGCCAGAATGATTGTACGGATTTTGCTAATAGTACTGGTCGAGCTCTGTCATCTTGTATCTTCTTGCATGGTATGTAGTGTGAGATAATAAAGTTGATTGAGATTTTAGCAAATACATATATATATAAGACCTCTCTGAAAATATTTCAGTTTGTCCCAATATAGCTTTGTGTCATTATTTATGTTGTGAGACGTTCCAAATTATTTTGTGTTATGATTTTTCGCAATCAAGAAATTTTAATATATTAAAGCTCTGCCAATATACATAGTGGTTTTGGTGGGGTGGATTTGGGATGGAGAGTTACAACATCCTAGATAAAAGATAACCTAGTGGTATTGCGATATATTTAATTTAGGCGGGGGGAGGGGGAGGGGAATATCACGCCAAAATGAATGTAATAGTACTGGTCCAGCGCTGTCATCTTGTATCTTCTTACATGTTATGCAGTGTGAGATAATAAAGTTGATTGAGATTGTAGCAAATACATCTTTAGATCATATATAACGTTGATAGCAAAAATTATTGAAAACAAAAGCATTACATTTTTTGTCTAAAGCGATTATTCAGAAATACAAAATCGTTTCTAAATCTATCTTCAATTGCTAAAGACACACCTTCCCCCACTCCATCTAACCTTCCATGGTTACACATAACCAGTGTAGGTAGCGACTTAAAACATTCCGTTAAATATGGCATAACAGCTAGATAAAAACAGATTTAAATACCTGAATTGACTTTTTGTCCGTGAAAGCCAAGCTATCAGGTGTTGGATGACAGGAGAAAGTTTAGGGAAATCTGAATTTTGGATGTGTTGGTCCCTTTAGTGTATATTTCGAGAAACAAAGGGCCGTTGAGACGCAGCGTTATTTCCGATTATAATAAACTTAGATGCTTCGACCTTACACCCTTGTATATCAATAATAACACGTGTTCGACCATAAATCCATAAAGATCATTTGCTTTATTAAGAACACTTAAATCTCCAAGAAATAAAACCAAAAGCCTTCTCAAAGTCAACTAGTAATAGTCATCCAGGTATACTACACACATGACACTGTACGTAGAAGTGTACGCTGGAGTTTTGGATATTTAATTGATTGGGAGAGGCACATACAAGTATTGATTTTGAAGCACAAACACTTCGTCTTGTGTGACTGTTTTTCTTTTCTCAATTTGTTTCAGTCCTGATCTAACTCTCCCACATTCTCTCTCTGTTGAGCAACGGATCTCTCTATGTTTCTCGAGGAGTATGAATTTATGTGCGTCTCTATAAAACTGTTCAACAAATCTTTGGATTCCCTCTAGCATATATACTGGCTTTCTTTGGACACCATTCGTTAAGTATTTATTTGAATGGACTTGCATTTTTTAAAGGTTAAATACTTTAAACGTAAACTTTGAGGAAACTAAGTTTTAAAAAACTGGCAATAAAATTGGATACCAAAGAAAATTCACTACTTGTATTCCAGACAAAAACCAACTTCGCACCGAAAAAAAAAGAATGGTTGCTGCCTTTTTTGGATCAAAGCTACGAAGCAAATTTCCTATAGTATGTCTCTGTCCCTTCTACATTTAATGTTCATGTCAGAAACACATGTTGTAATTGGACCAATTCAAAATAAAGATGAAAAAAAACCCACAACAACAACCCCCCCCCCCAAAAAAAAAACAAGTTTTATTTGTAATATTGCGTTCTCTGCAATTGTAAAATATTCATTTAAATAAACTAATATTTAAGATGAAGAAGGCCAAAGTATGGGGGTTATGTTTTATTTAAAAAAAAATATAATAAATAAAATTAAACGTCTTGAACGCTCTCACAAAACCTCTAGGGACACAAAAAACTTATCCAGAGACAAGAGCAAACAAACTTGTTATGTCTGTCAAGAGAAAGTGAACTGGGCTCCAGAATGTCCACAATGTCAAAGAAAACGAACCAGTTAGCCCATGAACGGAGAAAGCGGTCTTAAGGCAAAAGGAAAGACTAGTGTTTTGTGCGTCACAAGCAAGGACATTGGTCTTTGTAGTATCCAGGGTATAACGGCTTTATGCAGATGATATTTGGTTCAATGAAATGTTCGTAGAATTTGTCTAGAGCATTGAACAAAGTTGCATGAAAACGAATAGTTGCTGACGTGCAGGGGACCAACAGTTTGTTTGTACATTATGGTAAATAATATGGATATGGTTGTTATTTCATATGTTGTTCATCTAAGATGCCCATTTTGATTTTGAATCATGACATCTGTATCATTTCGCTCACCAGCTGTTTTATACCCTGGAATTTGACCCTGAGCAGCTTCTTTGCCCAGTTTGAGTCTTATGTTGTCCAGGGCAACTGATGCATTAATGGTTTATTTCTGCGAGGCGCAAAATGTCGGATCTCTTCTCCTATGGTCTCTGACATTAACATCCACATCATTAAATATAAGAATTATTCTCATGTCATCACAGTGCGCCACCAAATGTAAATGGGAAAAACTGACCCGTCATCGGACAGTTTATAAATGCCATTAGAATCAAATCTAACAAAATACATGTTGTCATTCCTTTCCAGATAAAAAATTCAGGATGCCTTATCAGATTATAAGGACTTTAAGTGAAGTGTTTCCTTCCATGAATATCAAAAGAGAGAAATTAACCATGACAAAGGGATGAAAACTCGTCTTTTGGTATTAACTTTGCAGCCCATACTAATCAGATTCCGTTAATATTTGGATATGCTACAACTTGAGGCTCCAACAATCTGCCTCTTTCCAGCTACTGAATTTCCTAAGGAACGGTACCTTGTTAGTATTATTTCCGTTGGACTATTATTAACATTTTTGAATGACGTGATCTTGATTTTGTTCTGATCCAATAAAGAGACTGCAACTTCACGGTTTTCCAGTATAGAGACATGACATATATGCCCTGTCAATATAAAGGTTGTGATGAATTAATGAGTAAAGCCTGATGAAATATAGTGGCCACTGTAACTTGTGATATCATCTTTTCTCCATGAAAGACTGTGGCTCCACTGACAAATCGGATCTTACCACTATGGATTTTAACATCAATTCCATCAGCTTTCTTAAAATGACAGGATTTCTACAGTTCCAGAAACTCTGTATCGGGAGACTTTGACAGTTTTTCTCGCCCATATATTTCCGCACATCGCACAAACTCAGCGACATAATAGAATCCACCAGAGGAGTGACCCCTAGCTGTATATTGATTCTGGGAGTCATATCGCACTTCTTTCTCGATGTCATAATATAGATAAACGTGATGCCACTTTCTGTCATCAGACTCTTGTGTAAGCCCGTCCAAAATTTATTAATACTTTGAAAGAGAACATGAGAATCTCTTGTCGCATTTATCAGGAATAAACACTACTTACTGTTTTCATATTTCGCGAGGGCCTTTTATTCGTATCTTCTGCCTCCATCCATGTTTACTCTTTTTTTCTGCATTATCCAGGACTGTTCCGATCTTCTTTCTAATTTATTTAATTTGAGTGTAGAATGCATTAAAGTGAGATTTTAAGATCATTAGTATCGGACTCATTCATTTATATACAAAACTTTTGATGGCGTTCTACTTTCTTCAATGTATGAATAACATGGTGTGGACTATTATTTGTAATAACACAGCTGATGGCACATTCAAGTTCTATCAGCGGACTGTTCGTCTGTTTATCTTATAAGCTTTTTACGAATCATCATTTTCAGCCGTTCTGATGTGTTTTCTTTGCGCTCTGTCTTGTTATTCGTGTTTTCCTCAATTGCATTACAAGCGTTTTTGGATACAAAGGCTAGGTATTTTCTTTTTACTAACCGTACTGTATTTTCCCAGGCTTCCATCTTTCGCATAAACACATTTTGCCAATCCCCCTGCTGAGAAACGCCATGTTTTTATCAGCCTTTAGATGCATTCATTCACTATTCCTCTGGTTCATTTATTGCAACCTAATGTTGGTTCTTTCCAAGATGCCACAGTGTACTTGATAAAAGATATTGCCCACGGGCTGATGGCTGCGATCGTTTACTTCCGTTTCGGGTTGAGCCTAGTACCATCTTCAGCCTGTTTATATAATCATCCTTGATCCTATCCTTCATCTAATCATGTTTTATATTTTCTTGTTCCAGAATTGCTAGTTAGAGGTATCCTTCGTATTCCCTCTTTTTTCAATATCAAAGAGTTTGCTACTTTGGAAACTTATTAAATCTGAATTCCATATTGATGTCATTGATTTCTTGCTCTGGCTTTTTCAACTTATAAATACCTGATATAAGGCAAAGGAACTCTTGTTAACCCCAAGAATGACGCAAAGTGTACTTTAGCATATTTGAAACCGAGATATGCACTGTAGAATGAATTAGAGGTTTTTATATTACGTGGCAATTGTGTATTCCATGCAAAGAACCCTGGTCTGTCGGTGCATTGGTAAGGATGGATCTATATCTATTCTTCTGCAGTAACGTAAGCCTCCACGTGCACTCATAAAATACGTAGCTTCTTATATTCAGTAAAGATGGAAGTTTTGAAAATAAAATCTAATAATTATGTCCTTCTTTGACGCAGCAAGAATGGAACCATGACTAAGCTCCTATCGCTTTGGTTATAACAGTTATGTCGACTCATGCGTAATTGTTATTCTGTGTGTATCTGTTGCTGTTAATTGAGAAAATCTGAATTTTGTTCCGTAATTCCAAGTACAACTCTTCCTTGTGCGGGTAAGATAAATGAGTTTACGTACAATTATCTTTCTAGAAAGTTACAAATAAATTACAATTTAAATGAAATCGCTGAAAACATATCCCACTAAATCATTACATCTTTACATATCTTTTCCTGTCAAGTAACGACACTCTATTAGCAGCTAAAACAAAAAAAAAAAAAAGGAAAAAAAACTTAAAACCTACACTTTTGTTGTACAACACCTGCTGTAATATTTCTCTAAAAATATACGAAAGCACATCACGGGGGCTACAGTTATTGTTAGGCAAATAAAGCTGTTCTAAATATTGATGTTATAAATTCGATGAAGTACAATCAGTCAAGATTGTTTAAATATCGAAACTTTACACGTGTGCATATAGAATGCACCAGGATATTCACTTTGTAGCCGAAAAGAAAGAAAGAACAGACCTCATTATGCATTTTGCCATGTCCAGCCACGAGTCTAGAAACCACATGACGCACAACCAAACTTGGAGTATGTTAATCTTCTATAAGACAGCAAAGTCTCACTATAATTCGTTGAAATGGATTATGTAACAACTTTATAGTGTCATATTTTACGTTAAGGTAGGTACAATTTTGAACATCATTACCTTTTTGCAGTTTGATTTTCGAAATGCTGTATCCGCCATCCTGTCCTCTTAGAAGGATATCATTCATATCAATATATATTCCAAATTCAACCACCCGGTGCTTGCATAATCCACAAGCCAATTGTAGAGTACTGCTTTTCACGTGAAAGCAAATTACGGGAGGTGCAGGTATTGCTGAGTAAAGTAAACTGTTCGAATGCACAGCTCCTAAGTGCAAAGAAGGCGAATCAACCGCAAAAGTTAGAGCATCAGAATATTACATATTTGGATATACAATATAGTCAATCAGCAGATTCACTTAATGACAAAAAAAAGGAAAGAAAATAAATATATATTTCTTTTTGCTAAGTCCAGCTACGAGAAAAGTATATTGCAATTAATCTTTCTCACCACCACGCTATGAATATAGAAAGCTTATACAAGACAGCAGCAAATTCTCACCATAATTCGTTTAAAAGGATTACAACTTAATAGATCGGGTCCAATTTTGCAGTACTGTAGGTATGGTTATACTTGTAGTTTCATGATAACTTAAATTGGAAGAATTTTATATACAACACTTGAATATAAGATTTGAATTTATGTCTTGAATTTGTTTTGAACCCTTTGGTAAAAGTATTGAAAACATTTTTTTTTTATCACTTTGTATTTTTCTCGTTTCAGATGTAATGACCAATTTGAAATGTAATGATCAATATAGTGAACAACAACTTCATTATAAATGCACACGGGGACAATTAATAACGTCCCTAGAGATCACAATGAACGCTGGGATATTTCAAAGCCTGATATTGCAGTTGCATGGAGAACAGATGATTGGACCCTATCTGTTAGAAGACGTTACATTTTGCACATTTAGTCTATGAAATAAGAATACGTTTCCAATATGTCGCGAAAATGTATGTTCTTGTCAATTGGTCTTCTTTTTCTTAGTATTATTGGAAAGAGGGAATCAAGATCTTGTAATTTGGAGAACACTTCTTATATCTGTAGAGATATATCAAGGATAGAAGATTTCCTACTTTCCTTGCCAAACTTTGTACAGAAAGTGACACTGATTGGAACGATGAATATCCGTGGATCCTTTCCTAATGGACTTTTCCAAGATAGTAGTTGGATGAATGTATCTGAACTTTCCCTTCTTGAATTCACATATATGTACTTAATCGATAAATCCTTTTTGAATGGACTGAACTACCTGAAATATTTATCAATATCGGAATGCCGGAACCTTGAATTCATTGATCCAACTGTGTTTGATTCAAGCCCAGATCTTGAGGCGTTACATCTTGATGGGGACGCCAGTTTGAGATTATCGGTTGTAGAAAATGCTCTAAAACGTAAAGTCAGCAAACTGAAATATTTATCGTTACGGGAACTTCAAGCAGGAGTTCATGAAGCTAGTTTACTCGGAACAAGTTTTTACAATGCGCTTGGAGGAAAAAATATTCTATACCTCGATGTAAGTTATGCTAATATGGCGGGACTTTCTTTTAATGACAGCTGCGAAGGGGATGTTTTCAGCCATTTAAGGTATTTCAATGTGTCACATTCAAAACTGTCTTGGTATGCAATCGTACATAAAACAACTTTCTTTGTTTGCGTACCAAAGTTTGAAGTGTTCGATGTCAGCGGAAGTCAAGGTTACATACCGACTTTGACAGTAAGCAAAGTCATAAAATCGAAATGCAACATCCCTCAAGAATGGAAATATTTTTTTGCTGAGAATGTGTTTATGTCCCAAAGAGGACTACACATAAACTATGAAGAACAACTGATTGAATGCAATTGTGATCATTTAGAAGTGCTTGATGTGAGCAATAACAAATTTGTTCATTTAAACTATACTGTTTCAGGAGTACACTGTTTTCGTGGACTGGTAAAACTCGACCTTTCCAAGAAAGATATGAAGTACATATCTCCATCACTTTTAAACAGCTTCTCTGCATTGAAGATATATTGGACATGTCTGAAAAGCAACTGCACAAAATGATTTAGGTAAAAATCAGTTAGTAGGTCTGCCTTCTAATACGTATCAAACACTGGAAGCACTGTATACATATCAAGAAAAAGAAAAAGAAAGCAATATTAGCTTCTTAAATGACAATCTGTTTTTGCAGTCGCTTGAGAGAATAAATATAAAAGAAAAGTATAGATATGGTTACAATCCCAACGTGATTTCCAGTTTTGCAGTCAAATGCAACACGATTCCGCAATACCTAACGATTGACTTGTCTGACAATTCTATCCAATGCAGGTGTGAAAATGATGGTTTTTTAAAATGGGCTGTGACTACGAAGATTAGATTCATCAATGGAGAAACTTTGATGTGTAAGTATGTAAATGAGAAGTCTCCCCTTGACAATGAATTGCATAAAAGGGTTGAATTTGATTGCGAGCTTCCCGTCGTCCGCATCAAAGCTATTTCAGCATCTATTTTCGTCGTCGTAAGTGTCAGCATTATAGCTTTTTTGTTTCGTAACCTTCGCGCGAAAAGACACAAGGCGGAAGATATTGAAATCTTGAAAAATGAGATTACAAAAGATCATAGTGATTTCAATTACGTTGCTTTTATACCCTTTTGCAGTCACGACTATGATGTCATTGAACCAAATGTACTACGTGAAGTTAGCAACTGCATAAAGAAAAAACTGAAGACTGGTAAAGACGTTGTTTGTACTGGACTGGAGAATTTCATACCAGGCATGCACATCACAAATGAAATACACAGATGTATCAATGAAAGTCTAGTGGTAGTTCCCATTATAACACCAGCATTTATTCCATCGGCCTGGAGCCAGAAAGAATGTGCAATTGCAATTGAAAAGCATAGAAAAGTCATGATTCTGATGGAGGAACAGACGGATATATCACAAGCCGAGACAACAGTTAAAAATCAGATTCAGAATTACACTCGAGCAACATGGTCGAATAGGGATGGGCACTTTATGATTCATCCATCGTGGGATATTATTTGTGATAGACTAATTTCCTTAGCAGCCGAAACTCTGAGGAAACAATTACAACAACAACGGCAAGAACCAAAGAATTTAATTGAAGAACATTTGCTGTTGTAATCCCGAGAGGTATCTGAACAGTAAAATATATGTTATTGTGTGGCAAGTGCAACATTTTCATGTTTTGTTGGATATATTACTAATAAATCACCCATCCTGAAATTAAGCAAAGTTTCATATGTGGATTCGGAATAATGTGTGTAACAGAGCTGAGTGTGGAAGTGTGTATACGATTTGTTAGCGTTTTAACAGTGGTTACTGTTTTCTTTTAGATTTTACTATTTTGATCTAGAGAATTATCTCAGTCTTTGTAAAGCTTACAAATATAGATGTTATTAAGTTACACATAAATTGCGCCATGCAGCTCATGTCTCAATTCATGAGGTCGGAAATCAAGATCAATCTTTCGTCAATTATATATGACATACAACGATAATAATAGTGGGCAAGAGCATCCAAATAGACTCTTCTGATTGGCTAAATATCTGCAAGAAGATTATGATCGAGTCATGGGTATCTAATTCAGTGACTATTTGTAGGTAGAATATGCCTTTTCTACTCTAAATCCTTTTCAAAGTTTTAGAATGACACAGTGCTAGTGCTATAGCACATATCTGAAATGACTGAGTGGAGAGATAGTTACATTAAGTGAAGTCAGATTAGAGTTTACACTGGTCGTTATAGAATGTATTAAAATTAAAGTAGTTTGCACGCATTAAAAAGCCATTATGCGACACTATAAACGAATGAAAATAGGAGCTGGCAATTCATGTTAGAACCTGTGTATCTTCCTAAATTTTCAAAATAGCAAATTGTGCCTATTAACAATGGATTGTAGCTTAAATCAATACAGTGTACAAACCGGAACATATTGAAATAAAAATCACATAACTATCAAAGAAAATTTTATTCTTCCGCATTAAATATGAACCCCTTTATGTAGTTCATGGACTGCATATCTCTGTAAAACAGAATTAAACAGGGTGGTCCTTTAAATGATTCATTTAGATTATCCAATGTAGCACAGTCCTTACAAAGGCACCAGAAAATTATGACATGGAATACCGTATTAACCTGTGAATCAGTCATATTTAACTGTGAACAGCATATACCTGATCCAAATTGATACTATACGCCACCGAATGATGATATATAGTTCTTTTCAACTTATAATTTCAAGCAAACAGCATAGACCTGATCTGCCCTCGTATGATGCGCTTGCAGATAATGGTTTATTATGCTTATATGTTCAA
The DNA here is from genome assembly GCA_029931535.1 of Margaritifera margaritifera. Taxonomy (NCBI): domain Eukaryota; kingdom Metazoa; phylum Mollusca; class Bivalvia; order Unionida; family Margaritiferidae; genus Margaritifera; species Margaritifera margaritifera. The sequence goes on from JAQPZY010001681.1 coordinate 4,546,148, forward strand.
GAGAGTAAACACTAAGACCCTGGCCTGCCGGTACATTAAGTGAGGTAAGATTAGAGTCCACACTGTTCGTTATTGAAAATATAGGAATGAAAGTAGTTTGCACATATGTAGAAATGACATTATGCGACACTGTAAAGGACTGAAAAGATGAGCTGGCATTTAATGTCTGAACCTTCCTATCTTCCAAAAGTTGCTAACACTTAAAGGGATTGTGCCTGTAAACAATGGATTATAGCTTAAACCAATACAGTATGACATTACACACTGCGGATTAATAGTACACACAAAATCTACTATTTTCAATAACTTCTTTTTGTGTGTTCCACACTCCTGTTCATAGCGTAAGCTCAGCACAATATAACCTGTAAGAATGGGCAGTTCTTGATTCAACTAGATCGCTGAAAGATTGATATATCTCTAGAAGTGTAAAATTGTAATTGTATTAAATTAATATAATACAAAGATAAGTATGAAAGATGACAATGTAAAAATTAAATTTCAGCAGACGTAACAATGCGGTCTTTCAATAAGATTTAACTGTTTATTAATCACAATGATGGGGCCAACAAACTTTCCGCCATAAATTCTACATTTACACTCTGATCAAAATCAAGATCTCCGACATAACTTACATTTTTTTTAGCTTATCAGATGAAACCTTGCACTTCGTGTTAAGGAGGGTTATGGGTATTAACGATATGTTACAAATGTCGTTTTTCTCTTTTGGCAGTATGAAAGCTGCAATCTGATTGGTGAATAGAAAGATCAGCAGAACAAGGACTCTTATAGGTGCCCGTCAGATGTTTTGTTAATATTTAGATCTCGATTTTAATCAGATTGTTCAACATTCTAAATGCAAAGTCTACCCCACGCAAATACATTTCCAAACAGTGACAATGTGTTTTCAGACCGCATAGGAGGAGATAACCAACACCAGAATCATGATGTACACAATTCGTAGATACAACCATCCGTGTACATTTTCAACCCGTCGGAGCAGTGAATGGAGAAAAAACCGAGTCAGTAAAATGATTGACACGGCAAAGGTGATCATTTTGTAATTACCCCTTTAATATCGCACTAGCCCACCTCCACACAAAACGTTAAAACCCCTTAAACTTGCGATTTTCAACTCCATGCAGAAACTATCCTGAACAAAGTGTCGGAGATATTTCATATATAAGGCGGTAACAACTGCGTTCTAAATATTACTTTATTGAAGAGAAAAGTGGACCATTAACGGACCGACCTTTTCGCAAAGTCAATTACTAAAACATTTTGGCAAACACATTAAATCAGAGGCAGAATAAAATCCACAGCTGCTCATACGCATTGTAGGACAAAATTTAATCTCAATCCCTGTTAGCACAAATGTGTTTCTGCCCTGAAATCCTTCCCTTGTGTATACAACCTGAAATCATGCATTCGTCTCACCATTATATAAAACGAGAGAGAAGCTTGGAGATAAATAATGTATGTCTCCTCATTCAAAATTCTACCCAAGGTCAATTATGCAAAACTGTTTAGTGCGACTGTATTATCTGCAACAAATTGTTTTTGGTTTTTACTCCAAACTACAAACTTGTTCAGAGAAGTAATATACTTATACAAAGTAAATTTATTTTATGTCAGAGAAACAAATCGTATTTTTATTTCGCTTCTATTCCCTATGTACCTATCCATGCGTATACATTTAGGCTTTCTTGGTGAAAAACACTTTAGCACTATAACACAAACCTACTAATAATACAATATACAATTCTCTTGTCATGTTTGTATTTAAATGTAGATCTCTTGATGAGGTTTTATGCAAATAAAACAATATTTTTTTTTTGTTTTTGGACATAGGACATAGTACTATTATGTTTAAACTGATGTTTTCCTGCAAAATGAAGTTTTACATTAAAACAAAATAGGTCACAGTGTATATTAGATATATACAGTATTGCACAATAAATGTTATCACATAGAGTTCTTTAGTTTTCTTTTAACAATGTAACGTACATGATGCAAATATACCTCAACAGGGCTGTACAAATTGGATGGCCCGGCAACCGGGAATAGTCCATTTTCTCTCGGGGAAGTGCATGTCAACAAGTGTTTAGTCAAGACAAATGCAGTGTTTCTAAATTGAAAAGCTTCAATTTCCCTCCCAAAATATACATACATCATTGTTCTGATACTGTCATGGTCCAATCAGCATTTTCACCCTGTTAGTATAAGAGTTCAGTTTGGAATTGTATAAGTATGTGTCGATATGGTGCACTAAAATGTCACTTACCAAAACAAAAGGTGAAGGACAATTGTTAAAATTATCCTAATTTTAAGCAATGATATTGACAATTACATTCATAAGATATGTATTCTCTAATGTATAATAAGGCACAAGTATGTGTCCTGTTCGAATTTAACGTCGTTCCTTAGTCCTCTGACCTTTCCATCACGTTTCAGATATTTCGTCAGTTATGTTAGGGTGATAGGACAGGTAGATATTCCTGGCATCCGAATAATTATTATTGCAAAAGTTGTCCGACCGTAAGAAAAGATAGATCCAGCAGGGCGTAATCTACCAGAGTATATCGCATCTTTTTACATCTGATATTCTTTGAAAATGTACTTAATAAAATATCACAGATCGGTATGCCGACAGGAAAATTCTTTTTTATGTCAATGCTGGGGGTATAATTGAGGCTTCCATTTTTTCCCGTTGGCATATCGATATAAGATATATTGTGTTGTAGTTATACAATCTTTGATCGTATCAGATGTAAAAAAAAGATGAGCTATACTACGGTAGATTAGACACAGCCTAACATACATTTTTTCCTTCCGGCCATTTTTCCCCCGTGTTCTTCCCAATCGTAATATATATTGGGGGCGTGGGGGAGGAGATGGCACCAGTGATGAGAAACTTTTGTTTACGTTTAACAATTTAACAATATTGATGAATTTTTAGTTTTTATTCTGACAATCAGTCAAATAAAACGTATACATGAACAGGTTAGTCATTCTTGAAACCGAAGCTTTATGTATATAAGACAGCACATCACGCATGGAAGACATGCCTGTATTATATTACGATACATAAACTAGTACCTAAAATTGAAGTGTACAGTACAGTCGTACACCCGAAATTATATATGCTACCCGTAGGGAGCTGTACTGACATTATTGAAAATGAAGCAAATAAAAAGTAAAAAAACGAGACAAGCAAACAAATTGGTCAGGAAAAGTCACTTATCCAAAGTCACTTGTCCTGGACAAGTGGCTGAGGAATATCTTGTACAGCTATGTTGAATCAAATTACCGAATATAATTTTTAAAAATGGAATTTCATTATCCATTGCTTTTTACAAAAGAGCGGATTATATTATGATTGAAACATGTTTGTTTTTGTACAAAATATTACGCAACTCATGTACCGTTCAAGGAGAGTTTTCGACTTGGGATATGACTATTGGTAGTTATTCAATGTGTAAAACAATATGAGAGTCATTATATACCTTTTTGGAAGAGAACGGGATTCTGACCAACAGTACAATTTGCTCCAATTATATGTCACGCCTAGCATACCAGAAAAAACAAAAAACAAAAAACACGACAGATATTAATCACTTCGGACATATAAAAGCAGTTATGGAGCCGCATGCTTCATACTTCTGCTGATATCATCCCTGGTACTGGCAAGTGAAAGCGGTAATGGTAACCCATAATGACAAGCATTTTTAAATCCACCTATTTGTTTAAAAAAATACCATCACACGATTTGTCAAATGCATTTATTTTATTACGGTTTTGTGCAATTGACGTAATGATATAATATAATTACGTGACAAATCAATAAAACATTCATAAAAACTGAGATCCGGTTAGAAACTATTGCTAGTAATTACTTCACTGAATGTCCTGAGACAAAATCTATCCTCCATCTACAAATATTTTTATTTTACAAAATGCATCCAAATATCCTATATCTCCATTCTCAAACATTTCAACTCTCGGGAGTGACGGGGGTGGGGAATGTTGTTTTTTTATTTGGACATCTATTAGTTGGGTTTATATAATGAGGTTGGGTGATAGTCATAGTAGATGTTTAAGTTTCTTCAGGCGTAATAGATGTTTAAGTTTCTTCAGGCGATGTTGAATCTTGCGTCATTAAAGCTGAACAATGTTACTTAATGGTTTTACCTATTTGAAAAATCCTTTTCAAAGGAACCATATATTTTTAGTAATTTAAACATTTTAATTGAAGAATGTTGTTCCACATGTATTCACAATTTATCAAAATGTTATACATTTTGCGTGATTGTCGATTGTGTTCCTCTCTATGTATGCTTTCCATTCTTTCGACGTATCTTGTGTGTGAGAGGATATGTTTTCTTCACATTGTCATGCTTATATCCAACCTTCTTATATTCTTTGTTTCTTTGTCAGCTCTTATCACGCCAGTGGCACTGCCTTACGACTAGTATTATGAATATGTTTCATGCATTGTTTGGATATATGCACCTTGTACATATAATATTAGCTGTAAGTATGTTGCAGTTCATTTATGATATGTACATAATCTAACGATTCTGATACTACTTTCAAATTGTTCATCATCATCAGCAGCAGCAGCAGCAGTGCGGAAGCCACATACTCGGTTTCGCCATCATCTTCTACGCTATCATCGTTATTGTCGTTATCATCATCAGTTATAAAAACATCCTTGTTACAGTTATCAAAATAATTTAAACAACTCCCCTCTGTAAACATAGTATAGTCGGATCCAGTCCAAGCAGAACAAAACAATTTATATGTAACCCCCCCACCTCTCCTCTCTCTCTCTCTCTTACCCTCTCTCTCTCTCTCTTATCCTCTCTCTCTCTCTCTCTCTCACTCTCTCTTATCTCTCTCTTATCTCTTTCGTTCTCTCTCTCTTATCTCTCTCTTATCTCTCTCTTATCTCTCTCTCTTATCTCTCTCTTATCACTCTCTCTCTCTCTTATCCTCTCTCTTATCTCTCTCTCTCTTATCTCTCTCTCTCTCTCTTATCTCTCTCTCTTATCTCTCTCTCTTATCTCTCTCTCTCTTATCTCTCTCTCTCGTATCTCTCTCTCTCTTATCTCTCTTATATCTCTCTCTTTCTCTCTCTCTCTCTTACAAATAAACCTTTAAACACATCGACTGATTTAAAGAACATGACAAAGGCGCTCTTCACACACCTTTTCATTTTTGCAGTAACTGGCATCAATCATCGTATTTCAGCTCTTGCATAAAAGAAAAAGTATTTACCCGTATGGATTTTTCACGAAATCTAGCGCGCTCACAAGTCAATTGGTCTAGATGCACTTATCCCATATTTTAAATTCAAATCATTTCTTCATCGCTAGTAGAATAACTGAGTCACGCCATTTCACACAAAGGGCTAGATCTCAATCTCTTTAACAAACAGCTTACTTTTGTTAATATTTTTCAAGAACGAACCATTATTGTGATGAGTTAAACCAATCAGAAAGATCCATTAAATAAGGGGAATTCCACGTACAACTCATAGTGTGATGTGTGATGAACCTCAATTTGGCAATTAATAAACATTTTATAGAAAAGTACCTTACCTGTATAATCTAGCGTATTTGTTTGCATTGGTGTCTTTACCATTTTGTACCGTAAATAATGAATATTATGAAACAATGTGATAGTGTACAACTATGGACAACTTATTATGTATAAATTTTTACAGCTGACGAATACTCTTATTGTAATACAACTTTAAATATTATATAAATTCATCACTCTAACTGTTGATATGCAATTGGAACTACTTTCGAAATATATTCATGTATACCTTGGATCTAAATACTCCTGAATTTCTATTCCTTTTACAATCGTTTGTGTCATGTATGTTTCCTTTGTTCATATTCTAACAAATTCTACATGAGTAGGCAGAAGATGACAAAGCTGAACCAGATCTACTACTGAAAATAGCACGATCATTTTGACGCGGACTTTGGACACGCCTAAATGAAATACATTGAACAGATTTATTGCTGCTCCTACAATAGTGCTATTAAAACCTTACTAAGGAAATAAATCGAGTTGATAAAATGCTACAATTATTCATACTGGAAAATCTACAAAAGAATTGAGAATAAAAAAAACCAGCTACAAACTTTCTACACACTCCTCATTTAGGAAACAACTTGTTTGCGGACGATCGAGAGCGCATTTCTCTGTCTTGGAGAAATGTGATCATTGCACATTGAACTGTTTATGTGGTAGAACAATTAAATGCAAATGATTCTACGTACATTTCAAAACATAAATAAACACAAAATACGAACAGGATAATGCTGGATACATTCCAAACAGGATTGCTAAAAACATAGAGAAATATTACAGAGAGCAAATATTTCATAAATAGATATGGAGTTCAGTATAGGTACCAGAAAACGGTATGGGTACAAGATAAAGTTAACGTTAAGCCACCATTATCCAAATATGCCACTCTGGGCACAAGGCTAATTTAATGTTAAAATATCCATCGGTTTGAGATTTGCGGGACGGTATGAGGACAAGCGGAAATGAACACTCTGGGGCACTCCAGGGTTCTATAGGAGCGTAACATGAGGGCCAATCTGGGTACAATGGACATTTAATATAGCTGATCACATCGGGTATCTAAGGGATTTTAACAATGTGCGCTGGTAAATTAAATTTAACATTGTGGTTCTCTATGGGTATCTATGGAAATTTAACGTTGTGGGTCAGGATGGTTTTCTCTGGAAATTTAATATTGTGGATCGCTATGGGAATCTAACAAACTTTATAACAAGCCAATACACATCCTTACAAATTAGATGATATAGGGCCACTATATCTTCAGCTGACTATAAGTGCCACGTAATTTTCAAACACCAAGATGATTGTCAGTTTTTCTCAGACTAAAAATAATATGAAAATTCCGAAACAGACACGAAATTTAATGGAGACTAAAATAAAACCAGAGTATTCTATTAAAACTATTCCCATGCTAACAATCGTACTAAAACTCTGAAAGTGAAACATAATTTACTGGTAACTACAAAATCTGATACAATTAAAAAATCGAGAAATAAACTAAACAAATAAACTAAGAAAATCAATAACCTGACTGTTGTACATATGGTACGAAATGAATTAGAACAAGATTTGCATATACATATTAGACAGTAATTTAATAAGAGCACCTGACAGATCACGCTGATAAATTAAAGAATAACACATTTTATATAGCTTTCACAGAGATACTACATCACAGACAGACAATTGAAAGGCAGAGAAAACACAATAGTCGCCACCAGTTACGCTGTACACAGTTATCCTCCAACACAGTCATGACAGACGGGTGATCAGAAGGCAGCTAGAATAAAATTGTCGCTATCTGTTATAGCTTACACAGAGGTACCACAACGCAAAAAATACGAAGAATCAAAAGGCAACGAAAACCAAGTATCCTTACATTGATAGTTACTTACTTCAATAACTTAATGTAGTAAAAATAAACAATCATTAGCAGTTACATCGGTAATAAGTAAGATCATTTACAAAATGTAAATGAACGGTCCGTCGGTTCAGATTATTGGCAGAGATGACTTGATTTTTTTTGGTGGTTTTTTGGTGGATAATATGCACAACATTCTAGAATAGAATAGTCGCATAATTCATAGCTGAAAAACATACCATGATCTCAATGTAAATTCTAAGTCAAATAACACTGAAAAATTGATATAGTACGCAGCTGAAAATCATGCCATGATTTCGAAATGAAGCCTACGTAACACAACACAACAGAAGTAATATAGAAAACGAGCTCCTAAAATATCCACGTAATTGTACGCATTAGATAGGTATACATATTTTGTTTCACACATCTAAACAATTAGTAGTAGTAAAAGGTATAATAACAAATTCCTGCATAAAGAAATCGATGATGAAGGCTTCGAAAATCTATCAACCCATCCCAAACCAAGTTAGAAAAAGTTGACTACTCATTCATATGTTTACCGATTTGTAAAGAATTGAGACGTATGAATAGGAAAAATTGAAACAAAATAATCACTAAAAGATTTAGATATTCATTTAAAGGAGGTAACTACGTAGAGAATTTAGAGCGACAACAATCAAGATTTGCTTGAATTTGTCAATGCCATTAAACCGAACCTGAAGTAAATTGTCATTTGAAAATACCTCAATTTATTTCTGGCAAAGTGCAGCTAGATTTAACGACTGGATTGTTAAGAGGCACACTCAAGAAGTAGAGCAAGTTGAATGCATATAATTTTACCGCATAACAAGACATATAAAAACAACGAATATTGTTGAAATGGATATTGTCAATGAAGGCTTATTGGACATTCTTTATACAAGACATTGGCCGGAAATAAACAAAACTTCGATATGGATGTTTGGCATGACTAAATATCGAACGTTACAAATGTACATACATACACATTTTCTTGCTTTATTTTGAGTAACATACTTCCACATTCGAGTCACTTGGGTTCTGTTACATCTTTCTACTACACATGCTTTTATGTCTGAGGAAGTTGAAACGTACTCAGTTGTTTCTGTTTCTAGCAGATGTTTAACATTTTGTTTTAAAGCTCTGTTCTATCATCAAACTATCTTTTCAGGCTTCCTCTCCTAGAAAATTACTCTGAAAGATTCGTGTATGTCGTCTCCCTTTTTCGTTTTTACCCTATGTGCCCAAGCATATTTAGAAAAGATATTTATCTCTGTCAGGATTTATTTGCATCATCGTTGTGTTTTTCGTCCGCTTTTAAGCCAAGAAAGTCTGTTTGAAACTGGCCATCCATGTAATTAACAAAAACTCTTCTGTATGAAAATAGTTTTCTATCTCCTTTATTTAAAGTATAAGTAAATTGTTTGGTTACCCAATCTTTGAATTCGGTGTATCTTATTTCCTTTTTGTTCCATTTACTTTGCTGCAACAGCCGATTGATGTTCGTGCAAGCAATACGGGATTTCTGAATCGAAGCTAAAATGTCTAAAATGGTCTTCTTGGCAGCAATTGAAAATGGTATAAACATCATTCAGATAATACTTTACGCTTGACAAATTGTCTTTAGGCTCGATCAGCAAGCTAGCAACAACGGCAACATTTATTTATTGTTTAGTGCTCTTATAGAAGGGGTAGATGTTTTTCACTTAATTTATAAGAAGGATAATGAAGGGGTATGTGAGGTTATTTATGCTAGTATTATTCAGATGGGATAGATAACTGGGTATTGGATAGTAGATCCTTGGGTGGTGGATAGTAGGTCACTGATTGTTGGATAGTAGGTCCCCGTTTGTTGGATAGTAGATTCGTGAAAGGTGTATAATCGATATTTGATTGTTGGATAATATATAACTGGTTGTTGGAAGTAGTTCACTGGTTGTTGGATAGTATATCCCTTGTTGGTGGATATTAAGTCTATGGCTGCTGGATAGTAAATCACTGGTTGGTGAATAGTAGATAACTGGGCTTTTATAGTAAATACCCGAGAGTGTGTATGTACTTCATCCTGTCCTTTTACATCCTACCCCCTCTTCTCCGATAGTATGTTTGTATGTATGTAAGTATAGCGCGTGTATCAACACTCCTTCCCTTTTTGTTAGATAGTAGGGTCGTGTGTTGGATTGCAATCAAAAAGCGGTTGCTGGATAATAGACTTGTGTGCTTGGATCATAATAAAAAACAGTTGGTGTATAGTATGTGCATGTGTGTTTGGATTGTAATAAAAGAGCGGTTGCTGGATAGTCAACTTGTGTGTTTGGATTGTAATCATATAGCAATTGCTGGATAGTAGGGGTGCCTGGGTGCTGGAAAATAGATAACTGGTTTGTGGATAGTATATAACTGGGTGCTGGATATCAGACAGCTAGATGGTATATATTATATAACTGGTTAATGGAGATACTGAAGGTGTTTTAAAAATAGTAGGTGAGGTTAGGGTCATTATAGTAGATATATGGTTGGTGGATACTAGATAATTGGTTTGTGGATAGTAGGTCACTGGGTGATGGATAGTTGATAATTGGTTTGTGGATAGTAGGTAACTGGGTGCTTGATATTAGACAACTAGTCTCTATATAATATATAATTGGTTTGTGGATAGTAGGTAACTGTGTGCTGAATAGTAGATAACATTGTATTGATAGTAGATAACATTGTATGATATTTGGTTGGTGGATAGTAGATATCAGTTTGGCGAATAGTGGATTACTGAGTGTTGATAGTAGATAATTGGTTAGTGGATAGTATATAACGGGGTACTGGATAGTAAAAAACTTGTTGGTGGATTGTAGATAATTAAGTATTGGTATGCAAGGATAAAGATGATGTTAGTTTTGATTTTAAAAAAAATGGAGGGTAGAAATGGGTGGTGACATTATAGAATGGGTTAGAGATTTTAACTTTATATAGAAATTAGGGTTAGTGTTATGGTTGTTAGTTGCATTGTGAAGGAATTTAAATTCTATTTGATACCCCTTATTATTCATCCTATCCTATTCTTGTTATAGACAACAACTAAAAGAAAGATCACTACAAGTAATGAACCCGAAGACGTTGGAGTTTATGTCATCCATACAGACGACCGTCATCGTTCAGGACCTATGTTAAGATACACCGCTTCAATACACTGTTAAAAAACATACCTTCCAACATGGCCGCCTCATATAAATCTCCCATTGTTCCCCATAAACCTTTGACTCTTTGTCCATATAAACGTTCGACCATTAATTTTCCCATGTTAATTTCCCATTTTTTCCTATAAACGTTCGACCATATTTAACACAGGTCTCCTCTACGACCTTTCATTTAGAGGGTAAACAAACTCACATTTTACTCCAAGCACACGCAAAATTGTGACACGACAGACAGATTCATCCTGTTGAAACCCGTGACGTAAAAGTGCTTTTCCGTTTCGGAGTGCAGACCGTCATCTCATGCTACACTGTTACAGACTATACCTTCCAAAATAGCGCGTATGTTACATTCCCGTAGAGCTCTCGAATAATTTGACCCTATTGAACACGGGGTCCCCGTATGGATCTATAGTGTCCTGCTCTACTACTCATACCGTATATATATATATATATATATATATATATATATATATATATATATATATATATATATATATATATATATATTTATATGAATTTTGCGTATTATCGTCACTGTACTGTACAGATGAAAGTACCCTGGTATTGATATGTCTGTGATGTAAGTCAGGCTCCTCTTCTTAGCGAACAATAGTATATTATGACCTGCTATGCTGTATCCTTTGACTGGTTTGAAGGTTGAGGTCCCAAAGATTTTCACCTTGCTGTTGTTGTTTTCTTCTTCGTATTCCCCGTTTTATGTTCATACAATATGCTCGTGCGTTTTACCCAATCCTTCCGAAACAGTTGCTAGTTCAACAGCAAGGGCCGGTTTTCAATTCGACAAAATTGTTTTCTTTTTTATTCACATTTGCTAGCTTGCTGCAAACAGGGATCTGGTAATTAACTGCCTCATCTTTACTCTTCCACATTGTGTACAGTGGTGAGACATTTTGATAAATTCCCACGCGTCCACTTTATTAACCACAGATTTCATTCCTTTCTTGCTCTGACTTTTCATTAAGAAAATAATTTGTACCCTTACTTAACATTTTCCAGAATCTCCTTAAGGCCACAGTTTCATACATTATATGGCTACTATAAGGGAAAGTAAACCGTTTTACCATCGCGACGGACACAAAATATACTGCAGACAATTTAAATTCCTTATAAGCACTGTACAAAGACTTGCAGTTTGCTTACTGTTTAGTTTTTAATACAAAAAATAATCCTTGAAATCTCTTCTCTACATTTACCATTTCAGTGATGGGCGTTGAAATATATATGTGAAACAAATAAGAGGAATATTTTTTTTCGTCATTTTCTCACTTTATTACTGACAAATAAATATAAATTTATCACTGATCTAGAGACTATAGCAGAAATAGTCTTCTGTTGAAACCATAATTATATGCTTTTTCATTCGCCATAACATAATCACTGTTTGGTACACAACTGTGTGTGTGTGTGTGTGTGTGTGTGTGTTTCTTCGTATGTTTTAAATCAATACGATTAAAATCATGTACGTTAATTAACAGGTTACAATTTCCAAGCAATGCGCAGGAACATTTATGCTATAACACATATTCTTTGAATATTGTATGTGCTATAGTGCTCAACATGTTTCTTTCATGAAAAGAGTCCGAGTGCATACATTTAAGCTAGATATAAAATGTTGAAAATTTCGTTCGTGTCATGTAGATATAATAATATCATCTACACGTGCATACAAACATGGCTATCTAACTGTATTTGTCAATATCAAGTTTTTTTGATACTAAACTATTTTACAGGCGGCATGACGGATGGATAGACAGATTGAAACCAGGTTATCCCCGCTGTTAGTAATAGGAGCAAAATAAATCCATTTTTCTGTCAGACAGGGGCTAAATTTAGTTTGTATAAATGAATATGTCATCTCTTTGAAATATTTTTTATAGAGAATTAGAAAGATACATTATTTTAGATAATAAAGCAGCACTAAACAGTTCCGTATGACTGACCTTGGGTAAAACTTTGATTCAAGAGATGTCCGTACTTAATGTCCATGTTTCTCTCTCGTTATTTACATTGGCGCCACGAACTCGAAATTTCAGATGGTGTGCATAACTAAACGATTAAAATGCAGTAAAATTTATATTAGCCGGAATCGAGATTAAGTTTAAGCCCAGGTTGCGCATGACTAGCTACTCATTTTCTTTTAGCTTTGGTCTTATCCGTTTGACACAACTTTTTAGTGAGTGATCTTGAGGAAAATCGGTTCATTAATGACCCACTTTACTTTTCAGTATAGTAATATTATGGACGTAATTGAAACCGCCTTATATATAACAATCTGTGATTTCTTGTAGCATAGGCTCTTTATCGTGTTGAAAATAGCGAGATGTAGGATCATTATACGTTGTGAGGAGGTGCGTTGGCGTGATATTAAAGGGGTTTTCATATAAAGATCAATTGTGTCGTGTTTGTACAGATTCAGTTTCTTCATTACCTGACGATTTTTAAAATGAATCTTTCACCCATCTCAAACAAGCAAGATCTCGCCAATAGTATAGGCCATACGGTGTCGAGTTTATATTTTGTCCCGGACTGTATAATACTCATATATTAATTATTGCAGATAATAGACTTTGGGTATAATATCAATTTATTGTGGGTTATTTCCCACTGTATCAAGTGAAGCGACACTCCTCTGTTCACAGGCACAGTCGAAATTTAGAAATTTACTCAGTCTAGAGAGGCATAGAGGTTCTGACATAAATTGATAGTTCATATTTCAATCCTTTATAATTTCAAATATCTGCCTTTTTAATAAATAAAGAATGCATTAATTCATATCTTTATTCATGTATCAAGCATACTTAACTGGTAACAATGTAGACTCATTTAACGTACTGGCAAGTTACGGTCATTGTTGCTCATTTGTAATTATAAGTATAATATACATCGTTTGCTATTATTTGCAAGCGGATCATGTGCGGGCAGCTGTAGTCTATGCTTGAAAACAAGAGAAGAACAGAGAGAGTGGACGCTGATTTGCTGGCGGATGATGTTTTGTCAGATCATGTCTATGCTGTTCGCTTGAAATCGAAAGTACAACAAACTGAGTAGACTGTGATTTGCCGGCGGATGATGTTCACATATGGTCTATGCTGTTGTCAGCTGAATGTGCCTTGTGCACAGGTTTATACGGGTTTCAATATAGTAATAATTTTGGCGTATTTGTAAAGACTATACTACATTGTCAAATCAGAATGAATCGATTTAAAGGACGACCCGATTTAATTCTCTTTAACAGAGATATCAACTCCATGAACTGAATGAAGATATTCACATTTAATGAAGACTAATTTAATTTTAATGATTTTCATCCGATTATTAAGTCAATATGTTCACATTTTTGTGAATCGTTTTCTCTCAGCCGTTTGGGAAGGGTACAATTTTTCAATATATTTCATGTCTCATGTATGCATATCATTTTACATGGGAACCATATATTTTCAGTTGTCGACTGAGATAGGAGCTGCATGACGCAATTTATCTGTAACCTAACCACATATATATTTGCAAACAATAAAAAGATGGAGATAACTGTATCGCATCTGTATCATATACTTGGTACAATTTACATACTGCTTTTGTGGTTTATTAGTTATGATCTGTCAACACGTTAACATACCACTTTATGTGAATTTGATTGATCCAAAGAAGCCCATGAAATTTTTGAGCAGGATTCTCATTATTGATTGGCTGCGACCGTATGAATTTTCCTTTCCCCGCCTTGTAGAATTTTTTTTAAAAATATTATTGCTATCAACAATATGGCGGCTCTATTTTCAATCGGTTTACATTAAATTAATATGTAACCACTTTAAAACAGTGTTTAGTCTGGAGTACTAGAAATAGAAATGATTGCAGATAATGAAGTCGCACGAAACAGTTTCGAATCGAATGATTTCCCTTGGGTACAATTTTTTTTGTTTTTGAGGAGACATCCATACGTTACATAAATGTTTCGCTCTCGTTATTTTCGTTGCAGTCAAGAATGTATGATTTCCGGTTGTATATACAGGGGGCGTATTCCAGTGCAGAAACACATTTATGCGTGCCAGAATAGGGATTAAGTTTGATCATACAGTGCGCATGAGGGGCTTTCCATTTTCGTTTAGGTTTGTTTCATGGGTTTATCAACATGTTTTAGTGAATGATATTGAGAGAAAGTGTTTTGTTAGTGGCCCGCTTTATTCTTTAGTAATGTGACGGACGCAATTGTCACTGCTTCATACATGAAATATCATGAACTGTGTTCAGTATAGGTTCTTTATGCGGTTGAAAATCGCGACATTTAGGATCTGAATGAGCGATGTTATTGTGACATTAAAGGGGATAATAAGAGAAGTGCCACCTATACCTTGTCAATAATGATACAGTACAAGTTTATTGGCCATCTTTGAAAAAGTTAAAATTACGTCTAGTTTTTTAATTCTGTTGAAATTAAATTGTTACATTGTCATCTTGTAATGATATGTTTGCATTACGTTCTTTTCATAAACTGATTTTTTAACTCCTAGAGATGCATGAATCTTTCATCCATCTCAAAACAAACAAGAATGTCCCAGTCGTATAGGCTATAATGCTTTGAGCGTAAGTATTGCCTCGGAATGTGGAATACACACAAATATAAACTGTTGCAGATAATATATTGTATGTGTACTATCAGTATGGTGTGGGCTATTCACACTGTATTGATTTTACAGACACAGCTCCTTTTGCTATTTAGAAATGTCTCATATCTAGGAAGCCATACAACTTCTGACATGAATTGCCAGCTCATAGTTTCAATCCTTTATAATTTCATATACTTACCTTTGTTAATAGTGCAAAATGGATTCATTTCTATGTACACGTATCTAAAATTCTTAAATTTAAATTGTTAAATTACGCAAAAAATATGTGACTTTTGAAAAGGACCTTGAAATAGGTAAAACCATCAAGTAACATTGTTCAGCTTTATTGACGCAAGGTTCAACATCGCATGATTCTCAATTTATCCAAATGTCACAAGTTTTGCGTAATTGTCGATTGTGTTCCTCTCTATGTATACTTTGCATTCTTTCCACGTATCGTGCGTTTGAGATGATCTGTTTTCTTCAAATTTTCATGGTTCAACCCAACCTTCTCTTATTCATTCTTTCTTTGTCAGCTCTTATCAAGCCAGTGGCACTGCCTTACGACTATTGTTATCAATATATGTTTCATGCATTGTTTGGATATATGCACATTGTACATGCTCCAATTTGCAAATGACATTCTAAAGCTCCACTTTTCATCCGCCATTTAAAAAATTACAGTACTAATACAATATCGTTGCATATTTGAATTATTCTTACATATTTATTTATGCTTCACAGAATTTTAGCTGTAAGTATGGTGTAGTTCCTTTAAGGTATGTACATACGCCAAACGAGTCACTTCCACTTTCAAATTTTTGATTATCGTCATCATCGGCGGTTCTATCATCGTTGTTGTCGTTATCATCAGTTATAGAAACATCCCTATTACAGCTATCAAAATAATTAAAACGACCTTTCCTCTGAAAAACACAATAAAGGCCAAATACTGTGTATAGTCGTCGGATCCAGTGCAAGCAAAACAAAACAATTTATATGTAAACCCACCTCTCTCTCTCTCTCTCTCTGAAACATTCAAACACATCGATTGACTTAAAGAACGTTCTACACACAAGATTGCCTAAGTGAAATGAAAACTGAACCTTTTCATTTTTTTCATTAACTGGCATGATCATATTTCTCTTCTTGCATAAAAGAAAAAGCATTTAACTATATGTCTTTGTTGACGAAATCTAGCGCGCTCTTTGTATCGTAAATAATGAGTTTTATGAAGCAACTGAATCTAATACTATGCAACTATGAGCACCTTATTATGTATACAGTTTTAGAATTGACGACTGCTCTTATTGTAATACAAATTTAAAACTTATATAAATTCATCACTCTAACTGTTGATATGTAATTGGAACAACGTTCGAAATATATTCATGCATATATTGGAAACTAAAATACTCCTGAATTACTTGACTAGAATATTTTAGTATTTCTGTTTCCCTCTTTTTTCAATCCATTGTGTCAGGCATCATTCCTTTGTTCATATTGTCACATGTACTATACAACATGATAAAACCGGGTTGGGATTGGATTTAGCGAAGACAATGAAAGCCGTTTTGTCAATGAGATGTTTATTTATAATGTAATTGAAGGATGAATGAATCTGAAACCATACTCGCAAGCATAAAGTTCAACAATGGATTTACCAGAATGATGCGCACCGAGTTCAACAACTGGTTTAAAGAAATAATGTCTTTCCTAAAATGGAACTTGTCAGAATATGTAACTTCAACGAGTAATCAAGCAAGAATCAACTTATGGAACTTATAAAACAAATATGATTAATATATGGATCTATCACCATGGACAATTAATGCATGGAATTTATACACAATAATAATCATTGTATGATTATATCACCAAGGGTGATAGAAGTTGAGAACTTTTACAACAATATGAGGAATGTACGTTTCATCCACAAGTAGGTTCTATGGGAAGTGAAAATGACGGCCATTATGGGTACAATGGGTATTTAATATAGTCGGTCACTTTGGGTATCTAAGGGATTTTTGCATTGTGGGTCGGTAATGGGAATTTAACATTGTGGTCCTCTATGGGTATATATGGGAATTTAACGTTGTGGATCGATATTGGTATCTCTTGAGGCGCAAAATGTCGGATCTCTTCTCCTATGGTCTCTGACATTAACATCCGCATCATTAAATATAAGAATTATTCTCATGTAATCACAGTGCGCCGCCAAATGTAAATGGGAAAAACTGCCCCGTCACCGGACAGTTTATAAATGCCATTAGAATCAAATCTAACAAAATACATGTTGTCATTCCTTTCCAGAAAAAAACGTCAGGATGCCTTATCAGATTATAAGGACTGTAAGTGAAGTGCTTCCTTCCATGAATATCAAAAGAGAGAAATTAACCATGACAAAGGGATGAAAACTCGTCTTTTGGTATTATCAATTGCATTGTGGTTAACTTTGCAGCCCATACTAATCAGATTCCGTTAATATTTGGATATGCTATAACTTCCGGCTACAACAATCTGCGTCTTTCCAGCTACTGAGTTTCCAAAGGAACGGTGCCTCGTTAGTATTATTTCCGTTGGACTATTATTAACATTTTTGAATGACGTGATCTTGATTTTGTTCTGATCCAATAAAGAGACTGCAACTTCACGGTTTTCCAGTATTGAGACATGACATATATGCCCTGTCAATGTAAAGGTTGTGATGAATTAATGAGTAAAGCCTGATGGAATATAGTGGCCACTGTAACGTTTAATATCATCTTCTCTCCCTGAAAGGCTGTGGCTCCACTGACAAATCGGATCTTACCACTATGGATTTTAACATCAATTCCATCAGCTTTCTTAAAATGACAGGATTTCTACAGCTCCAGAAGCTCTGTATCGTGAGACTTTTACAGCTTTTCTCGCTCACATGTTTTCGCACATCGCACAAACGCATCGACATAATAGAATCCACCAGAGGAGTGATCCCTAGGAATATATTGATTCTGGGAGTCATATCGCACTTCTTTCTCGATGTCATAATATATATAAACATGATGCCACTTTCTGGCATCAAACTCTTGTGTAAGCCCGTCCAAAATTTATTAATGCTTTGAAAGAGAACATGAGAATTTCTTGTAGCATGTATCAGGAATAAACACTACTTACTGTTTTCATATTTCGCGAGGGCCTTTTATTCGTTGCTTCTGCCTCCATCCATGTTTACTCTTTTTTCTGCATTATCCAGGACTGTTCCGATCTTCTTTCTAATTTATTTCGTTTGCGTGTAGAATGCATTAAAGTGAGATTTTAAGATCATTAGTATCGGAATCATTCATTTATATACACAACTTTAGATGGCGTTCTACTTTCTTCAATGTATGAATAACATGGTGTGGACTATTATTTGGATAACACAACTGATAGCACATTCAAGTTCTATCACCGGACTGTTCTTCTGTTTATCTTATAAGTTTGTCTTTTCGCTCTCTCTTGTTATTCGTGTTTTCCTCAATTGCATTACAAGCGTCGTTGCATTGCAAGGCTAGGTATTTTCTTTTTACTAACCGTACTGTATTTTCCCAGTCTTCCATCTTTCGCAAAAACACATTTTTCCAATCTTATCGGGCTACTTCCTTCAATCCCTCTGCTGAGAAACTCCATGTTTTTATCAGCCTTTAAATGCATTCGCTCAATATTCCTCTGGTTCATTTACTGCAACCTAATGTTGGTTCTTTCCAAGATGCTACCAGTGTACCTGATAAAAGATATTGCCCACGTGCTGATGGCTGCGATCGTTTAGTTCCGTTTCTGGTTGAGCATAGTACACTCTTTAGCCTGTTTTTATAATCATCCTTGATCCTATCCTTCATCTAATCATGTTTTATATTTTCTTGTTCCAAAATTGCTAGTTAGATCTATCCTTCATATTCCCTCTTTTTTCAATATCAAAGAGTTTGCTACTTTGGAAACTTATTAAATCTGAATTCCATATTGATGTCATTGATTTCTTGCTCTGTCTTTTTCAGCCTATAAATACCTGATATAAGGCAAAGGAACTCTTGTTTACCTCAAGAATGACGCGAAGTATACTTTAGCATATTTCAAACCGAGATATGCACTGTAGAATGAATTAGAGGTTTTTTTTATTACGTTACAATTGTGTATTCCACGCAAAGTATCCTGGTCTGTCGGTGCATTGGTAAGGATCGATCTATATATATTCTTCTGCAGTAACGTAAGCCTCCACGTGCACTCATAAAATACGTAGCTTCTTATATTCAGTAAAGATGGAATTTTAGAAAATAAAATGTAATAAGTATGTCCTTCTTTGACGCAGCAAGAATGGAACCCTGACTAAGCTCCTGTGCTTTGGTTATAACAGTTATGTCGACTCATGCGTAATTGTTATTCTGTGTGTATCTGTTGCTGTTAATTGAGAAAATCTGAATTTTGTTCCCTAATTCCAAGTACAACTCTTCCTTGTGCGGGTAAGATGAATGAGTTTACGTACAATTATCTTTCTAGAAAGTTAAAAATAAATTACAATTTAAATAGAATCGCTGAAAAACATATCCCACTAAATCATTACATCTTTACATATTTTTTCCTGTCAAGTAACGACACGCTTTCAGCAGCGGAACAAAAAAAAAACACAAAAAAACCCACCCACAATTTTGTTGTACAACACCTGCTGTAATATTTCTCTAAAGATGTACGAAAGCACATCACGGGCGCTACAGGTATTGCTAGGTAAATAAAACTGTTCTAAATATTGATGTTATAAATCCGATGAAGTCCAATCAGTCAAGATCGTTTAAATATCGAAACTTTAAACGAGTGCATATAGAATGAACCAGGATATTCACTTTGTGGCCGAAATGAAAGAAAGAACAGACCTCCGTATGCATTTTGCCATGTCCAGCCACGAGGCTAGAAACCACATGACGCACAACCAAACTTGGAGTATGTTAATCTTCTATAAGACAGCAAAGTCTAACTATAATTCGTTGAAATGGATTATGATACAACTTTATAGTGCGATATTTTACGTTACGGTAGGTATAATTTTGAACACCATTACCTATTTGCAGTTTGATTTTCAAAATGCTGTATCCGCCATACTGTCCTCTTAAAAGGATATCATTCATATCAATATATATTCCAAAATCTACCTCCCGGTGCTTGAATAATCCACATGCCAGTTGTAGAGTACTGCTTTTCACGTGAAAGCAAATTACGGGAGGTGCAGTTAGTGCTGTGTTAATGCACAACTCCTAAGTGCAAAGAAGGCGAACCAACCGCAAAAGTTAGAGCATAGGAACATTAAATATTTGCATATGCAATATAGTCAATCAGCAGATTCACTTATGGACAAAATAAAGGAAAGAAAATAATTATATATATTGCTTTTTAATACGTCCAGCTACGAGAAAAGTATATTGCAAGTAATCGGACTCACCACCACGCTATGAATATAGAAAGCTTATACAAGACAGCAGCAAATTCTCACCATAATTCGTTTAAAAGGATTATATTCCAACTTAATAGATCGGGTCCAATTTTGCAGTACTGTAGGTATGGGTATACTTGTAGTTTCATGATAACTTCAATTGGAAGAATATTCCATACAACACTTGAAAATAAGATTTGAATTTATGTCTTGAATTTGCTTTGAACGCTTTGGTAAAAGTATTGAAAAAAGTTTTTTTTATCACTTTGTATTTTTTTCGTTTCAGATGTAATGACCAATTTGAAATGTAATGATCAATATAGTGAACAACAACTCCATTATAAATGTACACGGGGACAATTAATAATGTCCCTAGAGATCACAATGAACGCTGGGATATTTCAAAAGCCTGAGATTGCAGTTGCATGGAGGACAGATGATTGGACCCTATCTGTTAGAAGACGTTACATTTTGCACACTTAGTCTATGAAAAAAGAATACGTTTCCAATATGTCGCGAAAATGTATGTTCTTGTCAATTGGTGTTCTTTTTCTTAGTATTACTGGAAAGAGGGAATCAAGATCTTGTAATTTGGATTGCACTTCTTATATCTGTAGAGATATATCAAGGATAGAAGATTTCCCACTTTCCTTGCCAAACTTTGTACAGAAAGTGACACTGATTGGAACGACAAATATCCATGGATCCTTTCCTAATGGACTTTTCCAAGATAGTAGTTGGATGAATGTATATGAACTTTCCCTTCTTGAATTCACATATATGTACTTAATCGATAAATCCTTTTTGAATGGACTGAACTACCTGAAATATTTATCAATATCGGAATGCCGGAACCTTGAATTCATTGATCCAACTGTGTTTGATTCAACCCCAGATCTTGAGGCGATACATCTTGATGGGGACGCCAGTTTGAGATTATCGGTTGTAGAAAATGCTCTAAAGTCAGCAAATTGAAATATTTATCGTTACAGGGACTTCAAGCAGGATTTCATGAAGCTAGTTTCCTCGGAACAAGTTTTTACAATGCGCTTGGAGGAAAAAATATTCTATACCTCGATGTAAGTTATGCTAATATGGCGGGACTTTCTTTTGATGACAGCTACCAAGGTGATGTTTTCAGCCATTTAAGGTATTTCAATGGATCACATTCAAAACTGTCTTGGTATGCAATCGGACAGAAAACAACGGTCGATTCTTTCATACCAAAGGTTAAAGTGGTCGATTTCAGCGGATCTCAAGGTTACATACCGACTTTGACAGAAAACAAAGTCATAAAATCGAAATGCAACATGCCTCAAGAATTGAAATATGTTTTTGCTGAGAATGTGTTTATGTCTCAAAGAGAAATACACGTAAACTATGAAGAACAACTGATTGAATGCAATTGTGATCATTTAGAAGTGTTTGTTTTTAGCAATAAAAAATTTGTTCATTTCAATTATACTATATCAGGAGTACAATGTTTTCGTAGACTGGTAAAACTCGACCTATCCAAGAACGATATGAAGTACATATCTCCATCATTCTTAAACAGCTTCCCTGCATTGAAGATATTGAACATGTCTGAAAAAAAAACTGCACAAAATGCAATTTACGGACGATTTCAGTAAGTTACTGCATGGGAACTCGATGCTTGAAGTATTATTCCTTCGAAAAAACCACTTTAGTTCGATCCCAAACACCTTCCTGTCTTCCAACACCAAACTGTTGCTCCTTGATATACGAGAGAACGACCTTACCGACGTTAGTAACGATCTTAGCCGTATCCTGAATTTGAAGTTCATAGATTTAGGTAAAAATCAGTTAGGAGGTCTGCCTTCTAATACGTATCAAACACTGGAAGCACTGTATACATATCAAGAAAAAGAAAAAGAAAGCAATATTAGCTTCTTGAATGACAATCTGTTTTTGCAGTCGCTTGAGAGAATAAATATAAAAGAAAAGTATAGATATGGTTACAATCCCAACGTGATTTCGAGTTTTGCAGTCAAATGCAACACGATTCCGCAATACCTAACGATTGACTTGTCTGACAATTCTATCCAATGCAGGTGTGAAAATGATGGTTTTTTAAAATGGGCTGTGACTACGAAGATTAGATTCATCAATGGAGAAACTTTGATGTGTAATTATGGAAATGAGAAGTCTCCCCTTGACAATGAATTGCACAAAAGGGTTGAATTTGATTGCAAGCTTCCCGTCGTTGTCATGAAAGCTATTTCAGCAACTGTTTTCGTCATCGTAAATGTCAGCATTATAGCTCTTTTGGTTCGTAACATTCGCGCAAAAAGACGCAAGGCGGAAGATATTGAAATCTTCAAACGGGAAATTAAAAAAGATCATATTGATTTCAATTACGTTGCTTTTATACCCTTTTGCAGTCACGACTATGATGTCGTTGAACCAAATGTACTACGTGAAGTTAGCAACTGCATAAAGAAAACACTGAAGACTGGTAAGGACGTTGTTTGTACTGGACTGGAGAATTTCATACCAGGCATGTTCATCACAAATGAAATACACAGATGTATCAATGAAAGTCTAGTGGTAGTTCCCATTATAACACCAGCATTTATTCCATCGGCCTGGAGCCAGAACGAATGTGCGGTTGCAATTGAAAAGCATAGAAAAGTCATGATTCTGATGGAGGAACAGACGGACATATCACAAGCCGAGACAACAGTTAAAAATCAGATTCAGAATTACACTCGAGCAACATGGTCGAATAGGGATGGGCACTTTATGATTCATCCATCGTGGGATATTATGTGTGATAGAATAATTTCCTTAGCAGCCGAAACTCTGAGGAAACAATTACAACAACAACGGCAAGAACCAAAGAATTTAATTGAAGAAAATTTGCTGTTGTCTTCCCGACAGGTATCTGAACAGTAAAATATATCTTATTGTGTGGCAAGTGCAACATTTTCATTTGCTGTTTTGTTGGATATATTACTAATAAATCACCCATCCTGAAATTAAGCAAAGTTTCATATGTGGATTGGGAATAATGTGTGTAACACAGCTGAGTGTCGAGGTGTGTATACGATTTGTCGGCGTTTTAACAGTGGCTATTTTTTAGATTTTACTATTTTGATCTAGAGAATTATCTCAGTCTTTGTAAAGCTTACAAATATAGATGTTATTAAGTTACACATAAATTACGCCATGCAGCTCATATCTCAATTCATGAGGTCGGAAAATCAGGAGAAACAAAAAGAAATTAGAGCATTTAGTTGAAAAACATGCATTCCTTTAATCAGGAATTCCAACAAAAGTGAAATAGTTGTTAAATAGACTCTTCTGATTGGCTAAATATCTGCAAGAAGATCATGGTCGAGTCATGGGTATCTGATTCAGTGACTATTTGTAGGTAGAATATGCCTTTTCTACTCTAAATCCTTTTCAAAGTATTAGAATGACAGAGAGCTAGTGCTATAGCACATATCTGAATATGTCATCTAAGAACATTGTGGTGAAAGAAAAGACTGAGTGGAGAGATAGTTACATTAAGTGAGGTCAGATTGGAGTCTACACTGGTCGTTATAGAATATATGGAAATTAAAGTAGTTTGCACGTATCAATAAAGCCATTATGCGACACTATAAAGGAATGAAAATATGAGCTGGCAATTCACGTTAGAACCTGTGTATCTTCCTAAATTTTCAAAATAGCAAATTGTGCCTATTAACAATGGATTGTAGCTTAAATCAATACAATGGAAAAACCGGAACATATTGAAATAAAAATCACATAACTATCAAAGAAAATTTTCTTCTTTCACATTAAATATGAACCCCTTTATGTAGTTCATGGATTGCATATCTCTGTAAAAGAGAATTAAACAGGGTGGTCCTTTAAATGATTCATTTAGATTATCCGATGTAGCACAGTCCTTACAAATGCACCAGAAAATTATGACATGGAATACCGTATTAACCTGTGCATCAGTCATATTTATCTGTGAACAGCATATACCTGATCCAAATTGATACTATACGTTAGCAAATGATGATATATAGTTCTTTTCAACTTATGATTTCAAGCAAACAGCATAGACCTGATCTGCCCTCATGTGATGCGCTTGCAGATAATGGTCTATTACGCTTATATTTTCAAGAGAGTAAACACTAAGACCCTGGCCTGCCGGTATATTAAGTGAGGTCAGATTAGAGTCCACACTGTTCGTTATTGAAAATATAGGAATGAAAGTAGTTTGCACATATGTAGAAATGACATTATGCGACACTGTAAAGGACTGAAAAGATGAGCTGGCATTTCATGTCAGAACCTTCCTATCTTCCATAATTTTCAAATACTTAAAGGGATTGTGCCTGTAAACAATGGAGTATAGCTTAAACCAATACAATATGACATTACCCACTGCGGATTAATAGTACACACAAAATCTACTATTTTCAATAATTTCTTTTTGTGTGTTCCACACTCCTGGTCAAAGCATCAGCTCAGCACAGTATAACCTGTAAGAATGGGTAGTTCTTGATTCAACTAGATCGCTGAAAGATTGATATATCTCTAGAAGTGTAAAATGGTAATTGTATCAAATTAATATAATGCAAAGATAAGTATGAAAG
This sequence comes from Margaritifera margaritifera, assembly GCA_029931535.1. NCBI lineage: Eukaryota > Metazoa > Mollusca > Bivalvia > Unionida > Margaritiferidae > Margaritifera > Margaritifera margaritifera. Next base: position 4,571,506 of record JAQPZY010001681.1, read on the forward strand.
ATGACAATGTAAAAATTAAATTTCAGCAGAACTAACAAAGATTTAACTGTTTATTAATCACAAAGATGGGGCCAACAAACTTTCGGCCATAATTTCTACATTTACACTCTGATCAAAATCAAGATCTCCGACATAACTTACATTTTTTATTAGCTTATCAGATGAAACCTTGCACTTCGTGTTAAGGAGGGTTATGGGTATTAACGATATATTACAAATGTCGTTTTTCTCTTTTGACATTATGAAAGCTGCAATCTGATTGGTGAGTAGAAAGGTCAGCAGAACAAGTACTCTTATAGGTGCCCGTCAGATGTTTTGTTAATATTTAGATCTCGATTTTAATCAGATTGTTCAACATTCTAAATGCAAAGTCTAGCCCACGCAAATTCATTTCCAAATAGTGACAGGGTGTTTTCAGACCGCATAGGAGGAGATAACCAACACCAGAATCATGGTGTACACAATACGTAGATACAACCAGCCGTGTACATTTTCAATCCATCGGAGCCGTGAATGGTGAAAAAACCGAGTCAGTAAAATGATTGACACGGCAAAGGTGATCATTTTGTAATTACCCCTTTAATATCACACTAGCCCACCTCCAAACAAAACGTTAAAACCCCTTAAACTTGCGATTTTCAACTCCATGCAGAAACTATCCTGACCAAAGTGTCGGAGATATTTCATATATATGGCGGTAACAACTGCGTTCTAAATATTACTTTAGTGAAGAGAAAAGTGGACCATTAACGGACCGACCTTTTCGCAAGGTCAATTACTAAAAACATTTTGGCAAACACATTAAAGCAGAGGCAGAATAAAATCCGCAGCTGCTCATACGCATTGTAGGCCAAAATTTAATCTCAATCCCTGTTAGCACAAATGTGTTTCTGCCCTGGAATCCTTCCCTTGTGTATACAACCTGAAATCATGCATTCATCTCACCATTATATAAAACGAGAGAGAAGCTTGGAGATAAATAATGTATGTCTCTTCATTCAAAATTCTACCCAAGGTCAATTTTGCAAAACTGTTTAGTGCGACTGTATTATCTGCAACAAATTGTTTTTGGTTTTTACTCCAAACTACAAACTTGTTCAGAGAAGTAATATACTTATACAGAGTAAATTTACTTTATGTCTGAGAAACAAATAGTATTTTTATTTCGCTTCTATGTCCTGTCTACCTATCCATGCATCCTTTCGTTGAAACCCCTTCACATGGACAAATACAATTAATTATTCATATTTTATGTTTGTGTAGATGATATTATTGTATATTTATGATATTAATGAGATTTTTCATATTTTATAAATTGGCTACTTGTATGCATTTAGGCTTTCTTGGTGAAAAACACTTTAGCACTATAACACAAATCTACTAATAATACAATATACAATTCTCTTGTCATGTTTGTATTTAAATGTAGATCTCTTGATGAGGTTTTCATGCAAATAAAACAATATTTCTTGTTTGTGTTTTTGGGCATAGGACATAGTACTATTATGTTTAAACCGATTTTTTCCTGCAAAATGAAGTTTTATATTTAAACAAAATAGATCACAGTATATATTAGATATATACAGTATTACACAATAAGTGACATCACATAGAGTTCTTAAGTTTTCTTTTCACAATGTAACGTAATGATGCAAATATACATCAACAGGGCGATACAATTGGATGGCCCTCCAACCGGGAATAGTCCATTTTATGCCGGGAAAGTGCATGTCAACAAGTGTTTAGTCAAGACAAATGCAGTTTTTCTAAATTGAAAAGCTTCAATATCCCTCGCAAAATATACATACATCATTTTTTTGATACTGTCATGTTCCGTATCAGCATTTTCACCCTTTTAGTATAGAAGTTCAGTTGGAATTGATTAAGTATGTGTCGATGTGGTGCACTAAAATGTCACTTACCAAAACAAAAGGTGAAGGACAATTGTTAAAATCATCCTAATTTTAAGCAATGATATTGACAATTACATTCATAAGATATGTATTTTCTAATGTGTAAGGAGGCACAAGTATGTGTCCTGTTCGAATTTAACGTCGTTCCTTAGTCCAACTTTCCTCTGACCTTTCCATCGCGTTTCAGATATTTCGTCAGTTATGTTAGGGTGATAGGACAGGTAGGTATTCCTGGCATACGAATAATTATTATTGCAAAAGTTGTCCGACCGTAAGAAAAGATAGATCCAGCAGGGTGTAATCTACCAGAGTATATCGCATCTTTTTACATCTGATTCAGTTTGAAAATGTACTTAATAAAATATCACAGATCGGTATGCCGACAGGAAAATTCATTTATATGTCAATGCTGGGGGTATACTTGAGGCCGCCTTTTTTTCCCGTTGGCATATCTATATAAGATATATTGTGTTGTAGTCATACTGTCTTGAATCATATCGAATGTAAAAAAAAAGATGTGCTATACTCCGGTAGATTAGATCCTGCCTAAGATAAAGTTTTTCCTCCCGGCCATTTTTGTCCCCGTGTTCTTCCCAATGGTAAAAAGAAATACCCAATGTTCAGGTGGTTCCAGTACTTATATATATATATATATATATATATATATATATATATATATATATATATATATATATATATATATATATATATATATATATATATATTGGGGGCGTGGGTGAGGAGATGGCACCAGTGATGAGAAACTTTAGTTTACGTTTAACAATTTAACAATATAGATGAGATTTTAGTTTTTATTCTGACAATCAGGCAAATAAAACGTATACATGAACAGGTTAGTCGTTCTTGAAACCGAAGCTTTATGTATATACGACGGCACATCACACATGGAAGACATGCCTGTATTACATTACGATACATAAACTGGTACCTAAAAATGAAGTGTACAGTACATTCGTACACCCGAAATCAGATATGCTACCCTTAGGGAGCTGTACTGACATTATTGAATATGAAGCAAATAAAAAGTAAAAAACGAGACAAGCAAACAAATTGTTCAGGAAATGTCACTTATCCAAAGTCACTTGTCCTGCACAAGTGGTTGAGGAATATCTTGTACAGCTATGTTGAATCAAATTACCGAATATAATTTTTAAAAAGGGAATTGTATTATCCATTGCTTTTTACAAAAGAGCGGATTATATTATGATTAAAACTTGTGTGTTATTGTGCTAAATATTACGCAACTCATGTACCGTTCAAGGAGAGTTTTCGACTTGGGATATGACTATTGGTAGTTATTCAATGTGTAACACAATATGAGAGTCATTATATACCTTTTTGGAAGAGAACGGGGTTCTGACCAACGGTATCATTTGCTCCAATTATATGTCACGCCTAGCATACCAGGAAATATACCTTTTGTAAGCTTGACCTTTAAACCACCCACGGGCACATGGAGTATATTAATAGTGGTGATTTGTCTGGTATTTAAAATTCAAAACAATTATTCGTTGCAAGTTGTGCGGTACCAAAGCATATCGTTTCACACATAAAATGTGATCTCTATAGCCAACAACTAAATATATATGTGAAACAAATAAGAGGAATACTTTTTTCGTCATTTTCTCACTTTATTACTGACAAATAAATATAAATTTATCACTGATCTAGAGACTATAGCAGAAATAGTCTTCTGTTGAAACCATAATTATATGCCTTTTCATTCGCCATAACATAATCACTGTTTGGTATACACGTGTGTGTGTGTTTCTTCGTATGTTTTAAATCAATACGATTAAAATCGTGTACGTTACTTAACAGGTTAAAATTTCCAAGCAGGAACATTTATGCTATAACACATATTCTTTGAATATTGTATGTGCTATAGTGCTCAACATTTTTCTTTCATGAAAAGAGTCCGAGTGCATACATTTAAGCTAGATATAAAATGTTGAAAATTTCGTTCGTGTCATGAAGATATAATAATATCATCTACACGTGCATACAAACATGGCTATCTAACTGTATTTGTCAATATCAAGTTTTTTTTTCATACAAAAGTATTCTACAGGCGGCATGACAGATGGATAGACATAGTGAAACCAAGTTATCCCCGCTGTTAGTAATATGAGCAAAATAAATCGATTTTTCTGTCAGACATGGGCTAAATTTAGTTTGTATAAATGAATATGTCATCTCTTTGAAATTTTTTTTCCGGAGAATTAGAAAGATACATTATTGTAGATAATAAAGCAGCACTAAACAGTTCCGTATGATAGGCCTTGGGTAAAACTTTGACTGAAGAGATGTCCGTACTTACTGTACATGTTTCACCCTCGTTATATTCAGTGGTGCCATGAACGCAAAATTTCAGATGGTGTGTATAAGTAAACGATTAAAATGCAGTAAACATCTATACTTGCCGGAATCGATATTAAGTTTGGGTCCATGTTGTGTGTTACGACTCTATGGTCTAAGAAAAATGTAACAGAAAGAAAGTTAAACCAACAAATCAAGTAAAAATCAACAATCAATTTATTACTAGATAATTAAAATGAAAAATCAAAAAGTCACTTACAGTAATGTGTTTTGAAATCCTAATAATCCAATAAGAATGATTGTTCTAATCACAAGTCCTAAATATAGAATGTTCCGAATTCACGGCTGTGTCCTTGAATGTTATTATGTGCCAATGGTCTCCAAAGTCCTGATGTACTAGTAATCTTTGATATGCTGATGTCAAAAATGAAGTATTCCAAAATCTCTGAATAAGTTCACATAAATTCCAAAATCATCAATTAAAAATCCAAAATCCAAAAGTTTATGAGCACTGTTATAATCCAATTAAATTTAAAATAATTCCTCTCTTAGAATTTGGAATGAATTTTCACAACTGCAATAGCTCCTTACAAGACTGATGGTAATGTCAAAACTGAAAAAATGTCCACCAAACATGGTATATATAAAGATTGGTCACATGACAGAATGTTCTAGAATATGAGTCATCTTAATGGAATTTTAGTTGTAAACAAAATCAACCTTGACCTTCAAATTGAGAAAACATTATATTGATCAAAACAACCTAATTCAAGGACACTAGTCAAACATGCTTTTCCTGATAAACATTAAGACTCAAGCAAATATTAAAGTGAAGAAACATTTATAATTTCCTAAAATATTTATAATATTATATAAACATCATACATAACATGTGCATGAGTAGCTACTCAGTTTCTGCTAGCTTTGGTCTTATCCGTTTGAGACAACTTTTTAGTGAGTGATCTTGAGGAAAATCGGTTCATTTTCAGTATAGTAATATTATGGACGTAATTGAAACCGCCTTATATATAACAATCTGTGATCTCTTGTAGCATAGGCTCTGTATCGTGTTGAAAATAGCGAGATGTAGGATCATTATACGTTGTGAGGAGGTGCGTTGGCGTGATATTAAAGGGGTATTCATATAAAGATCAATTGTGTCATGTTTGTACAGATTCAGTTTCTTCATTACCTGACGATTTTTAAAATGAATCTTTCACCCATCTCAAATAAACAAGATCTCGCCAATAGTATAGGCGTTTCGGTGTCGAGTTTATATTTTGTCCCGGACTGTAGAATCCACATATATAAATTATTGCAGATAATAGACTATTTATGTAATATCATTCCATTGTGGGTTATTTCTCACTGTATCAAGTGAAGCGACACTCCTTTGTTCACAGGCACTGTCGAAATTTAGAAATTTGCTCAGTCTAGTAAGATATAGAGGTTCTGACGTGAATTGATAGTTCATATTTTCAACCCTTTATAATTTCAAATATCTGCCTTTTTAATAAATAAGGAATGCATTCATTTATATCTTTATTCATGTATCAAGCATACCTAACTGGTAACAATGTAGACTCATTCAACGTACTGGCAAGTTACGGTCATTGTTGCTTTTTGTAATTATAAGTATAATATACATCGTTTGCCATTATTTGCAAACGGATCATGTGCGGGCAGTTGTAGTCTATGCTTGAAAACATGAGTAGAACAGACAGAGTGGACGCTTATTTGCTGGCGGATGACGTGTGGTCAGATCATGTCTATGCTGTTCGCTTGAAATCGAAAGTACAAAAAAACAGAGTAGACTGTGATTTGCCGGCGGATGATGTTCACGTGTGTTCTATGCTGTTGTCAGCTGAATGTGCCTTGTGCACAGGTTAATACGGTTTTCAATAGAATATAGTAATCATTTTCGGCGTATTTGTAAAGACTGTACTACATCGTCAAATCAGAATGAATTGATTTAAAGGGACACCCGATTTAATTCTCTTTAACAGAGATATCAACTCCATGACTGGATGTAGGTATTCACATTTTATGAAGACTAATTTAATTTTCATCATGGTCATCCGATTATTAAGTCAATATGTTCACATTTTTGTGAATCGTTTTCTCTCAGCCTTTTCGCAAGGATACAATTTTTCAATATATTTCATGTCTCAGGTATGCATAGGAATTTACATGGGAACCATATATTTTCTGTTGTCGACTGAGATAGGAGCTGCATGGCGCAATTTATCTGTATGAACCTAACCACACATATATTTGCAAACAATACAAAGATGGAGATAACTCTATCACATCTGTATCATATACTTGGTACAATTTACATACAGCTTTTGTGGTTTATTAGTTATGATCTGTCAACTCGTTAACATATTACTCTATGTGAATTTGATTGGTCCAAAGAAACCCATGAAATTCTTGAGCAGTATTCTCATTATTGATTGTCTGCGACCGTATGAATTTTCCTTTCCCCGCCTTCTGGAACAATTGTTTTAATATTATTGCTATCAACAATATGGCGGCTCTATTTTCAATCGTTTTACATTAAATTAATATGTCACCATTTTGAAACAGTGTTTAGTCTGGAGTACACGAAATATAAATGATGATGAAGTCGCACGAAACAGTTTCGAATCGAATGACTTACCTTGGGTAAAAAAAAATTTGAGGAGACATCCACCCGTTACATAAATGTTTCGCCCTCGTTATTTTCGTTGCAGTCAAGAATGTATGATTTCAGGTTGTATGTACAGGGTGCGATTCCAGTGCAGAAACACATTTATTCGTGCCAGAATAGGGATTACATTTGGTCATACAGTGCGCATGAGGGGCTTTCCATTTTTTATTAGGTTTGTTTCACGCGTTTACCAACATGTTTTAGTGAGTGATATTGAGAGAAATTGTTTTGTTACTGGATCGCTTTCTTCTTTAGTAAAGTGACGGACGCAATTGTCACTGCTTCATACATGAAATATCATGAACTGTGTTCAGTATAGGTTCTTTATGCGGTTGAAAATCGCGACTTTTAGGATTTGTACGAGATGTTTTGGTGTGACATTAAAGGGGATAATGCCAGAAGTGGCACCTTTACCTTGTCAACAATGATACAGTACAAGTTTATTGCCCGTCTTTGAAAAAGTTACAATTATATCTAGTTTTTTAATTCTGTTGCAACTATATTGTTACATTGTCATCTTGTAATGTTATATTTGCATCACGTTCATGTCATAAAATGATTTTTTAACTACTAGAGATGCATGAATCTTTCACCCATCTTAAAACAAACTGTCTTATAGGCCATAATGCTTTGAGCGTAAGTATTGCCTCGGAATGTGGAATACACACAAATATAAACTGTTACAGATAATATATTGTATGTGTGCTCTCAGTATGGTGTTGGCTATTCACACTGTATTGATTTTACAGACACAGCCCATTTTGATATTTAGAAATGTCTCATATCCATTAAGCCATATAACTTCTGACATGAATTGCCAGCTCATATTTTCAATCCTTTATGATTTCATGTACTTACCTTTGTTATAGGTGCAAAATACATTCATTTCACGTATCAATCATATTTGACTGCGAATAGTGTATACTCTGATTTGATCTCGTTTAATGTACCAGCAGCACTGTGTCTTTGTTAATGTACCAGCAGCACTGAGTCTTCGTTAATGTACCAGCAGCACTGAATCTTCGTTAATTTACCAGCAGCGCTGAGTCTTCGTTAATGTACCAGCAGTACTGAATCTTCGTTGCTTACTCGAAATTAAATGTAGAATTGACAGCGTATACCATTATATGCAAGCGGATCATGTAAGGTCATATGTAATTTATGCTGTTCGCTTGAAAGGACAGATGATGTGAAGGCATATAAGGTCACTGGCGTTCGCTTGAAATCAAAAGTAGAATATATACCATAGACCCTCATTTGCTGGTGGTTGATGTCAGGGCAGATCATGTCTGTACTGTTCGCGGCTAAATGTGCCATGTAAATTGTTCAATTCGTTATAACGGAAATATTACTATACTACATCATAACTATTTATAAACGAAACGCTTTAACGCTTTAAAAGACTACCTTCTTTAATTCTCTTTCACATATATATGCACACTATGAACTTAATAAATGTATTTATAATTAATGTCATATGATTTTTATTTCAGTATGTTCACATTTGTGTACATAATATTTATGAGCGTTATACAGGGGTATAATTCTTAAGGTAGTAGTGAGGTATATATATATTTGCAATTTGTTTGCCATATTTTATGTTTCATGCCCAGATTCCATTTGATATATGAATCGAAATTGTGCCAATATGTCCCAAAAATGACATTATGATGACAACATGATATCATGACAGGATAACTTTTGTTCATTTTTCTCTCTTTCATTCTGTCTGTACGCACTGTTCTTCACAATAAAGATCCAAGTGTATTTTATAGCACAACTTTCTCTCATTCAAGTACTATGAAAAGTCTTTACAGTAGAGAAAGCAAATTGTACGTAAAATAGTACATTTAATCAAACGTCCATGATTTGACCATTATGTCCTGCAACGCATTTAGCCAAGCAGACGAGGCTATGTGGATTCTCGTGTTCATTTGAAGACGCAATGTTCTCGCTTGTTATCCTTGTAAATCCTATACAATTGATGAAAAGCAGATCTTTGTAATGTACCATGTTTATAAAAATAGTATAATAAATAATAATTTATAAATTTATAAATATAAGTATTGGCACAAATACTCAAGATTTTCTAAGATTTTATTTGGCAGATTAATTACTGGACTTTAGCTTGAGATAATGTAAAAACAAGACGAACGGTAAGACTCTATTAAACCTCGTGTTAATATTCACCGAAAACAATGCTTTAGCCCGTTGTCAGAATTATGAGTCTGTTTGATTACCACACTAAAGTCCTGAATAGCTAGCAAAATATCTGAAGAACTCAATTAGACTAGCTTGAAGTTTACGTTTAAAATCCATCATCTTGAATCCAACGAAGAGGGCCGTTACTTTTTTTTGATGGAAAAATGGGAATTAGCTATATATAAACCAATAAATTCAACAATTTAGAAAAGTTAGGATGTTGAGGTAGAAAAAGAGGGAACTAAAACAGAAGATTAGAAAAATCAATATTAATCAGGGGTAAGTAAGAAAATCCGGAAGATATAATATTCACATTGGGCGAGCAAAGCACAAAATATTTTCACTTATGGGAAACATAATTTCACGGAAGTAATTTTTTTTTGTATAACCGGGAAATTTAGTGAACTGATATAACTCCGTGTTCACAAAAATAGCACAGATAATCACTCCTGTGAAATTCGTTGCAACTTGACTGAAATAATTTACTTACAGGCATTTATCTGAAGTGGAATTTCATTACACCGAGGTGAAGTTATTATTTATTTCATTACAAAAAACTATGATTTGTTCAAGAAATAAATATATTTCAACTAAATTATCTCAGTTCTGTTTGTTTCGATATTTTCCGTCTTTGTTAACTAAGATTTATGTGTCCGTTCTGTGTAATAATATTGCAAATATATTACTAAAGTTTAATCTATATATAGTTTTCTTAAACAAAGTAGTAAAATCTGAAAGAAGACAAGACATCCTGTGATAAATCTTTCGAATCTTACACAGACATCTCAACACCCAGGTTTGTTACACGTCCATTCTCTCCATCCATGTTTGCAAAATTATTTAATTCAAGATTGGGTGATTTATCAGTAATTTCTCTGAGTAAACATCATGTGAAAACTATGGACGCAGGAGACAATAAGAAATATGTTACTGTACTGATTCTAGTCAGGAAGCCTACAGCGTATTCTGGTCAATTAATGGAATTACAACATTTGGTGTTTCACCTCACAGTTGAATTAGGTTCCTCGGGATTTCAGCAGCTAAGTCGACTATTCTATGCCAAATATTATTCCACGATGGATGAATCATAAAGTGCCCCTACTTGCTCAACAGTGTTGCTCTTGTGTAATGCACGATCAGATTTTTAACAGTTCTCTTGACTTGCGATACATACGTCTGTTCCTCCATCAGAATCAAGACCTGTCTGTTCATTTCAATTGCAACTGTATATTCATTCTGGTTCCAGGCCAATTTGATGAAAGCTGGTGTTATAATGGGAACTACCACTAGACATTCATTGATACATCGGTGTATTTCACCTATGACGAGCATTCCGGGAATAATAATTTTCGACAATAAAATTATCTATTCCAGTACAAACAAAGTCTTTTCCGTGTGCAATGTTATCGTTATGCACTCCCTTAGAACAGGAAGAACATTTTTTCAACGACATCTTTGGCTCGACTGCATAAGGGAATATATGCAACATAATCGAAATGTCTTTGCCTTTTAAATCTCCCTTTTTCAGGATTTCAATGTCGTCCTCCTTGCGTCTTTTCCTGCAAACGCGATGAACTGAGATAGAACAATTTCCAAAATTACAATGACGGTAATTGTTGCTGAAATAGCTTTGATTACTTAAACAGGAAGCTGACTACCAAATTCAACCCTTTAGTCTAATTCATTGTCAACGAGGTTCTTTGCGTTTCCATATTTACATATCACGAGTTTCCCATTGGACGCACTCCACTTCTTAAAACCTTGTCACACTTGCATCAGATAGGCTTGTCGGACATGTCGATCCTCACATATTATTGAATATCATGATCATGTTCCATTTCATCACAAGGCTCAAATAAATTCAAGAATGGATTGTTGCTACATCTATACTTTTTTTTTTTTTTTCGGGGGGGATTTTGTTTTTGTTGCTATTTGTATTATTAAGAGACTGCAATAGCTAATGTCGCTTTCTTTATCTTTTGCTTTATATGTATATAGAGCTTCTAATGTTTAATATGTGTTGGTCGGCAAACCGTCTATCGATTTGTTACCTGAATCTATGAACTTCAAATTCATCACGTGGCAAAAGTCGATGCTAAAGTCGGTGAGGTCATTCTCTCGTAAATCAAGGATCAACAGTCTGGTATTTGAAGACATGAATGTATTTGGCATTGAACTAATTTGGGGTTTTTTGAAGAAAAAAAATACTTAAAACATTGAGTTTCCAAGAAGTAAGCTACTGAAATTATCCATAGTTTGCATTGTATGCAGATGGTTCTCACATGTCAAGAATCGTGAATGAAGGAAAGCTGCTTAAAATTGATGGAGATCTGTACTCTTCAACGTTCGTGGGAAGGCGTAGCTATGCGGGTTCGTGAAAACAGTTTATTCCTGACATCGTCATATTTAAATGTATAATGTTGTTACTTCTTAGGTCAAACATTTTCAAAGTGCCTTCAGCCACTTGGAATGTATGGTCTAATAGTATTATTTTAGCAGGCATCGTCACATCCGCATGAAACAATATTTCAATTTTGAAAGCATTTTACATATGATTCTCAATGCTAGTTTAAGATTCTTTGCAAAACTATGACAGCCACTAACATCCAACACCTAACCTTTTTCTAAGGAATCATATAAGTACTTTTTGAATGTGATATATTCAAATAACTTACGTGGGACAAGGCATCATCGTCGAGGCTTTAATGAAAGGTAAATCCCGCTATATTAGCAATTACATCAAGATAAAAAAGACTTGTACCTTTCAACGAATAGACAAAACTTGCTCCATTGAAACTAGATTAATTAACGTACATTTGAAGCTTCTGCAGCTTTGTATCTATATATATATATATATATATATATATATATATATATATATATATATATATAAGATTGAGATAATCATGTGTGCTATTTCGATTTTAGCTCTCTGCTTTTTGCATACACGTGTTTGTAGTCATACGCACTTTCTTTGTGATATACGGCAGACTATATGACGCGTCCAACCAATCAGAAAGCAATTGTAAAATAGGTGAATTCCCTGTATAATGCCTATCATAAAAATGTAGAATGACTGTCATTAGGCGAACAATATAGTCAACTCTCACCGCTGAATACAAACTATGCAACAGACTCAGATTACTATAAATATTCTGTTAATTTCGTTTTTATTAATGATAACCAGGCAATACATTTCTGACTCTGCCAATAAAACTTCAGGCGGATATGACGATATCAAAACAACTCGATTGGTTGAATATAATAACTAGACTGCTGAGTTAATTATGAGACCAGACTCTAAATTATCCATCGTAGGTACACATACTACAGAAGCAGAGTAATTTCTGGAGGTAAAGGTATGTTCTGTTTTACTTTTCAATTTCAGATTAGTGTTTGTCGTCGTCTTGTAGTGGTATTGTGGTAGTTGTAGTAGTAATATTAGTAGTATTATTAGCCGTTGTAGAAACAAACTGTATAAAAACTGGTCCATTTCGTTCCACTGAGTCTGGTACTTTTCTCGCCGATGTATTGTGCACATATTTATATACAAATGTTGTTTATATTATGACGTTTATATGCACTATCTCGTGTATCTAATTGTATATTAACTTGTGCTTTATTTATGTTTCTTAACATTTTGTTTAAAATTATACTTGTGATCATCTCGTCAAAAGTTTGTATATCTACTTTGCATGTGTGTAATTTTACCTTTCTTCTGCGACTCAAAATATCGCGCCATTCCAGAAACATTGTATTCAGTGAGTTACTTCAAACCACAGGATGTGATTTCCTGGGTTGTCTCTAGAGGGGCAAGAAGATTATTTATTATGTAATCTGCCCTTTTTGAGTTGGACTAGAGGGATGAAAATAGTAGACGAAAAGAAAAGAAAAAAAAAACACGACAGAGATTAGTCACTTTCGACATATAAATACAGTCATGGAGCTGCTTGCTTCATACTTTTGCTGATATTATCCCTGGTAATAGCAACTGAAAGTAGAAGCGGTAATGGTAACCCATAACGAGAAGCATTTTTGAATCCACCTATCTGTTTCATAAAATGCCATCACATGTGTTGTCAAATGCATTAGTTTATAACGGTGTTGTGCAATTGAAGTATATATATAATATAATTACGTGACAAATCAAGAAACATACATAAGAATTGAGATGCTGTGTTTCTTCCATGTATATAGCAAGGCGATCTATCCGATTAGGAACCAAAGCTACTACTTACTTCACTGAATGTCCTCAATTAAAATCTAACCATTATCTTCCCATTTTTATTTTTAAAAATGCATCCAGATATTCTATATCTCCCTTCTAGAACGTTTCTACCCTCAGGGCTGGCGGGGGGAATTTTTTTTTTTATTTGGACTTCAAAGAGTTGGTTTTATATGATGAGGGTGGGTGGTAAGTCATAGTAGATGTTTCTGTTTCATCAGGCGATGTTGAGCCTTGCGTCATTAAAGCTGAACAAAGTTACTTGATGGTAGTACCGATTTTAATGTCCTTTTCAAAAGTCACATATATTTTTCGTAATTTAACAATTTGAATTTAGGAATTTTGTTCCACGTTTATTCCTAATTTATCCAAATGTCACAATTTTTGCGTGATTGTTGATTGTGTTTTTCTCTCTGTATACTTTGCATTCTTTTGATGTATCGTGTGTATGAGATGATATGTTTTCTTCAAATTGTCATGGTTCAACCCACCCTTCTTTCATTCTTTCTTTCTTTCTCAGCTGTTATCAAGCCAGTGACACTGCCTTACGATTAGTTTTATGAATATATGTTTCATGCATTGTTTGGATATGTGGACATTGTACATGCTCCAATTTGCGAATGCCATTCGAAAAGCTCCCCTTTTCATCCTCACTTTACAAAATTACGTTACTAATTAAAGATCCTTACATATTTGTATTATTCTTACATAGTTATTTATGCTTCACAGAATGTCAGCTTTAAGTATGATGCAGTTCATTTAAGATATGTACATAAGCCAAACGAGTCACGTACAACTTTCAAATTGTTCATCATCATCATCGTCATCAACAGCGATGTGGAAACCACATACTCGGCTTTGCCATCACCGTCCACTTTATCATCGTTGTTGTTGTTATCATTAGTTATAAAAACATCCCTATTGCAGTTATCAAAAGAAGTAAAACAACCTTTCCTCTGAAAAACATAATAAAGGCCAGATACTGTGCATAATCGGATTCATACCAAGCAAAACAAAACAATTGATATAAAAACTCACACCTCTCTCTCTTTCTCTCTCTGTCTCTATCTCTGTCTCTCTCTGTCTGTCAGTCTCTCTCTCGTATAAATTTATAAATTTAAAAACATCCATTTACTTAAAGAACACGACGAAGACGCCCCTACACACAAGATTGCCTATGTAAAATAACAACTGAACTTTGTGTCACCTTTTCATTTTTGCATTAACCGGCATGATCATATTTCTTTTCCTGCATATAAGAAAAAGTATTTAGCTATATGGCTTTGTCACGAAATCTAGCGCGCTCACAAATCAATTGTTCTGGAAGCACTTATCTCCTATTTTAAATTCAAGTAATTTCTTCATCTAGTAGAATCACTGAGTCACACAATTTCACACAAGAGGCGAGAAAACAATCTCTTTAAAATAAATCTTCCTTTCGTTAATATTTGGTAAGATCGTCCCATTAGTGTGTTCATCCAATCATAAAGGTCCATTAAACAAGGGGAATTCCCCCTATAACCCATATTGTAATGTGAGAATAATCTGAGTTAGGCAACTATTAACATTTTATAGAAATTACCTTACTTGTATAATGTAACGTATTTGTTTGCATTGGTGTCTTTACAATTTGTACTGTAAATAATGACTTTTATGAAACAACTGCATCTAATACCATGCAACTAAAGGGCACCTTATTATGTATAAAGTTTTAAGATTGACGAATACTCCTATTGTAATACAACTTCAAAAATGATATAAATTCATCATTTAAATTGTTGATATGTAATTGGAACGAATTTCGAAATATATTCATGTATACCTCTAACTGTTGATATGTAATTGGAACAACGTTCGAAATATATTCATGCATATATTGGAAACTAAAATACTCCTGAATTACTTGACTAGTATATTCTACTATTTCTTATCCCTTCTTTTTCAATCCATTGTGTCAGGTATGGTTCCTTTGTTCATGTTGTCACATATACTATGTAACAGGATGAAGCCGGGTTGGGACTGGATTTAGCGAAGACAATGAAAGCAGTTTTGTCAATGAGATGTTTATTTATAATGTAATTGAACGATGAATGAGTCTGAGACCATACTCGTGCGCATAAAGTCCAACAATATATTTACCAGAACGATGCGCAGCGAGTTCAACAACTGATATAAAGAAATAATATCTTTCTTAAAATGGAACTTATCAAAACATGTAACTTCAACGAGTAATCAAACAAGAATCAGCTTATGGAACATATAAACAAATATGATTGCTATATGAATCTATCACCATGGACAATCAGTGTATAGAATTTATACACAAATATGGACAATGCATGATTTTAACACCAATGGTGATGAAAGTATAGGATTTATACACACATATGAAAAATGTTTGATTCTATCAGCAAGGTGATCAAAGTAGAGAATTTGTACAAATATATGAGGAATGTACGTTTCATCCACAAGTGGGATCTATCTATTACTGATTTTTGCTCATATAGCGATATTGACTTATTGATTTCACTCATATAGTGATATTTAATGATATTGATTAAAAATGGAAATTATGTATCTCGTAGCGTCCATTTGACGATTACGATCTATTTTCGGTTCCACAGCTCTCGTTGAATGGCCAAGGAGCCGCCACGCATGGACCGCCCCTCCCTCAAGAGCCTCCTTATTCCATACTGACCCGTTGGTCACAAAGCTTTGGTCCCTCACTGTGAGTAAACCAGTACTGTTTTCCGAGCCGATGCCATTATCGATATCAGCAAACGGGTAGCACGCAATCGCAGAGTTTATCAACTCCCCATCACAAAAACAGCTAAAATATTATGACTGAGCCGTGTAGTACATGAGACACGGTTAAGTACGAATGCAAACTTATACATTACGCATGCGCAAATGAATTGGCTTCATTACACATTAAATCATTTCATCAGAACTACTGTACGAGATTATTATTTTAATAACCACGTTTGTACATGAATATGTGTCCGACAAAACACAATCTCACTGAATTATAAGAACCTGAACATTACTCGTCCTTCAATGCATGCAATGTATAATTGAATTAAATTGGTCTGTTCATTGTAAAAAAAAGCTAACATGAAACAGACTATAGTCCAACTGATAGCATGGTGTTATATGCATAGATCTGACTCTGTAAAATTTTGAATACATTTCCAAACATTAAATCTATAAATCAATTCTATCACATAAAACAGATAGCAAGAAAGAATACAATTTTATATTTCACATACCTCTACAATGAAGTTTGCTCCCGTAAAGTGGACAGCTCACCGACAAGACTGGGGGACCCCGGGGATGCCGAGTGGTCTAAGGCGCTCGCCTTTACCGATTACAGCCATCTCACCTTTGTCCGCGTTGGTTCGAGTCTTGGGCTGGGCAGATGTATTAACTTGAGAAAGCTTGCCAGTGCCTTCCCGTGGGTCGGTGGTTCTTCCGGGATTTTCCCGGGTTCTTCTTCCACCAGATATACTGGCTGCCATGTATAGCCTATCATGTGCTGAAAAAGGGCGTTAGTCCCATTAAACCAAAACCAACGAACCCCGACAAGACTCGTTGTGTTGTGATTACACATCGAAAATTCACTCTATAAGTACCCTGCCTGTGGTGAAACTGCGCAGCCAGATAACTCGAAGTAATCGGCTTTCCTACTGCAAGAAATTTGCTCATGCAGCATTGGATGAAGCGAACTCAGTATTTTGAAATAGCTAAAGTGGAACAATAAACCACGCTCGAGTAACACTGCACGCGGCAACGAAACGTTGCAAACAAAAAGATGAAAATAAGTTTATTTTGTAATATCGTGTCCTCTTCAATTTTAAGACATTCGTTTAAATAAACTAATACTTAAGTTCAAGAATGACAAAGTAAGGGAGTTCATGTTTTATGAATTAAGAAAACGAAAGGTCGTGAACGATCTCACAAGACATCTGGGGAGACTGAAAACTTCTCCAGAAATAAGAGCGAAGATACCTTTTACGTTTTTCAACAGGAAGGGCATTGCGATTCAGAATGCCGCGGTGTCAAAGAATATTGAACCAGTTAGACCAAGAAAGTGGGTCCTAAGGCAAAAGAAAAGACGACTCTTTTATGTGTCATAAGCAAGGACATTGGTCTTCGTAGTATCCAGGGTGCGAGGGCTTTTATGTAGTTGATATTTGGCTCAATTAAACCTTCATATAGTAGGTCTAGAGCATTAAGAAAAGTTGCATGACAACTTATTGTTGCTGACTTACAAGGGCACTAACATTTTGTTTCTAAATTATGATAAATAATACGAATATGGTTTTTACGCTCATATGTTGTTTCATCAAGGAAGCCCATTTTGATTTTGAATAATGACAATTACATCATATCTCTCAGCAGCTGTTTGACAGACTTGAATGTGACCACGAGTCACTTCTTTGCCCAGCTTGAATCTTATCTTTTCCAGGGCAGCTAACGAATTAATCTTTCCACCCCTGAATGCTACTACTACTACTACTACTACTACTACCAATAATAATAATAATAATAATAATAATAATAATAATAATAATAATAATAATAATAATAATAATAATAATAATATATTGATGACGATGCTACTGATTATGATACAGGTACAACGTACACTCAACCATGTCATAAAATTCATCCAAGGGATTGGCAAAACAGGCAAAAATATACAGGTGACATTTGTATACAGATCTGACTATACATTTATGGAGATCATTTTCATTATTAAAAACAAGACAAAAAGAAAAGAAATAAATGTGCATGTTTGTCAACATAATCATGAATTTTCTAGTTTCGATGATTGTTGCCAAGGCCATTGTATCTTGGTTTGAAACTGTGAGTCATGAATCTTTAGTCAACCAAACAGATAAATAATACGTGAATGGACTAGGCTGAGTAGTCACACATGCGTTATTGTTTAAAATAAAACTTATGACTTGAAAAATGGCTGTCTAAGACTGCCATTTATTTCAAAAAGGAAAATTACATAAGGACACAAATTATTTTCCGAATTAGCTGCTATGCGTTGGAGTTGATTTAAATACTTTTGATAAACATGATGCAAAATATGTTGACGAAAATTAGTATTTCGTAGGTATTGACATTTATTATTGACTAAATGCATGGTATTAAATCATTAAGATCTACTCCAAAATATCTACTAATGCTCATGATTAGTATTTTACAGATCAACAGGACCACACAATGCATATTAAGTGCTATAATATTCTGTTTTGAGGGGTTGTTTTAGGTTTATTTTGTCCATATTCATACGTGTGCTGATTCAAAACCTTTGTTACACATACAAAAAAAAGCAAATGGAATTTTTTAGAATTATTTACAATATGGAAAATGTTGAATTTGCAAGTTTATAAATTTGCAGAATGCGTTAGATTATTCTTCTGGCAGTTTCTTATTCCTTCCGCTTATTGTGGCACACACTGCCACACATTGGGTACGTTCTTATTACCATTTCCATGTATCGTGCACGTTTTGGACGAATATTGATCTTCTTTGTTGAAGGAAGATGTTTATGTGCTACCACGCTTGATGAAATAAAGTCGCTACCTGCTTAGTGCTGAAAATGTCAAGAGGTACGACATTTGGGTTAACAGTTCAATCTTGTGAAGACAACGATTGTTCATTCTTCTGGTATTTTGAATCGCACTGGCGCGGACTAGAGTCTTAATGAGGAGCAAATTATCGGATATCGCCCCTACAGTCTCTGACATTCACATTTGCTTCATTAGATACAAGGGTATTGATTATACTCATGTCCTTCGTGTCCATGAAACACCCCGATGCCTTTTCAGCTTGTAAGGACTATAGGTGAAGTGCTTATTTCCATGAATGTCATAAGAGAGAAAGGAACCATGACAAAAGGGATGTAAACTCATGTTTTGGTGTTATCAATTGCTGTGTAGTTAAAATTCAATATGTACGGTCAAACGCATACAAAGAGTTAACTTCGCTCCCATACTAATCAGGTTCTGCTAATACTTGGCAATATTATAACTTCCAGCTACAACAATCTGCCTCTTCCCAGCTACTGAGATTACAAAGGAACCGTGCCTTGCAAGCATTGTTCCCACTAGAATGATATTCACATTTTTGAATGACATGATCTTGATTTTGGTCTAATCCCACAATGACACCGCAACTTCACGGTTTTCCAGCATAGAGACGTGACGTATATGCCCTGTCAGGGTGCAGCTTGTGATGAAATAATGAGAAGAGCCTCATTGAATATACTGGCCACTGTAACTGTTAATATCATCGTTTCTTCCTAAACGTCTGTGGCACAATTCAACAATACGATCTTACCACTAGGGATCTTAACATTTTCCATCAGCTTTTTTAAACTGGCAGACTTTCTTTGGCTCCAGAAGCTCTGTATCGGGAGACTTGTACAGTTTTCGCAATCACAGAGTCAGCAACATATCATAGTCCACTAGAGGTGTGACCTCTAGTTGAATATTGATTATGATGGTTCTTCGCACTTTTCTGTCCAATTAATAATATAGATAGATGTGATGTCACTTTTTCTGACATCAAACTCTTGTGTAAGCCCGTTCCAAATTTATTAGGTGCTTCATGGAGGACATGGGAAATTCTCGTAGCATGCATCAAGAATAACCACTGCTTATTGTTTTAATATTTCATAGCAGCCTCTTATTCATAGCTTCTGTTTCAGTCCATCTCTACTCTTTTGTCTGCATAATCCAGGATTGTGAAGATTTTCTTTCTAATTTCGACCATTTGAGGTTAGACGTCATTAATGCGAGATTTAAGATCCTTAACGTTGGACTCATTCATTTATATGCACAACTTTAGATGGGGTTCTACTTTCTTCAATTTATCAATAACATGGTGTGTGCTAATTATGTGTAATAATACAGCTGAAGGCATATTCAGATTCCCTCACCGGACTATTCTTCTGTTTATCTTATAAGCTCTCTAAGCATCGCCATTTTCGCCGTTCTCATGTGTTGTCTTTGCAATTTCTATCTTTCTATTTCTGTTCTCCTAAATAACATTTCATGAGTCTTTCCACACCAAGGCTGATTATCTTTTTTCTGTCCGTGCTGTATTTTCTGAGGCTTCTATCTTCTGCATAAACACAGCCTTCCAAGCTTATCAAGATACATCCTGCGGAGAAACTGAGTTTTCATCAGCCTTTACATACATTGCTCATTACTCTTCCCGTCCATTTAATGTAACATAATGTTGGTTCATTCAATGATACAACCTGTGTTCCTGATACAAGATACTGCCCAACTCTTGATGGCTACAACTGGTTTAATTCTCGTTACTCCTAGCACCTTCCTTAGCCTGTGTATATAGACTCAGGTCACAAATAATACTTCCGGTTTAGTACCGGAGAAATGTAGTGTCAGCATATTTTTAGAGCATTTTTCCTCGTTCATTTTGGTGGGGATGTAATCATTAGATTTAGGCATTCTTAGCATTGATTTAAAGGAAAGTGTTTCTTGTTTAGAATATGAGCATTATGATGTGGTTGTCTGCGTATATTTTATGGCGACAGAGCACAGTGAGTAAGGAGGCATTGGTGATGATCCGTACGTGAATTCTTTGATCCATTGCACGTTGCTTTGTTTACAGTCCAGCCTCTCAGAAGAATGCAGGTTAACCTATGACAAAAACTTCACCGTGTTGTTCATCGTTGAAAATACTTTACATCAGCATACGATTTCTTAGGAAATGAATATATATAGCTTCTGAAACGCCCAGCCACGACAATAATATATTTCAAATAATCTAACGCATCACCACGCTATGGGTATAGAAACCGCTGACAAGACTGCAGTACATTCTCACTATAATTCGTTTAAAATAATGATATTACAACTTCATAGATCGGATCCAATTTTACACTACGGTATGTATGCGTATACTTTTACTTTCATTATAACTGCATTCCTATACAATACCTGAATATAACATTTGAATTTGTGTCTTGAAATAATTTTAAGCATTTACATTTTTTGAAATCATTTTGTATTTTTCTTGTTTCGAAAGTAATAACCACTTTGGAATGTAAAGAGCAATATAGTGAACAACCACTGCATTGTGCATGTAAACGGGGAATATTGATAATGTCATTAGAGATTGAAATCAACGTTAGAAGATTTTAAATCCTGAGACTGCAGTTGCATGGAGGAGAGATGATGGGCTCTGACTGTTAGAAGACGTTAACCTTTGCACAATTAGTCTTATGAAATAAGTGTACGTTCCCGATATGTCGCGACAATCTATGTTGTTTATAATTCGTCTTCTACTTGCTCTTATTATTGGAAAGAGGGAATCAAAGTCTTGTAATTTGGATTGCACTTCTTATATCTGCACAGGTATATCAAGGATAGAAGATTTCCAACGATCCTTGCCAAACCTTGTAAAGAAAGTGACACTGATTGGAACGGATAAAATCAAGGGATCCATTCCTAATGAAGAACAACTGATTGAATGCAATTGTGATCGTTTGGAAGTCCAAGATTTTAGCAATAACCAACTTGTTCATTTCAACGTGACTATAACAGGAGAACGCTGTTATCGCGGACTAGTGAAGCTCGACCTTTCAAAGAACGATATGGAATACATATCTCCATCAATTTTAAGCAGTTTGCATGCATTGAAGATTCTTGATATGTCTGAAAACCAACTGCATATAATGCAACATATGGCCGATTTCAGTAACTTACTGAGTGGGAACTCGATGCTTGAAGTATTATTCCTTCGAAACAACCACCTTAGTTCAATCCCAAACTCCTTCTTGTCTTCCAATACCAAACTGCTTCTCCTTGATCTACGAGAGAACGACATTACCAAAGTCACCATCGACTTTAGTCATATCCTTAATTTGAAGTTCATTGAATTAGGCAAAAATCAGTTAGGAGGTCTGCCTTCTAAAACGTATCAAAAATTGGATGTACTGTATGCATATCAAGCAAATGGAAAAGAAAGCAATATGAGCTTCTTGAATGCTAATCTGCTTTTGCAGTCGATTGATAAAAAATGTATCACAGAAAGGTATGGATATGGTTACAATCCCAACGTTAGTTTGAGTCTTGCAGTCAAATGCAACACCATTCCGCAATACCTAACGATTGACTTGTCCGACAATCCTATCGAATGCAGGTGTAACAATGATGGTTTTCTGAAATGGGCCGTGACCACGAATATTAGATTCATCAATGTGTAAAATCTGATGTGTAATTATGGAAATACGAAGTCTATCCTTGACAATGAATTGCATAAAATGGTTAAATTTGATTGTGAACTTCCTTTCGTTGTCATTAAAGCTATTTCAGCAACTGTTTTCGTCATCGTGAGTTTCAGCATTGTAGCTTTTTTGTTTCGTAACATTCGCACGAAAAGACGCAAGGCGGAAGACATTGCAATCCTGAAAAGGGAGATTAAAAACAATCATAGAGATTTCAATTACCTTGCATTTATTCCCTTCTGCCGACATAACTATGATGCTGTTGAAACAAATGCACTACCTGCTCTTAGGATCTACTTAAAGAAAAAATTGAACACGGATGATGACATTGCTTGTACTGGAATGGAAATTTCATACCTGGCATGCTCATCGCACAAGAAATAAACAGATGTATCGATGAATGTCTAATGGTAGTTCCCATTATAACAACAGCTTTCATCCAATCGGCCTGGAGCCAGAACGAATGCGTAGTTGCAATTCAAAAGCATAAAAAGTCTTGATTCTGATGGGGGAACAGACAGATGTGTCACAAGCCCATACAACAGTTAAAAATCTGATTGAGAATTACACCAGAGTCACATGGTCAAATAGGGAGGGACACTTTATGATTCATTCGTCGTGGGATATCATTTGTGATAGAATAATTGCTTTAGCCGCTGAAACCCTGAGGAAAACCAGATAATTTAATGCCTTTAATTGAAGACATTTTTTTGTTGTCTTCCTGACAGATATCTGTACAGTAAAATATATCTGATTCTTGAGCAAGCCCAACGTTTTCAGCTCTGTCTTTGTTAAGTTTACAAATATATATGTCATTAGATTACACCTAAATTGTGCTATGCAGCTCTTACCTTAGTCGACAAAGTCTGAAAATCAGGAAAACAATTCTTTAGAGAATTTAGTTGAAAAAAAGCATGTATTCCTTCCATTAGACATGGATCTTATTAATTGCATTTTGAAATAACTTGACGTGAGTAGAACGGAATTCCACACAAGTGAAATAATTTTTACCAAATTATTTCACTTAAGTTGAAAAGAATTTTACTGAAGAGAAAGGTTGTTTTTTCTTTTCTTTCACGTTAACAGAAAGTTATATAACTAAACAAAAAATCCTGCCCTGTGAGAAAAATTACTCGTGTAAAATTATTTTCCCTCAGGTGAAATTCATTTTCTCTTAAGCAAACTATGAATTGAATTATATGCCTTTACTCGACTATAATAAATTATATAGCGTTCTGGTATGCTTTTCCCTGTCTTTCATTAACTTGAATTTTCTAACCTTCTGTATTTTATATATGTTTTGATTCAGTAGTGTTACCTTTTATTTTTTTAAATATATAGTTTATTATTTAGCTATTTACCCGCTTTTTCCGTCAAAAATACAGAAATGAACACATCGTCTGATAAAAGATGAAACCTTCGAAAAGACAATTTGAAGATTGTTTAATTGAATTCGTAATACCATTAAAGATCTTCAAATATTCGCAACTTATTTGGACTTCTACTGCACTAAAGAGGTAAGTGCCTACTTTTATCAAGCGAGCTAGAGCTATGTTTTGAGGCGATAATAACATTAAACTTGCTAGGGCCTTACGGTTCATCTTGTTTTCACATTCTCTCAAGCCCTAGTCCAACAATTTGTCACAATATATCTTGAGTATTTGTGTCAATAATTATTTTTCTAAATTTATAAAATGCTTTTTGTTATTATCGTTTGGTCTTTTAACAAGCATGGTCCTATATAAATCTCTTTTTTTCGTCTATTATATATGACCTACAGCGATAATAATAGATATTAATTGAATCTTTCGTGTGAAAAACATTGTGGCCAGAGGCAATACTGAGAAGAGAGAGAGAGAGAGAGATAGAGAGGAAGATATTGAGAGGTTGTAGTACCATGCTGCCATGATACCTTGTTTCCACCATAATATCATTTGTTAGGATTCCGACTTGTTGGAATGAATAAAACGACGGTTTCGTGCATGAAACATGTGAAAGAAAACGATTTGAAATGTAGAAAATATATTATTGCCATAATAACTCTATCTGTACATGATATTTGTGAAGGATGTTGATCATAACAATTTGGACACATTGAACATTAGTAAATTCCAATGTAAATTATGTCTGAGAATAGGACATGAAAAACGTTGTAAACATAATTTTGAACACGCTGAAAATACACATATCTCACAACTGCCTTAATTGTTTTTGTCTTTGTATAACACAAATAAATATATTGAGCAGAAAACAGGAACATGTTGAAATAAATATCACCCAACTATCAGGAACATTGTATTGTTCCACATTACTTATCAATATCTGTATGTTGTTCATCGATTGCATGAATCCGTAAACAGAATTCAACAGGGTGGTCCTTTAAAATGATTCATTTAGATTGTCCGATGTAGTATAGTCCCAACGGTATTAAACTGTGTACCACTCACATTTAGTTACAGACTGCATAAACGTGTTCTGCCCTGATATTATCTGCCAGCAAATGATGGTCTATGGTTCTTTTCTACTTTTGATTTCAAGCGAACAGCATAGACCTAATCTGCCCTCATATGCTACGCGTACAGATAATGGTACACGCTGTATATTATGCTTATATTTTCAAGAGGGGAAAAACTAAGATCCTGACACGTCGGTACATTAAGCGAGGTCGGATTAGAGTCTACACTGTTCGTTATTGAAAATATATAAATGAAAGTAGTTTGCACGTATTTAAAAGGCCATTATTTGACACTATATAGGATTGAAAATATGAGCTGGTAATTCATGTCAGAACCCGTGTATCTTACTATATTTTCAAATAGGGAAAGTGGTTGTGCCTATAAATAATAGATTATCGCTTAAATCAGTTCCGTGTACAATTACCCACAGCGGAATAATATTATGCACAAAATCTGTTATCTTCAATAGCTTCTTTTTGTATATTCAACTGTCCTGGTCAAAGCATTAGCTCAACTCAGAAAGATTCATATATCTCTAGATGTGTAAAATTGTAATTTTATTAAATAAATATAAATGCAATGATAAGTGTGAAAGATGACAATGTAACAATTAAATTCAGCAAAATTAAAATTGCGGTCATACATTAAGATTTACCTGTTTAGCAATCACAAAGATGGGCCAACAAATCATCCGCCATAAATTCTACCTTACAATCTGTTTAAAATCGAGATCTCAGGAATAACATATTTTCAGCAGTTTATCAGATGAAGCAATGCTATTCGTGTTAAGGAGAGTTATGGTAGGTAACGATATGTTCCGAATGTCGTTTTCCTTTATCAGCATTAACAAAGGTGCAATTTAATTGGTGAATAGAAAGGTCAGGAGAACATTGCCTCTTTTCGCTGCCCGTCAGATCTTTTGTCAATATGTAGATCTCGACGTTTCTCGGATTATTCAGCATTCTAAATGCAAGTCCAGCCCACGCAAATACATTTTCGAACAGTGACATGGATTCGCCTATGTTTTCAGACTTTACATATAGACAAAGAAGTACCGTTAAGAAAGAGATAACAAATACCGGAATCATGGTGCACGCAATATATAGGTACTACTAACCAGTTTTCTGGTATAACACCGGAATCATGGTACACCCGATATTTGGTTACTACCAAGCAGTTTTCTGCTACAGACGTGTACATTTTCAACCGGTCAGATCTGAGAATAGAGAAACGAATCAGTAAAATAATTTACATGGCAAAGGTGATCCTTTTATGATTACCCCCTTTAACATCACACCAGTACACCTCCCAGCAACGCATAAAAAGCCCTAAAACTTGCGATTGTCAATCCCATACAGAAACTATACTCAAAAAAGAATCAGAGATATTTCATATATAAGGCGGTGCCAATTGCATTCAAAATGTTACTTGTTTGAAGAAGAAACTCGACCATTAACGGATCGACCATACGCAAGATCAGCCCCTAAATACTAAGAGGTAGAAGAAAATGGGCAATTGCTCATTCGAGCTATACATCTCTTTGAAATATTTTTTGTACAGAATTTGAAAGATACATTATTGTAGATAAGAAAGCAGCACTAAACAGTTCCGTATGACTGACCTTGGGTAAAACGTTGATTCAAGAGATGTCCGTACTTAATGTCCATGTTTCTCCCTCGTTATTTACAGTGGTCCCAAGAACGCGAAATTTCAGATGGTGTGTATAAGTGAACGATTAAAATGCAGTAAAGATTTATACTAGCCGGAATCGTGATTAAGTTTAGGCCCACGTTGCGCATGAGTAGCTACTCATTTTCTTTTAGCTTTGGTTTTATCCGTTTGACACAACTTTTAAGTGAGTGATCTTGACGAAAATCGGTTCATTAATGACATACTATACCCTTCGGTATAGTAATATTATGGACGTAATTGAAACTGCCTTATATATAACAATCTGTGATCTCTTGTAGCATAGGATCTTTATCGTCTTGAAAATAGCGAGATGTAGGATCATTATACGTTGTGAGGAGGGGCGTTGGCGTAATATTAAAGTGGTATTCATATAAAGATCAATTGTGTCGTGTTTGTACAGATTCAATTTCTTCATTACCGGACGATTTTTAAAATGAATCTTTCACCCATCTCAAACAAACAAGAACTCGCCAATAGTATAGTCCATACGGTGTCGAGTTTATGTTTTGTCCCGGATTGTAGAATACACATATATAAATTATTGCATATAATAGACTTTGGATGTAATATCAGTCCATTGTGGGTTATTTCCCACTGTATCAAGTGAAGCGACACTCCTTTGTTCACAGGCACAGTCGAAATTTAGAAATTTACTTAGTCTAGAAAGGCATAGAGGTTCGGATGTAAATTGCTAGTTCATATTTTCAATCCTTTATAATTTCAAATATCTGCCTTTTTAATAAATACGGAATGGTTTCATTTATATCTTTATTCCTGTATCAATCATACTTAACTGGGAACAGTGTAGACTCATTCAATGTACTGGCAGGTTACGATCAGTGTTGCTCGTTTGTAATTATAAGTATAATAGACATCGTTTGCCATTATTTGCAAGCGGATCATGTGCGGGCAGTTGTAGTCTATGCTTGAAAACAAGAGTAGAACAGACAGAGTGGACGCTGATTTGCCGGCGAATGATGTTTGGTCGGATCAGGTCTATGCTGTTCGCTTGAAATCAAAAGTACAACAAACAGTGTAGACTGTGATTTGCCGGCAGATGATGTTCACATGTGGTCTATGCTGTTGTCAGCTGAATGTCCCTTGTGCACAGGTTAATACGGTTTTCAATACAGTAATCATTTTGGCGTATTTGTAAAGATTGTACTACATTGTCAAATCAGAATGAATCGATTTAAAGGACCACCCAATTTAATTCTCTTTAACAGAGATATCAACTCCATGCACTGAATGAAGGTATTCACATTTTATGTCGACTAATTTAATTTTCATGGTGGTCATCCGATTATTAAATTAATATGTTCACATTTTTGTGAATCGTTTTCTCAGTTTTTTTGCAAGGATACAATTTTTCAATATATTTCATGTCTCATGTATGCATAGCATTTTACATGGGAACCATATATTTTCAGTTGTTGACTGAGATAGGAGCTGCATGGCGCAATTTATCTGTATGAACCTAACCACACATATATTTGCAAACAATACAAAGATGGAGATAACTTTATCACATCTGTATCACATACTTGGTACAATTTACATACAGCTTTTGTGGTATATTAGTTATGATCTGTCAACACGTTAACATATCACTTTATGTGAATTTGATTAGCCCAAAGAAGCCGATGAAATTCTTGCTCAGTATTCCCATTATTGATTGGCTGCAACCGTATGAATTTTGCTTGCCCCGCCTTCTGGAAGAATTATTTTTATTATTGATATCAACAATATGGCGGCTGTAGTTTCAATCGGTTTACATTAAATTAATATGTCACCACTTTGAAACAGTGTTTAGTCTGGAGTACTAGAAATAGAAATGATTGCTGATAATTGAGTCGCACGAAACAGTTTCGAATCGAATGATTTACCTTGGGTACAATTTTTTTTGAGGAGACATCCATAAGTTAGATAAACGTTTCGCCTCGTTATTTGCGTTGCAGTCAAGAATGTATGATTTCAGGTTGTATTTATAGGGGGCGATTCCAGTGCAGAAACACGTTTATGCGTGCCAGAATAGGGATTAAGTTTGGTCCTACAGTGAGCATGAGGGGCTTTCCATTTTCTTTTAGGTTTGTTTCATGGGTTTACCAACATGTTTTAGTGAGAGATATTGAGAGAAATTGTTTTGTTAGTGGCCTGCTTTCTTCTTTAGTAAAGTGACGGACGCAATTGTCACTGCTTCATACATGAAATATCATGAACTGTGTTCAGTATGGGTTCTTTATGCGGTTGAAAATCGCGACTTTTAGGATTTGTGCGAGCTGTGTTGGTGTGACATTAAAGGGGATAATGACAGAAGTGCCACCTTTACCTTGTCAACAATGATACAGTGCAAGTTTATTGGCCATCTTTGAAAAAGTTAAAATTACGTCTAGTTTTTAATTCTGTTGAAATTAAATTGTTACATTGTCATATTTCAATGTTATATTTACATCACGTTCATGTCATAAAATGATTTTGCAACTACTAGAGATGCATGAATATTTTACCCATCTCAAAACAAACAAGAACGTCCCAGTCTTATAGGTCATAATGCTTTGAGGGTAAATATTGCCTCGGAATGTGGAATACACACAAATATAAACTGTTGCATATAATATATTTTATGTGTACTCTCAGTCTGGTGTGAGCTATTCACACTGTATTGATTTTACAGATACAGCCCCTTTTGCTATTTAGAAATATCTCATATCTAGGAAGCCATACAACTTCTGACATGAATTGCCAGCTCATATTTTCAATCCTTTATAATTTTATATACTTACCTTTGTTTCAGGTGCAAAATGCATTCATTTCTATATAACTTATCAGTCATACCTGACTTCGAACATTGTATACTCTGATCTGATCTCGTTTAACGTACCATCAGCACTGAGTCTTCGTCAATGTACCAGCAGTACTGAGTCTTCGTTAATGTACCATCAGCACTGAGTCTTCGTTAATGTACCAGCAGAACTGAGTCTTCGTTAATGTACCAGCAGCACTGATTCTTTGTTAATATACCAGCAGCACTGAGTCTTCGTTAATGTACCAGCAGTACTGAGTCTTCGTTAATGTACTAGCAGTACTGAGTCTTCGAAGACATTAAAAGACCACCTTCTTTAATTCTCTTTCACATATATATGCACACTATGAACTTAATACATGTATTCATGATTAACGTCATATGAATTTTATTTCAGTATGTTTACATTTTTGTGCATAATATTTCTGAGCGTTATGCAGGGATATAATTCTTAAGGTACTAGTGAGGTATATATATTTGCAATTTGTTTGCCATATTTTTATGTTCCATGCCCAGTTTACATTTGATATATGAATCATAATTGTGCCAATATGTCCTAAAAGTGACATTATGATGACAACATGATATCATGACAGTATAACTTTTTGTATATTTATCTCTCTTTCATTCTGTCTGTTCACACTGTTCTTCACAATACAGATCCAAGTGTATTTTATAGCACAACTTTCTGTCATTCAAGTACTATGAAAAGTCTTTACAGTGGAAAAAGCAATAATTATTTGACCATTATGTCCTGAAAAGCATTTAGCCAGGCAGACGAGGCTATCTGGATTCTCTTGTTCATTTGAAGACGCAATGTTATCCTTGTAAATCCTATAAAATTGATGAAAAACATATCATTCTAATGTACCATATTTATAAAAATAGTATAATACATAATATTTTTTAAATTTATAAATATAAGTATTGGCACAAATACTTAAGATTTCCTAAGATTTTATTTGGCAGATTACACTGGTCTAAAATGTTTTCGAAGTCGTCTGCTTCAGAGATAAAATGTGCTATTTATTAGGGATTTTGATGTGCTGAATTCAAATATGACAATTAAAACAACTGATTGGCTTCTGTTTCCAAGATATTTAAGTTTTTACATTTTACGTCTATGTATATTGTGTACATAGTAGAGTTTTAATCAAATATTGTAAATCTAGTTCTTTTAATGTGTTTATTGTTGCTTTACATGATAATATTTCACCTGTCCTGTTTATGTAACACTTTAAAAAACAGCAAAAGTGTTATATGAATAAAAAATATATTGAAACAAAAGTAAAAATACAAACTATTATGTATATATAAGTACATAGTTTAGTCCTTATTCAGTGTCAACACGGCACTTCTTGGCTTGTCTCTTCCATTCATTAAATATAGCATCTTTTGTCACTGTCCTGCAATAGTCTGCAAGCATTGATGGGCTCCATTTGCCCTGATAGTGTTTCTCCATTGTTGCAATGTCCTGGTGAAATTGCTCGCCGTGCTCGTCGCTCACTGCTCCGCAGTTCGGTGGAAAAAAATCTAGATGAGAGTGAAAAAAATGTATCTTTAGTGACATGTTGCAACCAAGGCTTTAGTATACCTTGAGGAGGTTTTCCACCAACTCCCTGTAGTTGTCTGCCTTGTTGTTTCCGAGAAAATGTGTTGCTACTAACTGGAAGGCTTTCCATGCCGTCTTTTCCTTGCCACACAGTGCATGGTGAAATGCATCATCTCGAAGAAGTTCACGAATCTGAGGACCAACAAAGACACCTTCCTTTATCTTAGCTTCACTTAACCTTGGAAATTTTTTACGGAGGTACTTGAAAGCTGCTTGTGTTTTGTTCAAGTTCTTCATCAGATGCAGCTTGATGTGCAAGGGTGGTAACACAATATTCATTAATTCAACAAGTAGTGAATGCTGAACACGTTTCATCCCAGGCTCCAATGACTGTCGGAGTGCCCAATCTCTCTTGATGTAGTGTGAATCCCTCGCACCTCTATCCCATTCGCAGAGAAAACAGCAGTACCTTGTGTATCCAGTCTGCACACCAAGCAAGAGAGCAAAAACCTTGAAATCGCCACAAAACTACCGCTGATGTTGGTCATAGTTTATGCAACTCAAAAGTAGTTTCATGTTTTCATAGATTTCCTTCAAATGGACTGCATGACCTACTGGAATTGATGGCAAAACACTGCCATTATGCAGCAAAACAGCTTTAAGACTCGTCTTCGATGAATCAATGAACGATGTTGAGGGCTACCATCACACCATCGATCTTGTTGCAGGCTACAAGATCACCTTCCATGAAGAAGAATGGGACAAGATCCTTTTGACGGTCACGGAACATGGAAACCCTAACATCACCTGCCAGGAGATTCCACTGCTGTAGTCTAAAGCCTAACAGCTCTGCCTTACTCTTCGGTAGTTCCAAATCCCTGACAAGGTCATTCAGTCATTCAGTTCATCTTGTGTTATGAGGTGTGGTTCAGAGGAGGAGGATGGGAGAAAATATGGGTCATGTGACATTGATGGTTCAAGAGTAGAAGTTTCATCCTCTTCCTCGGAATGATTCTGGTGCATCAGGAACCGGCAGTCCTTCTCCGTGGGGTACTGGGCGTATAGCTGACGTTATGTTTGGATAATACACAGTCCACTTTTTCTTTTTTGACACGCCTTTCCCAACTGCAGGCACCATGCAGAAGTAACAATTGCTGATATTATCTGTTGACTCTCTCCAAATCATTGGCACTGCAAAATGCATAGGTTTCCTTTTCTTGTTCAACCACTGGCGACGATTTGTCGCACAAGTGTTGCAGCATGTCTGTAGAGCCGACATCTTGTCCTGATCTCCAATTTTGCAGCCAAAATAAAAGTGATAGGCTTTCTTAACCATTGTGGTTATACTGCGCTTTTGTGATACAAAAGTCACTTCACCACAAACATAGCAGAAGTTATCTGCATTGTTCACACAAGTACGAGGCATCTCTGCTCACTTTGGCTAAACAAAAATGTGTCCGTTTGCAAAATCAAACACTGCCAAATAAGAAAGCACGACACTGTATGATTTGTAGAGATGATATAGGGCAATTTATTCAGCAGAATGATGTAAGCTTAGTTATGATAGCATCATCCATAACTTATAGGAATAGCATGATGCAATTCATATCATGTATGATGCAATAACAGCTTCAGATTGCATCATTGATTGTTTTGCCTAAAAAGCAAGTACTGACCAAACCCAGTCATAGATGTATTCGTAGATCCTGTCAAAGATGTATTTTAGTCATTTCTGGTTTAAATTGAGATCCCTTCCCTTTATAACTCACTTATCGTCCGCCATTCCCAAGTCAAGGGTCGTATATACTGACCCAGTATAATATCTTTAAAACTAATCAACAATTGTAAGCATCATTTTCGTTCTCAGTGACCCAGAGTTAGTAAAGTTTGACAACATTTATTGCGGACGCATTCTGGCTGTAGACCAGTGTTACTGGACATGAGCTTGAGATAATGTAAAAATAAGACGAAAGGTAAGACTCTAGTAAACCTCGTCTTAATATTTACCGAAAACAATGCTTTAGCCCGTTGTCAGAATTATGAGTATGTCTGATTACCACACTAAAGTTATGAATAACTTGCAAATATCTGAAGAACTCAATTAGACTAGCTTGAAGTTTACGTTTAAAATCCCTCATCTTGAATCCAACGAAGAGGCCCGTTACTTATTTTTGATGGAAAAATGGGAATTAGCTATATATAAACCAATAAATTCAACAATTTAGAAAAGTTAGGATGTTGAGGTAGAAAAAGAGGGAACCATAGAACATAAGGTTAGAAAATTCCATATTAATCAGGGGTAAGTAAGGAAATCCGGAAGATATAATATTCATATTGGTCGAGCAACGCTCAATATTTTCACTGATGGAAAAAATAATTTCACGAAAGTAATTCTTTTTTTTCAGTGACCGGGAAGTTTAGTGAACTGATATAACTCCGTGTTCACAAAAATAACACAGATACACACACCTGTGAAATTCGTTGCAACTTGAATGAAATAATTTGCTTACAGGTATTTATCTGAAGTTATCCTTTGCTTCTTCTTCCTCGTCTTTCTGTTTTTTTGTTTACTCAAAAAGCATAATCACTGGCCTGAACGTATGCATAGCAGGATGGATTCTAATTCCACGACATTATACTTTATTTCTGTTTATCTGTCTGTCTCTCTATTACACATATACCTTGGCATATGCTTATACTTACTGACTTATACCAATATACCTTTTGTAGAATTGACCTTGTAACCACCCAAGCGCATATTAATATGGGTACGCTTGTCTGGTATGACAAATTCAAAACAATTATTCGCTTCAAGTTGTGCGGTACTGAAGCATATCGTTTCACACACTTTTTTATCTCTGTAGCCAACAAGAGAATAACAGCGGGGGTTTTCTTGCTTGTTCACCTCTGCGATATACGGCAGACGACTATGACGCGTCCAACCAATCAGAAAGCTCTTGTAAAATAGGTGACTTCCCTGTATAATGCCTATCATAAAAGGGTAGAATCACTGTCATTAGGTGAACACTATAGTCGACTCTCATCCCTGAAAAAAAACTATGCAACAGACTGGTTGAAAATAATAATTATACTGCTGAGTTAATCAGGAGATCAAGTTTTAAATTACCCATCGTAGGTACACATACTACAGAAGCAGAGTAATTTCTGGAGGAAAAGGTATGTTCTATTTTATTTTTTAAATTTCAGATTAGTATTTGTCGTCGACTTGTGATGGTCTTGTGTTAGTTGTAGTAGTAATAGTAGCAGTAGTATTAGCTGTTGTAGAAACAAACTATTTAAAAGCTGGTCCATTTCTCCCCACTGAGTTGTGGTACGTTTCTCGCCGATGTATTGCACACATATTTATATAACAATTTTTTTTTATATTATAACGTTTGTATGTATGATATCTGGAGTATCTTATTGTATATTTACCCATGATTTACTTATGTTTCTTTATATTGTTTTATTTTTTAAAATATTTTTATTTTTTTAATTTTAATTTATATATGTTATCCTCTCGTCTCAACTTTGGATATCTACTTCCCATGTGTTTTGATTTCTCGTATGTTTTTCAGCTCATAATCTCGCGCCACTCGAGACACGTTGTATTCAGCGAGTTACTTCAAATCTCAGAATGTGATTTCTGGGCTGTCTCTAGAGGCGCAAGAAAATTTTTTTATTATGTAACCTGCCTATTTGAGTTGGACTAGAGGTAAGAAAATAGTAGAAAAAAAAATAAAGAAAAGAGAGAGATTAATCACTTTCGACATATAAACACATCCATGGAGCCGCTTAATTCATTCTTCTGCTGACATCATCCCTCGTAGTGGCAAGTGAAAGTAGAAGTGGTAATGGTAACCCATAATGACAAGCATTTTTAAATGCACCTATCTGTTTCAAAAAATACAATCACATGATTTGTCATATGCATTTAGTTTATTTCGATGTTGTGCAATTGACGTAAAAATATAATATAACTACGTGACAAATCAAGAAAACATTCAGAATAATTGAGATGCGGTTGGCTTCATTTATGTTTCTTCCTTGTATACAACAAGGCGATCGATCCGGTTAGAAACTAAATGTATTAATTACTTCACGGAATGTCCTGAAACATAATCTAATTTTTATCTTCATATTTTTATTTTTTAAAAATGCACCCAGATATCCTATATCTCCATTGTAGAACATTTCAACTCTCAGGGGTGATGGGGGAATTTTTTTTAAATATTTTATTTGGACATCTAATAGTTAACTTTATATGATGAGGGTGGGTAATAGGTCATAGTATATGTTTCAGTCTCATCAGGCGATGTTGAACCTTGCGTCATTAAAGCTGAACAATGTTACTTGATGGTTTTGCCTATTTCAAAGTCCTTTTCAAAAGTCACATATTTTTGTCGTAATTTAATAATTTAAATTTAAAAATTTTGTTCCACATGTATTCTCAATTTTTCGAAATGTCACAAGTTTTGCGCAATTGTCGATTGTGTTCCTCTCTATGTATACTTTGCATTCTTTCCACGTATCGTGTGTATGAGATGATATGTTTTCTTCAAATTGTCATTGTTCAACCCAACCTTCACTCATTCTTTCTTTCTTTGTCAGCTCTTTTTAAGCCAGTGACACAGCCCTACGACTACTTTTATGAATATATGTTGCATGCATTGTTTGGATATATGCACATTGTACATCTCCAATTTGCGAATGACATTATAAAAGCTCCCCTGTTTATCCGCCCTTTAAAAAAGTACAGTACTAATACAATATCGTTGCATATTTTAATTATTCTTACATATTTATTTATGCTTCACAGAATTGTAGCTGTAAGTATGATGTAGTTCCTTTAAGGTATGTACTTACGCCAAATGAGTCACTTCCACTTTCAAAATGTTGATTATCATCATCATCGGCGGTGCGGAAACCACATACTCGGCTTCGCCACCATCGTCCACGCATTCATCGTTGTTGTCGTTATCATCAGTTATAGAAACATCCCTATTACAGCTATCAAACTAATTAAAACAACCTTTCCTCTGAAAAACGTAATAAAGGCCAAACACTGTGTATAGTCTTCGGATCCAGTGCAAGCAAAGCAAAACAATTTATCTGTAAACCCACCTCTCTCTCTCTCTCTCTCTCTCTCTCTCTCTCTCTCTCTCTCTCTCTCTCTCAAACCTTCAAACACATCGATTGACTTAAAGAACACGACGAAGACCCTCTACACAAAGGATTGCCTAAGTAAAATGAAAACTGAACCTTTTCATTTTTGCATTAACTCGCATGATCATATTTCTCTTCTTGCATAAAACAAAAAACATTTAACTATATGGCTTTGTCACGAAATCCAGCGCGCTCTTTGTATCGCAAATAATGAGTTTTATGAAGCAACTGAATCTAATACTATGCAACTATGAGCACCTTATTATGTTACAGGTTTAGAATTGACGACTACTCTTATTGTAATACAAGTTTAAAAATTATATAAATTCATCACTCTAACTGTTGATATGTAACTGGAACAACGTTCGAAATATATTCATGCATGTATCGGAACTAAAATACTCCTGAATTACTTGATTAGAATGTTTTAGTATTTCTGTTTTCCTCATTTTTCAATCCATTGTGTCAGGTATGGTTCCTTTGTTCATATTGTTACATATACTATGCAACATGATGAAACCGGGTTGGGATTGGATTTAGCGAAGACAATGAAAGCCGTTTTGTCAATGTTTATGTATAATGTAATTGAAGAATGAATGAATCTGAGACCATGCTCATGAGCACACAGTTCAACAATGGATTTACCAGAATGATGCGCACCGAGTTCAACAACTTGTTTAAAGAAATAATGTCTTTCCTAAAATGGAACTTATCAGAATATGTAACTTCAACGAATATTCAAACAAGAATCAACTTATGGAACTTATAAAACAAATATGATTAATATATGGATCTATCACCATGGACAATCAATGCATATAATTTATACACCAATATGGACAATGTATGATTCTATCACCAAAGGTGATAGAAGTTGAGAACTTTTACAAAAATATGAGGAATGTACGTTTCGTCCACAAGTAGGATCTATGGAAGTGAAAATGAGGGTCATTATTTGTCCAGTGAGTATTTAATATAGGGGGTCACTTTGGGTATCTAAGGGATTTTTGCATTGTGGGTCGGTAATGGGAATTTAACATTGTGGTCCTCTATGGGTATATATGGGAATTTAACGTTGTATGTCGATATTGCTATCTCTTCAAATTTCATAGTGTGGGTCACTGTGGGAATCTAACACAATAACAATCCAAAACACATCCTTACAAACCAGATGATATAAAGCTACTATATGTTGAGCTGACTAAAAGTGCCACGTGATTTTCAAACACCAAAATGGCGGTCAGTTGTCTGAGACAAAAAGTAATATAAAAATTCCGAAACAGACACGTAATTTAATGTAGGCTAAAGATGAAGCCAGATTATTCTATTAAAGTATGCCCTAGCTATAAATCGTACTAAAAGTTCGAAGGTGAAATCTAGTTTACTGGTAACTACAAAATCTGGATAAAATAAAAAATAAAAAAGAAACTAAATAATTAAACTAATAAAATCAATAACCTGACTGGTGTGCATATGGTACGAAATGAAAAGGCAGCTAGAATAAAAGTGTCACTAGCAGTTATAGCTCACAGAGTGATACTACAACTCAAAACATACATAGAACCAAAAGGCAGCGAAAACCAAGTATCCTTACGTTGCTATTAATTCACTTCAATAACTCAATGCAGTGAAAATAAACAGTCGTTAGCAGTTACCTCGGTAATAAGTAAGCTCATTTGATATGACGATCGGATTTTTAAATTAATAGTTGGTGAGTTCGAGTCTTGTTGAGCAAGTTGAATACATATAATTTTACCGCATAACAAGACAGATGAAAACATAATGAACATTGTTGAAATGGATATTGTCAATGAAGACTTATTGGACATTTTACATACAAGGCATTGGCTGGAAATAAACAAAAATTCGATATGGAAGTTTGACATGACTGAATATCGAACGTTACACCTGTACATACATACACATACATACACATTTTCTTGCTATATTTTGAGTAACATACTTCCACATTCGAATCCCATGGGTTCTGTTAAATCTTTCTAATACATATGATTTTATGTCTGAGAAAATTCAAAAGTACTCATTTGTTTCTGTTTCTAGCAGATGTTTAACATTTTGTTTTAAAGCTGTGTTCAATCATCGAACTATCTTTTCAGGCTTCCTCTCCTAGAATATTACTCTGAAAGGTTCGTGTATGTCGTCTCCCTTCTTGGTTTTTACCCTCTTTGCCCAAGCATATTTAGAAAAGATATTTATCTCTGTCAGGATTTATTTGCATCCATCATTGTGTTTTTCGTCTGCTTTCATGCCAGTAAAGTCCGTTTGAAACTGGTCATCCACGTAATTAACAATCACCCTTCGGTATGAAAATCGTTTTATATCTTCTTTATTTAAAGTATAAGTAAATTGTTTGGTTAACCAATCTTTGAATTCGGTGTATCTTATTTCCTTTTTGTACCATTTACTTTGCTGCTACAGCAGATTGATGTTCGTTCAAGCAATTGGAATTTCTGAATCGAAGCTAAAATGTCTTAAATTGTCTTCTTTTGCAGCCATTTAAAATGGTATAAACATCATTCAGATAATACTTTACGCTTGACAAATTGTATTTAGGCTCGATCAACAGGCTAGCAACAACGACAACATTTATTTATTGTTTTAAAAAGTATAACATTTTAAAAATCTTTTAAAACGCTTTAATGATTTCAAATTAATGCAATTTTTTCTTCAGTTCGTATGGTGGGTTTGTGTACTGAGTCATGATTTCCTTTTATAAATCGAACTTTGTCTTCCATAAATTCTATCTCTTTTTTTGACAAACCCTGCTGTTAATTTTGGCGAAAATAGATTTGTATTTGTATCAAGAGCAAATCTAATTCTATTTGTACTGCTGAAATGTTACAATCTTGCTCTCAGGATTGACGAATCTCATCTCAGTGCTATGATCATTGAATGCAATCTGTAAATCGGCATAATTTTTGATATATTCACGGATATTTTTTATGTCTGAATTCGACATATCGACAAATTTCTCTTCTTGAATGTTGTTTTGTAACACAATTAGCTTCGATCAAAAGTTTAGTACATACAAGCCTTTACACAAATCGACGTTAATTACTGAAACTGAGATTGTTGCTTTCTTGTTAAATTCATTGAGTATATATAAGACCTCTCTGAAAATTATAAAGTTCTTTCCAATATAGCTTTATACCATTATTTAACATGTGAAAACGTTTAAAATTATTTTGTGTTATGATTCTACACAACCAAGAAATTTTACAATGTTAAAGCTCTGCTAATATACATAGTTGCGTATGTGGGGTGGGTTTGGCTTGGACGATTACAACATCGTAGATACAAGATAACCTAGTGTTATTTCGAATGTCTCGAAACATTTGCGATATATTTAATTTCGGCAGGGGAAAAGACCCCGCCAAGAATGATTGTACGGATTTTGCTAATAGTACTGGTCGAGCTCTGTCATCTTGTATCTTCTTGCATGGTATGTAGTGTGAGATAATAAAGTTGAATGAGATTTTAGCAAATACATATATACATATATATATAAGACCTCTCTGAAAATATTTAAGTTTGTCCCAATATAGCTTTGTGCCATGATTTACGTTGTGAGACGTTCCAAATCATTTTGTGTTATGATTTTGCGCAATCAAAAATTTTTAGAATATTAAAGCTCTGCAAATATACATAGTTGTTTGGGTGGGGTGGTTACAACATCCTAGATAAAAGATAACCTAGTGGTATTGCGATATATTTAATTTAGGCGGGGGCAAAATATCACTCCAGAATGAATGTAATAGTACTGGTC
The DNA here is from genome assembly GCA_029931535.1 of Margaritifera margaritifera. Lineage (NCBI taxonomy): Eukaryota > Metazoa > Mollusca > Bivalvia > Unionida > Margaritiferidae > Margaritifera > Margaritifera margaritifera. The sequence goes on from JAQPZY010001681.1 coordinate 4,611,608, forward strand.
CAGCGTTGTCATCTTCTTACATGTTATATTTTGTAGTGTGAGATAATAAAGTTCATTGAGATTGTTTAGATCATATATAAAGTTGGTAGCAAAAATTATTTAAAACAAAGCATTACATCTTTTGGCTAAAGCGATTATTCAGAAGTATAAAATCGTCTCTAAATCTATCTTCAGTTGCTAAATACACCCCTTCCCCCACTCCATCTAACCTTCCATGTTTGCACATACCCATAGTAGGTAGCGACTTAAAACATTCCGTTAAATATGGAATAAAAGGTAGATAAAAACAGATTTAAATACGTGAACTGACTTTTTGTTCGTGAAGGCCAAGCTATCATTTGTTGGATAACATGAGAAGGTTTAGGGAAATCTGAAGTTTGGATGTGTTGGTCCCTTTAGTGTATAATTCAAGAAACAAAGGGCCGTTGAGACGCAGCGTTATTTCGGATTATAATAAACTTAGATGCTTCGACCTTACACCCCTGAATATCAATAATAATAATAATAATAATAATAATAATAATAATAATAATAATAATAATAATAATAATGATGATGATAATAATGACGCTGTTGAGTATGAGACAAGTACTATGTACATTAAAGCTTGTGATAAAATTCATGCGTACTGTGCAAGTGACATTTGAACACGGGTTCGACCATAAATCCATAAAGATCATTTGCTTTATTAAGAACACTTAAATCTCCAAGAAATAAATCCAAATGCCTTCTTAAAGTCAACTAGTAATCGTCGCCCGGGTATACTACACGCATGATACTGTACGTAGAAGTGTACTTTGGAGTTTTGTACATTGAATTGATTGGGAGAGGCACATGAACATATTGATTTTGAAACACAAACACTTCGTCTTGTGTGACTGTTGTGTTTTTTTTTCTCTCACTTTGTTTCAGTCTTGATCTAACTCTCCCACATTCTCTCTCTGTTGAGCAACGGATCTCTATGTTTCTCGAGCAGTATGTACGTCTCTATAAAACTGTTCAACAAATCTTTGGATTCCCTCTAGCATATATACTGGCTTGATTTGGACACCATTCATTAAGTTTTTATTTGAATGGACTTGCATTTTTTAAAGGTTATATACCTTAAACGTAAACTTTGAAAAAAACTAAGTTTTAAAAAAAATGGCAATAAAATTGCATACCAAAGAATATTCACTACTTGTATTCCAAACAAAAAAAAAACTGCGCACTAAAAAAAACCAGAAAGGTTGCTGCCTTTTTTTGATCAAAGCTACGAAGCAAATTTCCTATAGTATGTCTCTGTCCCTTCTACATTTAATGTTCATGTCAGAAACACACGTTGTAATTGGACCAATTCAAATTAAAGATGAAAAAAAAGTTTTATTTGTAATATCGCGTTCTATGCAATTTAAGACATTTATTTAAATAAACTAATATATAAGACAAGAAGGCCAAATTATGGGGGTTATGTTTTATTTTTAAGAAAAAAAATATTAATAAATAAAGTTAATCGTCTTGAACGCTCTCACAAAACCTCTAGGGAGACTGAAACCTTATTCAGAGACAAGAGCAACATAAACTTGTTATGTCTGTCAAGAGAAAGTGCACTGGGCTCCAGAATGTCCACAATGTCAAAGAAAATGAACCAGTTAGCCCATGAACGGAGAAAGCGGGTCCTAAGGCAAAAGGAAAGACTAGTGTTTTGTGCGTCACAAACAAGGACATTGTTCTTTGTAGTATCCAGGGTATGACGCCTTTATGCAGATGATATTTGGTTCAATGAAATGTTAGTAGAATTTGCCTAGAGCATTGAACAAAGTTGCATGAAAACGTATTGTTGCTGACGTGCAGGGGACCAACAGTTTGTTTGTACATTATGGTAAATAATATGAATATGGTTTTTATTTCATATGTTGTTCATCTAAGAAGCCCATTTTGATTTTGAATCATGACATCTGTATCATTTCGCTCATCAGCTGTTTGATACCCTGGAATTTGACCCTGAGTAGCTTCTTTGCCCAGTTTGAGTCGTATGTTGTCCAGGGCAACTGATGCATTAATGGTTTATTTCTGTGAGGCGCAAAATGTCGGATCTCTTCTCCTAATGTCTCTGACATTAACATCCGCATCATTAAATATAAGAATTATTCTCATGTCATCACAGTGCGCCGCCAAATGTAAATGGGAAAAACTGCCCAGTCGCCGGACAGTTTATAAATGCCATTAGAATCAAATCCAAAAAAATACATGCTGTCATTCCTTTCCAGAAAAAAAAACTTCAGGATGTCTTATCAGATTATAAAGACTGTAAGTGAAGTGCTTCCTTTCATGAATATCAAAAGAGAGAAATTAACCATGACAAAGAGATGAAAACTCATCTTTATGTATTATCAATTGCATTGTAGTTAACTTTGCAGCCCATACTAATCAGAATTTGGATATGTTACAACTTCCGGCTACAACAATCTGCCTCTTTCCAGCTACTCAGTTTCCAAAGGAACGGTGCCTCGTTAGTATTATTTCCGTTGGACTATTATTAAAATTTTTTAATGACATGATCTTGATTTTGTTCTGATCCAATAAAGAGACTGCAACTTCACGGTTTTGAGGTATAGATACATGACATATATGCACTGTCAATGTAAAGGTTGTGATGAATTAATGAGTAAAGCCTGACGGAATATAGCGGCCACTGTAACTTTTAATATCATCTTTTAATATCATCTTCTCTCCCTGAAAGGCTGTGGCTCCACTGACAAATAGGATGTTACCACTATGGATTTTAACATCAATTCCATCAGCTTTCTTAAAATGAGAGGATTTCTACAGCTCCCGAAGCTCTGTATCGGGAGACTTTTACAGCTTTTCTCGCTCACAAGTTTCCGCACATCGCAAAAACTCAGCGACATAATAGAATCCACCAGAGGAGTGACCCCTAACTGTGAATTGATTCTGGGAGTCATATCGCACTTCTTTCTCGATGTCATAATATAGATAAACGTGATGCCACTTTCTGGCATCAGACTCTTGTCTAAGCCCGTCCAAAATTTATTAATGCTTTGAAAGAGAACACGGGAATTTCTTGTAGCATGTATAAGGAATAAACACTACTTATTTCGCGAGGGCCTTTTATTCGTAGCTTCTGCCTCCATCAATGTTTACTCTTTTCTTCTGCATTATCCAGGACTGTTCCGATCTTCTTCTTATTTATTTCCTTTGCGTGTAGAATGCATTAAAGTGAGATTTGAAGATCATTAGTATCGGAGTCATTCATTTATATATACAACTTTAGATGGCGTTTTACTTTCTTTAATGTATTAATAACATGGTGAGGACTATTATTTGTAATAACACAGCTGATAGCACATTCAAGTTCTATCACCGGACTGTCCTTCTGTTTATCTTATAAGCTTTTTACGAATCATCATTTTCGGCCGTTCTGATGTGTTTTCTTTGCGCTCTGTCTTATTACTCGTGTTTTTCTCGATCGCATTACAAGCGTCTTTGCATTGCAAGGCTAGATATTTTCTTTTTACCAACTGTACTGTATTTTCCCAGGCTTCCATCTTTTGCATAAACACATTTTTCCAACCTTATCAGGCTACTTCCTCCAATCCCAACGCTGAGAAACTCCATGTTTTTATCAGCCTTTAGATGCATTCGCTCACTATTCCTCTGGTCCATTTATTGCTACCTAATGTTGGTTCTTTCCAAAATGCCACTTGTGTACCTGATGAAAGATATTGCCCACGTGCTAATGGCAGCGATCGTTTAGTTCCGTTTCGGGTTGAGCCTAGCACCATCTTTAGCCTGTTTATATAATCATTCTTGATACTATCCTTCATCTAATCATGTTTTCTATTTTCTTGTTGCAGAATTGCTAGTTATTTCCTCTTTTTTCAATATCAAAGAGTTTGCTATTTTGGAAACTTATTAAATCTGAATTCCATATGGATGCCATTGATTTCTTTCCCTGGCTTTTCAACTTATAAATACTTGACATCAGGTAAAGGAACTCTCATTTCCCTCAAGAATGACGCAAAGTGTACTTTAGCATATTTCAAACCGAGATATGCACTGTAGAATGAATTAGAGTTGTTTTTTTATTACGTCACAATTTTGTATTCCAAGCAAAGAACCCTGGTCTGTCGGTGTATTGGTAATGTTGGATCTATATCTATTCTTCTGCAGCAACGTAAGCCTACTCGTGCACTCATAAAATACGTTTCTTCTTATATTCAGTAAAGATGGAATTTTAGAAAATAAAATCTAATAATTATGTCCTTCTTTGACGCAACAAGAATGGAACCATGACTAAGCTCTTGTCGCTTTGGTTATAACAGTTATGTCGACTCATGCGTAATTGCTATTCTGTGTGTATCTGTTGATGTTAATTGAGAAAATCTTAATCTTGTTCCGCAATTCCAAGTACAACTCTTCCTTGTGCGAGTAAGATGAGTGATTTTACGTACAATTATCTTTCTAGAAAGTTAAAAATAAATTACAATTTAAATGGAATCTCTGAAAAAAACATACCCCACTAAATCATTACATCTTTCTTCCTGTCAAGTAACGACACGCTTCCAGCAGCGGAACAAACCCCCCCCCCCCAACAAAGTTCAATTTTTTGTACAACACATGCTGTAATATCCCTTTAAAGATGCACGAAAGCACATCACGGGCGCTACAGGTATTGCTAGGTAAAGAAAGCTATTCAAAATATTAATGTTATAAATCCGATGAAGTACAATCAGTCAAGATCGTTTAAATATCGAAACTTTAAACGTATGCATATAGAATGCACCAGGAGATTCACTTTCTGGCCGAAATGAAAGAAAGAACAGACCTCCGTATGCATTTTGCCACGTCCAGCCACGAGGCTAGAAACCACTTGAACCACAACCAAACTTGGAGTATGTTAATCTTCTATAAGACAGAAAAGTCTAACTATAATTCGTTGAAATGGATTATGTAACAACTTTATAGTGTGATATTTTACGTTACAGTAAGTATAATTTTGAACATCATTACCTCTTTGCAGTTTGATTTTCGAAATGCTGTATCCGCCATACTGTCCTCTTTGAAGGATATCATTCATATCAATATATATTCAAAATTCTACCTCCCGGTTCTTGAATAATCCACATGCCAGTTGTAGAGTACTGTTTTTCACGTGAAAATAAATTATGGGACGTGCAGGTATTGTTGAGTCAAGTAATCTGTTCGAATGCACAGCTGCTAAATGCATAGAAGGCGAATCAACCGCAAACGTCAGAGCATCGGAACATTAAATATTTGCATATACAATATAGTCAATCAGCAGATTCACTTATGGACAAAATAAAGGAAAGAAAATAAATATCAATATTGCCATTTGCTACGTCCAGCTACGAGAAAAGTATATTGCAAGCAATCGGACTCACCACCACACTATGAATATAGAAAGCTTATACAAGACAGCAGCAAATTCTCACCATAATTCGTTTAAAAGGATTATATTCCAACTTAATAGATCGGGTCCAACTTTGCAATTCTGTAGGTATTGCTATACCTGTAGTTTCATGATAACTTAAATTGGAAGAATTTTCCATACAACACTTGAATATAAGATTTGAATTTATGTCTTGAATTTGTTTTGAACCCTTTGGTAAAAGTATTGAAAAAAGTTTTTTCTATCACTTTGTATTTTTTCGTTTCAGATGTAATGACCATTTTGAACTGTAATGATCAATATAGTGAACAACAACTCCATCATAAATGTACACGGGGACAGTTAATAATGTCCCTAGAGATCCCAATGAACGCTGGGATATTTCAAAGCCTGAGATTGCAGTTTCATGGATGACAGATGATTGGACCCTATCTGTTAGAAGACGTTACATTTTGAACACATAGTCTATGAAATAAGAATACGTTTCCAATATGTCGCGAAAATGTATGTTCTTGTCAATTGGTCTTATTTTTCTTAGTATTATTGGAAAGAGGGAATCAAGATCTTGTAATTTGGAGGACACTTCTTATATCTGTAGAGATATATCAAGGATAGAAGATTTCCTACTTTCCTTGCCAAACTTTGTACAGAAAATGATACTGATTGGAACGACGAATATCCGTGGATCCTTTCCTAATGGACTTTTCCAAGATAGTAGTTGGATGAATGTATCTGAACTTTCCCTTCTTGAATTCAGATATATGTATTTAATCGATAAATCCTTTTTGAATGGACTGAAATACCTGAAATATTTATCAATATCGGAATGCCGGAACCTTGAATTCATTGATCCAGCTGTGTTTGATTCAACCCCAGATCTTGAGGCGCTACATCTTGATTGGGATGTCAGTTTGAGATTATCGGTTGTAGAAAATGTTCTAAAACGTAAAGTCAGCAAATTGAAATATTTATCGTTACAGGGACTTCAAGCAGGTCATGAAGCTGGTTTCCTCGGAACAAGTTTTTACAATGCGCTTGTAGGAAAAAATATTCTATACCTCGATGTAAGTTATGCTAATATGGCGGGACTTTCTTTTAATGACAGCTGCGAAGGGGATGTTTTCAGCCATTTAAGGTATATCAATGTGTCACATTCAAAACTGTCTTGGTATGCAATCGGACAAAAAACGTTCTTTTTTTGTGTACCAAAGGTTGAAGTGTTCGATTTCAGCGGATGTCCAGTTTATATACCGACTTTGACAGAAAACAAAGACATACAATCGAAATGCAACATGCCTCAAGAATTGAAATATGTTTTTGCTAAAAGTGTGATTATGACTCAGAGAGGAATACACGTAAACAATGAATTACAAACGATTGAATGCAATTGTGATCATTTAGAAGTGCTTGATGTGAGCAATAACAACTTTGTTCATTTAAACTCTACTATATCAGGACTACAATGTTTTCGTAGACTGGCAAAACTCGACCTTTCCAAGAACGATATGAAGTACATATCTCCTTCACTCTTAAGCAGCTTCCTTGCATTGAAGATATTGGACATGTCTGAAAACCAACTGCACAAAATGCAATTTACGGACGATTTCAGTAAGTTACTGCATGGGAACTCGATGCTTGAAGTATTATTCCTTCGAAAAAACCACCTTAGTTCGATCCCAAACACCTTCCTGTCCTCCAACACCAAACTGCTGCTCCTTGATATACGAGAGAACGACCTTACCGACCTTAGTATCGACTTTAGCCATATCCTGAATTTGAAGTTCATAGATGTAGGTAAAAATCAGTTAGGAGGTCTGCCTTCTAACACATATCAAACACTGGAAGCACTGTATACATATCAAGAAAAAGAAAAAGAAAGCAATATTAGCTTCTTAAATGACAATTTGTTTTTGCAGTTGCTTGAGAGAATAAATATAAAAGAAAAGTATAGATATGGTTACAATCCCAACGTGGTTTCGAATTTTGCAGTCAAATGCAACACGATTCCTCAATACCTAACGATTGACTTGTCTGACAATTCTATCCAATGCAGATGTGAAAATGATGGTTTTTTAAAATGGGCTGTGACTACGAAGATTAGATTCATCAATGGAGAAACTTTGATGTGTAATTATGGAAATGAGAAGTCTCCCCTTGACAATGAATTGCATAAAAGGGTTGAATTTGATTGCGAGCTTCACGTCGTTGTCATCAAAGCTATTTCAGCAACTGTTTTTGTCATCGTAAGTGTCAGCATTATAGCTCTTTTAGCTCGTAACATTCGCGCGAAAAGACGCAAGGCGGAAGATATTGAAATCTTGAAAAGGGAGATTAAAAAAGATCATAGTGATTTCAATTACGTTGCTTTTATACCCTTTTGCAGTCGGGACTATAATGTCGTTGAACCAAATGTACTACGTGAAGTTAGCAACTGCATAAAGAAACAATTGAAGACGGGTAAGGACGTTGTTTGTACTGGACTGGAGAATTTCATACCAGGCATGTTCATCACAAATGAAATACACAGATGTATCAATGAAAGTCTAGTGGTAGTTCCCATTATAACATCAGCATTCATTCGATCGGCCTGGAGCCAGAACGAATGTGCAGTTGCAATTGAAAAGCATAGAAAAGTCCTGATTCTGATGGAGGAACAGACAGATACATCACAAGCCGAGACCACAGTTAAAAATCTTATTCAGAATTACACCCGAGCAACATGGTCGAATAAGGATGGGCACTTTTTGATTCATCCATCGTGGGATATTATTTGTGATAGAATACTTTCCTTAGCAGCCGAAACTCTAAGGAAACAATTGCAACAACAACGGCAAGAACCAAAGAATTTAATTGAAGAAAATTTGCTGTTGTCTTCCCGACAGGTATCTGAACAGTAAAATATATCTTATTGTGCGGCAAGTGCAACATTTTTATTTGCTGTTTCGTTGGATATATTACTAATAAATCACCCATCCTGAAATTAATCAAAGTTTCATATGCGGATTGGGAATAATGTGTTTAACAGAGCTGTGTGGAGGAGTGTGTACACAATTTGTCAGCGTTTTAACAGTGGTTATTGGTTTCTTTTAGATTTTACTATTTTGATATAGAGAATTATCTGTCTTTAAAAAGCTTACAAATATAGATGTTATTAAGTTACACATAAATTGCGCCATGCAGCTCATATCTCATTGCATGAGGTCGGAAAATCAGGAGAGAAAAAAGAAATTAGAGAATTTAGTTGAAAAACATGTATTCCTTTAATAAGGAATTCCATCAAAAGTGAAATATTTGTTTCCAAATTATTTCGCTTAAGTAGAAATTAATTTTACTGAAGTGACAATCCTTTACCTTTATCTTAACTAGGAGTTATATAACTATACTTAAATTCCTGCTCTGTGACAAACATTACTTGTGTAAAATTATTTTTCCCTTAAGTGAAATCCTTTTTCTCTTAACCAAACTATGAATATTATGTTTTTCTCGCCTGTTATTATATAACTTTCTGGGATTCTACTATCTATATTGTATCAACTTGGATTTGTTAAACTTCTGTATTTTATGTAAGTTCTATGTGTTTTCTTTCAGTAGCCTTACGTTGCAATTTTTGGAAATTTCTAGTGTCTTATTTAGCTAGTTTTCCCTTTTCTCCATCAAAATATATAACGGCACACAACGTCTGATAAAAGAGGAAAACTTCTAAAGTTAATTTCAAGAGTGCTTACTTGAATTTTATAAGATCATTAAAGATCTATAAATATTCTCAAGTTAAATCAGACTTCTACTGTGCCAAAGAGGCAAGTACCTAATTTTAACAAATAACCTACAGGCCTCTTTTGGGTAGATATTAACACCAAGTGTGCTAGGGCTTTAGTGGACATCTTATTCTCATATCTTCTCAAGCTGTAATCCAACAATTTGTCACAATGTATCTTGAATATATGTGTCAATGTGTATATTTCTAAATTTATAAAATGCTATTTGTTTTAATCGTTTGCTCTTTGAAAAAACATGGTCCTACATCAAGATCTATGTTTCATCAATTATATATGACATACAACGATAATAATAGTGGGCAAGAGAATCCAAATAGACTCTATTGATTGGTTAACTATCTGCAAGAAGATCATGATCGAGTCATGGGTATCTGTTTCAGTGACTATTTGTAGGTAGAATATTCCTTTTCTACTCTAAATCCTTTTCAAAGTATTAGAATGACAGAGAGCAAGTGTTATAGCACATATCTGAATATGTCATCTAAGAACATTGTGGCGAAAGAAAAGACTGAGTGGAGGGATAGTTACATTAAGTGAAGTCAGATTAGAGTTTACACTGGTCGTTATAGAATATATGTAAATTAAAGTAGTTTGCACGTATTAAAAAGCCATTATGCGACACTATAAACGAATAAAAATAGGAGCTGGCAATTCATGTTAGAACCTGTGTATCATCCTAAATTTTCAAAATAGCAAATTGTGGCTATTAACAATGGATTGTAGCTTAAATCAATACAGTGTACAAACCGGAACATATCGAAATAAAAATCACATAACTATCAAAGAAAATTGTATTCTTCCACATTAAATATGAACCCCTTTACGTAGTTCAAGGACTGCATATCTCTGTAAAACAGAATTAAACAGGGTGGTCCTTTAAATGATTCATTTAGATTATCCGATGTAGCACAGTCCTTACAAATGCAACAGAAAATTATGACATGGAATACCGTATTAACCTGTGCATCAGTCATATTTAGCTGTGAACAGCATATACCTGATCCAAATTGATACTATACGCCAGCAAATGTTGATGTATAGTTCTTTTCAACTTATGATTTCAAGCAAACAGCATATACCTGATCTGCCCTCGTATGATGCGCTTGCAGATAATGGTCTATTATGCTTATATGTTCAAGAGAGTAAACACTAAGACCCTGGCCTGCCGGTACATTAAGTGAGGTAAGATTAGAGTCCACACTGTTCGTTATTGAAAATATAGGAATGAAAGTAGTTTGCACATATATAGAAATGACATTATGCGACACTGTAAAGGACAGAGAAGATGAGCTGGCATTTAATGTCTGAACCTTCCTATCTTCCAAAAGTTGCTAACACTTAAAGGGATTGTGCCTGTAAACAATGGATTATTGCTTAAACCAATACAGTATGACATTACACACTGCGGATTAATAGTACGCACAAAATCTACTATTTTCAATAACTTCTTTTTGTGTGTTCCACACTCCTGGTCATGGCGTCAGCTCAGCACAGTATAACCTATACGAATGGGTAGTTCTTGATTCAACTAGATCGCTGAAAGATTGATATATCTCTAGAAGTGTAAAATTGTAATATTATTAAATTAATATAATACAAAGATAAGTATGAAAGATGACAATGTAAAAATTAAATTTCAGCAGACGTAACAATGCGGTCTTTCAATAAGATTTAACTGTTTATTAATCACAAAGATGGGGCCAACAAACTTTCGGCCATACATTCTACATTTACACTCTGATCAAAATCAAGATCTCCGACATAACTTACATTTTTTATTAGCTTATCAGATGAAACCTTGCACTTCGTGTTAAGGAGGGTTATGGGTATTCACGATGTGTTACAAATGTCGTTTTTCTCTTTTCTCTTTTGGCATTATGAAAGCTGCAATCTGATTGGTGAACAGAAAGGTCAGCAGAACAAGGACTCTTATAGGTGCCCGTCATATGTTTTGTTAATATTTAGATTTAGATTTTAATCAGATTGTTCAACATTCTAAATGCAAAGTCTACCCCACGCAAATACATTTCCAAACAGTGACAATGTGTTTTCAGACCGCATAGGAGGAGATAACCAACACCAGAATCATGATGTACACAATTCGTAGATACAACCAGCCGTGTACATTTTGAACCCGTCGGAGCAGTGAATGGAGAACAAAATGAGTCAGTAAAATGATTGACACGACAAAAGTGATCATTTTGTAATTACCCCTTTAATATCGCACTAGCCCACCTCCACACAAAATGTTAAAACCCCTTAAACTTGCGATTTTCAACTCCATGCAGAAACTATCCTGACCAAAGTGTCGGAGATATTTCATATATAAGGCGGTAACAACTGCGTTCTAAATATTACTTTAGTGAAGAGAAAAGTGGACCATTAACGGACCGACCTTTTCGCAAGGTCAATTACTAAAAACATTTTGGCAAACATATTAAAGCAGAGGCAGAATAAAATCCGCAGCTGCTCATACGCATTGTAGACCAAAATTTAATCTCAATCCCTGTTAGCACAAATGTGTTTCTGCCCTGGAATCCTTCCCTTGTGTATACAACCTGAAATCATGCATTCATCTCACCATTATATAAAACGAGAGAGAAGCTTGGAGATAAATAATGAATGTCTCTTCATTCAAAATTCTACCCAAGGTCAATTATGCAAAACTGTTTAGTGCGACTGTATTATCTGCAACAAATTGTTTTTGGTTTTTACTCCAAACTACAAACTTGTTCAGAGAAGTAATATACTTATACAAAGTAAATTTATTTTATGTCAGAGAAACAAATCGTAATTTTATTTCGCTTCTATTCCCTATCTACCTATCCATGCGTATACATTTAGGCTTTCTTGGTGAAAAACACTTTAGCACTATAGCACAAACCTACTAATAATACAATATACAATTCTCTTGTCATGTTTGTATTTAAATGTAGATCTCTTGATGAGGTTTTATGCAAATAAAACAATATTTCTTTTTTTTGTTTTTGGACATATGACATAGTACTATTATGTTTAAACTGATGTTTTCCTGGAAAATGAAGTTTTACATTAAAACAAAATAGGTCACAGTGTATATTAGATATATACAGTATTGCACAAAAAATGTTATCACACAGAGTTCTTTAGTTTTCTTTTCACAATGTAACGTACATGATGCAAATATACCTCAACAGGGCTGTACAAATTGGATGGCCCGAGAACCGGGAATAGTCCATTTTCTCTCGGGGAAGTGCATGTCAACAAGTGTTTAGTCAAGACAAATGCAGTGTTTCTAAATTGAAAAGCTTCAATTTCCCTCCCAAAATATACATACATCATTTTTCTGATACTGTCATGGTCCAATCAGCATTTTCATCCTGTTAGTATAAGAGTTCAGTTTGGAATTGTATAAGTATGTGTCGATATGGTGCACTAAAATGTAACTTACCAAAACAAAAGGTGAAGGACAATTGTTAAAATCATCCTAATTTTAAGCAATGATATTGAGAATTACATTCATAAGATATGTATTCTCTAATGTATAATAAGGCACAAGTATGTGTCCTGTTCGAATTTAACGTCGTTCCTTAGTCCGCGTTTCCTCTGACCTTTCCATCGCGTTTCAGATATTTCGTCAGTTATGTTAGGGTGATAGGACAGGTAGATATTCCTGGCATCCGAATAATTATTATTGCAAAAGTTGTCCGACCGTAAGAAAAGATAGATCCAGCAGGGTATAGTCTACCAGAATATATCGCATCTTTTTACATCTGATATTCTTTGAAAATGTACTTAATAAAATATCACAGATCGGTATGCCGGCAGGAAAATTTATTTTTATGTCAATGCTGGGGGTATAATTGAGGCCGCCATTTTTTCCCGTTGGCATATCTATATAAGATATATTGTGTTGTAGTCATACAGTCTTTGATCGTATCAGATGTAAAAAAAAGATGAGCTATACTACGGTAGATTAGACACAGCCTAACATACATTTTTTCCTTCCGGCCATTTTCCCCCCGTGTTCTTCCCAATCGTAATATATATTGGGGGCGTGGGGGAGGAGATGGCACCAGTGATGAGAAACTTTTGTTTACGTTTAACAATTTAACAATATTGATGAATTTTTAGTTTTTATTCTGACAATCAGTCAAATAAAACGTATACATGAACAGGTTAGTCATTCTTGAAACCGAAGCTTTATGTATATAAGACAGCACATCACGCATGGAAGACATGCCTGTATTATATTACAATACATAAACTAGTACCTAAAATTGAAGTGTACAGTACAGTCGTACACCCGAAATTATATATGCTACCCGTAGGGAGCTGTACTGACATTATTGAAAACGAAGCAAATAAAAAGTAAAAAAACGAGACAAGCAAACAAATTGGTCAGGAAAAGTCACTTATCCAAAGTCACTTGTCCTGGACAAGTGGCTGAGGAATATCTTGTACAGCTATGTTGAATCAAATTACCGAATATAATTTTTAAAAATGGAATTTTATTATCCATTGCTTTTTACAAAAGAGCGGATTATATTATGATTGAAACATGTTTGTTTTTGTACAAAATATTACGCAACTCATGTACCGTTCATGGAGAGTTTTCGACTTGGGATATGACTATTGGTAGTTATTCAATGTGTAACACAATATGAGAGTCATTATATACCTTTTTGGTAGAGAACGGGATTCTGACCAACAGTACAATTTGCTCCAATTATATGTCACGCCTAGCATACCAGGAGATATGCCTTTTGTAAGCTTGACCTTGAAACCACCCACGCGCACATAGAGTATATTAATAGGGGTGCGCTTCTCTGGTATTTCAAATTCGAAACAATTATTCGTTGCAAGTTGTGCGGTACCAAAGCATATCGTTTCACACACAAAATTTGATCTCTATAGCCAACAAGAGAGCAATGGCATTCAACAATTTTAGTGGGGGTATCCTTGCTTTTTAACCTTTGTAACATACGGCAGACTACTATGACGCGAGTAACCAGTCAGAAAGCTATTGTAAAACAGGGAATTTCCTGTATAATGCTTATCATAAAAAGGTAGAATACCTGTCATTAGGTGAACAATATAGTCGACTCTCACTCCTGAGAACAAACTATGCAACAGACTCAAATTACTATAAATATCCTGTTAATTGCGATTTTATTAATGATAATCTGGCAATACATTTAAAAAGAATAGCAATGACAGCAACATTATTTCTGATTCTGCCAATACAACTTTGTGCGAACATGACGATATAAAAACAGCTCGATGGGTTGTATGTAGTAATTAGACTGCTGAGTTAATCATGAGATCAAGTTCTAAATTATCCATCGTAGGTACACATAAAACATAAACAGAGTATTTATGGAGGTTTAGGTGTGGGTTTTTTTTCAATTTCAGATTAGTATTTGTTGTCGTCTTATGGTGGTCTTGTGGTAGTTGTAGTAGTAATAGTAGCAGTATTATTAGCTGTGGCAGTAACAAACTGTTTAAAAACTGGTCTATTTCGTTCCACTGAGTCTTGGTACTTTTCTCACCTAAGTATTGCGCACATATTTATATAAAAATTTTGTTTTTATTTTGACGTCTCTATGTAGGATATCTCGTGAATCTTATTGTATATTCACCCGTGCTTTATTTATGTTTCTTTACATTTTGTTTTTAAATTTATCCCTGTGATCCTCTCGTCTGAACTTTGTATATCTAATTTGCATGTGTGTAATTTCACGACTCATAATATCGCGCCACTCCAGACACGTTGTTTTCAGTGAGTTACTTCAAACCTAAGGATGTGATTTTCTGGACTGTCTCTAGAGGCGCAAAAAGATAATTTTATTTTGTAATCTGCCATTTTTGAGTTGGACTAGAGGTAAGAAAATAGTAGACGAAAAGAAAAAAGAAAAAAGAAAAAACAAACAACACGACAGATATTAATCACTTCGGACATATAAAAGCAGTTATGGAGCCGCATGCTTCATACTTCTGCTGATATCATCCCTGGTACTGGCAAGTGAAAGTGGTAATGGTAACCCATAATGACACGCATTTTTAAATCCACCTATTTGTTTCAAAAAATACCATCACACGATTTGTCAAATGCATTTATTTTATTACGGTTTTGTACAATTGACGTAATTATATAATATAATTACGTGACAAATCAATAAAACATTCATAAAAACTGAGATCCGGTTGGAAACTAAAGCTAGTAATTACTTCACAGAATGTCCTGAAACAAAATCTAACCTCCATCTACATATTTTTATTTTAAAAAATGCATCCAGATATCCTATGTCTCCATTCTCAAACATTTCAACTCTCGGGAGTGGCGGGGGTGGGGAATGTTTTTTTTTTTTATTAGGACATCTATTAGTTGGCTTTATATAATGAGGTTGAGTGATAGTCATAGTAGATGTTTAAGTTTCTTCATGCGATGTTGAATCCTGCGTCAATAAAGCAATAAAGTCCTTTTCAAAAGAACCATATATTTTTTAGTAATTTAAACATTTTAATTGAAGAATGTTGTTCTACATGTATTCACAATTTATCCAAATGTTATACATTTTGCGTGATTGTCGATTGTGTTCCTCTTTATGTATACTTTCCATTCTTTCGACGTATCTTGTTGTGTGAGATGATATGTTTTCTTCAAATTGTCATGTTTATATCCAACCTTCTTCTATTCTTTGTTTCTTTGTCAGCTCTTATCACGCCAGTGGCAATGCCTTACGCCTAGTATTATGAATATATGTTTCATGCATTATTTGGATATATGCACCTTGTACATGTCCCAATTTGCAAATGACATTCAAACAGCTCATCTTTTCATCCGTACTCAAAAAATTAGAGCACTAATAGTTTTTTATGCTTCATATAATATTAACTGTAAGTATGATGCAGTTCATTTAAGATATGTACATAATCTAAACGATTCTCTTTCCACTTTCAAATTGTTCATCATCATCAGCAGCAGCAGCAGCAGCAGTGCGGAAGCCACATACTCGGTTTCGCCATCATCTTCCACGCTATCATCGTTATTGTCGTTATCATCATCAGTTATAAAAACATCCTTATTACAGTTATCAAAATAATTAAAACAACTCCCCTCTCAAAACATAGCATAGTCGGATCCAGTCCCAGCAGAACAAAACAATTTATATGTAACCCCCCCCCCCACCTATCTCTCTCTCTCTTATCCTCTCTCTTATCTCTCTCTCTCTCTCTCTCTCTCTCACACACACACACACACACAAATTAACATTTAAACACATCGACTGATTTAAAGAACATGACAAAGACGCTCTTCACACAGGATTGCCTATCTAAAGTGAAAACTGAACTTTGTGTCACCTTTCCATTTTTGCAGTAACTGGCATCAAACATCGTATTTCAGTTCTTGCATAAAAGAAAAAGTATTTACCTTTATTACGTTTTCACGAAATCTAGCGCGCTCACAAGTCAATTGGTCTGGATGCACTTATCCCCTATTTTAAATTCAAATAATTTCTTCATCGCTAGTAGAATCACTGAGTCACGCCATTTCACACAAAGGGCTAGAGATCAAACTCTTTAACAAACAGCTTACTTTTGCTAATATTTTTCAAGAACGAACCATTATTGTGATGTGTTAAACCAATCAGAAAAATCAATTAAACAAGGGGAATTCCCCGTATAACCCATAGTGTAATGTGAGATAAACCTCAATTACGCAACTAATACACATTTTATAGAAAAGTACCTTACCTGTATAATCTAGCGTATTTGTTTGCATTGGTGTCTTTACCATTTGTACCGTTAATAATGAATATTATGAAACAATCTAATACTGTGCAACTATGGACAACTTATTATGTATACATTTTTAAAACTGACGAATACTCTTATTGTAATACAACTTTAAAAATTATATAAATTTATCACTCTAACTGTTGATATGTAATTGGAACTACTTTCGAAATATATTCATGTATACCTTGGAACTAAATACTCCTGAATTTCGTGACTAATATATTTTAATATTTCTGTTCCTTTTTTCAATCCTTTGTGTCAGGTATGTTTTCTTTGTTCATATTGTAACATATACTTCATGAGTAGGCAGAAGATGACAAAGCTGAACCAGATCTACTACTGAAAATAGTACGATCATTTTGACGCGGACTTTGGACACGCCTAAATGAAATACATTGAACAGATTTATTGCTGCTCCTACAATAGTGCTATTAAAACCTTACTAAGGAAATAAATCGAGTTGATAAAATGTTACAATTATTATACTGCAAAATCTACAAAAGAATTGAGAATTAGAAATACCAGCTACCAACTTTCTACACAATCCTCATTTAGGAAACAACTTGTTTGTGAAGATCGAGAGCGTATTTCTCTGTCTTGGAGAAATGTGATCATTGCACATTGAACTGTTTATGTGGTAGAACAATTAAATGCAAATGATTCTACGTACATTTCAAAACATAAATGAACACAAAATACGAACAGGATAATGCTGGATACATTCAAAACAGGATTGCTAAAAACATAGAGAAATATTACAGAGAGCAAATATTTCATAAATAGATATGGAGTTCAGTATAGGTACCATAAAACGGAATGGGTACAAGATAAATTTAACGTTAAGCCACCATTATCTAAATATGCCACTCTGGGCACAAGGCTAATATAATGTTCAAATATCCATCGGTTTGAGATTTGCGGAACGGTATGGGGACAAGCGGAAATGAACACTCTGGGGCACTCCAGGGTTCTATGGGAGCATAACATGTGGGCCAATCTGGGTACAATGGACATTTAATATAGCTGATCACATTGGGTATCTAAGGGATTCTAGCAATGTTCCCTGGTAAATGAAATTTAACATTGTGGTTCTCTATGGGTATCTATGGACATTTAACGTTGTGGGTCGGTATGGGTTTCTCTGGAAATTTAATATTGTGGATCACTATGGGAATCTAACACACTTTATAACAAGCCAATACACATCCTTACAAATCAGATCATATAGGACCACTATATCTTCAGCTGACTATAAGTGACACGTGATTTTCAAGCACCAAGATGGCGGTCAGTTTTTCTGAGACTAAAAATAATATGAAAATTCCGACACAGACACGAAATTTAATGGAGAATAAAATAAAACCAGAGTATTCTATTAAAACTATTCCCATGCAAACAATCGTACTAAAACTATGAAAGTGAAACATAATTTACTGGTAACTACAAAATCTGGATACAATTAAAAATAAAAGAAATAAACTAAACAAATAAACTAAAAAAATCAATAACCTGACTGTTGTGCATATGGTACGAAATGAATTAGAACAAGATTTGCATATACATATTAGACAGTAATTTAATTAGAACACCTGACAGTTCAGGCTGATAAATTAAAGAATAACACATTTTATATAGCTTTCACATAGATACTACAGCACAGACAGACAATTGAAAGACATAGAAAACACAATAGTCGCCACCAGTTACGCTGTACACAGTTATCCTACAACACAGTCATGACAGACGGGTGATCAAAAGGCAGATAGAATAAAATTGTCGCTATAAGTTATAGCTTTATATAGAGGTACCACAACGCAAAACTTACGAAGAATAAAAAGGCAACGAAAACCAAGTATCCTTACATTGATAGTTACTTACTTAAATAACTTAGTGTAGTAAAAATAAACAATCATCAGCAGTTACATTGGTAATAAGTACGCTCATTTGAAAAATGTCGGACTTGGAAATGAACGGTCCTTGGGTTCAGGTTCTTGGCAGAGATGAATTGATTTTTTTTTTGTGTTTTTTGGGGGGAAATATGCACAACATTCTAGAATAGAATAGTCGCATAATTCATAGCTGAAAATCATACCATGATTTCAATGTAAATTCTAAGTCACATAACACTGAAAAAGTGACATAGTACGCAGCTGAAAATCATGCCATGATTTCGAAATGAAGCCTACGTCACACAACACAGCAGAAGTAATATAGTACACAAGCTCCTAAAATATTCACGTAATTGTACTCATTAGATAGGTATATATATATTGTTGTTAAAGGTATAAAAACAAATTCCTGCATAAAGAAATCGATGATGAAGGCTTCGAAAATCTATCAACCCATTCCAGAACAAGTTAGAAAAAGTTGTCTACTCATTCATACGTTTACCGATTTGTAAAGAATTACGACGTATGAATAGGAAAAATTGAAACAAAATAATCAATAAAAGATTTAGATATTCATTTAAAAGAGGTAACTACGTAGAGAATTTAGAGCGACAACAATCAAGATTTGCTTTAATTTGTCAATGCCATTAAACCGAACCTGAAGTAAATTGTCATTTGAAAATACCTCAATTTAGTTCTGGCAAAGTGCAGCTAGATTTAACGACTGGACTTATAAGAGGCCCATTCAAGAAGTAGAGCAAGTTGAATACATATAATTTTACCGCATAGCAAGACATATGAAAACATAATGAATATTGGTGAAATGGATATTGTCAATGAAGGCTTATTGGATATTTTACATACAACACATTGGCCGGAAATAAACAAAAATTCGATATGGATGTTTGGCATGACTAAATATCGAACGTTACAAAGGTATATACATACACATTTTCTTGCTTTATTTTGAGTAACATACTTCGACATTCGAGTCACTTGGGTTCTGTTAAATCTTTCTACTACACATGCTTTTATGTCTGAGGAAGTTGAAAAGTACTCAGTTGTTTCTGTTTCTAGCAGATGTTTAACATTTTGTTTTAAAGCTCTGTTCTATCATCAAAACTATCTTTTCAGGCTTCCTCTCCTAGAAGATTACTCTGAAAGATTCGTGTATGTCGTCTCCCTTTTTGGTTTTAACCCTATGTGCCCAAGCATATTTAGAAAAGATATCTATCTCTGTCAGGATTTATTTGCATCCATCGTTGTGTTTTTCGTCCGCTTTCATGCCAATAAAGTCTGTTTGAAACTGGTCATCCATGTAATTAACAAAAACTCTTCGGTATGAAAATCGGTTTTTATTCCCTCTATTTAAAATATAAGTAAATTGTTTGGTCAACCAATCTTTGAATTCGGTGTATCTTATTTCCTTTTTGTTCCATTTACTTTGCTGCTACAGCAGATTGATGTTCGTGTTAGCAATAGGAATTTCTGAATCGAAGCTAAAATGTCTTAAATGGTCTTCTTTTGCAGCCATTTAAAATGGTATAAACATCATTCAGATAATACTTTACGCTTGACAAATTGTCTTTAGGCTCGATCAACAAGCTAGCAACAACGGCAACATTTATTATTGTTTTGAAAAGAATAACATTTTTAAAATCTTTTCAAACGCTTTAATGATTTCAAATTTATGCAATTTGTTTCTTCAGTTCATATGGTTGATTTGTATACTGAGTCATGATTTCCTTTTATAAATTGATCTTTGTGTTCCATAAATTCTATCTATATTTTTGACAAACCCTGCTGTTAATTTTGGCGAAAATAGATTTGTATTTTTATCAAGATCAAATCTAATCCTATTGGTACTGATCAAATTTAACAATCTTGCTCTCAGAATTGACGAATCTTATCTCAGTGCTATGATCATTGAATGCAATCTATAAATCGGCATAATTTCTGATATATTCCGGGCGATCTTTTATGGCTGAATTCGATATATCGACAAATTTCTCTTCTTGAATGTTGTTTTGTAACACAGTTAGCTTCGATCAAAATTTTAGTACATACAAGCCTTTACCCAAATGGACGTTAATTAATGAAACTGAGATTGTTGCTTTCTTGTTAACTTCATTGAGAATGTATAAGACCTCTCTGAAAATTATAAAGTTCTTTCCAATATAGCTTTATACCATTATTTAACATGTGAAAACGTTTAAAATTATTTTGTGTTATGATCCAACACAACCAAGATATTTTACAACGTTAAAGCTCCGCCAATATACATAGTTGCGTATGTGGGGTGGGTTTGGCTTGGACGATTACAACATCGTAGATACAAGATAACCTAGTGTTATTTCGAATGTCTCGAAACATTTGCGATATATTTAATTTCTGCAGGGGAAAAGACCCCGCCAGAATGATTATACGGATTTTGCTAATAGTAATGGTCAAGCTCTATCATGTTGTATCTTCTTGCATGGTATGTAGTGTGAGATAATAAAGTCGAATGAGATATTAGCAAATACATATATATAAGACCTCTCTGAAAATATTTAAGTTTGTCCCAATATAGCTTTGTGCCATTATTTATGTTGTGAACGTTCCAAGTTATTTTGTGTTATGATTTTTCGCAATCAAGAAATTTTACAATATTAAAGCTCTGCCAATATACATAGTGGTTTGGGTGGGGTGGATTTGGGATGGACGGTTACAACATCCTAGATACAAGATAACCTAGTGGTATTGCGATATATTTAATTTCGGTGGGGGCAAAATATCACGCCAGAATGAATGTAATAGTACTGGTCCAGCGCTGTCATCTTGTATCTTCTTACATGTTATGCAGTGTGAGATAATAAAGTTGATTGAGATTGTAGCAAATACATGTTTAGATCATATATAACGTTGATAGCAAAAATTATTTAAAACAAAAGCATTACATCTTTTGTCTAAAGCGATTATTCAGAAGTACAAAATCGTTTCTAAATCTATCTTCAATTGCTAAAGACACCCCTTCCCCCACTCCATCTAACCTTCCATGTTTGCACATACCCAGAGTAGGTAGCGACTTAAAACATTCCGTTAAATATGGAATAAAAGCTAGATAAAAACAGATTTAAATTCGTGAATTGACTTTCTGTTCGTGAAAGCCAAGCTATCATGTGTTGGATGACATGAGAAGGTTTAGGGAAATCTGAATTTTGGATGTGTTGGTCTCTTTAGTGTATATTTCAAGAAACAAATGGCCGTTGAGACGCAGCGTTATTTCGGATTATAATAAACTTAGATGCTTCGAACTTACACCCCTGTATATCAATAATAATAATAATAATAATAATAATAATAGTAGTAATAATAATAATAATAATAATAATAATAATAATAATAATAATAATAATAATAATAATGGTAATAATAATAATAATAATGATGGTAATAATGACGCTATTGAGTATGAGACAAGTGCTATGCACACTCAAGCTTGTGATAAAATTCATGCGTACTATGCAGGTGACATTTGAGCACGGGTTCGACCATAAATCCATAAAGATCATTTTCTTTATTAAGAACACTTAAATCTCCAAGAAATAAAACCAAAAGCCTTCTCAAAGTCAACTAGTAATAGTGATCCAGGTATACTACACGCATGATACTGTACGTAGAAGTGTACTCTGGAGTTTTGTATATTTAATTGATCGTCTTGTGTGACTGTTTTTTTTTTCTCACTTTGTTTCAATCTTGATCTAACTCACCCACATTCTCTCTCTGTTGAGCAACGGATCTCTCGATGTTTCTCGAGGAGTATGAATTTATGTGCGTCTCTATAAAACTGTCCAACAAATCTTTGGATTCCCTCTAGCATATATACTGGCTTGCTTTGGACACCATTCTTTAAATTTTTATTTGAATGTACTTGCATTTTTTAAAGGTTAAATAATTTAAACGTAAACCTTGAGAAAATTAAGTTTTAAAAAAATGGCAATAAAATTGCATACAAAAGAAAATTCACTACTTGTATTCCAGACAAAAACCAACTGCGCACCCAAAAAAAAAAAACCAGAATGGTTGCTGCCTTTTTATTCTCATGTCATCACAGTGCGCCGCCAAATGTAAATGGGAAAAACTGCCCCGTCACCGGACAGTTTATAAATGCCATTAGAAGCAAATCTAACAAATACATGTTATCATTCCTTTCCCGAAAAAAACTTCAGGATGCCTTATCAGATTATAAGGACTCTAGGTGAAGTGCTTCCTTCCATGAATATCAAAAGAGAGAAATTAACCATGACAAAGGGATGAAAACTCGTCTTTTGATAGTATCAATTGCATTGTAGTTAACTTTGCAGCCCATACTAATCAGATTCAGTTAATATTTGGATATGCTACAACTTCCGGCTACAACAATCTGCCTCTTTCCAGCTACTGAGTTTCCAAAGGAACGGTGCCTCATTAGTATTATTTCCGTTGGACTATTATTAACATTTTTGAATGACGTGATCTTGATTTTGTTCTGATCCAATAACGAGACTGCAACTTCACGGTTTTCCAGTATAGAGACATGACATATTTGCCCTGTCAATGTAAAGGTTCTGATGAATTAATGAGTAAAGCCTGACGGAATATAGTGGCCACTGTAACTTTTAATATCATCTTCTCTCCCTGAAAGGCTGTGGCTCCACTGACAAATAGGATGTTACCACAATGGATTTTAACATCAATTCCATCAGCTTTCTTAAACTGACAGGATTTCTACAGCTCCAAAAGCTCTGTATCGGGAGACTTTTACAGCTTTTCTCGCTCACAAGTTTCCGCACATCGCACAAATTCAGCGACATAATAGAATCCACCAGAGGAGTGACCCCAAGCTGCATATTGATTCTGGGAGTCATATCGCACTTCTTTCTCGATGTCATAATATAGATAAACGTGATGCCACTTTCTGGCATCAGACTGTTGTGTAAGCCCGTCCAAAATTTATTAATGCTTTGAAAGAGAACATGAGAATTTCTTGTAGCATGTATCAGGAATAAACACTACTTACTGTTTTCTTATTTCGTGTAGGCCTTTTATTCGTAGCTTCTGCCTCCATCCATGTTTACTCTGATGTGTTTTCTTTGCACTCTCTCTTGTTATTCGTGTTTTCCTCAATTGCATTACAAGCGTCTTTGAATACCAAGTCTAGGTATTTTCTTTTTGCTAACCGTACTGTATTTTCCCAGGCTTCCATCTTTTGCATAAACACATTTTTTCAACCTTATCAGGCTACTTCCTCCAATCCCCCTGCTGAGAAATTCCATGTTTTTATCAGCCTTTAGATGCATTCGCTCACTATTCCTCTGGTCCATTTATTGCAACCTAATGTTGGTTCTTTCCAAAATGCCACATGTGTACCTGATAAAAGATATTGCCCACGTGCTGATGGCTGCGATCGTTTACTTCCGTTTCGGGTTTAACCTAGCACCATCTTTAGCCTGTTTATATAATCATTCTTGATCCTATCCTTCATCTAATCATGTTTCTATTTTCTTGTTCCAGAATTGCAAGTTAGATGTATCCTTCATATTTCCTCTTTATTTCAATATCAAAGAGTTTGTTATTTTGGAAACGTATTAAATCTGAATTCCATATGGATGTCATTGATTTCTTGCCCTGGCTTTTTCAACTTATAAATACTTGATATAAGGCAAAGGAACTCTTATTTACCTCAAGATAGACGCAAAGTGTACTTTAGCATATTTCAAACCGAGATATGCACTGTAGAATGAATTAGAGTTGTTTTTTTATTACGTGGCAATTGTGTATTCCATGCAAAGAACCCTGGTCTGTCGGTGCATTGGTAAAGTTTGATCTATATCTATTCTTCTGCAGTAACGTAAGCCTTCAGGTGCACTCATAAAATTCGTAGCTTCTTATATTCAGTAAAGATGGAATTTTAGAAAATAAAATCTAATAATTATGTCCTTCTTTGACGCAAAAAGAATGGAACCATGACTATGCTCCTGTCGCTTTCGTTATAACAGTTATGTCGACTCATGCGTAATTGTTATTCTGTGTGTATCTGTTGCTGTTAATTGAGAAAATCTGAATTTTGTTCCGCAATTCCAAGTACAACTCTTCCTTGTGCGAGTAAGATGAGCGAGTTTACGTACAATTATCTTTCTGGAAAGTTTAAAATAAATTACAATTTAAATGGAATCGCTGAAAACATATCCCACTAAATCATTACATCTTTCTTCCTGTCAAGTAACGACACGCTTCCAGCAGCGGCAAACCTCACCCCCACCCCCATAAAAAACAAACAAACAAAAGTACAATTTTGTTGTACAACACCTGCTGTAATATTTCTCTAAAGATATACAAAAGCACATCACGGGCGCTACAGGTATTGCTAGGTAAAGAAAGCAATTCTAAATATTGATATTATAAATCCGATGAAGTCCAATCAGTCAAGATCGTTTAAATATCGAAACTTTAAACGTATGCATATATAATGCACCAGGATATTCACTTTGTGGCCGAAATGAAAGAAAGAACAGACCTCCGTATGCATTTTGCCACGTCCAGCCAAGAGGCTAGAAACCACATGACGCACAACCAAACTTGGAGTATGTTAATCTTCTATAAGACAGCAAAGTCTCGCTATAATTCGTTGAAATGGATTATGTAACAACTTTATAGTGTGATATTTAACGTTACGGTAGGTATAATTTTGAACATCTTCACCTCTTTGCAGTTTGATTTTCGAAATGCTGTATCCGCCATCCTGTCCTCTTAGAAGGATATCATTCATATCAATATATATTCCAAATTCTACCTACCGGTGCTTGCATAATCCACATGCCAGTTGTAGAGTACTGCTTTTCACGTGAAAGCAAATTACGGGAGGTGGAGGTATTGCTGAGTCAAGTAAACTGTTCGAATGCACAGCTGCTAAGTGCAAAGAAGGCGAATCAACCGCAAAAGTTAGAGCATCGGAACATTAAATATTTGCATATGCAATATAGTCAATCAGCAGATTCACTTATGGACAAAATAAAGGAAAGAAAATAAATATATATATATATATATATATATATATATATATATATATATATATATATATATATATTACTTTTGCTACGTCCAGCTACGAAAAAAGTATATTGCAAGTAATCGGACTCACCACCACACTATGAATATAGAAAGCGTATACAAGACAGCAGCAAATTCTCACCATAATTCGTTTGAAAGGATTATATTCCAACTTAATAGATCGGGTCCAATTTTGCAGTACTGTAGGTATGGGTATACTTGTAGTTTCATGATAACTTAAATTGGAAGAATTTTCCATACAACACTTGAATATAAGATTTGAATTTATGTCTTGAATTTGTTTTGAACCCTTTAGTAAAAGTATTGAAAAAGTTTTTTTTATCACTTTGTATTTTTCTCGTTTCAGATGTAATGACGATTTTGAAATGTAATGATCAATATAGTGAACAACAACTCCATTATCAATGTACACGGGACAATTAATAATGTCCCTAGAGATCCCAATGAACGCTGGGATATTTCAAAGCCTGAGATTGCAGTTGCATAGAGGACAGATGATTGGACCCTATCTGTTAGAAGACGTTAAATTTTGCACACTTTGTCTATGAAATAAGAATACGTTTCCAATATGTCGCGAAAATATATGTTCTTGTCAATTGGTCTTCTTTTTCTTAGTATTATTAGAAAGAGGAAATCAAGATCTTGTAATTTGGAGGGCACTTCTTATATTTGTAGAGATATATCAAGGATAGAAGATTTTCTACTTTCCTTGCCAAACTTTGTACATTAAGTGACACTGATTGGAACGACGAATATCCGTGGATCCTTTCCTAATGGACTTTTCCAAGATAGTAGTTGGATGAATGTATCTGAACTTTCCCTTCTTGAATTCACATATATGTACTTAATCGATAAATCCTTTTTGAATGGACTGAAATACCTGAAATATTTATCAATATCGGAATGCCGGAAACTTGAATTCATTGAACCAGTTGTGTTTGATTCAACCCCAGATCTTGAGGCGCTACATCTTGATGGGGACGCCAGTTTGAGATTATCGCTGGTAGAAAATGCTATAAAACGTAAAGTCAGCAAATTGAAATATTTATCGTTACAGGAACTTCAAGCAGGTGTTCATGAAGCTAGTTTCCTCGGAACAAGTTTTTACAATGCGCTTGGAGGAAAAAATATTCTATACCTCGATGTAAGTTATGCTAATATGGCGGGACTTTCTTTTAATGGCAGCTGCGAAGTGGATGTTTTCAGCCATTTAAGGTATTTCCATGTGTCACATTCAAAACTGTCTTGCTATGCAATCGTACATAAATCAACTTTCGTTTTTTTGCGTACCAAAGGTTGAAGTGGTCGATTTCAGCGGATTTCGAGGTTACATACCGACTTTGACAGTAAACAAAGTCATAAAATCGAAATGCAAAATGCCTCAAGAATGGAAATATTTTTGTGCTGAAACTATTTTTATGTCCCAAAGAGGACTACACATAAACTTTGAAGAACAACTGATTGAATGCAATTGTGATCATTTAGAAGTGCTTGATGTGAGCAATAACAAATTTGTTCATTTAAACTATACTGTTTCAGGAGTACACTGTTTTCGTGGACTGGTAAAACTCGACCTTTCCAAGAAAGATATGAAGTACATATCTCCATTACTTTTAAACAGCTTCTCTGCATTGAAGATATATTGGACATGTCTGAAAAGCAACTGCACAAAATGCAATTTACGGACGATTTCAGTAAGTTACTGCATGGGAACTCGATGCTTGAAGTATTATTCCTTCGAAAAAACCAACTTAGTTCGATCCCAAACATCTTCCTGTCTTCCAACACCAAACTGCTGCTCCTTGATATACGAGAGAACGACCTTACCGACGTTAGTATCGACTTTAGCAATATCCTGAATTTGAAGTTCATAGATTTAGGTAAAAATCAGTTAGGAGGTCTGCCTTCTAACACGTATGAAACACTGGAATCACTGTATACATATCAAGAAAAATAAAAATAAAGCAATATTAGCTACTTAAATGAGAATCTGTTTTTGCAGTCGCTTGAGAGAATAAATATAAAAGAAAAGTATAGATATGGTTACAATCCCAACGTGTTTTAGAGTTTTGCAGTCAAATGCAACACGATTCCGCAATACCTAACGATTGACTTGTCTGACAATTCTATCCAATGCAGGTGTGAAAATGATGATTTTATCAAATGGGCTGTGACTACGAAGATTAGATTCATCAATGGAGAAACTTTGATGTGAAATTATGGAAATGAGAAGTCTCCCCTTGACAATGAATTGCATAAAAGGGGTTAATTTGATTGCGAGCTTCCCGTCGTTATCATCAAAGCTATTTCAGCAACTGTTTTCGTCATCGTAAGTGTCAGCATTATAGCTCTTTTGGCTCTTAACATTCGCGCGACGGAAGATATTGAAATCTTGAAAAGGGAGATTAAAAAAGATCATACTGATTTCAATTACGTTGCTTTTATACCCTTTTGCAGTCACGACTATGATGTCGTTGAACCAAATGTACTACGTGAAGTTAGCAACTGCATAAAGAAAAAATTGAAGACTGGTAAGGACGTTGCTTTTACTGGACTGGAGAATTTCATACCAGGCATGTTCATCACAAATGAAATATACAGATGTATCAATGAAAGTCTAGTGGTAGTTCCCATTATAACACCAGCATTTATACGACCCCCCTGGAGCCAGAACGAATGTGCGGTTGCAATTGAAAAGCATAGAAAAGTCCTGATTCTGATGGAGGAACAGACGGATACATCACAAGCCGAGACAACAGTTAAAAGTCTGATTCAGAATTACACCCGAGCAACATGGTCGAATAGGGATGGGCACTTTATGATTCATCCATCGTGGGATATTATTTGTGATAGAATAATTTCCTTAGCAGCCGAAACTCTGAGGAAACAATTACAACAACAACGTCAAGAACCAAAGAATTGAAGAACATTTGCTGTTGTCTTCCCGACAGGTATCTGAACAGTAAAATATATCTTATTGTGCGGCAAGTGCAACATTTTCATTTGCTGTTTTGTTGGATATATTACTTATAAATCACCCATCCTGAAATGATTGAAAGTATTATATGTGGATTGGGAATAATGTGTGTAACAGAGCTGAGTGTGGAGGTGTGTGTATACGATTTGTCAGCGTTTTAACAGTGGTTATTGGTTTCTTTTAGATTTTACTATTTTGATCTAGAGAATTATCTCAGTCTTTGTAAAGCTTACAAATATAGATGTTATTAAGTTACACATAAATTGCGCCATGCAGCTCATATCTCAATTCATGAGGTCGGAAAATCAGGAGAAGAAAAAAAGAAATTAGAGCATTTAGTTGAAAAACATGTATTCCTTTGATCATAAATTCCACCAAAAGTGAAATAGTTGTTACCACATTATTTCGCTTAAGTATAAATGAATTTTACTGAAGTGATAATCTTTTTCCTTTATCTTAACCAGGAGTTATATAACTATACTTAAATTCCTGCTCTGTGAAAAACATTACATGTGTAAAATATTGTTTTCCCTTAAGTGAATTCCTTTTTCTCTTAATCAAACTATGAATATTATGTTTTTCTCGCCTGTTATTATATAACTTTCTGGGATTCTCTTATCTACCTTGTATCAACTTGGATTTGTTAACCTTCTGTATCTTATGCAAGTTCTATGTGTTTTCTTTCAGTAGCCTTACTTTGCAATTTTTGGAAAATTGTATTTTCTAATTTAGCTAGTTTCCCATTTTCTCCATCAAAAATATGTAACGGCACACAACATCTGATAAAAGAGGAAAACTTCTAAAGTTAATTTCAAGAGTGCTTACTTGAATTTCATAATACCATTAAAGATCTATAAATATTCTCGAGTTAAATCAGACTTCTCCTGTGCCAAATAGGCAAGTACCTAATTTTAACAAATAACCTGCAGGCCTCTTTTGGGTAGATATTAACAACAAGTGTGCTAGGGCCTTAGTGGACATCTTATTTTCATATCTTCTCAAGCTCTAGTCCAACAATTTGTCACAATATATCTTGAATATTTGTGTCAATGTTTATATTTCTAAATTTATAAAATGCTATTTGTTGTAATCGTTTGGTCTTTGAACAAACATGGTCCTACATCAAGATCTATTTCATCAATTATATATGACATACAACGATAATAATAGTGGGCAAGAGAATCCAAATAGACTCTTCTGATTGGCTAAATATCTGCAAGAAGACCATGATCGAGTCATGGGTATCTGATTCAGTGACTATTTGTAGGTAGAATATTCCTTTTCTACTCTAAATCCTTTTCAAAGTATTAGAATGACAGAGAGCTAGTGCTATAGCACATATCTGAATATGTCATCTAAGAACATTGTGGCGAAAGAAAAGACTGAGTGGAGAGATAGTTACATTAAGTGCAGTCAGATTAGAGTCTACACTGGTCGTTATAGAATATATGGAAATTAAAGTAGTTTGCACGTATCAAAAAAGCCATTATGCGACACTATAAAGGAATGAAAATATGAGCTGGCAATTCATGTTAGAACCTGTGTATCTTCCTAAATTTTCAAAATAGCAAATTGTGGCTATTAACAATGGATTGTAGCTTAAATCAATACAATGTAAAAACCAGAACATATTGAAATAAAAATCACATAACTATCAAAGAAGATTGTATTCTTCCACATTAAATATGAACCCGTTTATGTAGCTCAAGGATTGCATATCTCTGTAAAACAGAATTAAACAGGGTGGTCCTTTAAATGATTCATTTAGATTATCCGATGTAGCACAGTCCTTACAAATGCAGCAGAAAATTATGACATGGAATACCGTATTAACCTGTGCATCAGTCATATTTAGCTGTGAACAGCATATACCTGATCCAAATTGATACTATACGCCAGCAAATGTTGATGTATAGTTCTTTTCAACTTATAATTTCAAGCAAACAGCATAGACCTGATCTGCCCTCATATGATGCGCTTGCAGATAATGGTCTATTATGTTTATATTTTCAAGAGAGTAAACACTAAGACCCTGGCCTGCCGGTACATTAAGTGAGGTCAGATTAGTGTCTGCGCTGTTCGTTATTGAAAATATATAAATGAAAGTAGTTTGTACATATGCAAAAATGCCATTATGCGACACTGTAAAGGACTGAAAAGATGAGCTGGCATTGCATGTCAGAACCTATTATGTTCCAAAATTTTCAAATACTTAAAGGGATTGTGCCTGTAAACAATACATTATAGCTTAAACCAATATAGTATAACATTACCCACTGCGGATTAATAGTACACACAAAATTTTCAATAACTTCTTTTGTGTGTTACACACTCCTGGTCAAAGCATCAGCTCAGCACAGTATAACCTGTAAGAATGGGTAGTTCTTGATTCAACTAGATCGCTGAAAGATTGATATATCTCTAGAAGTGTAAAATTGTAATTGTATTAAATTAATATAATACAAAGATAAGTATGAAAGATGACAATGTAACAATTAAATTTCAGCAGAGGTAACAATGCGGTCTTTCAATAAGATTTAACTGTTTATTAATCACAAAGATGAGGCCAACATATTTTCCGCCATAAATTCTACATTTACACTCTAATCAAAATCAAGATCTCCGACATAACTTACATTTCTTATTAGCTTATCAGATGAAACTTTGCATTTCATATTAAGGAGTGTTATGGGTAGTAACGATATGTTAGAAATGTCGTTTTTCTCTTTTGGCATTATGAAAGCTTCAATATGATTTGTGAATAGAAAGGTCAGCAGAACAGGGACTCTTATAGGTGCCCGTCAGATGTTTTGTTAATATTTAGATCTCGATTTTAATCAGATTGTTCAGCGTTCTATATGCAAAGTCTAGCCCACGCAAATACATTTCCAAACAGTGACAGGGTGTTTTCAGACCGCATAGGAAGATATAACCAACACCAGAATCATGGTGTACACAATACGTAGATACAACCAGCCGTGTACATTTACAATCCGTCGGAGCAGTGAATGGAGAAAAAACCGAGTCAGTAAAATGATTGACACGGCAAAGGTGATCATTTTGTAATTACCCCTTTAATATCGCACTAGCCCACCTCCACACAAAGCGTTAAAGCCCTTAAACGTGCGATTTTCAACTCCAAGGAGAAACTATCCTGTAAATGGGTCTGATGTATTTCATATATAAGGCGGTAACAACTGCGTTCTAAATATTACTTTATTGAAGCAAAAAGTGGACCATTAACGGACCGACCTTTTCACAAAGTCAATTACTAAAAACATATTGGTAAACACATTAAAGCAGAGGCAGAATAAAATCCGCATCTGCTCATACGCGTTGTCGGCCAAAAATTAATCTCAATCTCTGTTAGCACAAATGTGTTTCTGCCCTGGAATCCTTCCCTTGTGTATACAACCTGAAATCATGCATTCGTCTCACCGTCGTAGACAACGAGGAAGAAGCTTGGAGATAAATAATGTATGTCTCTTCATTCAAAATTCTACCCAAGGTCAATTCTGCAAAACTGTAAAGTGCGACTGAATTATCTGCAACAATTTGTTTTTTACTCCAGACTACAAACTTGTTGAGAGAAGTGATATACTTATACAAAGTAAATTTATTTTATGTCAGAGAAACAAATAGTATTTTTATTTCGCTTCTATGCCCTGTATACCTATCCATGCGTCCTTTCGTTGAAACTCCTGCATATGGACAAATGCAATTAAATAGTCATGTTTTATGTTTGTGTAGATGCTATTATTATATATTTATGACATTAATGGGATTTTCCATATTTTACAACTTGGCTACTTGTATGCACTTAGGCTTTCTTGGAGAAAACCTATTTGGCACTATAGCACAAAATCCACATATAATACACATATACAGTTCCCTTGACATGTTTGTATTTAAACGTAGATCTCTTGATAAGGTTTTCATGCATATAAAACAATATTTCTTTTTTTGTGTTTTTGGACATTGTACATAGTACTATTATGTTTAATCCGATTTTGTCCTGCAAAATGAAGTTTGATATTAAAAGAAAATAGGTCATTTTATAATTTAGATATATACAGTATTACAAAATAAATGTCATCACATAGAATTCCTTTCTTTTCCTTTCACTATGTAATGTACATGATGCAAATATACCTCAACAGGGCTGTATAAACTCAATGGCCCGATAACCAGGACTAGTCCATTTTCTGTCCGGAAAGAGCATGTCAACAAGTGTTTAGTCAAGGCAAGTGCAGTTTTTCTAAATTCAAAAGCCTCAATTTCATTCGCAAACGTTACACACATCATTCTTCTGATACTGTCATCATCCGTACCAGTATTTTCTCCGTGTTAGTATAAGAGCTCATTTTGGAATTGACTAAGTATGTGTCGATATGTTGCACTAAAATGTCACTTACCAAAACAAAAGGTGACAGACAATTGTTAAAGTCATCCTAATTGTAAGCATAATATTGATAATTACATTCATGTAGATATGTATTCTTTCCTGTATAAGGAGGCAAAATTATATGTCCTGTTTAAATATTACATCATTCCTTAGTCCGCGTTTCCTCTGACCTTTCCAGCGCATTTAAGATATTTCGTCAGTTATGTTAGGTTGAAATAACAGGTACGTATTCCTGGCATCCGAAAAATTAATATTGGAAAAATTGTCCGATCGTAAGTGAAGTTAGGTTCAGCAGGGTCTAATCTACCAGAGTATACCCCATCTTTGTATATCTGATACAGTTTGAAAATGTTCTTAATAAAATATCACAGATCGGTATGCCGACAGGAAATTTCATTTGTATGTCAGTGATGGGGGTATAATTGTAGCCACCATTTTTCCCGTTGGCATACCGATCTAAGATATTTTGTCTTGTAGTCATACAGTCTTGAATCGTATCAGATGTAAAAAAAACAACAAAAAAACGGATGCGCTATTCTCCGGTAGATTAGACCCTACCTAACATACATTTATTCCTCCCGACCATTTGTTTCCGTGTTGTTCCCAATGGTAGCAAAAAATACTCGATGTTCAGGTGGTCTCAGTACTTTTATATATATATTTTTGGGGTGAGTTGTGGTGGGGGAGGAGATGGCACTAGTGACGAGAAACTTTAGTTTACGTTTGACAAATGAACAATGCAAACGAGTTTTTATTCTGACAATTAGTCTAAAAAAACATATAAATGAACAGGTTAGTCATTCTAGAAACAGAAACTTTATGTATATACGACAGCACATCACACACGGAAGACATGCCTGTATAACATTACGGTACATAATCTAGTACTTAAAAATGAAGTGTACAGTTCAGTCATACACACGAAATTAGATATGCTACCCTTTGGCAGCAGTACAGACATTATTGAAAACGAAGCAAATATAATGTAGAAAAACGAGACAAGCAAACAAATTGGTCAGGAAAAGTCACTTATCCAAAGCCACTTGTCCGGGACAGTGGCTAGGGAATATCATATATAGCCATGTTGAATCAAATTATCGAACATAATTTTAAAAAATGGAATTTTTATTATCTATTGATTTCTACAAAAGGGGATTATATTATTACTGGAAAATGTTCTTTATTGCGCGCAATGTTGTGCAACTCATGTACCGTTAAAGTAGAGGTTTCGACTTGAGATATGACACTTGATAGTTTTTCAATGTATAAAACAATATGAGAACCATGATATAAATTTTCGGAAGAGAATGGGATTCTGACCAAAAGTGGAATTCGCCCCAATCATATATGTCACGCTAGCATACCAGGAAATACACCACCCAAGCGCACACCGAGTATATTAATAGGGGTGTGCTTTTCTGGTATTTCAATTTCAAAATAATTATTCGTTTCAACTTGTGCGGTACCAAAGCATATCGTTTCACACACTATATTTAATCTCTATAGCCAACAAGAGAACAACAACATTGCAAATTTTCGTGGGGGGTGTTCTTGCTTTGGATCTTTGTGATATAGGGCAGACCACTATGACGCGTCCAACCAATCAGAAAGCTCTTGTAAAATAGGTGACTTCCCTGTATAATGCCTATCAATAAAAGGTTAGAATCACTGTCATTAGGTGAACAATATAGTCGACTCTCACCCCTGAAAAGAAACTATGCAACAGACCCCAATTATTATAAATATCCTGTTAATTTCGCTTTTATTAATGCTAACACGCCAATACATTTCTCACTCTGCCAATATAACTTTGTGCGGATATGACGATATCAAAACAGCTCGATGGGTTGTATGTAATAATAAGACTACTGAGTTAATCATGAGATCAAGTTCTAAATTATCCATCGTAGGTACATATAATAGCGAAGCAGAATAACTTCTGGAGGAAAAGGTATGTTCTATTTTAGTTTTCAATTTCAGTTTTGTATTTGTCGTCGTCTTGTGGTGATCTTGTGGTAGTTGTAGTAGTAATAGTAGCAGTAGTATTAGCCGTTGTAGAAACAAACTATTTCAAAACTGGTCCATTTCTCCCCACTGAATCGTGGTACTTTTTTCGCCGATGTATTGCTCACATATTTATATAACAATTTTGTTTATATTAAGACGTTTGTATGTATGATATCTGGAGTATATTATTGTATATTCACCCATGCTTTACTTATGTTTCTTTACATTTTGTTTTTGACTCATAATATCGAGCCACTCCAGAAACGCTGTATTCAGTGACTTACTTCAAATCACAGAATGTGATTTTCTGGGCTGTCTCTAGAGACGCAACAAAATTTTTTATTATATAATCTGCCATTTTTGAGTTGGACTAGAGGTAAGAAAATAGTACACAAAAAAGGAAAATTAAAAAAAGAAAAACACGACAGAGATTAATCACTTTCGACATATAAACACAGCCACGGAGCCGCTTGATTCATACTTCTGCTGACATTATCCCTGGCACTGGCAAGTGAAAGTAGAAGTGGTAATGGTAACCCATAATGACAAGCATTTTCAAATCCATCTATCTGTTTCAAAAAATTCCATTACACGAGTTGTCAAATGCATTTAGTTTATTACAGTGTTGTGCAATTGACGTAAAGATATAATATAATTACGTGACAAATCAAGAAAACATTTATAGGAATTGAGATGCGGTATATTTTGTTTTTGTTTCGTCCTTGTATACAACAAGGCGATCTATCCGGTTAGAAACAAAAGCTATTAATTACTTCACTGAATGTCATGAAACAAAATCTAATTTTTATCTTCATATTTTTATTTTAAAAAATGCATCCAGATATCTTATATCTCCATTCTAGAACATTTCAACTCTCAGGGGTGGCGGTGGAATTTTTTTTAAAATTTTATATTTAGACATCCAATAGTTGGCTTTATATGATGAGGGTTGGTGATAGGTCATAGAAGATGTTTCAGTTTCATCAGGTGATGTTGAATCTTGCGTCATTAAAGTAGAACAAAGTTACTTGATGGTGTTACTTATTTCAAATATCCTTTTCAAAAGTCAGATATAGTTTACGTAATTTAACAATTTGAATTTAAGAATTTTGTTCCACATGTATTCTCAATTTATTCAAGTGTCAAAAGTTTTGCGTAATTGTCGATTGTGTTCTTCTCTATGTATACTTTGCATTCATTGGACGTATAAGTGTGTATGAGATGATATGTTTTCTTCAAATTGTCATGGTTCGACCCAACCTTCTCTCATTCTTTTTATCTTTCTCAGCTCTTATCAAGCCAGTGACACTGTTTTACGACTATTTTTATGAATATATGTTTCATGCATTGTTTGGAAATATGCACATTGTACATGCTCCAATGTGCGAATGACATTAAACAATCTCATCTTTCCATCCGCAGTTTAACAAATTACAGTACTAATACAATATCGTTACATATTTGTACTATTATTTCATATTTATTTATGCTTCACAGAATGTTAGCTGTAAGAAAGATGCAGTTCATTTAAAGTATGTACATAATCCAAAGGATTCACCTCCCACTTTCAAATTGTTGATCATCATCATCATCATCATCATCGGCGGTGCGGAAGTCACAGAATCGGCTTCGCCATCATCGTCCACGCTATCATCGTTGTTGTCGTTATCATCAGTTATAAAAACATCCATATTACAGTTATCAAAATAGTTCCAACAACCTTTACTCTGAAAAATATAATAAAGGCCAGATACTGTGTACAGTCGGATCCAGTCCAAGCAAAACAAAACAATTTATATGTAAACCCCCACCTCTATCTCTCTCTCTCTCTCCTACAAATTAACTTTTGAACACATCGATTGACATAAAGAACACGACGAAGACACTCTACACACAAGATTGCCTAAGTATATTGACAACTGAACTTTCTGTCACCTTTTCATTTTTGCATTAACTGGCATGATAATATTTCTTTTCTTGCATAAAAGCAAAAGTATTTAGCTATATGGCTTTGTCACGAAATCTAGCGCGTTCACAAGTCAATTGTTCTGGAAGCACTTATCTCTATTTAAAATTCAAATCATTTCTTCATCTCTAGTAGAATCACTGAGTCAATCCATTTTACACAAGGAGCTAAAAAAAACAATCCCTTTAACAGAAATCTTACTTTCGTTAATATTTTTTAAGAACGACCAATTAGTGTTATGTGTTTAACCACTAGAAAGGTCCATTAAACAAGGGGGATTCCCCGTATAACCCATATTGTAATGTGAGAAGAACCTCAATTAGGCAGCTAATAAACATTTTATAGAAATTACTTACCAGTATAATCTCCTTGTATTTGCTTGCATTGGTGTCTTTACCATTTGCACTGTAAATAATGAGTTTTATGAAACAACTGAATCTAATACTATGCAACTATGAGCACCTTATTATGTATAAAGTTTTAGAATTGACGATTACTCTTATTGTAATACAACTTTAAAAATTATATAAATTCATCACTCTAACTGCTGATATGTAATTGGAACAACGTTCTAAATATATTCATGCATGTATTGGAACTAAAATACTCCTGAATTGCTTTACTAGAATATTTTAGAATTTCTGTTTCCCTCTTTTTTCAATTCATTGTGTCAGGTATTGTTCCTTTGTTCATATTGTCACATATACGATGCAACATGATGAAACCGGGTTGGGATTGGATTTAGCGAAGACAATGAAAGTCGTTTTGTCAATGAGATGTTTATTTATAATGTAATTGAACGATGAACGAATTTGAGACCATACTCGTGGCCATAAAGTCCAACAATGGATTTACCAGAATGATGCGCACCGAGTTCAATAACTGGTTTAAAAAAATAATGTCTTTCCTAAAATATAACTAATCAGAATATGTAACTTCAACGAATAATCGAACAAGAATCAACTTATGGAACTTATAAAACAAATATGATTGATATATGGATCTATCACAATCAACGCATAGAATTTATACACAAATATGGACAGTGTATGATTCTGTCACCAAGGGTGATCAAAGTATAGGATTTATACACACATATGAACAATGTATGATTCTATTACCAAGGGTGATACATTTAGAGAATTTTTGCAAAAAGATGAGGAATGTACGTTTCATCCACAAGTAGGATCTACGAGAAGTTAAAATGAGGGCCATTATGGGTACAGCGGGTATGTAATATAGTGGGTCACTTTGGGTATCTAAAAGATTTTTGCATTGTGGGTCGGTAATGAGAATTTAACATTGTGGTTCTCTGTGGGTATCTATGGGAATTTAACGTTATTGGTTGATATGGGTATCTCTGGAAATTTAATATTGTGGGTCACTATGGGAATCTAGCACACTTAATAACAATCCAAAACACATCCTTACAGACCAGATGATATAGAGCTACTATATCTTCAGCGACAAAATCTGGATAAAATTAAAAATAAAAAAACTAAAAAATTAAACTAAGAAAATCAATAACCTGACTGGTGTGCATATGGTACGAATTGAATTAGAACAAGCTTTGCATGTACTTACTATACAGTAATTTAATAACAGCATTTGATAGATCACACTGATAAACTAAATAATAAAAAATCGTATACAGCTTTTACAGATATACCACAGCACAGACAGACATTAGAAACGCAGAGAAAACAAAATAGTCGCTATCAGTTACGCTTTGCACAGTTATTCTACAATACAGTCATGACAGACTGTTGATCAAAAGGCAGCTAGAATAAAAGTGTCGCTAGCTGTTATAGCTTACATAGAGATACCACAACGCAAAACATACATAGAATCAAAAGCAGTGAAAACCAAGCATCCTCACGTTGCTAGTAATTCACTCCAATAACTTTAATGCAGTTAAAATAAACAGTCGTTAGCAGTTACATCGGTAATAAGTAAGCTCACTTGATATGATGGTCGAATTTTTCAATGAATGGTTGGTGGGTTCGAGTCTCGGTAGAGACGACATTTTTGGTTCTTGTTTGATAATATGGACAACATTCTTCATAAGAATAGTCATATAATTCATAGCTGAAAATCATACCATGATTTCAATGTAAATTCTAAGTCACATAAAACTTAAACGGTGACATTGCATGCAGCTGAAAATCATGCCATGAATTCGAAATGAAGTCTACGTCACACAATACAGCAGAGGTAATATAGTACACGCGGTCCTAAAATATTCACGTATTTATACGCATTAGATAGGTACATAACAATTTTATTTCACACATCTAAACAATTAGTAGTAGTAAAAGGTATAATAACAAATTCCTGCATAAATGAATCGATTATGAAGGCTTCCAAAATTTATCAACCCATCCAAAAGCAAGTTGGAAAAAGTTGTCTACTGATTCATACGTTTACCGATTTGTAAAGAATTGAGACGTATGAATAGGAAAAATTGAAGCAAAATAATCACTAAAAGATTTAGATGTTCATTTAAAAGAGGTAACTACATAGAGAATGTACAGCGACAACAACCTTGATTTTCTTGACTTTGTCAATGCCATTAAACCGTACCTGAAGAAAATTGTCATTTGAAAAATACATCAATTTGGTTCCGGCAAAGTGCAGCCAGATTTAACGACTAGACTTATAAGAGGCCCACTCATGAAGTAGAGCAAGCTGAATACATATAATTTTACCGCATAACAAGACATATGAAAACATAATGAACATGGTTGAAATGGATATTGTCAATGAAGACTTATTGGACATTTTACATACCAAACATTGGTCGGAAATAAACTAAATTTCGATATGGATATTTGACATAATTGAATATTCAGCGGTACACATATACATACATACACATTTTCTAGCTTTATTTTTAATAACATACTTCCACATTTGATCCACTTGCGTTCTTTTAAATCTTTCTACTACACATGCTTTTATATCTGAGCAAGTTGAAAAGTACCCAGTTGTTTCTGTGTCTAGCAGATGTTTAACATTTTGTTTTAAAGCCCTGTTCCATCACCAAACTATCTTTACAAGCTTCCTCTCCTAGAAGATTACTCTGAAAGGTTCGTGTATGTCGTCTCCATTTTTGGTTTTTACTCTCTTTGCCCAAGCATATTTATAAAAGATATTTATCTCTGTCAGGATTTATTTGCATCCATCATTGTTTTTTTGTCCCCTTTCATGCCAATAAAGTCTGTTTGAAACTCTTCATCCATGTAATTAACAGCCATTCTCCGGTATGAAAATCGTTTTCTAGCTTTGTTATTAAATCTATAAATATATTGTTTGGTTATCCATAATTTGAATTCAGTGTATCTTATTTCCTTTTTGTTCCCTTTACTTTGCTGTTACAGCAGATTGATGTTCGTGCAAGCAACAGGTATTTCGTAATCGAAGCTAACATGTATTAAATGTTCTTCTTTTGCAGCTATTTAAAATGATATAAACATCATTCAGATAATACTTTAAGCTTGACAAATTGTCTTTAGGCTCGATCAACAAGCCAGCAACAACGGCAACATTTATTTATTTTTTGAAAAAGTATAACATTTTAACATTTTAAAAATCTTTTAAAACGCTTTAATGATTTCAAATATATACAATTTTTTTCTTCAGTTCATATGGTTGGTTTGTATACTGACTCATGATATCCTTTTATAAATCGAACTTTGTGTTCCATAAATTCTATCTATATTTTTGACAAACCCTTATATATTGGCCTTACAAAGTTTACGAAATCTATGAATTGTGCTGTTAATTTTGCCGAAAATAGATTTGTATTTGTATCTAGATCAAATCTAATCCTATTGGTTCTGATCAAATTTAACAATCTTGCTATCAGAATTGACAAATCTTATCTCAGTGCTATAATCATTGAATGCAATCAGTAAATCGGCATACTTTCTAAACATATTG
Organism: Margaritifera margaritifera; assembly: GCA_029931535.1. Classification (NCBI taxonomy): domain Eukaryota; kingdom Metazoa; phylum Mollusca; class Bivalvia; order Unionida; family Margaritiferidae; genus Margaritifera; species Margaritifera margaritifera. The sequence goes on from JAQPZY010001681.1 coordinate 4,652,857, forward strand.
CAGGGTCTTTTATGTCTGAATTCGACATATCGACAAATTTCTCTTCTTGAATGTTGTTTTGTAACACAATTAGCTTCGATCAAAATTTTAGTACATACAAGCTTTTACACAAATGGACGTTAATTATTGAAACTGAGATTGTTGCTTTCTTGTTAAATTCATTGAGTATATATAAGACCTCTCTGAAAATATTTAAGTTTGTCCCAATATAGCTTTGTGCCATTATTTTAGTTGTGAAACGTTTTAAATTATTTTGTATTATGATTTTGCGCAATCAAGAAATTTTACAATATTAACGCTCTGCCAATATACATAGTTGCGTATGTGGGGTGGATTCGGGATGGACGGTTACAACATCATAGATGCAAGATAACCTAGTGGTATTGCGATATATTTAATTTCGGCGGGGGGGCAAAAGATCACACCAGAATGGACGTAATAGCACTGGTCCAGCGCTGTCATCTTGTATATTCTTGCATGTTATGTAGTGTGAGATAATAAAGTTGATTGAGATTGTAGCAAATACATGCTTAGATCAATGATAACTTTGGAAGCAAAAATAATTTAAAAGAAAAGCATTACGTCTTTTGGCTAAAGCAATTATTCAGAAATACAAAATAGTTTCGAAATCTATCTTCAATTGCTGAAGCCCCCCCCCCCCCCCCCCATGTAACCTTCCATTTTTGCACATGCCCAGTGTAGGTACCGACTTAAAACATTCCGTTAAATGTGGAATAAAAGGTAGATAAAAAGATAAAAACGGATTTAAATACGTGAACTGAAGGTTTGTTCCTTAAAGTCAAGCTATCGTGTGTTGGATAACCTGAGAACGTTTAGGGAAATCTGAAGTTTGGGTGTGTCGGTCCCTTTAGTGTATATTTCAAGAAATAAAGGACCGTTGAGACGCAGCGTTATTTCCGATTATAATAAGCTTAGATTCTTCGACCTGACTCCCCTGTATATCAATAATAATAATAATAATAATAATAATAATGACGCTGTTGATTATGCGACAAGTACAATATACACTCAAGTTTATCAAAATTCATGCGTAATATGCAGGTGACATTTGAACACGGGTTCGACTATAAATCCATAAAGATAATTTTCTTTATTAAGAACACTTAAATCTCCTAGAAATAAAACCAAAAGCCTTCTCAAAGTCAACTAGTAATAGTCGGACAGGTATACTCTGGAGTTTTGGACATTTAATTGATTGGGAGAGATAAATGAAACTATTGATTTTGATACATAAACACATCGTCTTGTGTGACTGATATTAAATAACCAGGGTCCTGGATAGTAGATAACTGGATTTAAACTATCTCTCTCTTTTTATCTGTCTTATACACACACACAAACACACACACACACACACACACACAAATATACGCACACACTCGTCTTTTAAGGGTTTTTAGTTCTATTTTGAATTGTTGTATATGGTCTGTAGACTGCTCAGTAAGGTTTTACTCTATAGGGTTATAGTGGAGATACTGAAGGAGGTAGGGTATGTATATTATAAAGGGATGTAACTAAGTGCTCTTATAGAAGGGGATATATGTGTTTTACTTAATATATAAGAAGGATAATGAAGCGGTATTTGGGGTTAGTGATGTTAGTTTTATTCAGAAGGGATAGATAACTGGGTATCGGATAGTAGATCATGGGTTGGTGGATAGTAGGTCACTGGTTGTTGGATAGTAGTTCCCCGTTTGTTGGATAGTAGATTCATGAATGGTGTATAATCGATCCTTGGTTGTTGGATAATATATAACTGGTTGTTGGAAGTTGTTCACTGGTTGTTGAATAGTATATCCCTGGTTGGTGGATATTAAGTCCCTGGTTGCTGGATAGTAAATCACTGGTTGGTGAATAGTAGAAAACTGGGCTTGTATAGTAAATAACCGAGAGTGTGTATGCATTTCATCCGGTCCTTTTACATCCTACCCCCTCTTGTGTGATAGTATGTTTGTATGTATGTAAGTATAACGGGTGTATCAACACTCCTACCCTTTTCGTTAGATAGTAGGTTGTGTGTTGGATTGTAATCAAAAAGCGGTCGCTGGATAATAGACTTGTGTGCTTGGATCATAATAAAAAACAGTTGGTGTATAGTATGTATATGTGTGTTTGGATTGTAATAAAAAAGCGGTTGTTGGATAGTCGACTTGTGTGTTTGGATTGTAATCAATATCAGTTGCTGGATAGTAGGGGTGCCTGGGTGCTGGATAATAGATAACTGGTTTGTGGATAGTATATAACTGGGTGCTGGATATCAGACAGCTAGATGGTGGATAGTATATAACTGGTTAATAGAGATACTGAAGGTGTTTTAAAAAATAGTAGGTGAGGGTAGGGTCATTATAGTAGATATTTGGTTGGTGGATACTGGATAATTGGTTTGTGGATAGTAGGTCACTGGGTGATGGATAGTTGATAATTGGTTTGTGGATAGTAGGTAACTGGGTGCTTGATATTAGACAACTAGGCTCTGGATAATATATAATTGGTTTGTGGATAGTAGGTAACTGTGTGCTGAATAGTAGATAACTTTGTATTGATAGTAGATATTTGGTTGGTGGATAGTAGATATCAGTTTGGCGGATAGTGGATTACTTAGTGTTGATAGTAGATAATTAGTTAGTGGATAGTATATAACGGGGTGCTGGATAGTAGATTTCTAGTTGGTGGATTGTAGATAATTAAGTATTGATATGCAAGGATAAAGATGATGTTAGTTTTGATTTTTAAAAATATGGAGGGTTGAAAGGGGTGTTGACATTATAGAATGGGTTAGAGATTTTAACTTTATATAGAAATTAGGGTTAGTGTTATGGTTGTTAGTTGTATTGTGAAGGAATTTAAATTCTTTTTGATACCCCTTATTTTTCATCCTATCCTATTCTTGTTATAGACAATAACTAAAAAAAGAACACTTCAAGTAATGAACCAGAAGACGTTGGAGTTTATGATATCCATACAGACGACCGTCGTCGTTCAGGACCTATGTTAAGATACACCGCTTCAATACACTGTTAAAAAACATACCTTCCAACATGTCCGCCTCATATAAATTTCCCATTTGTCCCCATAAACCTTTGACTCTTTGTCCCTATAAACGTTCGACCATTAATTTTCCCATGTTACTTTCCCATTTTTTCCTATAAACTTTCTACCATATTTAACACAGGTCTCCTCTACGACCTTTCATTTAGAGGGTAAACAAACTCACATTTTCCTCCGAACACACGCAAGATTGTGACACAACAGACAGATTCATCCTGTTGAAACGTGTGACGTAATAGGGCTTTTCCGTTTCGGACTGCAGACCGTCATCTCATCCTACACTGTTACAGACCATACCTTCCAAAATGGCGCGTATGTTACATTCCCATAGAGCCCTCGAATAAGTTGACCCTATTGAACACGGGGTCCCCGTATGGATCTATAGTGTCCTGCTCTACTACTCACACCGTATATATAGGCCATACGGTGTCGAGTTTATATTTTGTCCCGGACTGTAGAATACACATATATAAATTATTCCAGATAATATACTTTGAGTGTAATATCAGTCCATTGTGGGTTATTTCTCACTGTATCAAGTGAAGCGACACTCCTTTGTTCATAGGCACAGTCGAAATTTAGAAATTTACTCAGTCTAGAAAGGCATAGAGGTTCCGACGTGAATTGATAGTTCATATTTTCAATCCTTTATAATTTAAAATATCTGCCTTTTTTATAAATAAGGAATGCATTCATTTATATCTTTATTCATGTATTAAGCATACCTAAATGGTAACAGTGTAGACTCATTCAACGTACTGGCAGGTTACGGTCATTGTTGCTCATTTGTAATTATAAGTATAATAGACATCGTTTGCCATTATTTGTAAGCGGATCATGTGCGGGCAGTTGTAGTCTATGCTTAAAAACCAGAGTACAACAGACAGAGTGGACGCTGATTTGCCGGCGGATGATGATTGGTCAGATCATGTCTATGCTGTTCGCTTGAAATCGAAAGTACAACCAACAGAGTAGACTGTGGTTTGCCGGCGGATGATGTTCACATGTTGTCTATGCTGTTGTCAACTGAATGTGCCTTGTGCACAGGTTAAGACGGTTTTCAATATAGTAATCATTTTGGCGTATTTGTAAAGACTGTACTACATTGTCAAATCAGAATGAATCGATTTAAAGGACCACCCGATTTAATGCTCTTTAACAGAGATATCAACTTCATGAACTGAATGAAGGTATTCACATTTTATGAAGACTAATTTAATTTTGATGATTGTCATCCGATTATTAAGTCAATAAGTTCAAATTTTTGTGAATCGTTTTCTCTCAGCCTTTTGCAAGGATACAATTTTTTCAATATATTTCATGTCTCATGTTTGCATAGCATTTTACATGGGAACCATATATTTTCAGTTGTCGACTGAGATAGGAGCTGCATGGCGCAATTTATCTGTAACCTAACCACAGATATATTTGCAAACAATACAAAGATGGAGATAACTGTATCACATCTGTATCACATACTTGGTACAATTTACATACAGCTTTTGTGGTTTATTAGTTATGATCTGTCAACACGTTAAAATATCACCTTAGGTGAATTTGATTGGTCCAAAGAAGCCCATGACATTTTAGAGCAGGTTTCTCATTATTGACTGGCTGCGACCGTATGAATTTTCCTTGCCCCGCCTTCTGGAACTTTTTTTATATATTATTGCTATCAACAATATGGCGGCTGTATTTTCAATCGGTTTACATTAAATTAATGTATCACCACTTTGAAACAGTGTTTACTCTGGAGTACTAGAAATAGAAATGCTTGCAGATAATGAAGTCGCACGAAACAGTTTCGAATCGAATGATTTACCTTGGGTACAATTTTTCTTGAGGAGACATCCATACGTTATATAAATGTTTCGCCCTCATTATTTTCGTTGCAGTCAAGAATGTATGATTTCAGGTTGTATATACAGGGGGCGATTCCAGTGCAGAAACACATTTATGCGCGCCATAATAGGGATTAAGTTTGGTCATACAGTGCGCATGAGGGGCTTTCCATTTTCTTTTAGGTTTGTTTCATGGGTTTACCAACATGTTTTAGTGAGTGATATTGAGAGAAATTGTTTTGTTAGTGGCCCGCTAAATTCTTTAGTAAAGTGACGGACGCAATTGTCACTGCTTCGTATATGAAATATCATGAACTGTGTTCAGTATAGTTTCTGTATGCGGTTGAAAATCGCGAGTTTTAGGATTTGTACGAGCGGTGTTGGTGTGACATTAAAGGGGATAATGCCAGAAGTGCCACCTTTACCTTGTCAACAATGATACAGTACAAGTTTATTGGCCATCTTCGAAAAACTTAAAATTCCGTCTAGTTTTTTAATTCTGTTGAAATTTAATTGTTACATTGTCATCTTTTAATGTTATGTTTGCATCAAGTTCATGTCATAAAATGATTTTTTAACTACTAGAGATGAATGAATCTTTCACCCATCTCAAAACAAACAGGACCGTCCCAGTCTTAAAGGCCATAATGCTTTGAGCGTAAGTATTGCCTCGGAATGTGGAATACACACAAATATAACTGTTGCAGATAATGTATTTTATGTGTACTATCAGTCTGGTGTGGGCTATTCACACTGTATTGATTTTACAGACACAGCCCCTTTTGCTATTTAGAAATGTCTCATATCTAGGAAGCCATAGAGCTTATAACATGAATTGCCAGCTCATATTTTCAATCCTTTATAATTTCATATACTTACCTTTGTTATAGGTTCAAAATGCATTCATTTCTATATTCACGTATCAATCATACTTGGCTTCGAACACTGTATACTCTGATTTGAACTCGTTTAATGCAGCAGCGGCACTGAGTCTTCGTCAATGTACCAGCAGTACTGAGTCTTCGTTAATGAACCAGCATCACTGAGTCCTCGTTAATGTACCAGCAGCACTGAGTCTTCGTTAATGTACCAGCAGCACTGAGTCTTCGTTGATGTACCAGCAGTACTGAGTCTTCGTTAATATACCAGCAGCACTGAGTCTTCGTTAATGTACCAGCAGTACTGAGTCTTCGTTAATGTACTAGCAGTACTGAGTCTTCGTTGCTTTAAAAGACCACCTTCTTTAATTCTCTTTCACATATATATGCACACTATGAACTTAATAAATGTATTCATAATTAATGTCATATGAATTTTATTTCAGTATGTTTACATTTTTGTGCATAATATTTCTGAGCGTTATGCAGGGATATAATTCTTAAGGTACTAGTGAGGTATATATATTTGCAATTTGTTTGCCATATTTTTATGTTCCATGCCCAGATTCCATTTGATATATGAATCGAAATTGTGCCAATATGTCCCAAAAGTGACATTATGATGACAACATGATATCATGACAGTATAACTTTTGTACATTTTTCTCTCTTTCATTCTGTCTGTTCACACTGTTCTTCACAATACAGATCCAAGTGTATTTTATAGCACAACTTTCTGTCATTCAAGTACTATGAAAAGTCTTTACAGTAGATAAAGCAAATTGTACGTACAAAAGTACATTTAATCAAATACTCATGATTTTACCATTATGTCCTGAAACGCATTTAGCCAAGCAGACGAGGCTATGTGGATTCTCTTGTTCATTTTAGGACGCGATGTTCTCGCTTGTTTTCCTTGTAAATCCTATAAAATTGATGAAAAGCAGATCTTTCTAATGTACCATGTTTATAAAAATAGTATAATAAATAGTATTTTATAAATTTATAAATATTAGCTTTGGCACAAATACTCAGAATTTCATGAGATTTTATTTGGCAGATTAATTACTGGACTTGAGCTTGAGATAATGTAAAAATAAGACGAACGGTAAGACTCTATTAAACCTCGTGTTAATATTTACCGAAAACAATGCTTTAGCCCGTCGTCATAATTATGAGTCTGTCTGATTACCACACTAAAGTTCTGAATAGCTAGCAAATATCTGAAGAACTCAATTAGACTAGCCTGAAGTTTACGTTTAAAATCCCTCATCTTGAATCCAACGAAGAGGGCCGTTACTTATTTTTGATGAAAAAATGGGAATTAGCTATATATAAACCAACAAATTCAACAATTTAGAAAAGTTAGAATGTTGAGGTAGAAAAAGAGGGAACCAAAGAACAGAAGGTTAGAAAATTCCATATTAATCAGGGGTAAGTAAGAAAATCCGGAAGATATAATATTCATATTGGTCGAGCAACGCACAATATTTTCACTTATGGAAAACAGTTTCACGAAAGTTTTTTTTTTTTTCAATGACCGGGAAGTTTAGTGAACTGATATAACTCCGTGTTCACAAAAATAACACAGATAATCACTCCTGTGAAATTCGTTGCAACTTGAATGAAATAATTTGCTTACAGATATTTATCTGAAGTTATCCTTTGCTTCTTCTTCTTGTATTTCTGTCTTTTTGTTTTCTCAAAAAGCATAATCACTGGCCTGAACGTATGCACAAGCAGGATGGATCCTACTTCCACGACATTTTACTCTATTTCTGTCTATCTGTGTGTCTATCTATTACACATATACCTTGGCACATGCTTATACTTACTGAGTTACAAAAAGAGTCACATACTTCGAAGCAAAATAATGCTCCCGAAGGATTAAAATGCACCCTTGCTATTTTTTTCTATAATAGCCCTAATCATATGTCAGGCCTATCATACCAGGCAATATACCTTTTTGTAAGATTGACCTTGTAACCACCCAAGCGCACAAGGAGTATATTAGTATGGGTGAGCTTGTCTGGTATTTCAAATTCAAAACAATTATTCCTTTCATGTTGTGCGGTACTGAAGCATATCGTTTCACACACAAAATGTAATCTCTATAGCCAACAAGAGAACAACAGCATTGCACAATTTTCATGGGGGTTTTCTAGCTTGTTCACCTCTGTGATATACGGCAGACGACTATGACGCGTCCAACCAATCAGAAAGCTCTTGTAAAAAATAGGTGACTTCCCTGTAAAATGCCTATCATAAAAGGGTAGAATGACTGTCATTAGGTGAAAAATAAATCGACTCTCACCCCTGAAAAGAAACTATGCAACAGACTCAAATTACTATCTGACTCTGCCAATACAACTTTGGGCGGACATGACAATATAAAAACAGCTCGATGTTTTGAATGTAATAATTAGACTGCTGAGTTAATCATGAGATCAAGTTTTAAATTATCCATCGTAGGTACACATAATACAGAAGCAGAGTAATTTCTGGAGGAAAAGGTATGTTCTATTTTATTTTTCAATTTCAGATTAGTATTTGTCGTCGTCTTATGGTGGTCTTGTGGTAGTTATAGTAGTAATAGTAGCAGTAGTATTAGCTGTTGTAGAAACAAACTATTTCAAAACTGGTCCATTTCGACCCACTGAATCGTGGTAATTTGTCGCTGATGTATTGCGTACATATTTATATCACAATTTTGTTTATATTATGACGTTTGTATGTATGATATCTCATGTATCTTATTGTATATTCACCCGTTCTTTACTTATGTTTCTTTACATATTTTTTTAAAATTTATACCTGTGATCCTCTCGTCTGAACTTTATATATCTACTTCGCATGTGTTTTGATTTCGCGTATGTTCTGCGACTCATAATATCGCGCCACTCCAGACACGTTGTATTCAGCGAGTTACTTCAAATCTCAGGATGTGATTTTATGGGCTGTCTCTAGAGACGCAAAAAGATAATTTTATTATCTAATCTGCCCTCTTTGAATTGGACTAGAGGTAAAAAAATAGAAGACAAAAAAAAAAAAAAAAAAAAAACAACACGACAAAGATTAATCACTTTCGACATATAAACACATGCATGGAGCCGCTTGATTCATACTTCTGCTGACATCATCCCTGGTACTGGCAAGTGAAAGTAGAAGTGGTCATGGTAACCCATAATGACAAGCATTTTTAAATCCACCTATCTGTTTAAATTAATACCATCACATGATTTGTCTAATCCATTTAGTTTATTTCGATGTTGTGTAATTGACGTAAATATATAATATAATTATGTGACAAATCAAGAAAACATTCATAAGAATTGAGATGCGGTTGGCTTCATTTTTGTTTCTTCCTTGTATACAACAAGGCGATCTATCCGGTTAGAAATTAAAGGTATTAATTACTTCATTGAATGTCCTGAAACATAATCTAACTTTTATCTTCATATTTTTTTAAAATGCACCCAGATATCCTATATCTCCATTGTAGAACATTTCAACTCTCAGGGGTGATGGGGGAAAATTTATTTTATTTTTTATTTGGACATCTAATAGTTGACTTTATATGATGAGGGTGGGTGATCGGTCATAGTAGATGTTTCAGTTTCATTAGGCAATGTTGAACCTTGCGTCATTAAAGCTGAACAAAGTTACTTGATGGTTTTACATATTTCAAAGTCCTTTTCAAAAGTCACATATCTTTTTAGTAATTTAACAATTTAAATTTAAGAATTTTGTTCCACATGTATTCTCAATTTATCCAAATGTCACAAGTTTGGCGTAATTGTCGATTGGGTTCTTTTCTGTGTATACTTTGCATTCTTTCCACGTATCGTGTGTATGAGATGATATGTTTTCTTCAAATTGTCATGGCTCAACCCAACCTCTGCTCATTCTTTCTTTCTTTGTCAGCTCTTATCAAGCCATTGGCACTGTCTTACGACTATTGTTATCAATATATGTTTCATGCATTGTTTGGATATATGCACATTGTACATGCTCCAATTTACGAATTACATTCAAAATGCTCCCCTTTTCATCCGCACTTTAAAAAATTACAGTACTAATACAATATCGTTGCATATTTGAATTATTCTTACATATTTATGAATGCTTCACAGAATGTTAGCTGTAAGTATCATGCAGTTCATTTAAGGTATGTACATACGCCAAACGGTTCACTTCCCACTTTCAAATTGTTGATTGTCATCATCATCGGCGGTGCGGAAGCCACATATTCGGCTTCGCTACCATCGTCCACGCTATCATCATTGTTTTTGTTATCATCAGTTATTGAAACAATCCTATTACAGTTATCAAAATAATTAAAACAACCTTTCCTCTGAAAAACTTAATAAAGGCCAGATACTGTGTATAGTCGGATTCATTGCAAGCAAAACAAAACAATTTATATCTAAACCCACCTCACTCTCACTCTCTATCTCTCTCTCTTACAAATTAATCTTTAAACAGATCGATTGACTTACAGAACACGACGAAGACGCTCGACACACAAAATTGACTAAATAAAATGAAAAATGAACTTTGTGTCACCTTTTCATTTTAGCATTAGCTGGCATAATCATATTTCTTTCTTGCATAAAAGAAAAAGTATTTATCTATATGGCTTTGTCACGAAATCTAGCTCGCTCACAAGTCAGTTGTACTGGAAGCACTTATCTCCTATTTTAAATTCAAATCATTTCTTCATCTCTAGTAGAATCACTGAGTCAATCCATTTCACACAAGGGGCTAAAACAATCTCTTTAACAGAAATCTTACTTTCGTTAATATTTTTAAGAACGACCTATTAGTGAGATGTGTGCAACCAATTAGTAAGGTACATTAAACAAGGGGGATTCCCCGTATAACCCATATTGTAATGTGCGAAGAACCTCAATTAGGCAACTAATAAACATTTTATAGAAATTGCCTTACCAGTATAATCTAGCGTAATTGCTTGCATTGGTGTCTTTACCATTTGTATTGTAAATAATGAGTTTTATGAAACAACTGCATCTAATACTATGCAACGATGAGCACCTTATTATATATAAATGTTTATAACTGACGAATACTCTTATTGTAACACAATGTAAACAATTATATAAAGTCATCACTCTAACTACTGACAGTTAATTTATACTAGTTACGAAATATATTCATGCATATATTGGAACTAACTCCTGAAATACTTGACTAGAATATTGCACTATTTATGTTACCTCTTTTTCAATCCATTGTGTCAGGTATGGTTCCTTTGTTCATATTGTCACATATACTATGTAACAGGATGAAACCGGGTTGGGATTGGACTTAGCGAAGACAATGAAAGCAGTTTTGTCAATGATATGTTTATTTACAATGTAATTGAATGATGAATGAATCTGACACCATACTCGTGGATTTACCAGAATGATGCGCACCGAGTTCAACAACTGATATAAAGAAATAATATCTTTCCTAAAATGGAACTTATCAGAACATGTAACTTCAACGAGTAATTAAACAAGAATCATCTTATGCAACTTATAAACAAATATAATTGATATATGGATCTATCACCATGGACAATCAATGCATAGAATTTATACACAAATATTTACAATGTATGATTCTATCACCAAGGGTGATCAAAGTATAGGATTTATACACACATATGAACAATGTATGATTCTATTACCAAAGGAGATCAAAGTAGAGAATTTGTACAAAAATATGAGGAATCTACGTTTCATCCACAAGTATGCAACGTACATTCCTCATGTTTTGTAGAAATTCTCTATGGGAAGTTAACACGAGGGCTATTATGGGTACAATGGGAATTTAATATACTGGGTCACTTTGGGTATCTAAAGGACTTTTGCATTATGGTTCGGTAATGGGAATTTAACATTGTGGTTCTCTATGGGTATCTATGGGAATTTAATGTTGTGGGTCAATATGGGTATCTCTGGCAATTTAATATTGTGGGTCACTATGGAATCTAGCACACTTAATAACAATCCACAACACATCCTTACAAACCAGATGATATAGAGCTACTATATCTTCAGCTGACTAAAAGTACCAAGGGATTTTCAAAGACCTAAATGGAGGTCAGTTGTCTGAGACAAAAAGTAATATCAAAATTCCGAAACAGACACGGAATTGAATGTAGGCTAAAAATAAACCAGAGTATTCTATTAAAAATATGCGCTAGATATACATCGTACTAAAACTTCGAAAGTGAAATATAATTTACTGGTAACTACAAAATTTGAATAAAATTAAAAATAAAAAAAGAAACGAAAAAATTAAACTAAGAAAATCAATAACTTGACTGGTGTGCATATGGTACGAATTGAATTAGAACAAGGTTTGCATATACTTACTATACAGTAATTTAATAACAGCACGTAATAGATCACACTGATAAATTAAATAATAACACATTTCATGCAGCTTTTACAGATATACCACAACACAGACAGACATTCGAAACGCAGAGAAAACAAAATATTCGCTATCAGTTACGCTGTGCACAGTTATTCTACAATACAGTCATGACAGACTGTTGATCAAAAAGCAGCTAGAATAAAAGTGCCGCTATCAGTTATAGCTCACACAGAGATACTACAAGGCAAAACATACATAGAATCAAAAAGCAGCGAAAACCAAGTATCCTTACGTTGTTAATAATTCACTTCAATAACTTAATGCAGTGAAAATAAACAGTCGTTAGCAGTTACATCGGTAATAAGTAAGCTCATTTGATATGATTGTCGGATTTTTAAATTAATGGTTGGTGAGTTCTAGTCTCGGCAGAGATGACTTTTTTGGTTCTTCTTATATAATATGGACAATATTCTAGATAAGAATAGTCATATAATTCATAGCTGAAAATCATACCATGATTTCAATGTGAATTCTAGGTCACATAACACTGAAACAGTGACATAATACGCAGCTGAAAATCATGCCATGATTTCGAAATAAAGTCTGCGTCACACAACAGAACAGAAGTAATATAGTACACAAGCTCCTAAAATATCCACGTAATTGTACACATCAGATAGGTATATATATTTTTTGTTTCACACATCTAAACAATTAGAAGTAGTGAAAGGTATACTAATAAATTCCTGCATAAATAAATCGATGATGAAGGCTTCCAAAATTTATCAACCCATCCCAAAGCAAGTTAGAAAAAGATGTAAATTCATTCATACGTTTACCGATTTGTAAAGAATTGAGACGTATGAATGGGAAAAATTAAAACAAAATAATCACTAAAATATTCATTTAAAAGAGGTAAATACGTAGAGAATTTAGAGCGACATCAATCAAGATTTGCTTGAATTTGTCAATACCAATTAACCGAACCTGAAGTAAATTGTCATTTGAAAATACCTCAATTTGGTTCTGGCAAAGTGCAGCCAGATTTAACGACTGGATTCATAAGAGGCCCACTCAAGAAGTAGAGCAAGTTGAATACATATTCTTTTACCGCATAACGAGTCCTATGAAAACATAATGAACATTGTTGAAATGGATATTGTCAATGAAGACTTATTGGACATTTTACATACCAAACACAGGTTGAAAATAAACGAAATTTCGATATGGATGTTTGACATAATTGAATATCGAACGGTACACATATACATACATACACATTTTCTTGCTTTATTTTGGGTAACATACTTCCACATTCGAGTCACTTGGGTTCTGTTAAATCTTTCTACTACACATGATTTTATGTCTGAGCAAGTTGAAAAGTACTCAGTTGTTTCTATTTCTAGCAGATGTTTAACATTTTGTTTTAAAGCCTTGTTCCATCACCAAACTATCTTTTCAGGCTTCCTCTCATAGAAGACTGCTCTAAATGGTTCCTGTATGTTGTCTCCATTACCCTCTTTGCCCAAGCATATTTAGAAAAGATATTTATCTCTGTCAGGACTTATTTGCATCCATCCTTGTGTTTTTCGTCCGCTTTCATGCCAATAAAGTCTGTTTGAAATTGGTCAGTCATGCAATTAGCAGAGATCCTTATGTATGAAAATCGTTTTCTAACTTCTTTATTAAATGTATAAGTAAATTGTTTGGTTATCCATAATTTGAATTCAGCGTATCTTGTTTTCTTTTTGTACCATTTACTTTCCTGCTACAGCTGATTGATGTTCGTGCAAGGAATAGGTTTTTCTGTATCGAAGCTAAAATATCTTAAATGGTCTTCTTTTGCAGCCATTTAAAATGGTATAAACATCATTCAGATAATACTTTAAGCTTGACAAATTGTCTTTAAGCTCGATCAGCAAGCCAGCAACAACGGCAACATTTATTTATTGTTTTGAAAAGTATAACATTTTAAAAATCTTTTAAAACGTTTAATGATTTCAAATTTATGCAATTTTTTCTGCAGTTCGTATGGTTGGTTTGTATACTGAATAATGATTTCCTTTTATAAATCGATCTTTGTGTTTTATAAATTCTATCTCTATTTTTGACAAACCCTTGTACATTGGCCTTACAAAGTTTACGAAATCTTCGAATTGTGCTGTTAATTTTGACGAAAATTGATTTGTATTTTGATCTAGATTAAATCTAGGCCTATTGTTACTGATCAAATTTAACAATCCATCTCTTAGGATTGACAAATCTTATCTCAGTGCTATGATCATTGAATGCAATCTGTAAATCGGCATAGTTTCTGATATATTGCAGGAGGGCTTTTATGTCTGAATTCGACATATCGACCGATTTCCGCTCTTGAATGTTGTTTTGTAACACAACTAGCTTCGATCAAAATTTTAGTACATACAAACTTTTACACAAATGGACGTTAATTATTGAAACTGAGATTGTTGCTTTCTTGTTAAATTCACTGAGTATATATAAGAACTCTATGAAAATATTCAAGTTTGTCCCAATATAGCTTTGTGCCATTATTTAAGTTGTGAAACGTTTCAAATTATTTTGTGTTATGATTTTGCGCAATCAAGATATTTTACAATATTAAAGCTCTGCCAATATACATAGTGGTTTGGGTGTGGTGGATTTGGGATGAACGGTTACAACATCCTAGATACAAGATAGCCTAGTGGTATTGCGATATATTTAATTTCGGCGGGGGCAAAAGATCACGTGAGAATGAACGTAATAGCTTCACTTGCTTACCTTCAACCTTGTTTCATCCTTTATCGGGGACGAGCTTAAGGTCGTGTGGGCTTTCGCGCTAGTGCACAAGACCTATGCGATAGGTGCCATTACTCGCTGAAAAGGTGGATACCTGCTTGGAATGTATTCTAACCCACCAACCTGTTTGACTATCTTGGTATCATTATATATATATATATATATATATATATATATATATATATATATATATATATATATATATATATATATATAGTTAGTTAGTTAGACAAACCTGTCAACAGCGACCACCTTTGGGGAAAGGCATAACTGGCCTGTATACACAGGTGACCGCTGTACACTGGTTCACCTGTTATAATTTGTTTTTGAACAATTATAATGCACCCAATATCATTATCGTTATTATTAGTAGTAGTAGTAGGAGTATTAGTAGTAGTAAAATACGATATCAAGATTTGTTTATGTGCACTGTTCAACAAAATCATACAATACACGTATATGTTGTTCAATCTCAAATTTATGTTCCACGCAAGATTACTGTATCCTTGTCACATTAATCCTTCCTATAAATTAAATCATCATTGCCTTAAAATAATTACCGATCTTAGTTTGTTTTGTGCACCTTGACAAAACAATAATTTCACTGATGATTTACAGCTTACATATGACTGTAAAACAGAATTGACTCTTTGGTCGGCCAGCTTGTATAAGTTTCGCTTGGAAAAAGATGTTGACGCTTTAACAATACAATCTGGAAAATGCATTTGATCAACTTGCCAAGATCAAAAGAAAGTTAGCTTAGATGAAAAACCTGCGATAAATAGGAAATCAAAAGAAGCAGTATATTGTTATTCTTTGTTCCCTATGAACCGAAACTCCGCTTGACTTTACAGACAAGTTTTAAATATTGAACGTCCCCTAATGAAAAGGGATGTAACTCATATCTCTTCTCAAAAACGATCTTTTTTCTTCAAGAGATAGCTTAAATTTTCAGAGGCAAATATGTGAAGATATTGAACTTTACCTATCACACTGGACAAAGGGCAATTTCCATTTCTTCTACGATAACACAACTACTTTTCCCACCATCCAGCAAACACATCTCTTCGACCTTCTTCCCAAATGATCAAGACTGTCTCACTTTCAAATTTAACATATTGACACCTTAGAGTTACATTATAAACGTGACTGGAGTACGAGTACAAGCGAGATAAGAAATGTTTGCACATCGTCCACATGATAATTTGTTTTCTAAACAATACCTTCCTCATGAAGCAAACTTTTAGTTTGCATTGACTGAGTGGTCACTGTGGTTATACGCCAGTGACTTGTTATGTCTTAAGACAGGTAGTAACAAGTCTCTGGTTAGGAAACACCTGGACGTTGACCGTAGAAGGCAGATAACTGTTACATACAGGACATTTATATAGGATATTTTCCGTGGGAAAACTAGAATGGCCGTTGTGAACATGTGGACAGGTGACCGCTGACTAAAGGTGACCGTTAGGACAGGGGTATATATATATATATATATATATATATATATATATATATATATATATATATATATATATATATATACAATTAAAAACATTTATACAAATACAAAATTGTTTCCAAACATTTCGAGCTAGACAAGCTCTTCAACAAAGGAAGAAGTAATGGAGATCCACAAAACAAACACCAAACAAAAAAGTCAAGAAACATTATTGACTCCTACATGTTTCAATGACGACGAAATAAACAATATATATACATTTGAGATAATCATGCGTGCAATTTTTAGTTCTTTATTTTTACATGCATTTTGTAGTCATAAACACTTTCATTTTTGTCAAAAAGCAGCATTACTTTCAATCAGTAGGCATGATAGCACAATCAATACGATTTTTATTCGTCATTAGTATTTTCTTGAGCTAGATGGTAATTTCTTAATGTTTCCTTTCTGTCATCATTAGCAACATCAGTAGCAACATTGTTGTTGGCGGCAGCGTCATTGTCAGCTTGGTCAAAGGCGTCCACGCCAGTATTGGCGTTGTCGCCATTATTTACAATAACATCCTTATTGCTGTTATCGTAATAATTAAAACAGTTATCATTTGTTGCTTCTTCTTGTTTCTGTCTTTTTTCACTTCTCAAAAAGGCATAATCTTTGGGCCTGAACCTATGCAGAGCAGGATGGATCATACTTCTACTACATTCTACTCTCTATTTCTGTCTGTCTGTCTCTCTATTCGACACATACTTTAACACGTGTTTATATTTACTGCTTAAAAAGAGACACGAACTCCTAAACAAAGGTTGACTCACGAAAGATTAAAATGTAACGTAGCATCACTCCTGCTATTTATAATTGCCCTAAAACTATGTCACGTCTAACATACAAGGAAATATACCTTGTGTAGGCTTCATCTTGAAACCCTCTACGCGCACAAGGAGTCTATTAATATGGGTGAGCTTGTCTGGTATGCACAATTCAAAACAAATTTTTTGTTCCAAGTGGTGCGTTACCGA
Organism: Margaritifera margaritifera; assembly: GCA_029931535.1. Lineage (NCBI taxonomy): Eukaryota > Metazoa > Mollusca > Bivalvia > Unionida > Margaritiferidae > Margaritifera > Margaritifera margaritifera. Next base: position 4,670,309 of record JAQPZY010001681.1, read on the forward strand.
AGCATATCTTTTCACAAAATTTTTTTGTCTCCATAGCCGGCAAGAGAGTAATATCATTGCACAATTCTGGTTTCGGTTTTCTTGGCTGCTTTTTTGTACCTTTGTGATATACGGCAGAGCATTGTGACGCTCCAAGTTAGAAAGCTCTTATAAAATAGGAAATTCCGTCTATAACTCTTCCCATACAAAATTAGAATAACTATAATAAGCTTAAAAATATAGCCGTAGAAGAAACAATGCAACATATTAAAATTACTTTAAATATCTAGTCGATTTCGCTTTTATTAAAAAATAACCTAGCAATACGTTAAATAAACAAATAGCAATGACAGCAGCATCGTTGTCTACTCTGCCAATACAAATTTGGGCTCACATGACAATATGAAAACAGGTCGGTGGATTGTATGTAATGGTACTTTACGACCGCTCTTGAAATAATGTCGAAATTTCAAATTCGACTGCTGAGTTAACCATGAGATCAAGTTCTATATTATCAATTGAAGGTACGCATAAAACACAAGCAGAGTCAAATTTGGAGCAAAACAAAAGATGTTTACATTTTATTTTTCATTTCCAGGTTAGTATTTGTCGTCGTCCTGTGGTATTTGTTGTAGTATTGGTGGCACTAGAAGTAACTGTTACAGTAACAAGCTGTTTTAAAACTGGTCAGTTCCGTCCCACTGAGTCATGATACGTTTCTCACTGATGTATTGCGCACATATTTATATCAATATTTTATTTATATTCAGACTTTCTTATGTATTATATCTCATTTATTGTATTGCTTATTCACCCGTGCTTTATTTTTGTTTCCTTAGATTGTATTTTACATTTAATTATCTAATCCCCTCTTCTGAATTTGCATGTGTGTAGTTTCGCGTATGTTCTGCAATTCATAATTTGGCGCCTCTATAGGCACGTTCTATTCATCGAGCTACTTAAAACTTCAGGATGTGATTTTCTGGACTGTCATTAAAGGCGCAAGAAGGTTATTTTATTTTGTAATCTACTCTCTTTGAGTTGGAAAAGAGGCATGAAAAATAGTTTCCCAAAAAATACAGCTTTATAACTGTGGACGTATACAGTATGAATCCGCTTGCTTGCACACCTCTGCTGTCATGATCTCTGGTGCTGGCAAGTGAAAGTTGCAGCGATAATTCTAACACATAATTACAAGCATTTTTAAAGCCACCCATCTCTTTCAAATACCATCACACGAGTTGTCAAATGCAGTTCGTTTATTGCTCTGTACCTGTTGTACAATGGACGTATTGAAATAATATAATTATGTGAAAAATCAAGAAAACTTTCACAAGAATTGAGATGCGGTAGACTTCTTTTTTTTCTTCCTTGTATGCAGGAAGGCGATCTATGCGATTAGAAACCAAGGAGCGTAATGACTTCATTGAATGTTCTGGAACAAAAAACCTAACCTTTATCCGTATAGTTCATAAACATGCAGATATTAGTATAAACATTGTATGGTATCTCCGATTTCAACTGTTCGGGACGGAAAGGGGTGAGGGCGGTCGATTTTTTAAAGGACATTTTATCGTTGGCTTTATACGATGAGGGTGTGTGACATGTTAAGGTAGATGTTTCAGGTTCATCAGATGATGTATTAGCTAGTTAAAAGGTGAGCGATTTGAATCTTGCGTCATTAAAGCTAAACAAAGTTACCTGAGGTTTACATGTTTTAAAGTCCTTTTTAAAACTCACATATATTTTGTTCCACATATGTTCTTAATTTATCCAAATGTGATAATTTTCACGTGATTTTGGATTCTGTCCATCTCTATGTATACGTTGCATTCATTAGACATGTCTTGTGTATGAGTTGATGATATTTATTCAAATTATCATGGTTCATCCCACTCTTCTTTCATTCCCTCTTTTTTTTCTTCTCAGCTCTCATCAAGCCAGAGAGAATCCCTTCTGACTGTATTTATGAACATATTTGTCATGCATCGTTTGCATATATACAATCTATACATCTACATGCCCCAATTTGCGAATAACATTAAAATATCTCCCCTTTTCATCCGGACTTTAAATAATTACAGTAGTTATACAAGATCTTTGCATATTTGTATTATCCTTACATAGTTCTTGATGGTTAACATAACCTATCGTGTAAGTATGGTGGAGTTCATTTAAAGGGTGTAGATAAGCCAAATAAATCACTTTCCGATTCCGAATAGTTCATAATTATCATCATCGGAGGTACGGAAGTGACATACTCCTCACGGTCCACTCCACTATCGTTGTTGTCTTTATCATCATCAGTTAAAAACATCCTTATTAGAGGTACCACAATAAAAAAAACAACCTTCCCTCTGCAAAACTTAATGAACGGCCCGATATTGTGTATAGTCGGATAAAATCCTAGCAAAACAAAACAATTTACATATTATATGTATACCCTCCGCCTATCTCTCTCTCTCTCTCTCTCTCTCTCTCTCTGTATGTGTCTCTCTGTCTCTCTTTTTCTTACTCTCTGTCTCTGTCTCTCTGTCGTTCTCTCTTTCTCTCTCTCTCTCTCTCTCTCTCTCACACACACACACATTCACACACATACTTTAACCTTTAACACATCCACTGGCTTTTATATTAACTGGCAGGACCACATTTCCCTACTTGCATCCAGGAAAAAGGTATTTTTCTATACGGCTTTGTCTCAAAATCTATCACGCAAACAAAGTCAATTGTTCTCGATTCACTTGTCTGCTATTTCAAATTCAAATCATTTCTTCATCTCTAGTAGAATCACTGTATCACGTCATATCACACAAGGTCTAGAAAGTAATCTCTTTATTTTTTTTTTTAAGTACGTCCCATTCTTACAATATGTCCAACCAATCAGAAAGCTCAAAGGAACAACGAATTCCCCGTATAACCATATAACCCATACTGTAAAGTGAGAAGAACCTCAATTAGGCAGCTAATAAAGATTTTATAGAAATGACATTACCTGAATAAACTAGCGTATTCGCTTGCATTAGTGTCTCTATATGTTGTTATATAAATAATGCGTTTTAGGAAACAATTGCATGCAACTATGAGCACATTATTATATATAAATATTTAGAATTGACGAAATTCATCACTCTAACTATTGATATGTAATTGGAACTACTTTCGAAATATATTCATGTATATATTGGAACAAAAATACTCCTGTATTACTTGGCTATAATATTTTACTATTTCTTTTCCCATATTTTCAAACTACAGTGTCAGGTGTAATTGCTTTATTCATATTGTCACATATACTAAAAGGGTAGATAGAATATGACAATGGTGAACCAAAACTACTAGTGAAAAAAGTATGATTATTTTGGGATCGTAATTGTGCCACGCCATAAGGAAATACATTGAAAGTTGTTTTACAGATGTTCCTTCTACCTCTGTCATCTTGTATCTACTCAAGTGCAGCCACTATTATCGTGCTATTAAAACTTTACTACTGAAATAATTGGAGTTGATAAAATCTCCAAAGCGAAATGGAACGAAAAAATACCAGCTACCAAGTCTATACAGACTCCTCTTTTAGGAAACAGCTTGATTGGGAGGATCGAAAGCGTATTTTTTTGTCCCGGAAAAATGTAAACATTACACATTTATATGTTTATGTGGTAGAACAATTAAGTACAAATGTTTCTGTGAAGATTAAAAAAAATAATACACACAAATTACGAACAGCAAAATGATGGATACATTCAAAACAGGATAGTTGAATATATAGAAAATTATTATGCAGATGTCTGTTAAGCAAACAAACAAATGAGCAAGACACAGCTAGCAAATGTGCCATAAGTAGTTATGGGGCTCGGAATAGGTTCTAAATAACGGTATTGGTACAAGTTAAATTAAATATTAAGCCACCACTTTGAACATATGACTCTCTGGGCATAATGTGAATTTATTTTTTAAAAATATCCATAGGTTTAACATTCGGGGTACGGAATGGGGACAGGCGGAGTTGAACACTGTGGACCGTTCCGGGGTTCTATGGGAACTTAAAATCAGGGTCTATCTGATTTTAATATTGTCTGTCGTCTATGGGAATTTAACGCTGTGGGTCACTATGAATATCTATGGGAATTTAACGTTTGGGGTCGATGGAGGTATTTCTGGAAATTTAATATTATGACTCATTATGTGTATCTAACACACTTTGTAACAATCGAACACACGTCGTTACAAACCAGATAATATAGTGCTACTATATTTTCAGTTGACGTAGCGTTTAAAGAACCAAGTGATTTGTAAGCACCAACATGACGGCTAATTGTCTGAGACTAACATTACTACCACAATTCACAAACAGACACGCAATTTAGCGTAGACTAAAATAGAAATACCCAGAGTATTCTATTAAAAATATGGCCTAGCTAAATGTCGTGCCGAAATTCCGAAAGTGAAACCGACTATAGCGGGATATCAACATATCAAGATTATTCTCAAAAAGAAATATGGCGTATACTAAAATGTTGTACTCAAACGAAATTTACTGGTGGCTAAAACAAATCTTGAAAAAAAATTTAAATTGTAGAAAAAAAACCTGAAAAACATGAAAATAAATTGACTTGGCGTGTTCTTGTTTTGAAATTAAATAGAACATATACAAATTAGACAGTAATGTAATAACAGCACGTGATAGATCATACTGGTAATTTAAATAATAACACTTTTTAAACAGTTTATGCAGCGATACAACAACACAGACAGATAATCGAAAGGCAAAAAAAACCCCACAATACTAGCTATCAGTTAAAACTTGCACAGAGATACTACAACATAAAACACAGAGAATCAAAAAGCAGCGAAAGCCAAGTATCCTTACATTGCTAGTAATTGACTTCAAGAACTTAATGCAGTGAACATAAGCAGTAGTTAGCAGTTACATCGGTAGTAAGTAAGTAATGCAAGTTGAATACATATAATTTTACCACATAAACACACATATGAACGCATATTGAACCGTGGTGAAATCGATATCGTCAATAAATGTTTATTTGACAATTTACATACCAAATCTTAGCATGAAATAAACGAAAACACAATATGGCTGCTTGATATGATTGAATATTTAACGTTACACATATACATACATACACATTTTCTGCTTTACTTTTGAGTGAAATACTTTCACATTTTAGGTCATGTGGGTTCTATTAAACCTTGCTACTACAGGTGCTTTTATGTCTGAGTAAGTTGAAAAGTACTCAGTTGTTTCCATTTCTAGCATATCTTTAACATTTTGTTTTAAAACTCTGTTCCATCACCAAACTATCTTTTCAGGCTTCCTTTCTTTGAAGATTACTCTGAAAGCATCTTGTATGTCGTCTCCAGATTTGGATTTTAAACTATTTCCCCAAGCGTATTTAGAGAAGATATGCATCTTTATCAACATTTGTTTGTATCCATCGTTGTATTTTTCATATGCTTGCATGTCAACAGGGTTTGTTTGCCACTTGTCATCCACATGATGAACATAAACCCTTCTGTATGGAAATCGTTTTCTAGCTTGCTTGTTTAAAATATAAGTTTGCTTAACAATTCCTTCAATTCAGTGCATTTTATTTTTGTCCCCTTTAATTTGTTACTACGATGGACTGATGTCTGTGTTAGCAACTTACATTTCTGAATCTAAAATAAGGTGTATCGAATGCTCTTCTTTTTCAGCTATGTCAGACGGAATAAAAACATTCAAGTAATGCTTGACGTTTGAAAAGTTTTCTCAACAAGCCAACAAAAATGGAAACATTAATTTTTAATTTGTTCAATCCTGTTATGCGCTTGAATGATTTCAGGTTGATCTAAGCAAAAAATTTAAATTCTTCTTTAAAAAAAAGAAATTATTATGTATACTTTTATAAATAGAAATTTGTGTTCCAAAAATTCTGTCTCTGTGTTTTACAAACTGTTGTATGTTGACCTTGTAAAGTTTAAAAGATCTTGGAATTGTGCCGTAAATTTAGCCGAATGCAGATGTGCATTTGTATCGACATCAAATCTAATCCTTCATCGTACTGCTCAGTCTTTATAATCTTGGTCTTAAGATTGACGAATCTTATCTCAATGCTATGATCATTGAATGTAACCTGTAAATCGGCACCAGTTCTGAAATATTGCAGGGCATCTTTATTTGTCTGAAATCGACAAATCGACAGATTTAATCTCTTGAATGAGATTTTGTAACACAGCCAGCTTTGACCAACTTTTTAGCCAATTTAAACGTTTACACAAATACACATTATCTATTAAAACTGAGATTGTTCCTTTCTTTTAAACTCTTTGAATATATATTCCTTTCTTTTAAACTCTTTGAATATATATAACATCTGTCTGCATTTCTTAATTTTATCACAATATAGCTTTATGCCATTATTTAAGTTGTGAAACACTTTTCAAATTATTTTGTCTTATGATATATATAGAATAACCTAGCGGTATCTGGAATGTCTCGAAATTGTTTCGGTATATTTGATTTAGGGCGTGGGCAAAAGACCACGCCAGAATGATCGTACTAATTTCACAAATAGTAATGGTCCAGCTTCGTCATCTTGTATCTTCTTATATGCTACTTAGTGTGAGATAATAAAGTTGATTGGGATTGTAGCAAATACATGTTAAGAGCAATGATATCTTCGGAATGAAACATAATTCAAAACAAAGCATTGCAGCTATTGACTAAAGCGATTATTCAGAAGTTCAAAATCGTTTCTAAATCTTTTTTCTTTGCCAAATACCGCCCTCCAGTCTTCCATCATTTGTATACAAACCAAGAGTAGGTAGAGAATAAAAACAAGTTTTATCGGTGAAAGCCACGCTATCACGTGCTCGATGGCTTGAAACGTTTAGGATAATCTGAAGATTGGATGTTTTAGTACCTTTAGTATATATTTCAATAAACAAAAGGTCCTTAAGGCGCACTATTATTTCCGTTTAAAATAATACTCAGATGGATCGACCTAACTGTGTATGTTCATAATAATAATAATAATAATAACGACGCTGTTGTTTATGAGAGAGGTTCAGCGTGCACTCAAGTTTGACATAAAATTCATGCAAGGGTCCTATACAATCTGGCGTAATATGCAGGTGACATTTTAACACAGGTTTGACTATAGATTCATAGGGATCATTTTCTTTATTAACAACATCTAAATCTCCAAGAAGTAGGATTGAAAGCCTTCTCAATGTTAATAAGTAATAGTCGCACGATACGGTGTGTAGAAGTGTACACTGGAATTTCAGGATATTGAACTGGTTGAAGATATGCACGTGAAAGCATTGATTTTGAAAAACAAACACATCGTCTTGTGTGATTAGGTTTCATTTTTTTCAAGCTCAATCTAGCTTTCGTATCTTCTCTCCCTTTTGCTCAATGGATATCTCTATATCTCTCTCGAGAGAATGTGAATTTAAATGTGTGACTATATATAACTGTTCTACAAATCTTTGGACTTCATCTAGTGTATGTATATATATATATATATATATATATATATATATATATATATATATATATATATATATAACTGGCTTCTTTGGGACACCACTTGTAAGTTTTTATTGAAATGGACTTGTATCTTTTAAAGGATAAATGCTATAATTGAAACAGGATGAAGCCGGGTTCGGATTGGATTATTGAAGATACCGAAAGAAATTGAATTAATGAGATGTTTATTTATAAATGCAATTTAAAGACGAACGAATCTGACACCATGGTAACAAAAAGATACAAGGAAAACGATATAGTCCCTAACATGGAACTATCAACAACAAGTAACTTAACGAGAAAAATCAAAGATGAATTAACGAATGGAATTTAAACAAACGGGAATAACGTTCTATCACCAATCAATAATCACCAATCAATAATCCACAAGAAGGACGCATGTATTATGCACTTATCAATATATCACTCGTTTAGCGATATTTGAAATATGGAAGCACGAATTTATGAATTTATCAATCTATCAATCTATCAATTCATCAATTTACCACTCATTGAGCGATATTGGAATATGTATACATGAATTTATTAATATATCATTCATATAGCGATATTGAAATGTGAATGCATGAAATTTTGCTCAGATAGCAATAGTGAAATAACAATTAAAACATGAAACACACACACACACATATATATCGTGGCGTCCAGTTGACGATCAAGATGTATTTCCGGTTCCAGCCGCTCTAGTCAATGGTCAAGGAGCCACCACGTATGGCCCGCCCCTCCCAGTCTGTTGAAAGGGTCCCTCGAGATCCTTCTCATCCAACACAGACCCGCTGGTCGCGAAGCCTTGGTCCCTCACATCGAGAACACCAATACTCTCTTCCGCGCCAAGGTCACCAGACAACAGCGTACACGTCACAAGAAACCCCACAGAGTTCTGTGACTCCACTTATCCAAACCATACACAAGGCAGCTAAAAGTATAACAACTGAACCGTGTAGAACATATAGCACGGTTAAGTATGAATGCAATTATAGATGTTACGTATGCGCGCGCATGAATTTGTTTCGTTACACATTACATTATTTCATCCTTCAATGCATGCAGCGTATAATTATATTCAATCTGTCTGTTCAGTTATAACAAATGGCTAACTCGAACCAGACATAGTATTTCTAATAGCATGGCGTTGTATGACTTAGGTATTGACTCTCTGTTGAATTTAGAATAAATTCTAAAACATCTAATATATGAAACAATTCTGTCATATAAAACGAATAGTAATAAAGAATGCAATCTTAAATTTCACATACCTCTACAGCTGAAGATTGCTCCCGTAAAGTGTTAATCTTCCTGACAAGACTCGTCGTATTGTAATTTGTACATAGAGAATTTGCTCCATAAGTACACTAGCTGTGATGAATATGCGCAGCTAGAGTACTCGAGGTACTTGGGTTTTCACTGCAGACAATTTGCACATGCAGCATGGGTTGAATGGCGCTCAGTATTTCGAAAAACTAGAGCCGAAACAAATAAACCACCTTCGGGCAACGCTGTACGCGGCAACGAAACCCGAGTACATTTTCGATCACACACATATATATATATATATATATATATATATATATATATATATATATATATATATATATATATATATATATATATTGATAAAAAGCATACACAATTCCGTGACAATAATCGTAAAATTTGAGAATACTATGTTTAAAAAAATGGCGATAAAGTTGCATTTAAAAGCAAATCTGTCACTTCTATTTTAGACAGAAAACATCTTTGTACTGAACAAATAGAAGGGTTACTTTGTGTTTGGTACAAAACTAAGAAGCAGATTTCCTCTAGTATGTCTCTGTCCGATCAACATTTAATGTTCATGTCAGAAACACGCAAGGCAATTGGACCCATGCAAACAAAAAGATGAAAATAAGTTTTATTTTTGTAATATCGCGTTCTCTTCAATTTTAAGACATTCGTTTAAATAAACTAATACTTAAGTTCAAGAATGACAAAGTAAGGGAGTTCATGTTTTATGAATTAAGAAAACGAAAAGGTCGTGAACGATCTCACAAGACATCTGGAGAGACTGAAAACTTCTCCAGAGACAAGAGCGAAGATACCGGTTACGTTTTTCAAAAGGAAGGGCATTGTGATCTAGAATGCCGCGGTGTCAAAGAATATTGAACCAGTTAGACCAAGAAAGTGGGTCCTAAGGCAAAAGAAAAGACGACTCTTTTATGTGTCACAAGCAAGGACATTGGTCTTCGTAGTATCCAGGGTGCGAGGGCTTTTATGCATTTGATATTTGGCTCAATTAAACCTTCGTAAAGTAGGTCTACAGCATTGAGAAAAGTTGCATGAAAACTTATTGTTGTTGACTTGCAGGGGTACGAACATTTTGTTTGTAAATTATGGTAAATAATATGAATATGGTTTTTACGTTCATATGTTGTTTCATCAAGGAAGCCCATTTTGATTTTGAATCATGACAATTGCATCATATCTCTCAGCAGCTGTTTGACAGCCTTGAATGTGACCATGAGTCACAACTTTGCCCAGCTTGAATCTTATCTTTTCCAGGGCAGCTAACGAATTAATCTTTCCACCTCTGAATGCTACTACTACTACTACTACTACCACTAATAATAATAATAATAATAATAATAATAATAATAATAATAATAATAATAATAATAATAATAATAATAATAATAATAATAATAATATCTTGATGACGATGCTACTGAATATGATACAGGTACAACGTACACTCAAGCATGTCATAAAATTCATCCAATGGATTGGCAAAACAGGCGAAAATATACAGGTGACATTTGTATACAGATCTGACTATACATTTATGGAGAGCATTTTCATTATTAAAAACAAGACAAAAAGAAAAGAAACAAATGTGCATGTTTGTCAACATCATCATGAATTTTCTAGTTTCGATGATTGTTGCCAAGGCCATTGTATCTTGGTTTGAAACTGTGAGTCATGAATCTTTAGTCAACCAAAGAGATAAATAATACGTGAATGGACTAGACTGAGTAGTAACACATGCGTTATTGTTTATAATAAAAACTTATGCCTTGAAAAATGGCTGTCTAAGACTGCCATTTATTTCAAAAAGGAAAATTACATAAGGACGGAAATTCTCTTCTCCTTTAGCTGCTATGCGTTGAAGTTGATTTAAATACTTTTGATAAACATGATACAAGATATGTTGACGAACAGGAGTATTTCATATGTATTGAAATTTATTATTGACTAAATGCATGGTATTAAATCATTAAGATCTACTCCAAAATATCTACTAATGCTCATGATTAGTATTTTACAGATCAACAGGGCCACACAATGCATATTAGGTGCTAGAATATTCTGTTTTGAGGGGTTGTTTTAGGTTTATTTTGTCTATATTCATACGTGTGCTGATTCAAAACCTTTGTTACACATACAAAAAAGCAAATGGAATTTTTTAGAATTATTTACAATATGGAAAATGTAGAATTTGCAAGTATAGAAATTTGCAGATTGCGTTAGATTATTCTTCTACCAGTTTCTTATTGCTTCCGCTTATTTTGGCACACACTGCCACACAATAGGTACGTTCTTATTACCATTTCCATGTATCGTGCACGTTTTGGACGAATATTGATTTTCATTGTTGAATGAAGATGTTTATGTGCTTCCACGCCTGATGAAATGAAGTCGCTACCTGCTTAGAGCTGAACATGTCAAGAGGTATGTTATTTGTGTTAACAGTTTCATCTTGTGAAGACAACGATTGTTCATTCTTCTGGTATTTTGATTCGCACTGGCACGGACTAGAGTCTTAACGACGAGCAAAATATCGGATATCGTCCCCTATGGTCTCTGACATTCACATTTGCTACATTAGACACAAGGATATTGATTATACTCATGTCATCACAGTGCTCCGCCAAATGTAAATAGGAACAACTCCCCCGTCATCGGACAGTTTATAAATACCATTAGAATCAAATCTAACAGCACAGATATTGTTATTCGTGTCCATGAAACTCTCCGATGCCTTTTCAGCTTGTGAGGACTATAGGTGAAGTGCATCCTTAAATGAATGTCATAAGAGTGAAAGGAACCATGACAAAAGGGATGTAAATTCATGTTTTGGTGTTATCAATTGCTGTGTAGTTAAAGTTCAAAATGTACGGTCAAACGCATACAAAGAGTTAACTTCGCTCCCATACTAATCAGGTTCTGCTAATATTTGGCCATATTATAACTTCCAGCTACAAAAATCTGCCTCTTCCCAGCTACTGAGATTACAAAGGAACCGTGCCTTGTTAGTATTGTTCCCACTAGACTGATATTAACATTTTTGAATCACATGATCTAATCCCACAAAGATACCGCAACTTCACGGTTTTCCAGCATAGAGACGTGACATATATGCCCTGTACGAGTGCAGCTTGTGATGAAATAATGAGAAGAGCCTCGTGGAATATACTGACCACTGTAACTGTTAATATCATCGTTTCTTCCTGAACGTCTGTGGTACCATTGAACAATAGGATCGTACCACTAGGGATCTTAACATTTTCCATCAGCCTTCTTAAACTGGCAGACTTTCTTTGGCTCCAGAAGCTCTGTATCGGGAGGCTCGTACAGATTTTCGCAATCACAAAGTCAGCAACATAACATAGTCCACTAAAGGAGTGTCCTCTAGTTGAATATTGATAATGATGATCCTTCGCACTTTTCTGTCCAATTAATAATATAGATAGATGTGATGTCACTTTTTCTGACATCAAACTCTTGTGTAAGCCCGTTCCAAATTTATTAGGTGCTTCATGGAGAACATGGGAATTTGTTGTAGCATGCATCAAGAATAAGCACTGCTTATTGTTTTAATATTTCATAGCAGCCTCTTATTCATAGCTTCTGTTTCAGTCCATCTTTACTCTTTTGTCTGCATAATCCAGGATTGTGCAGATTTTCTTTCTAATTTTGTCCATTTGCGGTTAGACGTCATTGATGCGAGATTTAAGATCCTTAACATTGGACTCATTCATTTATATGCACAACTTTAGATGGGGTTCTACTTTCTTCCATTTATCAATAACATGGTGTGGGCTAACTATGTGTAATAATACAGCTGAAGGCACATTCAGATTCCCTCACCGGACTGTTCTTCTGTTTATCTTATAAGCTCTCTAAGCATTGCCATTTTTTGCCGTTCTCATGTGTTGTCTTTGCAATTTGTATCTTGCTATTTCTGTTCTCCTCAATAGCATTTCATGAGTCTTTCCACACCAAAGCTGATTATCTTTTTTATATCCGTACTGTATTTTCTGAGGCTTCTATCTTCTGCATCAACACCGCCTTCCAAACTTATCAAGATACATCCTGCTGAGAAACTGTGTTGTCATCAGCCTTTATATACATTGCTCATTACTCTTCCCGTCCATTTCATGTAACATAATGTTGGTTCATTCCATGATGCGACCTGTGTTCCTGATACAAGATACTGCCCAACTCTTGATGGCTACAACTGGTTTAATTCTCGTTGCTCCTAGCACCTTCCTTAGCCTGTGTATATAGACTCAGGTCACAAATAATACTTCCGGTTTAGTACCGACGAATGTAGTGTCAGTATATTTTTAGAGCATTTTTCCTCGCTCATTTTGGTGGGGATGTATGCATTAGATTTAGGCATTCTTAGCATTGACTTAAAGGAAAGTGTTTCTTGTTAAGAATATGAGCATTATGATGTGGTTGTCTGTGTATATTTTTTGGCGACAGAGCACAGTGAGTAAGGAGGTATTGGTGCTGATCCGGAACTGAAATCTTTGATCCATTGCACGTTGCTTTGTTTACAGTCCAGCCTCTCAGAAAAATGCAGGTTAACCTATAACAAAAACTTCACCGTGAGTTCATCGTTGAAAATACTTTACATCAACATACGATTTCTTAGGATTTGGACACAGTGGAAAGTTCAGTACTGGCAAACAAATGCAGAGACTATATAAGAAAATGAATTGTGGTCTGATGCCATATACTTATTCTTGAACCTATCATTCATCTAATCATGTTTTGTATGTTCTTGTTCCAGAATTCCTATTTAGAAGTATCCTTCATCTTCCCTCTGTTGTTTCAATATCAACGAGTTTGATACTTTGAAAACTTATTAAATCTGAATTCTATATGGATGTCATGGATTTCTTGTTATGACTTATTCACCAAGAAAATACATTGTATCCGGACTTAAAAAAATTATCGTCAACCTACCTAAGGATTCCATTTCGTACTTTATATGCCTGTTTTAAGGGAAATGAAACTCTCATTTACCCCAAGAATAACACAAAATGTACTTTAGCTCATTTCAAATCGAAATATGTATTGTAGAATGAATCAACGTTTGTTTATTATATAGCAATTTTGTATTCCATACAAAGGAGGTAATATTTGAATGCTCTTCGTTTTTTGATCATTACAGTCTAGGGAGTCAAATTATACCTGTGATTTAAATAAAAGAAATGTACAAAGAATGAATAAATGTCAAAAAAGAGGTCAGTATTATCTGTATTAACTCGAGTAGGTAGTGAGTCTAGCGGAGAACTCATCATTAGAACGATCATCATAGACCATGTTCTGCCGGTGTATTGTTAAGGGTGAATCAGGATTATTTTACAGTTGTGTAAGTCTCATGCACTCAACAAATACGTAGCTTCTTATGTGCAGCAAACATGCAATTTTAGAAGAAAAAGAATGAAATAATTATGTCCTTCTTTGAAACGAAACCAATGGAACCGTCACTAAAAAGCTTACCTCGCTTGGGTTATACAAGTTATATCAACTAATATATCACGGTTATTGTGTGTGGATGTGTTTTTGTCAATTGGACAAATCTGAATTAAGTTCGCAAAAGCAAAGTATACGAAAGTACATGACGACAGGTACAGGCATTGCTAAGTAAATAAACCTGTTCTAAATACAAGCGTTATCGAAATGACCTCCTTATGCAGTATGCCACGTCCAACCACGAGACTATAAACAGCTGGACGTAACACCACACTTGGAGCATGTTAGCGTTCTATAAAACAGCATAATCTCACTATAATTCGTTGACAAGGAGTATGTAGCCATGTAATAGACTGGTATAATTTTACGTTACGGTAGGTATAATTTTTAACATCCATACCTATTTGCAGTCCGGGTTTCGGAATGTTGTATAGGCTTTGATGTCTTCTTAAAGTACTATCATTCCTTAAAACATATATTCTAAATGGTTGTTCCCAGTATTTTAATAGCCCACATGTCAGTTGTATAGCACTGCTTTGGAAGCGAAAGCGCATTAAGGAAGGTACAGACATTGCTCAGGCAAGGAACATGTTCTAAATACACAGCTCCTAAATACAAAGAAAGCGAATCAACAGCATCGTAACATTGAATATATGCATATATAATATAGTAAACCAAAAGATTCACTTTATGAACAAAAGGAAGGAAAGGAAATGAATATATATATATATATATATATATATATATATATATAGCTTCTGAAACTCCCAGCCACGAAAATAGTATATTTCAAATAACACTGGTCTACAATTTTTTTGAAGTCGTCCGCTTCAGAGATAAAATGTGCTATTTATTAGGGATTTTGATGTGCTGAATTTAAATATGACAATTAAAACAACTGATTCGATACTGTTTCCAAGATATTTAAGTATTTACATTTTACGTCTATGTATATTGTGTACATAGTAGAGTTTTAATCATAAATTGTAAACCTAGGTCTTTCCATGTATTTATGGTTGCTTTACATGATAATATTTCACCTCTCCTGTTTATGTAACACTTTAAAAAACAGCAAAAGGCTTATATAAATAAAAAATATATTGAAACAAAAGTCAATAGTTTAGTCCTTATTCAGTGTCTACTCGGCGCTTCTTGGCTTGTCTCTTGTATTCATTAAATGGAGCATCTCTTGTCACTGTCCAGCAATAGTCTGCAAGCATTGATGGGCTCCATTTGCCCTGATAGCGTTTCTCCATTGTTGCAATGTCCTGGTGAAATCGATCGCCGTGCACGTCGCTCACTGCTCCGCAGTTCGGTGGAAAACAATCTAGATGAGAGTGCACAAAATATATCTTTAGTGACATGTTGCAACCAAGGCTTTCGTATGCCTTGAGGAGGTTTTCGACCAACTCCATGTAGCTGTCTGCCTTGTCGGTTCCGAGAAAATTTGTTGCTACTAACTGGAAGGCTTTCCATGCCGTCTTTTCCTTGCCACACAGTGTGCATGGTGAAATGCATCATCTCGAAGAAGTTCACGAATATGAGGACCAACAAAGACACCTTCCTTTATCTTAGCTTCACTTAACCTTGGAAATTTTCCACGGAGGTACTTGAAAGCTGCTTGTGTTTTGTCCATGGCCTTGACAAAGTTCTTCATCAGACCCAGCTTGATGTGCAAGGGTGGTAACAAAATCTTTCTTGATTCAACAACTGGTGGATGCTGAACACTTTTCATCCCAGGCTCCAATGACTGTCGGAGTGGCCAATCTCTCTTGATGTATTGGGAATCTCTCGCACGACTATCTCATTCGCAGAGAAAACAGCAGTACTTTGTGTATCCAGTCTGCAGACCAAGCAATAGAGCAAGAAATATGAAATCACCACAAAGCTGCCACTGATGTTGGTCATAGTTTATTCACAACAAACATAGCAGAAGTTATCTGCATTGTTCACACAAGTACGAGGCATCTCTGCTCACTTTGGCTAAACAGAAATGTGTCCCTTTGCAAAATCAAACACTGACAAATAAGATAGCACGACACTGTATGATTTATAGAGCTGATATAGGGCAAATTATTCAGCAGAGTGATGTAAGCTTAGTTGTGATTGTATCATCCATGACTTCTAGGAATAACATGATGTAATTCATATCATGTATGACGCAATACCAGCTTCAGATTGCATCATTCATTGTTTTGCCTAAAAAGCAAGTACTGTCCAAACCCAATCATAGATTTATTCATAGATCCAGTCAAAGATGTATTTTATTCATTTCTGGTATAAATTGAGCTCGATTCCCTTTATAACTCACTTATCGTCCGCCACTCCCAAGTCAAGGGTCGCATATACTGACCCAGCATCATATCTTTAAAACTAGAGCCAATCAACAATCTTAAGCATCATTTTCGTTCTCAGTAACCAAGAATTAGTAAAGTTTGACAACATTTATTGCGGAAGCATTTTGGCTGAAAACCAGTGTAATCTAACGCACCACCACGCTATGGGTATAGAAACCTCTAACAAGACCGCAGCACATTCTCACTATAATTCGTTTAAAATAATGATATTACAACTTCATAGATCGGATCCAATTTTACACTACGGTATGTATGCGTATACTGTTACTTTCATTATAACTGCATTTGGAAGATAGTTCATATACAATACCTGAATATAAGATTTGAATTTGTGTCTTGAAATAATTTTAAGCATTGACATTTTTTGAAATCATTTTGCATTTTTCTTGTTTCAGAAGTAACAACCAGTCTGGAATGTAAAGAGCAATATAGTGAAAAACCACTGCATTATACATGTACACGGGGAATATTGATAATGTCATTAGAGATTGAAATGAACGTTAGAATATTTTAAATCCTGAGACTGCAGTTGCATGAAGGAGAGATGATGGACCATATCTGTTAAAAGACGTTAACCTTTGCACAATTAGTCTTATGAAATAATGTACGTTCTCGATATGTCGCGACAATCTATGTTGTTTATAATTCGTCTTCTACTTGCTTTTATTATTGGAAAGAGGGAATCAAAGTCTTGTAATTTGGAGGGCACTTCTTATATCTGCACAGGTATATCAAGGATAGAAGATTTTCAACGATCCTTGCCAAACCTGGTAAAGAAAGTGACACTGATTGGAACAGATCAAATCAAGGGATCCATTCCTAATGGACTTTTCGAAGATAGTAGTTGGATGAATGTATCTGAACTTTCTCTTTTTCAATTCACACGTATACGCTCAATCGATAAATCATTTTTAAATGGACTGAAATACTTGAGATATTTATCAATATCTGAATGCTACAACCTTCAATCCATTCATCCAGCGGTGTTTGATTCATCCCCAGATCTTGAAGGGCTACATCTTGATGAGGACAGTAATTTGAGATTATCTGTTGTAGAAGATGTTCTGAGAGATAAAGTCAACAAATTGAAATATCTGTCGTTAAAGGCACTGCAAATAGAAGTTCATGAAGCTAGTTTCATCGGAACAAGTTTTTTCAATGTTCTTGAGGGAAAACAACTCCTATACCTCGATTTAAGGTATGCCAATATAGCGGGATTAGCTTTTAATGACAGCTTCCAAAAGGATGCAGTCTACAATTTAAGGTATTTGAATGCATCACATTCAAAACTGTCTTGGTATGGAGTCACAAAACAAAGCACCATCGATACTTTCATGCAAAAGCTTGAAGTGGCAGATTTTAGCGGATGTCCAAGTTTCATACCGTATCCTACATCAACACTAGTCAGAACGACGAAATGTAACATGCCTCCAGAGTTGAAATATTGTGTTCTTGAGAATATGGTAGTGTCTCAAAGAGAAATACACTTGAACTATGAAGAACAACTGATTGAATGCAATTGTAATCGTTTGGAAGTCCTTGATATTAGCAATAACCAACTTGTTCATTTCAACGTGACTGTAACAGGATTACGCTGTTTTCATAGACTAGTGAAATTCGACCTTTCCAAGAACGATATGGAATACATATCTCCATCACTTTTAAGCAGCTTCTTTGCATTGAAAATTCTTGATATGTCTGAAAATCAACTGCATAAAATGCAACATACGGACGATTTCCGTAACTTACTGAGTGGGAATTCGATGCTTGAAGTATTATTCCTTCGAAACAACCACCTTAGTTCAATCCCAAACTCCTTCCTGTCTTCCAATACCAAACTGCTGCTCCTTGATCTACGAGAGAACGACCTTACCAAAGTCAGCATCGACTTTAGTCATATCCTTAATTTGAAGTTCATAGAATTAGGCAAAAATCAGTTAGGAGGTTTGCCTTCTAACACGTATCAAACATTGGATGTACTGTATGCATATCAAGCAAATGGAAAAGAAAGCAATATGAGCTTCTTGAATGCTAATCTGCTTTTGCAGTCGATTGATAAAAAAAGTATCACAGAAAAGTATGGATATGGTTACAATCCCAACGTTAGTTTGAGTCTTGCAGTCAAATGCAACACCATTCCGCAATACCTAACGATTGACTTGTCCGACAATCCGATCGAATGCAACTGTGACAATGATGGTTTTCTGAAATGGGCTGTGACCACAAATATTAGATTCATCAATGGGAAAAGTTTGATGTGTAATTATGGAAATACGAAGTATATCCTTGACAATGAATTGCATAAAAGGGTTGAATTTGATTGCGAACTTCCTTTCGTTGTCATTAAAGCTATTTCAGCAACTGTTTTCGTCATCGTGAGTTTCACCATTGTAGCTCTTTTGTTTCGTAACATTCGCGCGAAAAGACGCAAGGCGGAAGACATTGCAGTGCTGAAAAGGGAGATTAAAAACAATCACAGAAATTTCAATTACCTTGCATTTATTCCCTTCTGCAGTCATAACTATGATGTTGTTGAAACAAATGCACTACCTGCCCTTAATATCTACTTAAAGAAAAAATTGAACACAGATGATGACGTTGTTTGTACTGGAATGGAAAATTTCATACCTGGCATGCTCATCGCACAAGAAATAAACAGATGTATCGATGAAAGTTTAATGGTAGTTCCCATTATAACAACAGCTTTCATGCAATCGGCCTGGAGCCAGAACGAATGCGTAGTTGCAATTCAAAAGCATAAAAAAGTCTTGATTCTGATGGAGGAACAGACAGATATATCACAAGCCCATACAACAGTTAAAAATCTGATTGAGAATTATACCAGAGCAACATGGTCAAATAGGGAGGGGCACTTTATAATTCATCCATCGTGGGATATTATTTGTGATAGAATAATTGCTTTAGCCGCTGAAACCCTGAGGAAACAAATACAGCAACAACGTCAAGCACCAGATATTTTAATGCCTTTAATTGAAGATAATTTTTTGTAGTCTTCCTGACAGATATCTGAACAGTAAAATATATCTGATTCTTGAGCAAGCCCAACGTTTTCAGCTCTGTCTTTGTTACGTTTACAAATATATATGTCATTAGATTACACCTAAATTGTGCTATGCAGCTCTTATCTTAGTCGACAAAGTCTGAAAATCAGGAAAACGATTCTTTAGAGAATTTAGTTGAAAAAAGCATGTATTCCTTCCATTAGACATGGATCTTATTAATTGCATTTTGAAATAACTTGATGTGAGTAGAATGGAATTCCACCAAAATGAAAAAAATTTTACCAAATTATTTCACTTAAGTTGAAAAGAATTTTACTGAAGAGAAAGTTTTTTTTTTCTTTTCTTTCACGTTAATAGGAAGTTATATAACTAGACTAAAAATCCTGCCATGTGCCAAAAATTACTCTTGTAAAATTATTTTCCCTCAGGTGAAATTAATTTTCTCTTAAGCAAACTATGAATTCTATGCATTTACTCGCCTTTAATAAATTATATAGCGTTCTGGTATGCTTTTCCCTATCTTTCATTAACTTGAATTTTCTAACCTTCTGTATTTTATGTAAGTTCTATATGTTTTGATTCAGTAGCCTTACCTTTTATTTTTTTAAATGAATAGTTTATTGTTTAGCTAGTTACCCGCTTTTTTCGTCAAAAATACAGAAAGGAACACATCGTCTGATAAAAGATGAAACCTTCGACAAGTAGATTTCAAGATTGTTTAATTGAATTCGTAATACTATTAAAGATCTTCAAATATGCGCAACTTATTTGGACTTCTACTGCACAAAAGAGGTAGAGCTATGTTTTGAGGCGATAATAACATTATATTTGCTAGGGTCTTATGGTTCATCTTGTTTTCACAATCTCTCAAGCTCTAGTCCAACAATTTGTCACAATATATCTTGAGTATTTGTGTCAATAATTATTTTTCTAAATTTATAAAATGCTTTTGTTATTATCGTTTGGTCTTTTAACAAGCATGGTCCTATATAAATCTCTTTTTTCGTCTATTATCTATGACCTACAGCGATAATAATAGATATTAATTGAATCTTTCGTGTGAAAAACATTGTGGTGAGAGGCAATACTGAGAGAGAGAGAGAGAGATATTGAGAGGTAGTAGTGCCATGCTGCCATGATACCCTGTTTTCACCATAATACCATTTGTTAGGATTCAGACTTGTTTGAATGAATAAAACGACGGTTTCGTGCATGAAACATGTGTTAGAAAACGATCTGAAATTTAGAAAATATATTATTACCATAATAACTCTATCTGTGCATGATATTTGCGAAGGATGTTGATCAAAACAATTTGGACACATTGAATATTAGTAAATTCCAATGAAAATGATATCTGAGAATAGGACATGAAAAACGTTGCAAACATAATTTTGAACACGCTGAAAATACACATATCTCACAACTGCCTTAATTGTTTTTGTCCTTGTATAACACAAATAAATATATTGAGCAGAAAACAGGAATATGTTGAAATAAATATCATTCAACTATCACGAACATTGTATTGTTCCACATTACTTATCAATATCTTTATGTTGTTCATGGATTGCATGAGTCAGTAAACAGAATTAAACAGGGTGGCCCTTTAAAATTATTCATTTAGATTGTCCGATGTAGTATAGTCCTAACAAATGCAGCAGAAAATTATTATATCGAGTACGGTATTAAACTGTGTACCACTCACATTTAGTTACAGACTGCATAAACGTGTTCTGCCCTGATATTATCCGCCAGCAAATGATGGTCTATGGTTCTTTTCTACTTTGATTTCAAGCGAACAGCATAGACCTAATCTGCCCTCATATGATACGCTTACAGATAATGGTACACGCTGTATATTATGCTTATATTTTCAAGAGGGTAAAAACTAAGACCCTGACACGTCGGTACATTAAGCGAGGTCGGATTAGAGTCTACACTGTTCGTTATTGAAAATATAAAAATGAAAGTAGTTTGCACGTATTAAAAAGGCCATTATTTGACACTATATAGGATTGAAAATTGAATAGAAAGGTCAGGAGAACATTACCTCTTTTCGCTGCCCGTCAAATCTTTTGTCAATATGTAGATCTCGACGTGTCTAAGATTGTTCAGCATTCTAAATGCAAGTCCAACCCATGCAAATACATTTGCAAACAGTGACATGGATTCGCCTATGTTTTCAGACTGTGCATGTAGATAAAGAAGTAGCGTTAAGAAAGAGATAACAAATACCGGAATCATGGTGTACGCAATATATAGGTACTACCAACCAGTTTTCTGGTATAACACCGGAATCATGGTGCACCCGATATTTAGTTACTACCAAGCAGTTTTCTGCTACAGACGTGTACATTTTCAACCGGTCAGATCTGAGAATGGAGAAACGAATCAGTAAAATGATTTACATGGCAAAAGTGATCCTTTTATGATTACCCCCTTTAACATCACACCAGTACACCTCCCCGCAACGCATAAAAAGCCCTAAAACTTGCGATTGTCAATCCCATAGAGAAACTATACTCAAAAAAGAATCAGAGATATTTCATATATAAGGCGGTGCCAATTGCATTCAAAATGTTACTTGCTTGAAGAAGAAAGTCGAGCATTAACAGATCGACCTTACGCAAGATCAGTCACTAAATACTAAGAGGTAGAAGAAAATGGGTAATTGCTCATTCGCACTATACACCAAAATGTAATCTCAATCCCGGTTAACATGTTCCTTCCCTGGAATCGTTCCCTTGTGCCTACAATCTCAAACGACGCATTCTACTCACCAATTATAAAAAAACGAGGGAGAGGCAAGGAGATAAATAATGTATGTCTCTTCATTCAAAATGCTGGTGTTGTTGTTGTTGTTCGTCCTGCGAGTTCGAATATGACCATGACATCACTAACTGGTTTGGTTTCTGTGAGTACGTGAGTGGCTGATCAGGTCAATTTGTGCTCTGAACTGTCTGTGGCACACTTGACAGAGATGCCGCTTGGGTTTGCTTGATCAATAGAGGACGTGCTGCAGTTTTGAGATGTACACTGCTCGCGCTTCTTTACGGCCTCTGCAATTCTCCTCCGTTCAAAGTCTGTTCATCCACTATGGATGAGACTCCGCCAGGTGTAGCGATCCTGGACGAGATCTTCCCAAGACTCAGGGTCAATGTTGAAGTGTTTCAAGAAAGACTTGAGTGAATCCTTGAAGCGTGTCTCCTGACAACCCTGAGATCGCTTTCCCTCCTTCAGCTCACCGAAGAAGACCATCTTTGGTAGTCGCTCTTCTGACATCCAGGTGACGTGGCCTGCCCATCTAAGCTGTGATTTCATCAGCAGAGTGTGGATACATTGAATGTCCGCCCGTTTGAGTACCTCAGTGTCTGGAACCCTGTCCTTTCATCTTATCGTCATCAGTTTCTTCAAGCAACCAATGTGAAAATGGTTCAGTTTCTTGCCATGGCGTCTGTACAACGCCCAGGTTTCGCAAGCTATACAGCAGGGTCGGCAACACAATGGATTTGTAAACCTTACGTTTTGTTTGTAGACTGATGCCTCTGCGCTCTCAAACATTTAGACTTAGTCTGCCAAAAGCCACACTTGCTTTAGCAATTCTGGCGTTGGTTTCATCATCGATGTGGACTGTAAGTGACAATGTGCTGCCGAGGTATGTGAATTTGTCCACTGCCACGAGGGTGTGACCATTTACTGTGATGGTAGGCTATACGTAAGGCTTTCCTGGTGCAGGTAGGTGCATCACCTCTGTCTTCTTGATACTGATTGTGAGACCGAAAATTTCACAAGTTGAAGAGAAATGGTCCATATTCGGTAGCATTTCAGACTCCGAGTTGGCATTCAGGGAACAGTCGTCAGCAAATAGAAGATCACAGTCGCTTCCTAGAATTTCGTCTTCGCCTATAGTCTCCTCATATTGAAGAGCTTGCCGTCAGACCGGTATCTGATGTCGATCCCAGTGTCATAGTCACAGAAGGCATCATTAAGCGTGGCAGAAAACATCATACTGAAGAGGGTTGGGGCCAACACACAGCCTTGCTTGACTCCAGTGGTAACTGAGAATGGGTCAGCTGTCTCGCCGTCGTCCACGACACGAGCGAGCATGCCATCATGGAATTGCCAAACCATCACAATAAATTTCTCTGCGCAACCAAATTTTGCCATGTTCTTCCTAAGGCCTCCGCAGCTGACTGTGCCGAAGACTTTGGTCAGGCCGATGAATTTCGTGTACAAGTTGAAGTTCTGTTCCTGGCATTTGTCCTGGAGCTACAAATACCATGACTGTGGTTCCCCGTCCTTTCCTGAAGCCACACTGACTCGCTGGCAGGATCCTGTGATCGATGTGATGCACAAGACAATTCAGAGGATGATATTCGTAGAATTGCATGTTTCCTTTCCGATTGTACATGTGGACGATGGATGCATCCTTGTACTCCTTGGGTATAGTTCTCTGAATCAACATTGACTGGAAGAGTGCAGTCAGTTTCTGAGCTATGTGCGATCCTCCTGCTTTGTAGACTTCTGCTGGTATAGCATCTGCTCCAGGTGCTCGCCATTTGACAGCAGGTCAATTGCTTTCACGGTTTTGGTCAGCATTGGAGGACTAGCTAGTGATATGTTGATTTCAACTTATGGCACTCGATCATTTGCCTCCTCGCTGATAGATGGCTGTTGATTGAGGATGTTGTTGAAATGTTCTGCCCATCTTTGAAGTATATTTTCTTTGTCAATGTGCAGTGGGGCGCTGTCAGCACTCAGTATTGAAGATGTTCATGATGATTGTGGCCCGTATATTGTCTTCAAAGCATCATAGCATCATAAAAGATCTTCATATCATTCCTGTCTGCGTAGGACTGAATCTTATATGTATTATTGCTCAGCCCTGTGAGTCTTTATAATTCTCTGAGTTTGCACTGGACAATCCTCTTGATGTTGCTGAAACCTGCCTTCTTAGATAATAAAGTGCTGTCTTCTAACCAGGCCTTCTGTTACCGATGTTTCTCATTCATAAGTCTCTGTATGACAGCATCGTTCTCATCAAACCAATCTTGATGTTTACATGTGATGGGACCGAGGGTTTTGGATGCGGTTGAGTACACAGAGTCTTTGAAGGATGCCCAGTTTTCCTCGACATTCTCGGAGATTATATCGATTGTTTCTAGTTGACTGCACAGTTCTTCCACAGATGCCTGTTTCATTTTCTACTGCTTCGATTTGGCGACATTATGCTTTTTGGGCACATTTTTGCCTTGTGGTCGTCTGTTAGGCTGAATCCAGATACTGAGCTTGGAAACTGTGAGCCTGTGGGCAGTCCAGCATTCTGCACTTCTCATGGCATTCGTCACTCGGATATCCCGTCTGTCTCTTCTCCTGACGATGACGTAATCGATAAGATGCCGATGCTTGGAGAATGGGTGCACCCAATACGTCTTGTTGCGTTTTGGCAGGCGGAAAATTGTGTTGGTGATTAGGAGGTCATGTTAAGCGCATATTCTCAACAGGAGGAGTCCGTTGTTGTTGCATTTGCCAAAGCCATTTTTGACAATGACACCTGGACATGTCTGGTGACCTGTGCCAATACTAGCATTGAAGTCACCAAGGATGATAAGCTTGTCTCCTGTTTTTTTGTACTTCGTCAGTAAGACACTCCAGGTCTGCATAAAAGTCATTGATCTTATCTTGGTCGCTCTTGGTGGGTTCAAGGCGCTGGTGATAGTTGCATGTCTTTTTTCAGACAGTGGAAGTCTCATTAGCATTAGTCTGTCATTCACGCCCTTTGAGAGATTTGTGAGCTTGCTAACTAGCTGTGATTTGATGGCAAAACCAACACCAGCTTTACGTCGCTCTTCTTTACTTCGGCCACTCCAGAAGAAGGTGTAGCTAGCACCTACTTGGGTGAGTTGTCCTTACTCAGTGAGGCGAGTTTCACTCAGGGCTATTATTTCGATGTTGAATCCGGACAGTTCTCTACCAACTAGAGCTGTTATTCTCTTTTGTCTATCTGCTGATGTACTGTCCATTAGTGTGCGTATATCCAGGCACCGATCGTGAGTTGCGTCACCTTTGTCTTCTTGTTAGGTTTTCGACCGCTAAGGTGGGATCCCCGTCAGCCGCGGTATGCTGACCAGGGTTAAGGTGAAGCAGGCAATGTTTATGGCACATTTTCTAGCCCCTTCCTCATGCTACGGAGAAGAGTAATGGGATCCTAAAAAAGGGCTGCTCGGTCACCCAGGGGCTGCCGAGTTCCATGTCTGCTTTGATCCAGTGAAAAGCGATCCTATGCCCTGAGCCGCCTGAGTACAGGTCTGCAGCTACATCTCCCACTGTATTCACACTTGCTGCTTTGCTGCTGGTCAATCTCCACATGACTTAAAGGTATCTGGTGGGGAAGGGGAATATTCTCATGACTTGCGCGTGAGTTGGATTTATGTTAGGAAAAGTTGTGCCGAGTGACCCTCACTCTCTCGTCCAAGTATGTCTGAATTCAGTGTCGAGACTCCGGATGCAGTGGATGGCCATCAGTTCCTACTGCACATCAGTCGATGCCCTGTGCTGTCTACACAGCTCTTGCCATCTGCCTTCACAGACGGGGGGTGAGTTTATCTGCTTGGCCGGCTGATCCACCAGAAAGGACTTTCTAGAGGGAGCCAGGTGTAGCTGTCCACTCTGGGTTAACAGTCACAGGTAGTACCGTCTACTGCTACTTGTCAATAATGAGAAACTATTTAGTACTACTTTATTATCTACAACAATTTGTCTTTCTAATACTCCAGACGACACATATGTTTAGAGAAGTGATATACTTAAACAAACTAAGTGTATTTTGTATGTGAGAGAAAATATCGTATTTTTCATTTTACATCTATGCTCTGTCTTATCCATCCGTCCTTCTGTAAAAACCCTTTCACATGGACAAATAAAATTAAATATTCATATTTTATGTTTGTGTAGATGATATTATTATATATTTATGACATTAATGAGATTTTCCATATTTTACAACTTGACTACTTGTATGTTCTTAGGCTTTCTTGGTGAAAAACACTTTAGCACTATACCACAAAATCCACTAATAATACACATATACAATTCTCTTGACATGCTTGTATTTAAATATAGATGTCTTAATGAGATTTTCATGCAAATAAAACTATATTTCCATTTTTGTGTCTTTGGATATAGGACTTAGTATTATTATGTAAAAAACCGATTACCTTCAGCAAAATGAAGTTTTATATTAAAACTAAATATGTCACAGTACATTATAGATATATACATTACTACAAAATAAACGTCATTACACAGAGTTCCTTAGTTTTTCTCCCACAATTTAACGTGCATGATGTAAATATACCTGAAATGGGCTGTACAAATTGGATGGCTCGACGACCAAGAAAAGTCAATTTTCTCTCAACCAAGTGTCTGTTAACAAGTGTTTAGTCAAGGAAAGTGCAGTTTTTCAAAAACTTGCAAAACCTCAATTTCATTCACAATTTTCACCTCTTATCCGTGTTCGTAAAAGCACTGAGTTTGAAATTGACTAAATGTATCAATGAATATGGAGCACATTTACCAAAAACGGCGAAAGACAATAGCTAAAATCATCCTAATTTTAAGCTATAATATTTAAACTTTTTTCTCATCCAGATGTGTGCTCTCTCCTGTATAATGAGGCAAAATTAAATATCATTTTAGACAGGTTACCTTATTCCTTAGTCCGCGTTTCATCTTACCTTTCCTACCGTGTTCCATGTATTTGGTCAGTTATGGTAAGGTGGAATCTTGATTTCTTGAATCGTATCAGATGCAAAAAAAATATATGATACACTCCTGTAGATTAAACCCTACCTAATATAAGTTTTATTCCTGCCGGCCACTTTTTGCAACAGATTTGTAACTAGAAATACACGATGTTCAGGTGGTCTAGTTACTCTTTTGGGTGATGTGGGGGTAGGGGAGGTTATGACACAATCGATGAGAAACTTAAGTTTACGTTTGACAATCTGAAAAATATAAATGATTCTTTTTATTCTGACAATCAGTCAAATAAAATATTGAAATGAACAGGTTGGTCATTCTAGAAACAGAAATTGTATGTATATACGACAACACATCAAATATGGAAGACATGCCTGTATTACATTATAGTACATAATCTAGAACCTAATAATGAAGTGTACAATACAGTGATACACACGAAATTAAATATGCTATCCTTAGGCAGCAGTATAGACATTAAGCACTTTAAAAGGAAGCAAATATGAAATAGAAAAACGGGGTCAAGCAAACAAATTAGTCAGGAAAAGTCTCTCATCCAAAGTTACTTGTCCTGGACAAGTGGCTGGGGGATAACTTGTACAGCCATTTTGATTAAAGTTACAGAATATAATTTTTAATAAATGCAACCTCATAGTCTATTGTTTTTTACAAAAGAGGGGATTGTGTTATTACTGGAACATATTCGTTATTGTGCGCAATGTTACGCAACTCCTGTATCGTTCAAGAAGAGATTTCGAGGTGAGATATGTCTATTGGTAGTTTTTGAATTTGTAAAACAATATCAGAGTCTCGATATCCCCTTTTGGAGAGGGTCTAGAAGTGAATGGGATACTGACAAACAGCAAAAATTACGGGGATGGTTCCGCTTTTCTCCTCCTTTATTGTAAACATTTTATTACTTATTTAATAGATAGCTCATTGGTAAAGCTATTTTCGTCGGATCTATGTGGTCCCGGGTTCAATAATTGGTACCTACATGAAGAAGTCTTAATGGTCACCCATCTACGTTCGGTTTTGTCTTCTTTTTTTCCAGTTTCCTTCACCGTAAACAAAACCTCAAGCTTCCATCTGAGTGGTCGACATCGACATACATATCTACATTTGACCAAGGTTTCTCACGGCGAAGTCGATACTAGTACATAAAATGCTTCTTTCGTCAAATAAAGAGTAACTTGTAGCTGCTTAATATTAGTCTATTCAGTATATAGGAAAGAGACTGACAATGATATTTATAAAACTCTCCAAAATAAAACACTGAGAATAGAATAAAGTTCAAATGGCTCTAACATCTCAAATATCTCTTTGTATCTTTTCAAGACATTATATTTCCCACCAACAGCAGTTGGAAAATAAAAGCGGCAGATGGAGTTTTAGATGTGTTTATTATGTACCTTGTTTTGCAGCTCTTGACCTGGCAAGACTGACAAAGTCCTCTTCTTTGCAGGTCTTCACCTGCAAAATTATGTGAACATACCCACCATCTTGAATGATCTGGAAGAGGTAAAGTCTGCAGTAGAGATTATGAAGGTAAATAACTGGCACATTGAAGGCAATTAACGTCATTTATAAGGCGGCGGTATGCCCAGTGGAGGACCCTTGTTGAATGCACATCAAAGTCTTCAGTCGTGAAAGGTGTAGGTAAATTAACACCTCAAGCGGAACTAATTAATGACGAGATACCAGAAGCAAAGAGAGTGACTTATATGGCTGCGGTATCCCGGTTCATCCTCTTGTTGAATCCACATTAAGGTATTCAGCCGTGAAAGGCGGTGGTGAAGTGGCAACTCAAGCGGGACTAATTAGTAGCGAGATACCCGCAGCAAAGAGATCGCCTTCTATCAATGCCCCTTTGCCAGTTCCTGTAGGTACTGACGATTGTGATGAGACTGAGGGAAGATTTCTGTCTGAAAATACTTGCCAAATTTGGCAGAGATGGTTGAAAGAGAATAAGAGCGAGGAAGGTGAACTGGACACCAGCCTCGCCGTTGCTAAGGAGTTGGAAAGTTTTCGCATTCTCACCGTAATGAAACTTCGAGTGTGAACGAGGATACGGAATATAATTTTGAGAATGATTTAACTTTCACAGAGGTGGTCACGAAACGTTGTCCGCGTGTATTCCAGCAAATCAATGGACCTAATAGTTTAAGGAAGGGAGCTCGTAAAAAGAGGTAAACATCACATGACAGACCGAAAAAGAATTATACCGTATTGATTGGAAGTGCCGTTTCCTCTGGGCTACGTGACGGTGCAGCCTAAAGGTGTTAAGTGAGTCTTTGTGGCAAGACATTTTCCCTACATAGTAGAGAGTGAAGTCGAAGCACATGTGAAATACAAATTGCTGCAAGACCATTTGGAGTAAAGAAGCTGAAAGATAAATTTGATTTTGTATACTTCGTTCAAAGTTACATGCAGATTTATGTTGCTTCTTTGCTTAATCATAATGTTTGACCTCCGAAAACTCGTGTTAGAAGATGCATAATCACAAGTCTCCTTCATTGCAGAGCTGTGTAATATTTCTTTTTGTTTAATTATTTCTGCCTAGCCATTTATGTACAGTAATTATAATAGTAGTAGGATAAGTAGACATGCCATAGCAAGCAGTCTAAAAGTTTCATATTATAATTGTCGATCTGTGCAACAATGTGCAACATGCAAACGACTTAACGCAATTTGTCGGATATTTTGTTTATGAGGAAACACTGGTTGGCCGATCTAAATCAATCTTATCTTTCATCGAGACATGAAGACTGTTACGCCAATGGGATCACGCCTATTAGCTCTGGTACTGGATTATTTGTTGGACGACACAATCGTGGTGTCACTGCTTTGTGGAGAAAGACCCTGAAGTCCTGTATGAACATTGGTACGTTTGATGACCCACGGATAATATGTTTAGAGTATATATGCAATGATACACACTGCTTCCTTGTTTTTACCTACAGATGATGGATATTCATATGAAGAATTTGCACATTATCTTGGTAAAAAATATTGTATGTATGTATATAATGTATATATACATGTATCTTCTTAGGTATCGAGTATCCTGTTTTGAGAATAAAAGTCACTTCACGAAGCAATACACCATAATGTAACGTTATATTCCCAGTTCTCCCACGGTACCCTCCAAATGATAATGTAAAATAGCCATGGATCTCTATAGTGCATTCTCACAGTGCCCTTTCGCCTCCTCACCCACCCCCGACGCATTCTACTAATGTCATTTTATGAAGTAATATAAAATAACACTATGCTAAATTCGTCATCACTCCAGGGTGATTCCCTATACTACTAATGTAACTATGTGAAGTAAAGGTACTCATCTTCGGACTTAGAAGAAATATGAAACAAATCATGCTTTGAAGTGTTCCCTTTGTGGCAAGCTTCGAATAGTAGGTCATGTGGTATCAATTAGAATTAATCTGGTTGCCAATTTCACTTGCTGAATCGATAATTGCCATGGTGAAGTACTGAAATACTCATTCATATATACAGTATAATTCTTGCAATTTCCGTCAAAGATAACAACGTGCGACTTTGTTCTCACGAAGTTCACGTTATTATTAGTTGCTGCACATGTATATAGTATAATCAGCTTTTGTAGCAAGAAGTGCAATATCAGCTATTTTTTTAAAAATCTGAAGTAACAAATCATTGACACATTATAAAAATATGAAAGAAATTTGTATAAAATGACACAAATGTAATAAAATTGGGTATAGAGTTCACAGCTAACTTATAGCTTTTTTTACAACGTTGCTGTAAGATTGTGATGTGGTTACGTGGGGAAAATAACGTCCTAGCAACGTTGCGAAAGCTGCACACATGAACATAATCTTAATTGTCCTCGGATCGCTGAAATATGGAGAATCAAAAATAACACATATAAGCATTGATTATTACAGTTTGTACAACAAAGAGTGTCATTTCTGATACAGAATCTTAATACAATCTTGAAATTAAACTGATGCAAATAAAGTGACAGTAAAATATATGCTGTTTTGCTTTCTTTTGTATACACACGTGTCTCTTCTCAAATACTAATGTCTGTACCTTTGGCTTGTAAATCTTGTTAGCAAGAAAACATGACGATGAAACCTAGGTATTGGCAAAATTATATTTTTCAAAGAATTTCCTATGCTTATGTAGAATAGAAAAGGTTTTCCTACAATAATCAAACTTTGCGTTTAAACAATGTTAGAACAATTACAAAGAGACTGCTTGATGTAATCAAATTTAGAAAGAATTGCTCCTTCATAACTCGATGATCTATAAATTATACCCAGTTTAGTGAATTTCATTTTTGTATCCTCACGTCCTCATTGCTTGCATTAAGAGCTTATAAATGGGATCCTGCCCTTCCTTTTGTATTTCTATCCACCGGTACAGTTTCACCAAGTGTGATTCCACAAGAACAAAGAAAAGTTTATAAACAAGTTAGCAAAGCCTAACATTAGTGCATTGATGTGTGTGTGTGTGTGTGTGTGTGTGTGTGTGTGTGTGTGTGTGTGTGTGTTATATTAACAATGAAAAGCGTCCTCATCTGATAACAAATCTCCCTTACCTAAAAGTTTGTCTTTCCTTGTGTCTCAGGACCCGTGCTCTCCGTTCTTAGTATAGCTGGTTCATTTTTGTTTGACGTTGTGAACACTCAGGAGCAAAATGCCCTTTCTCTTGACAAACGTAACAGGTATATTCGCTCTTGTCTCTGGAGAAATCGTTCGTCACCCCAGATGTCTTGTGAGACGGTGTGTAATTTCGATTAAGTTTCTGTAAATCTCTCACCGTAAGTTTGATGTTATGTTGCTCTTCTACGTCGTACTGGATGATATCATCGCCATAAACTGTGCTTCTATCTATCTATCTATCAATCTATCTTTCTATCTATATATCTTTATATATATATATATATATATATATATATATATATAGCGTACATACTGACTTGTTGTGGACACCATTTTTTAATTTTTTATTTGAAAATGACTGTCATTTTTTAAAGTTTTAAATGCGGTATAGGTAAAGAAAAATATAGCAATAACGTTTAAGCATTTAAATTGCTTTATAATAAGCATATAAATTATTAATTAGATATAACTGAGTTCAGTACACTTTCGTTCTGCATGAATAATCTAACTGATTATAAACCTTACTTGGGAAAAAGCTATGCGAAAATTTGCTTGCCTTCAAAGAAGATGAAATCAGCAAGACCTGCAACGAATATTGCATGTCTTGTTTATGATTTTTATTAAAAAATATCAAAATGTCAAAAGGATGCTATTATATATTTTCTAACACAAGATATATTTTTCTGTACTTTTGTTCACTCTCTTTCTCTCTCTCTCTCTTTGTTTCTCTGTTTCTCTTTCTCTCTCGTTCTCTCTCTCTCGTTCTCTCTCTCTCTCTCTCTCTCTCTCTCTCTCTCTCTCTCTCTCTCTCTCTCTCTCTCTCTCTTACACATAATTTAACCTTTAACACAGGCACTGACTTATAAAAATGACGAAGATGCCCGTCACGAAAGATTGTCTAATTAAAACGAAAGCTGAACTTAGCGTCGCCATTTCATTTTTGCAATAACTGGTGTGATCATATTTCCCTTCGTGCATACCGGAAAATGTACTTGTGTATGAACTTGGTCACACAATCTATCACGCACACGAAGTCAAATATTCTGGATGCATATATCTCCTATTTAAAATTCTAATCATTTGTTCATCTATAGTACTATCACTGAATCACTTAGTTTCACACACGGGCCATAGAGCAATCTCTTTTCAAAACAATCTTCCTTTTGTTATTATTTTTAAGAACAGTCGATCATTCTTATGTCTCCATTCAATCAGAAACCTCAGTTGAACATGGAGAATGCCCTATATAACCTATACTGTACGGTAAGGACAACGTCAATTAGGTTACCGATAAACATTTTATAGCAATTACATGACCTGTATAATCGAGCGTATTTGTTTGCATGGATGTATTTACCGTTCGTACTGTAAATAATGAGTATTATCAAATACCTACATCAAAACCTATACAATTATTGGCACCTTTGTATGTATACATTATTAGAAATGACGAATAATCCTATTATAATACAATCTGAAATTGTATATAAATGTATAACTCTAACTGTTGACATGTAATTGGAACTACTGTGGAAATATATTCATGTATACATTGGAACCAAAATACTGCTGAATTACTTGACTAGGGTATCTTACTAATTCTTTTCCCTGTTTTTTCAGTCCACCGTGTCAGGTGTGATTGTTTTCTTAATATTGTCACATATACTACATGAGTGGATAAAAGATGACCAAACTGAACCAGTACTACTAGAGAAAATAGTACGATCACTTAATTTGTTGCCACATTTGATTGATATTTGTGTAAGGAACTGAAACTTCTGAATCGAGGATGTTTTAATTATTTTTTCTTTCTCAGCCATGAAAAACAGTAGAAATATATTCCAATAATACATTACGCTTGACTCATTTGTTTTAGGCGTGATCAACAAGCCGACAACAACGGAAACATTTATTATCAAAACAATTGCAACCTTTCCTTTTTCCTTTAAAGCATCTGAATGATTTCAGATCTTTTTAATTTTTTTGCTCAATTCCTGCGGTTGGCTCTTAAACAACTACTTTGTATACTGAGTCATGCTTTTCTTTTATAAACTGACCTTTGTGTTTCATGAATTATATCTCTGTTTTTGACAACCCGTTGTATATTAACCTTGTTTACGAGATCTTCGAATTGTGCTGTGAATTAGGCCGAAAACAGATTTTTACTTTTATCTACATTAAAATCTAATCCTTCCTCGTACTGCTCAATTTTACTAATCTCGCTTGTACGATTGATGATTCTTATCTCAATGCTATGATCACTCAATGCAACTTATAAATAGGAATAATTTCTGAAATATTGCAGGATATCTTTCGATGTCTGAAATCGACTAATCGGCAGATTTGTTCCGTTGAATGTTATTTTGTAAAACAACTACTTTTGACCAAACTTTTTGCCCATTTAAACGTTTGCACAAATACATCTTTAGCTATTGAAACTGAGATAGTTGCTTTACTGTTAAACTCATTACATATTTATAACACCTCTATAACCTCACATAATTTACACACATATATATATATATATATATATATATATATATATATATATATATATATATATATATATATATATATAACCAAATAAATACAATTTATTATTTACGAAACTTTCTTCTTAAGATAAAATTTGTGATTCTCTCTGATTTTCAAGACATGCTGGATATTATACTTGAAATGGTTTAATTTAATTTTCACATAACCAATTTGTTCCATATAGTTGTCTATAGTTGTCGTGAATGGATGACCCACATATGACGGAGTTATTAAAAAGAGAAAATTATGAAAGGCTATGATGTCATGTTAAAGCTATCAATGAACAATATTCTTTACGGACCGGTGTAAGAAAGGAATATATTTAATATTATTCCGGTGGGTGGAATTTGGCAGTCCAAAACCATTGCACAATTAAGGATTATTTTGATATTGTTCCGGACATTGGAATTTGTTGATGAAAGATTATTTCCTTCACATTTATGAATTACAAATGAGATACATTTAAAATGGCTGACTGTCACTACCCGTTAAAAATGTCTTCACCGCATAAACATTCTAACATTATTTTTATTTACTTTAAGACATTTAGTTTAAAAGTTTAAATTATATATCTGTAAAAAAAATATTGATTGTGGTCATCTATGTATTAACCATACAAAGCGTTATCAGCGTGTTATTGTGGCTGGCATATTGATTATAATTGTGTAACGCGCCAATACAATAGTCTAGACATATCTCCGAGATTTAGCAAAACCAACTATAATGTCAAAATACCGGTCCCTTTCATTTTGACTTTTCTGTGCACAAATATAGTGTCTTGGAGAATATTTTCTCGAAGAATACATTTTATGTTTTATTCATTCTCGTGTTAGTATTCGTCGTTGTTGCGTTACTGGTAGAAATAGTCGTACTAGCAGTAGTATTATTACAACTACTCGTAGTATGAGCAGAAGGAGGAGAAGGAGAAGGAGGAGTGCTAATGGTGTTTCTTTTGGCATTAGTTGCCATAGTAGCAGTAGTAGTGGTAGTAGTAGCAGTGGTAGTAGTAGCAGTGGTAGTAGTAGTAGTGGTAGTAGTTTCAGTGGTAGTAGTAGCAGTGGTAGTAGTAGCAGTGGTAGTAGTAGCAGTGGTAGTAGTAGCAGTGGTAGTAGTAGCAGTGGTAGTAGTAGCAGTGGTAGTAGTAGCAGTGGTAGTAGTAGCAGTGGTAGTAGTAGCAGTGGTAGTAGTAGCAGCGGTAGTAGTAGCAGTGGTAGTAGTAGCAGCAGCAGTAACAGTGTTGATCGCAATCATTCAAGAAGTAGCAGTAGTAATAGTAGTACCAGAAGCAGCAGCAGTAGTAGTGGTAATATTGATGACGTTGTTGATGTTGGTAGCATTAGTAGCGATGGTAGTGATGTTACTAGTAGTAGTAATATTAGTTGTAGTAGATCCAGAAGCATTAGCAGTAGTAGTGGTGATGATGATGAAAGCAGTAGTAGTGCAGACTGTGGTGGTGGTGGTAGTGATATTAATAATAGTGGAATAGTAGAAGTAGTACCAAAATAGTTTTAGAAATAGATGTGGCAGTAGTGGTGGTGGTAATAAAACTAGCAGTGATAGTAGCTGCTTTTAGTGGTGATGATGTTGCTGAAAATATAGTAGTACTAGTAATAGCAAATTATACACAAATTGGTCAAAAGAACGATATAACATTTATCCTTGATGTTTCGCACATATATCTTTATCTGTATTATATTTATATTAAGACTTCATATCAATTTCACAGATAATGTTCTTGTTTATTCACTCACATTTCCTGTATGTATTTACATTTTAAACGAAAGGGCCCGTGATCCTACTTCTCCAGAGGTTCGTTTGTGCATTTTGTTTTTCTTCAGTGCGGCAACTCATAAAGTCGTGAGATTCCTGTCACGCCGTTAGTCAGCGAGTTGTTTCAAATCTCTGGATTTTATTTAGTTTTGATTTTTCTTAAATTCACTGTGTATGGGCTTAACAAGGGGTAAAAGTATGAAATATAAAGAGGTGATTTAATTACTTGGGCGATGCAGGCGCAGATAAATTGCTTACTCCGCATTTCTGTTTTCTTGAGCTTGATCAATGGTCATGGCAAAAGTAAGTTCTATGCGTTATGGTTACCCAAAATGATCACAATGATCATCATTTTTTACTCGCCACCAACCCCCTCGTAAGAAATGTTATGTATCCAAGCATTGAAACAACTACTGTGGGATCCAGAGATGTGTATTCCTCTCTGTTTAGTATATATGTATAACTTTTATAATTATTATTTAATGTGTATACTTTCAATTTCTGAATACAAATCCAATTGGTTTGTTATATAATTGAATGTCAATTTCCCCTGCCTTCTTCCTTTATCGGGGACGAGCTTAAGGTCGTGTGGGCTATCCCGCTGGTGGACACGACCTATGCAATAGATGCCATTACTCGCTGAAAAGGTGGATTTAGGCATGGATTGAATTCTAACTCACTAACCTGCTTTTTAATTGGTTTTTGAACAAATATCATGCACCAAATATCATTATTGTTATTATTATGATTACGATATCAAGATTGTTTTATGTGCACTGTTCAACAAAATCATAAAATACGCGCATATGTTGTTCTCTCCCAAATTTATGTTCCACACAAGATTACTGTATCCTTGTCACTTTAATCCATCCTATAAATTAAATCATCCTTGCCTTAAAAAATAATTACCGATCTTAGTTTGTTTTGTGCACCATGACAAAACAATAATTTCATTGATGATTGACAGCTTACATATGACTGTCAAACAGAGGATTGACTCTCTGGTCGGCCAACTTGTATAAGTTTTACTTGGAAACAGCTGTTCACGTTTTAAAAATAATATGTGAAAAAGGCATTTGCTCAACTCGCCAAGATCAAAAGAAAGTCGGCTTATGTGAAAAGTCTGCGATAAATAGGAAATCAAAAGAAGATGTATATTGTTATTCTTTGTTATCCATGAACCGAAACTCCGCTTGTTTTCGCAGCCAAGTTTTAAACATTGAATGTCCCTTGAACCTAATTAAAAGGGATGAAAATCATAAATGTTCTCTAAAACGAACTTTTTTCTTCAGAGATAGCTTACATTTTCACAGGCAAATAGGTGAAGATATTGAATTTTACCTATCATACTTACGCAAAAAGGCAATTTCCATTTCTTCTACAATAACACGACTACTTTTCCCACTATCCAGCAAACAAATTTCTTCGACCCTCTACCCTAATGATTAAAACTGTCCCAATTTCGAATTTGACATATTGACACCTTTGAGTTACATTATAAACGTGACTGTAGTACGAGTACAAGCGAGATAAGAAATGTTTTCAGATCGATTCCAATGATAACATTTTTTTTCTAAACAATGCCTTCCTCATGAAGCAAACATTTAGTTTGCACACACTGAGCGGTCACTGGGGTTACGCCAGTGACTTCTTAAGTCTAAAGGTAGGGAGCAACCATTCTTTATTTAGGAAACACCTGGCCGCTGACCGCGGAAGGCAGATAACCGTTACATACAGGACACATATATAGGAGAATGAATGTCCGTTGCGAACAGGTGACCGCTGAGTAAAGGAAACCGTCAGGACAAGGTTGACTGTGTGTGTATATATATATATATATATATATATATATATATATATATATATATATATATATATATATATATATATATATATATATATAATGACACACAAATTGATAACGGCGCAAATACAAAAGGGTTCCTGATGTTTCGAGCTAAACAAGCTCTTCTCCAGGGGAAGAAATAATTTATATCCACAAAACAAACACTAAACACAAAAGCCAAGAACAATTCTTGACTCCTACACTCCTACATGTTTCAATGACGGAAAAATAAGCAATATATATATAGCAAAACTTAATGAATGGCCGGATATTGTGCATAGTCGGATGAAGTCCTAGCAAAACAAAACAATTAAACAATTTACATATTTACATGAATACCCCTCGCCTATCCCCCCTCTCTCTCTCACTCTCTCTCTCTCTTTCTCTCTCTCTCTCTCTCACACACACACACACATACTTTAACCTTTAACACATCCACTGGCTTAAAACAACAAAACCAATCTTGTAGAATCACTGTATCGTGCCATATCACACAAGGGCTAGAAAGTAATCTCTTTAACAATATTTTTGTTAAGTACGGTCCATCTTTGCGATATGTGCAACCAATCAGAAAGCTCCATCGAACAAGGGGAATTTACCGTATAACCCATATTGTAAAGTGAGAAGAACCTCAATTAGGCAACGAATAAAGATTTTATAGAAATGACCTTACCTGTATAATCTAGCGTATTTGCCTTGTATTGGTGTCTTTATCTGTTGTATTGTAAATAATGCGTGTTAGGAAACAATTGCATGCAACTATGGGCACATTATTATATATAAATATTTAGAATTAACGAATACTCCTGTTTTAGTACAACTGTTTAAAAGTTATATAAATTCATCACTCTAACAATTGATATGTAATTTGAACAACTTTCGGAATATATTCATGTATATATTTGAACTAAAATACTCCTATATTACTTGGCTGGAATATTTAGCTCCGTCTTTTCCCATTTTATTCAATCCACGGTGTCAGGTGTAATTGCTTTATTCATATTGTCAGATATACTAACATGGGTAGGTAGAAGATGACAAAGGTGAACCAAAACTACTAGGGAAAAAAGTATGATTATTTTTGGATCGTAATTTTGCCACGCCATAAGGAAATACATCGACATTTGTTTTTTAGAGACATTCCATCTATCAATGCCAACTTGTATTTACTCACGTGCAGCCACTACTAACGTGTTATTAAAACCTTACTACTGAAATAATTGGAGTTGATAAAATGCTATAATTATTTCTACCGCAAAATCTCCAAAACGATATGGAACTAATACATACCAGCTACCAAGCTTGTACAGACTCCTCTTTTAGGAAGAAGCTCGATTGTGGGAGATCGAAAGCTTATTTCTCTGTCCTGAAAAAAATTTGATCATTACACATTTAAATGTTTATGTGGTGGAACAATTAAAAACAAAATTTTTCTGCTAAGATTTAAAAAAGTAAATACATCCAAAATACGAACAAGAAAATGATGGAAACATTCAAAACAGGATAGTTGAAAATATAGAAATAAATTATGCAGATGTCAGTTAAGCAAACAAACAGATGAGCAAGATACAGCGATCAAATGGTTCATAAGTACTTATGGCGCTCGGTATAGGTACCAAATAACGGTATGGCCACAAGTTAAACTAAACATGTAGCCACCATTTTTAAAATATGACATTCTGGGCACAAGGTGAATTTAAAGTTAAAAATATCCATAGGTTTAACATTTTGGGGAGAGAATGGAGACAAGCGGAATTGAACACTGTGAGGGTCTGTGGGATTTTAAAATTGTCGGTCGTCTATGGGAGTTTAACACTGTGGGTCACTATGAATATCTATGGGAATTTAACGTTTTGGGTCGGTGTGGGTATCTCTGGAAATTTAATATTTTGACTTATTGTGTATATCTAACACACTTAGTAACAATCCAACACACATCCTTGCAAACCAGATGATTTTGTGCTACTATATTGTCAGTTGACTTGGCGTTAAAAATATCACGTGATTTTTAAACACCAACATGACAGCCAATTGTCTGAGACTAAAATTAATACCAAAATTCACAATCAGAATCGCAATTTAGCGTAGACTCTAAAAGAAACATCCAGAGCATTCTATTAAAAATATGCCATAGATAAAAGTCGTGACGAAATTCCGAAAGTGAAACCGACTATAGCGGGGACTAAACATATCAAGAATATTCTAAGAAAGAAATGTGGAGTATACTAAAATGTTGTACTAAAACTCCGAACTGAAGCGGAATTTACTGGTGGCTAAAACAAATCTTGGAAACAAAATTCAAATTGTAGAAAAAAAAGTTAAAACCAGGAAAATAAACTGATTTGGCGTGTTCGTATTTTGACACTAAATAGAACATATACCAATTAGACCGTAATTTAATAACAGTACGTGACATTCACCCCCGCATCATGAGATACAAGAGTGCTAATTATACTCATGTCATCACAGTGCTCCGCCAAATGTAAATGGGAACAACTCCCCTGTCACCAGCTTGTGCTTCTTTCCACGAATATCAAAAGAGGGAAACGAACCATGACAAAGGGATATAAACTCCTGTTTTGGTCTTATAAATTGCTGTGTAGTTAAAGTTCAATATGAATGGTCATACGCATCAAAAGAGTTAACGTTGCTGCCCATACTAATCGAATTATGTTAATACTTGGCAATGCTATAACTTCCGACTGCAACAATCTTCTGCTTCCCGGCTACTAAAATTACAACGGAACGGTGCTTCTTTATTACTGTCCCCACTGGAATGATATTAACATTTTTGAATGGCATGATCTTGATTTTGCTCGGATCCCACAAAGAGACTGCTGCTTCACGGTTTTACAGCATAGATACGTGTCGTGTCTTCTCTGTCAGTGTGCAGCTTGTGATGAATTAATGAGAAGATCCTCGTGGAATATACTGGCTACTGTAACTGTTAACATTATCTTTTCTTCCATAAAGTCTGTGGAAACACTGAACACTAGGATCTTACAACTAGAAATGTTAACATCACTTCCATCAGCTTTCTTAAACAGGCAGGCTTTCGTTGGCTCCAGAAGCTCTGTAACGGGAGACCTTTCACCTTTTCTTACTCACAAGTTTGCCTACATCGTACAAAGATAGCAAAATAACAGATTCCATCAGAGGAGTGACCCCTAATTGAATATTCATTGTGATGGTCCTAGCGCACTTCCCTGTCCATGTAATAATACAGATAGATGCGATGTCACTTTTTCTGACATCAAATTCTTGTGTAAGTCCGTCCCAAAAAATTAGTAAGGTGCTTCATGGAGAACATGGGAATTTCTCGTAGCATGCATCAAGAATACGCACTGCTTATTGCTTTAATATTTCCTAGCGGCCTCGTATTCACAGCTTCTGTTTCCATGCATGTTTACTCTTTTGTCTGCATAATTCAGGATTGAACAGATCTTCTATCTAATTTCTTCCATTTGTGCGTAGACAGCATTGATACGAGATTTAAGATCCTTAACATTGGATTCATTT
This sequence comes from Margaritifera margaritifera, assembly GCA_029931535.1. Classification (NCBI taxonomy): domain Eukaryota; kingdom Metazoa; phylum Mollusca; class Bivalvia; order Unionida; family Margaritiferidae; genus Margaritifera; species Margaritifera margaritifera. Next base: position 4,712,044 of record JAQPZY010001681.1, read on the forward strand.
TATTTATATTCACAACTTTAGATTTCGTTCTACTTTCTTCAATTTATCAATAACATGGTGTGAGCTAATTATGTGTAATAATACAGCTGAAGGCACATTCCGGTTCCCTCACCGGACTGTTCTTCTGTTTATCTTATAAGCTTTCTAATCATCGCCATTTTCCGCCTTTCTCATGTGTTTTATTTGCACCTTCTATCTTGCTATTTCTGTTTTCCCCAGTTCCATTTCATGAGTCTTTCCACAGGCTGGGTTATCTTTTTTCATATCAGTACTGTATTTTTTTTAGGCATCCATCTTCTGCATAAACACAGTCTTCCAAGCTTATCAAGCTACAGAGAAACTGTATGTTTTCATCAGCCTTTGCATGCCTTCGCTCACTACTCTTCCGCTCCATTTCATGTAACATGATGTTGGTTCATTCCATGATGCAACTTGTGCACCTAATACAAGATACTGCCCAATTTTTGATGGCTACAACTGGTTTAATTCAGTTTTTGGTTGCTCTTAGCACCTTCCTTAGCCTGTCTATATGGACTCAGGTCACAATTAATACTTCCGGTCTAGTACTGACGAACGTAGTCCCATTTTTTTTTTTTTTTTTTTTGTCAGAGCATTTTTTCCTTACTCATTCTTCAACCTATCATTCATCTAATCATGTTTTGTATGTTCGTGTTCCAGAATTCCTAGTTAGATGTATCCTTCATCTTCCCTCTGTTGTTTCAATATCAAAGAGTTTGCTACTTTGGAAACTTATTAAAGCTGAATACCATATGGATGCCATTGGTCTCTTGTTCTGACTTATTCACCCAGAAAATACATTGTATCCTGACTTAAAAAAATGATCATCAACCTACATAAGGATTCCATTCCGTACATTATATGCCTGTTATAAAGGAAAGAAACTCTCATTTACCCCAAGAATGACGCAAATTCTACTTTAGCCAATTTCTAATCGAGATATGCATTGTAGAATGAATCAAAATTTGTTTATTATATAGCAATTTTGTATTCCATGCAAAGGAAGTAATATTTGAAGGCTCTTCGTTTGTTTTGTAATCTTAGTCAAGGGAGTCAAAATATGTCTGTGATACAAATAAAAGAAATGTAGAAAGAATGAATAAATGTCAGAGAAGAGGTCAGTATTATCCGTATTTACTCGAGTAGGTAGTGAGCCTAACGGAGAACTCATTATTAGAACGATCATCATAGACCCTGGTCTGCCGGTCTATTGTGAAGGGTGGATCAGGGTCTATTCTGCAGTTACGTAAGCCTAGTGCACTCAACAAATACGTAGCGTCTTATTTTCAGCAAACATGCAATTTTAGAAGAAAAAAAAGTAATAATTATATCCTTCTTTGAGACAAAAAGAATGGAACCATGACTAAGCTCCCCTCGCTTGGGTTATACAAGTTATATGAACTAATATATCACGGTTAATTGTGTGGATGTGGTTTTGTCAATTGGATATCTTAATAAAGTTCGCAGTAGCAAGTACAACTATTCCTTGTGCAGGTCAGACGAGTGTGTTTGCGTACAATTATCTTTCTGAAAAGTTAAAAATTAATTACAATTTGAATGGAATCGCTGAAAACATATCCTTCCGTAATATCAAGTTACTTGGGTATCTACAAAACAAATCATGATATCTTTCTACGTGTCAAGGAACTATATGCTTCCTGTTTGACAACTTCCATTGTATTATTTATTTAAAGGTATACGAAAGTACATCACGATAGCTACAGGTATTGCTAAGTAAATAAACCTGTTCTAAATACAAGAGTTATAATTCTTTTGAAGTTCAATCAACCAGGATCGTTAAAGCATCGGAACCTTTAATGTAAGCATAAATATTGCAGTAAATCAGCAGATTGACTTTTTAGACGAGAGGATGGAAAAAACTGACCTCTGTATGCATTTTGCCACGTCCAACCACGAGACTATAAACCCCTTGACGCAACATCACACTTGGAGCATGTTAGAGTTCTATAAAAAAGCATAATCTCACTATAATTCGTTGAAAAGGCGTATGTAACAACGTAATAGACTGGTATAATTTTACGTTACGGTAGGTATAATTTTTGAACATCAATACCTATTTGCAGTTAGGGATTTGCAATGTTGTATGCGCTTTATTGTCTTCTTAAAGTACTATCATTCCTTAAAACGTATATTCAAAATTGTAGTTCTCAGTATTTGAATAACGCACATGTCAGTTGTATAGCACTGCCTTGGAAGAGAAAGCGCATTAAGGCAGGTACAGATATTGCTCGGGCAAGGAACCAGTTCTAAATACACAGCTCCTAAATATAAAGAAGGCGAATCAACAGCAATCGCTAAGGCATCGTAACATTAAATATATGCATATAAAATATTGTAAACCAAAAGATTCACCTTATGGACAAAAGGAAGGAAAGGAAATAAATATATATAGCTTTTTCCCACGTCCAGCCACGACAATAGTATATTTCAAATAATCTAATGCATCACCACGCTATGAGTATAGAAACCTTCTACAAGACTGCAGCACATTCTCACTATAATTCGTTGACAATAATGATATTCTAACTGCATAGATCGGATCCAATTCTACACTACGGTATGTGTATTCTGATACTTTCATGATAACTGCATTTGGAAGATATTTCCTATACAATACTTAGATATAAGATTTGAATTTGTGTCTTGAAATAGTTTTAAGCATTTACGTTTGTTTTAAATCACTTTATATTTTTCTTGTTTCAGAAGTAATAACCACTTTGGAATGTAATGAACAATATAGCAAACAACCACTGCATTATACATTTACACGGGGAATATTGATAATGTCATTAGAGATTGAAATGAACGTAGAATATTTTAAATCCTGAGATTGCAGTTGCATGGAGGAGAAATGATTAACCATATCTGTTAAAAGACGTTAACTTTTGCACAATTAGTCTTATGACATAAGAGTACGTTCCCGATATGACGCAACATTCCATGTTGTTTTTAATTCGTCTTCTACTTGTTCTTATTATTGGAAAGAGGGAATCAATATCTTGTAATTTGGAGGGCAGTTCTTATATCTGCACAGGTATATCAAGGATAGAAGATTTCCAACGTTCCTTGCCAAACTTTGTACAGAAAGTGACACTGATTGGAACAGAGAAAATCAAGGGATCCATTCCTAATGGACTTTTCGAAGATAGTAGTTGGATAAATGTATCTGAACTTTCTCTTCTTCAATTCACACATCTACACTCAATCGATAAATCCTTTTTGAATGGACTGAAATACTTGAGATATTTATCAATATCGGATTGCAAAACCCTTCAATTCATTCATCCAGCGGTGTTTGATTTCACCTCATATCTTGAAGCGATATATCTTGATGAGGACAGTAATTTGAGATTATCTGTCGTAGAAAATGCTCTGAGAGATAAAGTCAACAAATTGAAATATCTGTCGTTACAGGCGCCTCAAATAGAAGTTCATGAAGCTAGTTTCCTAGGAAGAAACTTTGTCAATGTTCTTGAGGGAAAACAACTCCTATACCTCGATTTAAGTTATGCCAGTATAGCGGGACTTTCTTTTAGTGACACTTTCCAAAAGGATGCAGTCTACCATTTAAGGTATTTGAATGTATCACATTCAAAAATGTCTTGGTATGGAATCACACGACCAAGCACCATCGGTACTTCCATGCCATAGCTTGAAGTCTTAGATTTTTGCGGATGTCAAAGTTACTTACCGAAACAACCTACAACAACAACAATAGTCAGAACGACGAAATGTGACATGCCTCAAGAGTTGAAACATTGTTTTCTTGAGAATGTGGTGGTGTCTCAAAGAGAAATACACGTGAACTATGAAGAACAACTGATTGAATGCAATTGTGATCGTTTGGAAGTCCTTGATTTTAGCAATAACCAACTTGTTCATTTCAACGTGACTATAATAGGAGAAAGCTGTTTTCGTGGACTAGTGAAGCTCGACCTTTCCAAGAACGATATGGAATACATAACTCCATTACTTTTAAGCAGTTTTCCTGCATTGAAGATTCTTGATATGTCTGAAAATCAACTGCATATAATGCAACATATGGCCGATTTCAGTAACTTACTGAGTGGGAACTCAATGCTTGAAATATTATTCCTTCGAAACAACCACCTTAGTTCAATCCCAAACTCCTTCCTGTCTTCCAATACTAAACTGCTGGTCCTTGATCTACGAGAGAACGACCTTACCAAAGTCAGCATCGACTTTAGTCATATCCTTAATTTGAAGTTCATAGAATTAGGCAAAAATCAGTTAGGAGGTTTGCCTTCTAACACGTATCAAACATTGGATGTTCTGTATGCATATCAAGCAAAGGTTAAAGAAAGCAATGTGAGCTTCTTGAATGCCAATCTGCTTTTGCAGTCAATTTCTAGAAACAGTATCGCAGAAAAGTGTGGATATGGTTACTATCCCAACATTAGTTTAAGTGTTGCAGTCAAATGCAACACCATTCCGCGATACCTAAAGATTGACCTGTCGGACAATCCTATCGAATGCAAGTGTGACAATGATGGTTTTCTGAAATGGGCTGTGACCACGAATATTAGATTCATCAATGGGGAGAGTTTGATGTGAAATTATGGAAATATGAAGTCTATCCTTGACAATGAATTGCATAAAAGGGTTGAATTTGATTGTGAACGTCCTTTCGTTGCCATCAAAGCTATTTCAGCAACTGTTTCCGTCATCGTAAGTTTCAGCATTGTAGCTCTTTTGTTTCGTAACATTCGCGCGAAAAGACGCAAGGCGGAAGACATTGCAGTACTCAAAAGAGAGATTTTTAAAAAATCATAGAGATTTCAATTACGTTGCATTTATTCCCTTCTGCAGTCATGACTATGATGTTGTTGAAACAAATGCATTACCTGCCCATACGACCTACTTAATGAAGAATTTGAACACGGACAATGACGTTGTTTGTACTGGAATGGACAATTTCATACCTGGCATGCTCATCGCACATGAAATAAACAGATGTATCGATGAAAGTCTAGTGGTAGTTCCCATTATAACAACAGCTTTCATCCAATCGGCCTGGAGCCAGAACGAATGCGTAGTTGCATTTGAAAAGCATAGAAAAGTCTTGATTCTGATGGAGGAACAGACAGATATATCACAAGCCCATACAACAGTTAAAAATCTGATTGAGAATTATACCAGAGCAACATGGTCAAATAGGGAGGGGCACTTTATGATTCATCCGTCGTGGGATATTATTTGTGATAGAATAATTGCTTTAGCCGCTGAAATCCTGAGGAAACAAGTACAGCAACAACGTCAAGCACCAGATAATTTAATGCCTTTAATTGAAGATAATTTGCTGTGGTCTTCCTGACATGTATCTGTACAGTAAAATATATCTTATTATTGGGCAAGTCCAACGTTTTCAGCTCTGTCTTTGTAAAGTTTACAAATATATATGTCATTAGAATACACATAAATTGTGCCATGCAGCTCTTGTCTCAGTCGACAAGGACGGAAAATCAGGGAAAAGAATTCTTTGGAGAATTTAGTTGAAAAAAACATGTATTCCTCGCATCAGACATGGACCTTATTAATTAAATTTTGGAATAACTTGACTTGAGTGGAATAGAATTCCACCAAAGGTAAAAAGTTTTTACCAAATTATGAATTTTATGCATTTACTGGTCTGTAATACATTATATAGCGTTCTGGGATTCTCTTCCCTATCTTTTATTAACTTGAATTTTCTAACCTTCTGTATTTTATGTAAGTTCTATATGTTTTCCATCTGTAGTTTTACTATTGATTTTTTTTTAATGTATAGTTTGTTATTTAGCTAGTTACCCGCTTTTTCGAAACAAAAATACATAAAGGCACACCTCGATAAAAGATGAAACCTTGGAAAAGTAAATTTCAAGATTGTTTAATTGCATTCATAATATCATTAAAGATCTTCAAATAGTAGCTACTTATTTGGACTTCTACTGTACTAAAGAGGAAAGAGCCTAATTTTAACAAACGAGCTAGAGCCCTGTTTTCGATCGATAATAACATTAAGTTTGCTTGGGTCTTACTGTTAATCTTGTTTGCACATGCTATTAAGCTCTAGTCCAACAATTTGTCACAATGTATCTTGACTCTTTGTGTCAATATTTATATTTCTAAATTTATCAAATGCTATTTGTTATTATCGTTTGGTCTTTTAACAAACATGGTCCTTTATAAATCTCTATTTTCATCGATTATATATGACCTACAACAATAATAATAGATAATAATATATATTAATTGAATCTTTCGTGTGAAAAACATTGTGGAGAAAGGCAACACTGAGCAGAGAGAGTGAGAGAGAGAGAGAGGTAGTAGTGCCATGCTGTTATGATACTCTATTGTCACCATAATGTCATTTGTTAGGATCCAGACTTGTTGGAATGAATAAAACGCATGAAACTTGTAAAAAAAATGATTTGCAGTTTAGAAAATATATTATGACCATAAAAACTGTATCTGTACATAATATTTGTTAACGATATTGATCAAAACAAATTCGACACATTGAACATACGTAAATTCCTATGAAAATGGTATCTGAGAATGGGACAAGAAAAACGTTGCAGACATAGCTTCGAACACGCTGACAATACACATATCTCACAACTATTTTAAATATTGTGCTCCTTGCATAACACTCAGAAAAATATATTGAGCAGAAAACAGGAACATATGGAGAAAAAAAAATACCTAACTATCACGAACATTGTATTAGTCCACGTTAATTAGCAGAAAACAGGAACATATGGAGAAAAAAAATACCTAACTATCACGAACATTGTATTATTCCACGTTAATTAGCAATATCTTTATGTTGTTCGTGGATTGCATAACTCTGTAAAACAGAATTCAACAGAGTGGTCCTTTACAATGATTCATTTAGATTATCCGATGTAGTACAGTCCTAACAAATGCACAAGAAAATCATGATGTCGAATATCATATTAACCTGTGTACCACTCACATTTAGTTGCAGACTGCATAAACTTTACTTCTTTTGATTTCAAGCGAACAATATAGACCTAATATGCCCCCTCACAATGATACACGCTATATATTATGTTTATATTTTCAAGAGGGCAAAATCTAAGACTCTGACATGCTGGTACATGAAGCGAGGAGAGATTAGAGTTTACACTGTTCGTTATTGAAAATATAGAAATGAAAGTAGTTTGCACGTATTAAAAATGCCATTATGTGACACTATATAGGATTGAAAATTTGAGCTGGCAATTAATGTCAGAATCCGTGTATCTTACTACATTTTCAGATAGGGAAAGGGATTGTGCCTATAAACAATGGATTGTCACTTAAATCAATAGAGTTTAAAATTAACCATAGCGGACTAATAGTAAACTGTTATCTTCAATAGCTTCTTTGTGTATATTCAACGGTCCTGGTCAAAGCATCAGCTCAACACAGTATAATTTGTAAAAAAGTTAAGTTCTTGTTTGTGCGAGATCGGTGAAAGATTCATATATCTCTTGATATGTAAACAAATTTAGTTGTATGAAATGAACATAATGCAGAGATAAGTGTGAAAGATGACAATGTAACAATTAAATTTAAGTAGAATTAAAATTGCGGTCTAACAATAAGATTTAATTGTTTAGCAATCACAAAAATGGGCCAAGAATCTTTCCGGCATAAATTTTACCTTACAGACTGATTAAAATTGAGATCTCCGAAATAACTTATATTTTTAGCAGTTTATCAGATGAAGCAATACATTTCGTGTTAAGGAGAGTTCTTGTTTGTAATCATATGTTCCGAATGTCGTTTTTCTCTTTTTTCATTAACAAAGATGCAATTTGATTGGTGAATAGAAAGGTCAGGAGAACATTACCTCTTTTCGGTGCCCGTCAGATCTTTTGTCAATATGTAGATCTCGATTTTTATCAGATTGTTCAGCATTCTAAATGTAAATGCAGCTCATGCACATCTATTTTTAAACAGTGACATGGATTTGGCTATGTTTTCAGATTGTGCATATATATAAAGAAGTAGCGTTAAGAAAGAGATGACAAACACCGGAATCAAGGTGGACACAATATTTAGGTACAACCAAACAGTTTCGTGGTATAACACGGGAATCATTTCGCACACAATATTTAGGTACTACCAAACAGTTTTTTGCTACAGACGTGTGCATTTTCAACCAGTCAGATCAGAGAATGGAGAAACCGAATCAGTGATCCTTCTATGACTACCTCCTTTAATATCACACCAACACACGAACACAACACACCATAATGTCATTTGTTAGGATCCAGAGTTGTTGGAATGCAGTGCATAAAAGCCCTAAAGCTTATGATTGTCAGCTCCGTACAGAAACTATACTGAAATAAAGAATCGGAGATATTTCATATATAAGGCGGTGCCAATTGCATTCAAAATATTACATGATTGAAGAAGAAAGTCGACCATGAACGGACCGCCCTTACGCAAAATCAGTCACTAAAGACTAAGAGGTAGAAGAAAATGGGCAATTGCTCATTCGCACTGTATGCTAAAATTTAATCTCTATCCCGGTTAACATGTTTCTTCGCTGGAAACATTCCTTTGTGCATACAATCTCAAAAGACGCATTCTACTCACCATTATAAAAACTGAGGGAGAAGCAAGGAGATAAGGAATGTATGTCTCTTCATTAAAAATTATGTTGTTGTTGTTGTTCATCCTTCAAGTTCAAGGATGACCATGACATCACTAACTGGTTTGGTTTCTGTGAGTTCGTGAGTGGCTGATCAGGCCACTTTGTGCTCTGAACTGTCTGTGACATACTTGACAGGATATGCCGCTTGGGTTTGCTTGATCAATAGAGGACGTGCTGCAGATCTGAGATTTACGCTGCTCTCTTTCTGCACGGCCTCTGCAATTCTCCTCCGTTCAAAGTCTGTTGCTTCACAATGGATTAGACTCCGCCATGTGGAGCGATCCTGGACGAGATCTTGCCAAGACTCAGGGTCAATGTTGAAGTGTTTCAAGGAAGACTTGACTGAATCTTTGAAGCGTGTCTTCTGACCACCCTGAGATCGCTTTCCCTCCTTCAGCTCACCGTAGAAGATCATCTTTGGTAGTGGCTCTTCTGATATCCTGGTGACGTGGAATGCCCATCTAAACTGTGATTTCATCAGCAGAGTGTGGATGCATTGAATGCCTGCTCCTGTGAGTACCACATTGTCTGGGACCCTGTTCTTACATCTTATCCTCATCAGTTTCTTCAAGCAACCAATGTGAAAATGGTTCAGCTTCTTGGCATGGCGTCTATACACCGTCCAGGTTTCGCAAGCTATACAGCAGGGTCGGCAACACAATGGATTTGTAAACCTTACGTTTTGTTTGTAGACTGATGCCTCTGCGCTCTCAAACATTTAGACATAGTCTGCCAAAGGCCACACTTGCTTTAGCAATTCTGGCGTTGGTTTCATCATCGATGTGGACTGCACGTGACAGTGTGCCGCCGAGATATCTGAACTTGTCCAGTGCCCCGAGAGTTTGACCATTTACTGTGATGATTGGCTATACGTAATGGGTTTCCTGGTATAGGTAGGTGCATCACCTCCGTCTTCTTGATACTGATTATGAGACCAAAAGTTTCACAAGTTGAAGAGAAATGGTCCATAGTCTGTTCCATGACAGACTCAGATTTGGCTTTCAGAGAACAGTCGTCAGTAAGATGGAGATCACAGTCGCTTCCATGAACTTCATCTTCGCCTGCAGTCTTCTCAGATTTAAGAGTTTGCCGTCAGACCGGAATCCGATGTCGATCCCAGTGTCATATTCACGGAAAGCGTCATTAAGCAGGGCAGAAAACATCATACTGAAGAGGGTTGGGGCCAAAACAAAGCCTTGCTTGACTGGGAATGGTTCAGATTACTCGCCGTCGTCCACGACACGAGAGAGCATGCCATCGTGGAATTGCCAAACCATCACAATGAATTTCTCTGGGCAACCACATTTTCCCACGATCTTCCTAAGGCCTCCACGGCTGACTGTGCCAAAGGCTTTGGTCAGGGCGACGAATATCATGTACAGGTTGGAGTTCTGTTCATGGCATTTGTCCTGGAGCTGCAAATACCGAGACTGTGGTTCCTCGTCCTTTCCTGAAGCTACACTGACTCTCTGGCTGGACCCCTTGATCGATGAGATGGACAAGACGATTCAGAAGAATTCGCGCAAGGATTTCGCCGGCTATTGACAGCAACGAGATGCCTTGATGGGAGTCGTAGGATTCCACGTTGCCTTTCAGCTTCTGCAAGTGTACTATTAATGCATTCTTGTACTCCTGTGGTTTAGTTCCCTGAGTCCACATTGACTGGAAGAGTTCAGTTGGTTTCCGAGCCATGTGAGAACCTCCTCCTTTGTAGACTTCTGCTGGTATAGCATCTGCTCCAGGTGCTTTACCATTTTACAGCAGGTCAATTGCTTTCACAGTTTTGGTAAACGTTGGAGGACCAGTTAGTGATATGTTGATTTCCGCTTGGGGCAGTTTATCAATTGCCTTCTCGCTGATAAATTTTTGATTAAGGATGTTGTTGAAGTGTTCTGCTCATCTTTGAAGTATATTTTCTTTGTCAGTGTACAGTGGGGCGTTGTCAGCACTCAGTATTGAAGATGTCCCTGATGACTGTGGCCCGTAGATTGTCTTCAAAGCATCATAAAAGTTCTTCATGTCATTCCTGTTTGCGAAGGACTGAATATCATCGGCGTTATTGCTCAGTCACGAGTCTTGCAACTCTCTGAGATCTCATTGGTCAGTCCTCTTGATGTTGTTGAAGGTTGCCTTCTTAGATGATAAAGTGCTGTCTTTTGTAACCGATGTTTCGCATTCAGAAGCCTCTGTGTGACAGTATCGTTCTCATCACACCAATCTCGATGTTTACATGTGATGGAGCGGAAGATTGTGTTGATGATTAGGAAGTCGCGTTCAGCGCATTTCCTCACTAGGAGGAATCTGTTGTTGTAGCATTTGTTTCATTTTTGACAATGACACCTGGACATGTCTGGTGATCTGTGCCAATACCAGCACTGAAGTCACCAAGGATAATGAGCTTGTCTGCCTGTTGGTACTTCGTCAATAAGATAATCCAGGTCTTCATAAAATTTGCCATTGATCTCATCTGGTGTGGTCATGCTGGGTTTATAGGCGCTGATGGTAGTTGCATGTCTTTTTCCAGACAGTGGGAGTCTCATTAGCACCAGCTTGTCATTCATGTCCTTTGATAGATTTGTGAGCTTTCTAACTAGCTGTGATTTAATGGAAAGCCCAACACAAGCTTCACATCGCTCTTATTTACTTCGGCCATTCCAGAAGTTGTAGCCAGCTCCTACTTCGGTGAGTTGTTCTTCCTCATCTAGGCGAGTTTCACTCAGGGCTACTATTCACATGTTGAATCTGGCCAGTTCTGTACCAGCTAGAGCTGTTCTTCTGTCTGGTCTATCTGCTGATGTAATGTCCATTAGTGTGCGTACATTCAGGCACCAATCGTGATTTGCGTCACCTTTGTCTTCTTGTTAGGTTTTCGACCGTTAAGGTTGGATCCCCGTGATCCATGGTATGCAGACCATGATTAAGGTGACGCAGGGAATGTTTAGGGCACCTTTTCAAGCCCCTTCCTCGTGCTACGGAGGAGACTAGTTGGGCTCTAAAAAGGGCTAGTCAGTCACCCAGGAGGATGCCGAGTTCCACGCCTGCTTTGGTCCAGTGAAAAGCAATCCTATGCCCTAAGCCACCCGTGTACAGGTCTGCAGCTATAACTCCCAGTGTATTCACACCTGCTGCTTTGCTGCTCGCCCATCGCCACAGGACTTGAAGGTATCTGGTGGGGGGAGTGGAATAGTGTCATTACTTGCGCGTGAGTTCGATTTATTTGAGAGAAAGTTGTGCCGAGTCACCCTCACTCTCTCGTCCAAGTCTCTCTGAATCCAGTGGCACGACAATGTTGAAACGTCTGGAGACACGTCCGGGTGCAGTGGATGGCCATCAGTTCCTACTGCACCTGAGCTGATGCCCTGCGCGGTCCACACAGCTGTTGCCATCTGCCTTCACAGCCTGGGGATAAGTATATTTGCACGGCCGCCTGATCCGCCACAAAGGACATTCTAGAGGGAGCCAGGTGTAGCTGTCCACTCTCGATTAAAAGTCACAGGTAGTACCGTCTGCTGTAACTTGTCAATAATGGAAGCTGTTTAGTACTACTGTGTTATCTGCAACAATTTGTATTTCTAATACTCCAGACGAAACATTTGTTTAGAGAAGTGATATACGTAAACAAACTAAGTGTATTTTGCATGTGAGAGAAAATATCGTATTTTTTATTTTACATCTATGCTCTGTCTTATCCATCCGTCCTTCAGTAGAAACCCCTTCACATGCACAAATAAAATTCAATAATTACGTTTTATGTTTGTGTAGATGATATTATCATATATTTATGACAGTAATGGGACTTTCCATATTTTACAACTTGGCTACTTGTATGCACTTAGGCTTTCATGGTGAAAAACTCTTTAACACTATAACACAAAATCCACTAATAATACATAAATACAATTCTCCTGACATGTTTGTATTTAAATATAGATATCTTCATGAGATTTGCATGCAATTAAAACAACATTTCCATTTTTTTGTCTTTGGACAAAGGACTTAGTACTAGTATGTATAAACCGATTTCCTACAGCAAAATGAAGTTTTATATTAAAACCAAATATGTCACAGTACATTTTAGATATATACAGTATTACAAAATAAACGTCATTACACGGAGTTCCTTAGTTTTCTTCCACAATTTAACGTGCATGATGTAAATAGACCTGAAAAGGACTATACAAATTGGATGGTTCGACGACCAAGGAAAGTCCATTTTCTCTCAACCAAGTGCCTGTTAACAAGTGTTTACTCAAGGCAAGTGCAGTTTTTCAAACTTGCAAAACCTCAGTTTCATTCGCAATTTTCACCTCTTATCCGTGTTTGTATAAGCGCTGAGTTTGGAATTGACTAAATGTATGTATGAATATGGAGCACTGAAACGTCATTTACAAACAACGGCCAAAGACAATCGTTAAAATCATCCTAATTTTAAGCGATAATATTTATACTTTTTTCTCATCCAGATATGTGCTCTCTCCTGTATAATGAGGCAAAATTAAATGTCATTTTATACAAGTTACCTTATTCCTTAGTCCGCGTTTCATCTTACCTTTCCTACCGTGTTCCAGGTATTTCGTCAGTTATGGTAAGGTGGAATCTTGATTTCTTGAATCGTATCAGATAGAAAAAAGATATGATACACTCCTGTAGATTAAACCCTACCTAATATAAATTTTATTCTTGCCGGCCACTTTTTGCAACAGATTTGTTCCCACTTCTTCCAGACTGTAACTAGAAATACCCGATGTTCAGGTGGTCTCAGTACTATTTTGGGTGGGGTGGGGGTAGGGGAGGAGATGATACTAACGATGAGAAACTTAAGTTTACGTTTGACACTCTAAAAAATATAAATGATTTTTTTTTATTCTGACAATCAGTCAAATAAAATATTGAAATGAACAGGTTGGTCATTCTAGAAACAGAAATTGTATGTATATACAACAACACATCACATATGGAAGACATGCCTGTATTACATTATAATACATAATCTAGAACCTAATAATGAAGTGTACAATACAGTGATACACACGAAATTAAATATGCTATGCTTAGGCAGCAGTATAGACATTAAGCACTTGAAAAGAAAGCAAATATGAAATAGAAAAACGGGGGCAAGCAAACACATTTGGTCAGGAAACGTCACTTATCCAAAGTCGCTTGTCCTGGACAAGTGACTGGGGGATAACCTGTACAGTCATTTTGAATAAAGTTACAGAAAATAGTTTTCATTAAATACATACTTATTGTCGATTGCTTTTTACAAAAGAGGGGACTGTGTTATTACTGGAACATATTCGTTATTGTGCGCACTGTTACGCAACTCCTGTATCGTTCAAGAAGAGATTTCGACGTGAGATATGTCTATTGGTTGTTTTTGAATTTGTAAAACAATATCAGAGTCTCGATATACCCTTTGGAGCGGGGCTAATAGTGAACGGGATTCTGACAAATAGCAAAAATTACGGGGATTGTACCGCTTTTACCGCTTTATTGTAAACATTATATTCCTTAATTAATAGATAGCTCATTGGTAAAATTATTTTCGTCGGACCTAAATGGTCCCGGGTTCAATAATTGGTACGTACATGAAGAAGCCTTGATGGTTTTCCACTCTGCTAGTAAACTTTATATGAGAAAAGATTCATATTTTCACACTTTCGTGTCGCAAATCACAATAGTTATTAAAGAAGTAGTGTTTATATTTTTTCTATGCCGAGCGCGCAAAAGTCAGGATTAAATTTTAGATGTTTATACCTTCAAAATAAGGGATACTCCGTTGTTTTTCTTTCACTTCCTTATTGTTGACCAACGTCACCTTAACCAGTTCAGTTTTAAAATCCTAAAGCAGGTAGTATATTTGCATGTTGGTATCCTTAAATCCCGGGTTTTTTTTGTTCTGTATTGATGGGCTTTATTTACGTACATCAACCTCTCATGATCGCCGACTCCTAGATGCCGTAATAGCAATATGTATATATATATATATATATATATATATATATATATAGAGAGAGAGAGAGAGAGAGAGAGAGAGAGAGAGAGAGAGAGAGAGTGAGAGAGAGAGATATCATAGACAATAATTTTAGGTGACAGTCGAGTTTGAAAATATTTTAGTTAAGGAATATTATGCACAAAACAACATCTACCCCAACTTGTAAAGACGATTCATAACAATTATTTCAATGACTAATTTTAAGACATAAGCTGTGTATATTTAACTTATAATTTGGAACCTTCTTGTTTTTCTGTCATATTACTCTGAATATGATTATATTTGCTGACCAATGCAGCACTTTGCTTAATATAATATGCTTCCTACCACATGATTAGATTGCTTGTCGAGTCCATCATCTGCTAAACATCTATTACGGATATATAACAGTTACAGTTCGTCATCTGTATTAACATTAATATTCGGGGTATTGACATGATCGTCAGGAAATACTAATTGAGATTTAATTACATATTAGTAGAACGCGGAATATATGTATATAACTGTCGGCATCTTATTGGAAAGTCCAGCTATCTCTGAGGAATAACATCGCATAATTTAGCCACAAAGGTAACATATGTCTATATCGCATTATTTTTGCAACCTGCAATGCTGAGGCATGTCACCAGAACTCGAGTATTGAAAAGAACCTGTCAAACTCCATTTCACTCAATAGGGGATGTCTTCAAATGTTTCTCAAGTACAGCAATTTTCAAGTTTGCAATTTCTTGGCTAGACATTTTAGTTCCAGATTTCAGCAAATAATTGTTAAAATATTGCAGATAATAAAATGTCTTTAATACAACAAAAATATCTGAACAAGACCTAGCCTAATTCTTGCAGCCGCTCAGAATGAAGTGAAATAATGTGATCTACATCCTTTTGCGTCACGCAATGAAAGAATACTATATTTCTCTTGTCACTGTCTCATTGAACGAATGTCAAAACTCGCATTCCAATGGCAATGGCCGGTGCTTATTTTAAGAAAACCTTGTGTTTGTCTTCTTAGGTATTGAATATCCTGTTTAGAGAATAAATGTCACTTCACGAAACAATACACCATAAATGTAACGTTATATTCCCATTCCTCCCACGGTACCCTCCACAAATCATAATGTGAAATAGCCATAGCTCCCTATAATGCATTCCCATAGTACCCTTTCGCCCCCCCCCCCCAACACATTCTACTAATGTCACTTTTTGAAGTAATGCACAATAACACTATGCTAAACTAGCAATCACTCCAGACTGATTCCTTATACTACTAATGTAACTCAGAGAAACAATACGCAATAAAGGTACACATCTTAGGACTTAGTAGCAATACCAAACAAACCATGCCTTGAAGTGTTCCCTTTGTGGCAAGCTCCGTACAGTCGGGCATGTGATATTAATAAGAATTAATCTGGTTGCCAATTTCACTTGCTGAGTTAATAATTCCCAAGATGAGGTCCGGAAATGCTCATTCATATATACAGTATAATTCTTGCATTTTCGGTCAAAGATAACAAAGTGTGACTTTGTTGTCACGATGTTCACATTATTATTAGATGCTGTACATATATATAGCAGTATCAGCTTATGTAGCAAGAAGTGCAATATCAGCTAATTCTTTTTTTTAAATCTGACGTAACAAATCATTCACACATTATAAAAATATGAAAGAAATGTGTATAAAATGACACAAATGTAATACAATTGGGTAGAGAGTTCACAGCTAACGCATAACTTTTGTTTAAAACGTTGCTGTACGGTTGTGATGTGGTTACGTGGGAATATAACGTCCTAGCAACGTTGCGAAAGCTTTACACATGATCATAATCTTAATTGTCCTCTGATCGCGGAGATATAGAGAATCACAAATAACACCTATATGCATTGATTATTACAGTTTGTACAACAAAGATTGTCATTTCTGATACAGAATCTAAATAAAATCCTAAAATCAAACTGATGCAAATAAAGTAATAGTAAAATATTTGCTGAATTGCTTTCTTTTTTATACACACGTGCCTCTTCTTAAATACTAATGTCTGTATATTCGGCCTGTAAATCTTATTAGCAAAACTACATGTCGATGAAACCTATGTATTGGCAAAATTATATTTTTCGAGTAATTTCCTATGCTTATGTAGAATATAAAAGATTTTCATACAATAAGCAATCTTTGCGTTTTAACAATGTTAGAACAACTACAAAGAAAGAAACTGCTTGATGTAATCAAATTGAGAAAGAATGTCCCCCTTCATAACTAGATTATCTATAAATTGTATTCACTTTAGTGAATTCATGTTGTATCCTCACATCCTAACTGTTTGCATTAAAAGCATATAAATGGGATCGTGCATATTCTTTTGTATTTTATATCCACCCGTACATTTTCACCAATTGTGAGTCCACAAAAACAAAGTAAAGTTCATTAACAAGTTAGCAAAACCTAACATTAGTACATTGATGTATGTCTGTGTGTGTGTGTGTGTGTGTGTTATATTAACAATGCAAAGCGTCCTCATCTGATACCAAATCTCCCTTACCTAAAAGCTCGTCTTTCCTGGTGCCTCAGGACCCATTTTCTCCGTTCTTAGGATAGCTGGTTCATTTTTGCTCTACGTTGTGGACATTCAGGGGCCCAATGCCCTTTCTCTTGACAAACTTAACATGTATATTCTCTCTTGTCTCTGGAGAAATCTTTAGTCTCCCCAGAGGATTTGTGAGACGGTGTGTAATTTCGATTCAGTTTATGCAAATCTCTCACCATAAGTTTGATCTTATGTTGCTCGTCTACGTCGTACTGGATGATACAAGCGCCATAGGCTGTGCTTCTATCTATGTATCTATCTATCTATCTATCTATCTATCTATCTATCTATCTATCTATCTATCTATCTATCTATCTATCTATCTATCTATCTATCTATAGAAGATGTTCTTCTCTCTTTCTTACTATATGTGTCTGCCTGCCTCTGTGACATTGTTCAACCAATCTTTGAATTCCTTTAGCATATATACTAACTTGTTTTGGACTCAATTCTTTAAATTTCTATTTGAAGCTGATTGGCATTTTTTAACGTTTAAATGAGGTATAGATAAAGGAAAATATACCAACTATAAATAATATAAAACTGAGTTCAGTACACTTTCATTCTGCGTGAATACTCTAAATGATTATAAATCTTACTTGGGAAAATGCTATGAGAAAATTTGCTTGCTTCACAGAAGAAAAAATTAGCAGGAGCTGCAATGAATAGTACATGTCTTTCTTATTCTCTTTATTAACAATTATTTAAATGTCAAGAGAGATTTTTTGTACTTTTGTTCACTCTTTCTCCTCTCTCTATCTCTCTCTCTCTCTCACACACATACTGTAACCTTTAACACATGCACTGATTTAAAAAAGGACGAAGACGCCCATCACAAAAGATTGCCTAATTAAAACGAACGCTGAACTCATCGTCGCCTTTTCATTTCTTGCTTTAACTGGCATGATATTTCCCTTCTTGCATACCGGAAAATGTCCTTTTGAATGAGTCTTATCACAAAAGTTACCACGCACACGAATTCACTTGTTCTGGATGCACTTATCTTCTATTTTAAATTCAAATCATTTCTTCATCTCTAGTACAATCACTGAATGACGCCGTTTAACACAAGGGCTATAAAGCAATCTCTTTTCAAATCAATTTTCCTTTTGTTATTATTTTTAAGAACGGTCGATCATTCATATGTCTTCATTCAATCAGAAAGCTCAGTCGAATATGGAGAATGCCCTGTATAACCTATACTGTATGGTGAGGACAACCTCAGTCAGGCAACCGATAAACATTTTATAGAAATTACATGACCTGTATAATCGAGCGTATTTGTTTGCATGGATGTATTTACCGTTCGTACTGTAAATAATGAGTATTATGAAACAACTGCATCAAAACCTATGCAATTATTGGCATCTTTGTATGTATACATTATTAGAAATGACGAATAATCCTATTATAATACAATTTGAAATTTATATAAATGTATAACTCTAACTGTTGACATGTAATTGGAACTACTTAGAAATATATTCATGTATACATACATTGGAACCAACATACTGCTGAATTACTTGACTAGGGTATCTTACTCTTTCTTTTCTATGTTTTTTTAGTCCATCGTGTCAGGTGTGATTGTTTTCTTAATATTGTCACATATACTACATGAGTAGATACAAATATGTCCAAGCTGAACATGTACTACTAGTACGATCATTTACTTTGTTGCCACATTTGATTGATGTTTGTGTAAGCAACTGAAATTTCTGAATCAATGATAATTACATTTATTTCCCAGCCATTCAAAACAGTAGAAAAATATTCAATTAATACATTACGCTTGACACCTTGGGTTTCGGCGTGATCAACAAGCTGACAACAACGAAACATTTATTTTCGAAACAATTACAACATTTCTTCAATCCTTTGAAGCGTTTGAATGATTTCAGATCTATTTAATTTTGTTCCCTTTGTATACTGAGTCATGATTTTCTTTTATAAACTGAACTTTGTGTTCTATGAAATCTATATCTGTTTTCGACAAGCCGTTGTATATTAACCTTGTAAAGTTTACGAGATCTTCGAACTTTGCTGTGAATTAGGCCGAAAACAGATTTGTAGTTTTATCTACATCAAATCTAATCCTCCCTCGTACTGTTCAATTTTAAAAATCTCTCTTGTAAGTTGACGATTCTTATCTCGATGCTATGATCACTGAATGCAACCTATAAATTGGAATCATTTCTGAAATATTGCAGGATATATTTTTATGTCTGAAATCGACTAATTGTCAGATTTATTCTGTTGAATGTTATTTTGTAAAACAACTATTTTTGACCAAACCTTTAGCGCATTTACGTAAATACAAATTAGCTATTGAAATTGGGATTGTTGCTTTTTCTTAAACTCATTTAATATTTCTAACGCCTCTCCGAAAATGTTTGAGTTTATCACAATATGACTTTGTACCATTATTTAAGCTGTAAAAAAACTTGTACAAATTTGTGTTAGGATTTTGCCCAATCGAGAAATATTACAGTGTTAAAGGTCTCCCAATATACATTGTTGTGGGATGAGGGTGGAGGGGTTACATCATCATAGATACAACATAACCTAGCTGTATTTGGAATGTCTCGAACTGTTTGCGATATATATTTAATTTAGGCGGGAGCAAAAGACCACGCCAGACTGGTCATACTAATATCACTAATAGTACTGGTCCAGCGCTGTTGTATTGTATCTTATTACGTGCTATGTAGTGTGAGATAATAAGGTTGATTGAGATTGTAGCAAATACGTATTTAGATCGATGATAGCTTTGGCAGCAAAAATGATTCACAACTATGCATTGCATTTTGGGGCTTATTAGCAATTATTCAGTAGTACAAAATCGTTTCAAAATTAATATTCCATTGCTAAAGACCCCCACCCCTACTCCCATTTTCAGTTGTTTCGCAGAGCAGGTAGAGAAGAAAGGCTTTCCGTTAAATATGGAATAAAAGAAAATAAAAACAGATTTAAATACGTGAGCTGAAGTTTTGCTGGCAAAACTAAGCTATTACCTGTCACATGATCTGAGAGGGCTTAGGAAAATTTAAAGTATATATATATATATATATATATATATATATATATATATATATATATATATATATATATATATATATATATATATATATATATCGCTTTTGTCATGTGGTGGCTTTTATGCAGTTGATACTGGGTTCCATTAAACTTACGTTCAATAAGACTTGAACATTACTGAATGTTGCTAGAGTTAATGTGAAACTTATTGTTATTGTCTTGTTGATATATTCTCGGTAGCCTGGAGTGGAGTGATGCATTGTTACTTGTCTGAAATGAACTGTTTATAATAATAATAATAATAATAATAATAATAATGATAATAATAATTGCAGTAGTAGTAGCAGCAATTTCATCATTTTCTTTGAAAGTGTCGCAAAGAATATGGAACTTTTTTATTTTCATTTGTTGTGTCATGAAAGTACCCCAGTTTGGTTTGTAATTATGACTATTGTACTATTATCATCAGAATCTGCTTATCGGTCCGGAATTTGACTATGAGTCACTTGTTTGACCAGCTTGAGTCTGTGTTGATCACAGCAATTGATGCATGTAACTTTCAACTCCTTAATAATAATAATAATAATAATAATAATAATAGTAATAATAATAATAATAATATTAATAATAATACAAGTACAAGGTACTATCAAACTTGTCATAAAACTGACGCAAGTAGTTGATCAAATCTGGCGTAATAAGCAGGTGACGTTTGAATACAGGGTTGACTATATATGCATAGAGATCATTTTCTTTATTATTAATAAAACTTATATCTCCAAGAAATAAAATCTAAACCTTTCTCTAGGACAGCTAGTGTTAATAGTCCAGGTAGTGTACACCTGAGGTTTATGATATTGAATTTATTGAGAGACGCACATAAAAGTATTGACTGTTAAAAACATTATAATTTATTTTTTCATTCTCGATCTAACTGTATGTGTGTGTCTTTATGAATCTATTCAACGGATCTTTGGATTTCCTCTAAACATATATTCTGATTTGTTTTGGACACCATTCTATATTTTTTGTATTTAAAATTGACTCGCATTTTTCTAAGTTTTAATGCTATAAATGTAAATGGGAACAATTCCCTTGTCACGAGACAGTTTATGAATACGCATATGTTGTCATTCCTGTCAACTTAAACGCCTTTATGGTTTATCAGATTGTGAGGACTATATGTGAAGTGCTACCTTCCCCCAATATCAAACTGAGAAGAGAACTATGACAAAGGGAGGTAAGCTCGTATTTTGGTTCCTGGCTCACGTGACTTACCAGTTGGCTATTTAACAAAGCAGACTTATTTAGTATTGTAAGAACACAATATATGTAAACTATCTTCCAAACTTTATATCATGTTGATTTTATATTTATTACTGTATGCTAAAAATTATCTCCAAAAGATAAACGCATAATTAATATGGATAGTCTCTTGCTCATAATCAAGCCATTCTAGATCATGACGAAGCTTTATGGTATGGTCTAACGTGTCACATGATTTGAAATTATAATTGACTGGTTTCTTTTGTTGCTGTTTGTTTGTTTGTTTGTTTGTTTGTTTTTCTGTTGGTTTTTCTTTTTGTTGTATATTTTGAGTTTTTATTTTGTTTGTTTTGGGGTTTTCAGAGTTGTTTTTTTCATCAATTTCGTTACTCTTACTATAAAATTATAATGTGTTTCAAGAGAATATTGGGATATTTTTTATTAAAAGCTAAAAATGAAATATATAACTTTTAAATAGTTTGTGAGTAATGGCATGGAATATATGAAATGTGATAAAATAATGCATCATACATATAACATATAAATAAAACATGTTTCAGGCACTTTAACATGACAGTATTAGCAACTGTCAAAGACTATTATTCCAAACATTGCAAACTTTCTTCCTGATTCCAAATATTTAGGAATTTCAAATCTGGTAAAGTTTTAAAGTAAATTCTCTGTAAATAAATTCATACATTAAAAACAAGGATTTAACCAGAAATATGTTCTATTGGAGCAAAATCAACATTACATAAAACAAAATACTTGCAAACAAAATATGTATAATTGTTTAAGGAAGCAATTTTGCACACGTGTTTTGCTCGCCAGCATTTGCACATTATCTCTAACTTCAGCTGATCAAATGTTTCCCCAAGTACTATTTCCTTTAAAAACAAAACAAAACAGAAAACAAAAAACAAACAAACACACAAAAATATTAGTGTGCATCAATGACGCACAACAACATTTCTACTTTAACTTGGCTCAGCGCTATGTTATATATATTTTTCCAAGCAGTTTATGTTGTTGGGCTACGCATCGTTATAATGGTGTATAAAGATTGTAATGTTCCATTTGTTTTGCAAGCTCATTTTGCAGCAAGTTATTATATCAGCTTAGAGTCTCACTTGCTTCATTTCCATGTTATTCATTTTACTAGTTTTTATAATATTTTTTAATTAAAATTCTTCAATTTTATATATTATTTCATATGGTGGTTTGAATTTATTTCAAGGGAAGAAGTCTGTGTAACGACAAACCTCTGTTTCTCAATAGCCAATATCGTGGGTTACATCCCTTGCTTTCTTTTAGAGAATGAATAAAGGTATTGTAAAACAGAAACCAAATTTTATTAACATGTGCAGATATGGCTTATAATAGAACTCATAAGGCTATTTACTAAGTTTGATCCAAAAAGATCTGATCCAAAATAGTTACTAAAGTGATGCAAAGCTCCGCCAAGTATATGTAAGATCACGTCGTCAGTATGAACTCATCTTGCTCATTACTATATGTATCTAAGAACTTGATGATTTAAGTATATTTACCAAGTTTACTCAAAATCTGATCAGAAATACAGTCTTTAAAGTGGAAAACGTTCCGTCAATCACTTAATAGGTCAACTCATTAGTATGTGGGTAACTCACTTCTTATCGAACTCGTGCGAGATTTTAACAATATAAACCTGGTATTCCAAGTCTGCTCATAATCTAATAGGAAATATGGCCTCCAGAGTGGTAACAAGCATAGTCGATCTGGCACATGATCACCTCATTAATATGAGTGGATATCGTTTATTCTTTCATTTGTCCAAGATCTTGATGATACGAACGATACATTCAAAGTTTGATCAAAGTCGGATCAGACACATGGTCTCCAGAGTGGTAACACGCTAAACCAATCTGATACAAGATCACCTCATTATTAATGCGTGCATCTTATTCAAACTCGTCTGAGAGCTTGGTGGCATGATGATATATTCCAGGTCAAAATCTGATCTGAAATATGGCATCCAGAACTGTAGTAATCTCAACCAATCAGATGCAAGAACGCATCATTAAAGTAAGTGGATTTTGTTCATTATCGAAATTCTATATTTTGGTCACATAAGTCCATATTCCAAGTTTGACCGAAATATGATCAGAAATATGGACCCCAGAGGGGAACAAAGCAATTGTTGACGGACGTCGTGCGACGTCCTATGCACATCGTACGAACGATGTATAACCATACCATCATATTATTTGGTCTTACGGCTAGGTGACCTAAACATTAGCAAGGTCGCTTTTCATGCAATTATTCTCCTGTAATGATTCTGAAGCCCTTCCCAGCTTATGTGTTGTCATGTTTATATGTCCAAGTAATTACCTAAAAAAAAACCAACATAATTTTATATTTCATCGCGTAGTGGAAGAAACAAGAATATTCCCTCGAAAAGACGAGGCTTATACCTTTCGAGACAGTTCGATCCTTGGGGCGGTTAAATATTCAGTCCCTTTATCTTATTTCATTCTCCCATCCTTTCACATAAAAGAACAGAGGATGACTTTAGATATGAAATATACACTGCTTGTTATGTGTCATTATTAGTTCCAGTCGACTAAACTCATTATAACAGATCACGAGTCTTATACAAATCCTGCTTCTCTCTCTCTTTCCCTCTCTCTCTCTCTCTCTCTCTCTCTCTCTTATCTGAAAAAAGTATGATGTTAGGTCAATAATAGTTCAAAATCTGGAATCGTGAAACTTCACAAGTGACTGGATTTTTTTTTTTTTTTTTTTTTTGCTTAAATTTTTTTTAAAAAATATAGAATCAAATCCGCAATCTCCTTAAAAATACTATATTAAGGTCTTCTCTCTCTTTCTCTCTCTCTCTCTCTCTCTCTCTTCCTCTCTCTCTCCCTCCCTCTCTCTCTCTCTCTCTCTCTCTCTCTCTCTCTCACGCACACACACAGTTACAATATTTGTTTCATATCACTAATCTGAACTAATCCGAGGGTGAGGGGTGGTGGTGGTAATAAATTGTTCTACTGCTCTGGGCTGGGCAATATCTGTCATATCTTATATATAGCTTTAATTCCAAGACGTGCCCCATCAGACTTCGTTCTCAAGGTCTATTTAATTATGTTTTCACTTATGTTTTCTCAATCACAACAAGTTTATGACACGTTTTGAGCTATAAAAAATATTGCCTAAATTGTAATGAGGCTAAACAAATAGATTTGTTAAAAGAAATAGTTAGAAGTGACAACTTTACAAATGAAAACAAAATGTGGCGTACAAGTCAGACATTTTTCTCAGGTACTTGTTTCGATAGTATAGAAGTACTAGCTGAATTCTGTTATACCATGAGGAATGTTTGTCACACAAATAAGTAAAAGCTATATTGACAATGCCTCCCATACCATCAGAAAAAAAAGATTTTTTTATGACCATTAACTTCCTATAACCAATCCATTATTATTCCACGCTACATATTCTTAGAAGTAAGCGGGTTGTGCCAGGATATAATTGTTTGTAACATATTCATATTGGTTGTATAATTGCATTTTCTAAACTGATGTATAGCTTTTTGGGGTCAATATATATATATATATATATATATATATATATATAGATATATATATATATATATATATATATATATATATATATATACGATGGTTATTATCCAAAAGGAGAATCAAAAGTTTTCGTATCTGCATACGGTTCATAAGTGAACAAACCATCTATAGGGAATACATCTACATTTCTGTAGATTTTTATGATGTTGAAAATACATAATTCTATATTTGTGTCAGAGAACGTAAGGTGCATTTCATGCGTATTAAGAAATAAACAATCTTCTTTCGATGACATGCGTTAGACCGATAACAACATCAATGTCTCCTTTTTTTGGTCTCGATCAAGATGAAAATTGACGCACAGGACGAAATATTGCAGTCATAGCTTGGTAATTGCTTGTATTATTATACTTATAGTTGTTGTTTGTTTGGTTTTTTTTTTTTTTTTTGGTTTTTTTTGGGGCTTCATTTTATTTTGCTATTGTTATTTTTGTTGTTAATTTTATTATTATTTTTATTATTATTATTATTAGTAGTAGTAAAAGTAGTAGTATTAGTGAAGTATTATTATTAGCGATGCTTCGTTATCACTCTGCTGCTCATCATCATTATTATTAGTAGCAGTAATAGTAGTAATAGTAGTAGTAGTAGTAATAGTAGTAGTAGTAGTAATAGTAGTAGTAGTCATAGTAGTAGTAGAGGTGAAGTATTATTATTAGTGATGCTTCGTTATCATTCTGCTGCTCATCCTCATTATTATTAGTAGTAGTAGTAATAGTAGTAGTAGTAGTAGCAGTAATAGTAGTAGTAGTAGTAGTAGTAGTAATAGTAGTAGTAGTAGTAGTGAAGTATTATTATTAGTGATGCTTCGTCATCATTCTGCTGCTCATCCTCATTATTATTATTAGTAGTAGTAATAGTAGTAGTAGTGGCAGTAATAGTAGTAGTAGTAATAGTAGTAGTGGTAGTAGTACCTGTGTATGCTTATAGCAACCTGTGTATGCTTATAGCAACCTATGTATGCTTATAGCAACCTGTATATGCTTAGTACATAGGCAAGTTGGGGTGTACTGGGTAAGCAACTCGGCCCTGGACTTATCTGCCGGGACAGGCCCGGGGTTTTGCTCACACCAGTACGGTTTCTCTTCAGTGTGAATGCGTTGGTGGCTTTTTAGATGACTGTCTTGTTTAACCTAACCCACACAGAAAAATATGCAAATGTTTATCACATTTTGTATCAGAAATTGTTATTGCTACTTCTTTTATTATCTTTCGTAGAAAATAAACAGCACTAATTCTTACTTACTGAAAACAAATGAAAAGATGTCCTAAAATAAATACAATGATGATGTCCTAAAATAAAAACATAACATTGCCTACATATGAACTAATGTATTTTACTCAGGTACTAAGGCATTGTACGTATTTTCAAACAAGCCAAATAAATAAGCAAATGTTTATCATCTTTCAACAGGACAGAATATAATTAAAGAAAATGAAAAAAACAGTTTTTGCTTGTTTTTGTTGTTAATTTGTTGTTTTTTGATTACACAGCCAAAACGGCCTGACCTGACTTTCAATGCCTATAGTAGAACCTTTCTAAGGAGATCACTTTTCTCTGCAACTTTGTCAATTATCACATCAGCATCCAGAGTGATCAGGATGTCCCTCTCTGTTGCCATCATCATGAAAGCCTCCAAATGATCTCGTGAGAGCTTGCTTCTGAGCCTGTTTTTAATGAACTTGAGCGTTGAAAATGTACGTTCACAGGCCACCTGAGTGATAGACAGGGTAAGCAGAAATTGTTATGCTAGACCAAGGATGTGGTAGGCATCTGTCAGCACATTGTACCGCCTGAGAATTTGGTAGCAACACTGTGGGCACTCATTGCAGGAGGAACAGTTTTTACAGCGGGTTTCAACCTCCTCCTCTTCATTCTCATCCTCCACTGTTCTGGTCTCATACTCTTGTAATGGTGACATTTTCAGTCTTTCCCACTGTAGAGCAAAACTGCTTAATTCACATTGCAAATTCTCCGCAGTTGCATTTGTGTTGAACTTAAACAGACACTTGCTGAGCTCTTGAAAGTCTGACTGTGGAAGTGGGGAGGACTTCACTTTGGAGAAGTTTCTAGGGTCCAAAATACCCAGGTCAGAATAGAGTGTGCCATGACTCAGAAATCTTCTGTGCATAGTCTCAATGGCTGTGTCCATGATAGGATTATGCACAGTGATCTCGAAAGTCTTCTCTGGACTTGTGACAGTCTCAACATGAGCCATCTCTCCAGGCCTGATCAGCTTCTTCTTTCATCTCTTCTGTGGCAATGTGGCTTCCACTTCCAATTCCGTTTCTCTATCCTGCTCCTGCAATTTCTCATTTGCCCACTGGACAAATCTGTCCGCTGCTGCCTTGATGGAAACAAAGTCTCTTGACATGCTTCTCAGACATTCATGTGTAGTCCTTACCATTCTGTTGGCAGACAGAATGTCTATCCCTTCTGTTTGCAGATACTTGGACAGTGGTGATGTCTGTTCAAATATCCTGAGGAAGATCTGTGCTGTCAATACCGTCTCATACTTCAACAAAGCCTCAATAAATCCACGTGCACTAATCCGAGTGGTTGTTTTCGTGGTCACCTGGTCTTGTATAGCTGTCAATGTAAGAATGAATCCACATAGAGACTATTATCTGGATGTGCAAAAGATCCAAACACTTTCCTCAAAGCAGCATCCTTGGCCCACCACCGTGTCTCTCCAATTGGACAGAGGCGTCTGTGTCGCTGGTCTTGGCTCTCACTCTCCCACACACTCATTCTTTTGTATGACTCGCGCAGAAAAACCGCAATATCATTTAGTAGTGCAAATAGTGATCCGCTTTCAATGACTGATTGTGTTGTGTCATCAAGGACCAGGTTAAGCACATGGGCGTAGCACCATACATGCACTTGATTTGGGGACTCTTTTGACATGAGAGAGGAAAAGCCTTTGTAGTGGCCTTGCATATTGGATACACCGTCTGTGGCATGCCCAATGCATTTGCTTAAATCCAATTACAGGTTGTCAGCAACCTCTGAAAGTATGTTGACAAAATACTGAGCTGTTGATTCTCTGCACTTCACAATACTGACGAGTTTCTCATGAACTGTGTCTGTGACATATCTCGGAACAACAGAACACTGGTCCTGGGAGGTGATGTCCTGGGTGGTGTCAATTTGTACAGAGAACATCCCAGCTTTTGTGATGTCTTCCACAATGCTCTCCTGAATAAGCTGCTGAATTGTGGCAATGATGGAGTTGATGGTTCTTGCAGACAGCAACGTCACCAGGGAACCTCTGCCCTTTGCCCCAGACTGATGCATTTTCTTTGATTTATCAATGGATTCAGCTACATGCACTTTTAGACACAGATCATACTTACTTACAGGAGTATGATCTCCAAGAAATTGCCATGATCAACATTAATGTCTTCGACTTCAAGCATGTATGCAGCATCATTCCTTGTCCTATAACTAAGGCCTCTTTTGCCAATCACTTTCACAACATCCACCACACGCTCTAGAACCTGACGTTTCTTCTTGATTTGATCCATCTGTGAAGACAACTGACTATCACTCACTAAGCTTTTAATATCAGATTCAGAAGCATTCAAAAAGTAGGCCTCAGCACATGTTCTGTGAGCCATGCTTTTCTCATGTTCTTCTAAGTGCTGGTGAACATGTCTCCAGTCCGCCATGCCACTTATGAAGGGAGAGCTGTCAGTTGACTTGGCCATGCAGACAGAGCAATGCAATGTGTGACGTTCTTGGCAGCAGGTTAGCCATCTTCTATGTGTGCCATCTTTACACCAGAAGACTTTCTGTAATACTGCGTTATTTGCATTTTGTTTAGGGTGGTACGCAAAAAACAACCTAAGGCTTTCACGATTGGGACGAATGTAATAATCGATTGGTGCCTCAGTCTCTTCCTCTCCTGCTTCCATCTCATGTTCTCTCTCCTCATCTGTCTCATATCCTCTCTTTTCTCCACTCTCCTCTTGTCTCTCAACTGGACCCTCATGTCTGCTCTTTTCTCCTCTCTCTACTTCTTGCTCCTCTCCTCTCTCATGCCACCTCTCCTCTCCTTGCTCTTTTCCTTTTTCCTCACATCTCTCCTCTCTGCTCTCCTCCACTGTGGACACAATGGGTCCAGCCTGACCATGAACATACAAAGTAGTCACAAAATTATTAGGGCAGGCATGATAGATGTACTAAACATGCATGATATGGGCAGACTACAATGGTACTCAATATATAACATATAACAGTTGAACCACATAGCCTATGTATTATTATTATTATTATTATTATTATTATTATTATTATTATTATTATTTGTTGTTGTTGTTGTTTTTATATTCACATAAATGAAAGTGAAAAATGAATATGAGTTAAATGTTCCATTTTGACAATCCTGCAGAGATTTTAAAATCATTGCATTATTTTTATTTATTCATTTATTTATTCGTTTTTAAATAGGCTACATAGGCTTAAAGTCTCTTAAAGGACATAGCCCACTAGATTTAGCACCCTAGTCCTTGCTGGTAATTATTAGTCTTTTATTGTTGACATGTGATTCTAAACGTCTTACGTCTTAACTATCTTACCGCTTCAGTCTGCTCCTCAAAAATAGCGGCGTTGCTGCTGCTGGCCACTTGAGAAGGCCGATGCCCAAACAGTGTGTCGATTTTTTTTACATTTGGAGGACTGTGCCTCTAATGCCTGCTTCCTTTTTTTTCTAATGTTTTCGGCACCTCCTTTACTTTTTGACATTTTCTTGTCCATGTCTTTTGTTGGCCATCTCACTATTGCGCGCTACTTTTGCATTAGTCTAGATTTTGTTAGTCTAGAAGATGTTAACGCGCATGAGCACCATGCCGAGCCGTCTAACTTCCGTTTTAGCCCTATGCTAACTTGATAAAATAATTCAATCGTGCGGCTCTTCTAGACTTTCAAAATGTTATCGGACAGAATGGATCAAATTCTGTTAGTGAAACGAGTCATTTCGCGGGGGTTGTGACGCTCAAAACAATTTGGGAAAGAAATTCAGCCCTGCCGCTGGGACCGGACCGGGGGGGGGGTGATTGTGATTGGCCAGTGTCACTCACACGCAGCACGGAATGACAGGCACACAAGCGAGGGACAGACAGGAACGGTAAAAACGGATTTTTTTGACAGCCCACCGGCCCACCGATGCGGCGGCCCACCGGGATTTGTCCCGGTATGCCCGATGGCCAGTACACCACTGTAGGCAAGTATATTGCAGTTGCTCACATAAACTAGATGTGTGTCTGTAAAACATGCATGCCCCGACTGTGGACAAAAACGTCTAAGTTCAAAAGGTTTGAAGTGTCAAAACTTGACAAATAGAAAATTTCAAGATTTTATATAATCGCATGAAACATCTAATCAGGTCATTTAAATATACATACCAACAAGTTCAGTAAAAGTCTATTATACATATGAAGTAGTTTTGTTATTGATCGTGCTAATACGGTATTCATTAAAATAACAAAAAGTTTATAAATTGGTGTCATGTTTCGAAATGTAATAAGGTTATTTGCATCTCAATACAAAATGTACCTGGCACATTTCAGTGAAATACGGTCATTTACATCTCTATACAAGTGTACCGGGCACATTTCAATGTAATAAGGTCATTTTCACCTCAATACAAGTGTACCTGGCACATTTCAATGTAATAAGGTCATTTTCATCTCAATACAAATGTAACTGGCACATTTCAATGTAATAAGGTCATTTACATCTCTATACAAGTGTACCTGGCACATTTCAATGTAACAAGGTCATTTACATCTCAATACAGGTGTACCTGGCACATTTCAATGTAATACGGTCATTTACATCTCAATACAAGTGTACATGGCACATTTCATTTCTTTACGTTGAGTATATGCACTTTTTCGCACAATCACGTTAAACAGCTTCTCTGGACGGATTTACGAACAGACAAATCCAAATCACAATACTTTAACAACAGAGTTTTCTAACTAGATACAATAGTCACTGGTGTCCAAACATACAAATATTATCAACATTACCTTCATTTTAATTTTCGTTCAGAAATTTTTGCCTCACATGAACCAAGTGTTGTCTTTACAAACGTCAAGAAATACACGTATATTGAAACATAAATATATTTTATTGTTTCAAAATAATATATTCTACATATGTATATAGCAATGACAATATGTATTATTCAAAGGATAAATTACTGACAAGAAATATTATAAAACAAAAACTAAGGGAAAATCTGGGTTTTGACAATGTCCAAGTGCTACAGACATAGATGTAAAATGTCATGCAGTACTGGTATGGAAATTATTACGTTCTAATAGATTGAAACCGTGTTCACACCATATTGGCTTGAAAGTCTGTGGGACACATTTTTCATGCTGTATTCCGTATATCTTAAATGAAATGACTTCACAAAGCGTAAACATTTTGATATAAAGCTATTCGATCAATGATGTTTGATTCATTCTTAAGACAATCTTGACGAATGTGTCAGTAACATGCTCATTATCCTCTCAATCAAAACCAAACTTATAATAAAAAGTACTATTTTGTTTTTCAGGGAAGTTACGTACGACTATGTTATGAATGACCACCTAAACTGACTCTAAAAGGACTTGACCATTGCACAAAGAAGTAAAGTTTAATTATAAATCCATAAACCATGGTATATGTTGACTCTGTTTTGACTACATTCTAGTATAAAAATGTAGGACGCAGTCTTGGCTTGCTAACACAGTCAATGTAACACAAAAATAAATCAAGAAGAGAATGGAGGTATGGAATTTTCCTTTGATAAATCTGTATGTATAATATTTATTTTGTACTCTTCTAAATAGCTTTTGCACTCATAAAACTTTATTTGGCATCCATTGGAAGAATCCATTTTATTTCTTTGCTCGTCTGCTCTGAAAACAAAAATGTTTTCTGTCAAATTTGATATATTATGTTGAACAATATTTTAGAAGAAGTCGAGTATATGTTTGCTATTCTGAGCAAGGGCAGCCGTACTTAAAGGCCGACTAGCATCATTTGTACAAATTTGAAAGCCCCTTTTGACCGGATGTTTTCACTCAAATATGGTCAAATTTCTTTGGGCACATGCTTAGAAGATATTATTTATAGTAACGGCAGACATAATGGATGGAGGATAAGCGTCATCTAGACAAAAAAAAAAAGGCCCGTCGTGCGGTGGGTGTTTCATGTTGTATTTGGTCGAATTATGTTGAGAATTGTTTATATTTTTAGCAACGGCAGTCAAAATGAATGGCCTTTTTTAATAAAATTAACAACCCTTTTTGCCTGAATCCTTGTTGCCATATTTGGTCGGCCTCTATAGAGATGTTTTGAGAAGGAACAATTGCAAGGCTTTTGTATTTTTTATATTTTTTTTTTTTTGAAACAACGGGTATATCTAATGGCGAATCAAAATTATTTGTAAGAACATATTGGAAGTACTAAATACAAGGACACTTTCTGTCAAATTTGATAAAATTCTTTTTAGCTCTTTATGAGAAGTCATTGAAAGGATTTTATAGTTTTAGTAATGCCTGCCACATTTTCTGGCTAATCGGCATCATTCACATAAACTTGAAGGCCAGTCATACCAGGATGATGTCAACTCTGGTCAATTTCCTATAAGCGGTTTTAGACGTTTAATATTTTCTATTTTTAGTAACAGCAGCCATAATGAAACGGTATCATCTTTTACAAATTTTGTAAAGAGGTAGCTGTTATGATGCCTATTGCCGAATTCGGTCAAAATTGGTCCAGCGTTTTCTTACAAGCGCTTTAAAAAAAGTTTATGCTAACGCACTCACGACGCATAACAGACGATGGACAACGCAGGGCAGACCCATTCTGTCTATAAGTTCACTTTGACCTTACATCCAGGATAATTAAACACCTATCTAATAAATGGGTACATTTCTGATATAGGTTCCATTTGATTCAGTAATAATTATTCTCACATCTAAAGTACGTTAATTTAAGGCCGCACAAGAGCTACAAAAACACGTGCATTATTCACTTCGATAAAAATGTAATACGTAACATTAATAATATACGATGTAGTTAATATCTGAACAAAGTAAATTTCAGCATATCCCTAAGCATGCTAGGAAGCAACTGATTGCGTTTACAGTTTTTTGTTTTTGAAGACACTGATTGTTTATGTTCTGGATCACAGACACTTTTACATCAGCAACGGCACTCATTAGCGTTTTCAGCGCCAGCGTATTTTGTTTTTTGTGAGGCGTAAAATATCGGAGCTCTTCCCGTATCGTCTTGGACATTTACATCCGCACTATTAGATATAAGAATACTAATCACACTGACGTCACCACGATGTTCAGCCAATTTTAAAAGAAAAAAAAATCCCGGAAGTCCTTGGGGTTTTCCATAGGAAAGCATACACTGACGGCGGCTTTCACTGCTATTTTTAATATCCTACGTTCCCCGGGTAACACAGAAGCACTTACACTATATTTAAAAACGAGGTAATGAGAGAAATGTGGCTTCACCATAAATACGCCATAACAGCCGGCACAGGCTGGTCTGAACAGGATTTGGCCCTCAGCCTACTGATTGTGAATCCGGTTCTCTAACCAGTGAGAGCTACGACGAATGATGATGATGATGATGATGATGATGATGCTGCTGCTGATGATGATGATGATGCTGCTGCTGCTGCTGCTGCTGATGATGATGATGATGATGATGATGATGATGATGATGATAAAGCATATAAAGTAGTTTGTATTCAATTGGGGATTAAATAAATGATTGTAAGAAAGGAGATATACAATATTCACTCCAAGCGAATATGGTGTCATCCAAAATGGCCAAAGTTCTCTAATGTGAAACTGTCTCATGGTTTGGTAAAAGTTTCGTTTACAAAAGTGGAAAATTAAATATAAGAAAAGATGTTGTGGAGCAGAGTTTCATATAGATGCGCTGTCTTTTCCTTAGGACTGTTATTGTTACATCTTTAATTACTTACACGCAAACACCCTTGTTTAAGAGAGAAGAAACGCTTAAAATACAAGCAGCAGATTTCGTCATGATTTAACCCTGGATAAAAATAAAGTTGTAAATGTGGAGGAAATATCTTAGAACGAACACAAAATTTCTGATCACATCCTGTATAACCTTGACAGAACCATAAGCATATATCGTTATATTAAAGGATGTTGACAAGTCTTCAGTAAGAACAGACAATTATAGCACTTGTGAATGACCCCAGAATTTTTAAGAAAAAAACAAACCAACACAACAAACAAACAAACATCTTAAAACCTGTGACAAACCTGCTCGGAAGATTTGAGTTTACAATGGCACATGCAACCTTCCAAACATGTGCTAGCTTCTTGTACAAAAGACTGGATTACAATCATATGATAGCTCGAGTTTCCGCATAACTACGTCCCATATATGTCTCAGATATGTCTCAGTTCAAGCAGTTAGAGACAGTGTATAATTACGAAGAGACGCACATATGCATGCATACACACGTACATGGACGGACGGACAGACAGCTTGATGTATCCATGGATAAAAAGAAAATAGAGATAAAAACGGAGAGACAGACATATATACATAAGTACTTACATGTATACATACATATATACATATACGGATGAACGGATGGACTGACACATACGAATGGAAAAAACGAAGACAGACAGATAAACACAGATACATAAATACATACATATGGACACACATACGAATGTTATCTATGAAAGGGAGATACGTTGCTGGTTACCAAGTATTACTAGTGAATACAGAATTACTCACATGGTGACTTTATATAGATCAATAAATACGTTCTGACTATGGTGTTCAGTACCTTGGTATTGAAGAATAAGTAGGTCACTTTACCTCTTTAAAGGACTCTTTGATAGTCAGATGAATAAAATATTATAAATATGAAACCAGAGAAATAATAATAATAATAATAATAATAACGACTTTATTTAATGACGGTAACTCGGTTAGCTACATAATAGAACAATAATAGTAATAATAATAACGACTTTATTTAATGAGGGTAACTCAATTAGCTACATAATAGAACAATAACAATAATTATAACGACTTTATTTAATTAGGGTAACTAAATTAGCTACATAATAGAATTACTCGACCTTGAGGTCCTCTAAAGAAATAAGTTATATCATTGCTTTTCATAATTTCGCGGGAAGTTTTCATGGATATTTTAAAGAATTCATTTGTCCGTTAATTTGTACATGGTTATATAAGAAGTAAAATCAATATTAAGATAAAATAAATTCAAAGTAAAGGTTTTTTATTTGTGCTCCAGACTGTATTTTCGTCCAGAATGTATTGTCAAAAATATTGTACATCATATTTTGTTTTTAAACTGGTGTAGCGACGACATAAGCCGCCTCTCTCTCTCTCTCTCTCTCTCTCTCTCTCTCTCTCTCTCTCTCTCTCTCTCTCTCAATTACGCGGTAAAGGTATAGGAATATAACGTGTTCTCAAGTGTAGCAACGTTTGAAAGGCCCCAACTTTACGACACCTAACTGTATACTTGAAATGACCCACCTTTACGACACCTAACTGTATACTTGAAACGAACCACCTTTACGACACTTAACTGTATACTTTAAATGACCCACCTTTAGGACACTTAAATGTATACATGAAATGATCCACCTTTACGACACCTAACTGTATACTTGAAATGATCCACCTTTACGACACTTAATTGTATACTTGAAAATACCTACCTTTACGACACTTAACTGTATACTTGAAATGACCCACCTTTACGACATTTAATTGTATACTTGAAATGACCCACCTTTACGACAATTAACTGTATACTTAATTCCGGAAGAGCTAACCTGCATCCAATGTTCACATATATAGGTCGAGAAAACTTGTCAGCAGTCCTTTCAGCGAATACATTCAAAAAAAAGCAAAATAGTATGGCTGCATTTCAACACAGAAGTAGATTTCATTAGCAAGTGTACTGATATAAGTGTAATAATTACCAAGAATAGGATAAAACTTCGCGATAGTTATATACTTTGTTCGATTTCATGTTTATATTCAGAACGAAAGCTATTACAGTTTTTAATTTTGACACGTGATTGCTAAAAAGGCAGCTGGCATTTTAACTTCAACCGAGTTGTTACTTTGGCACTTATATATGAAGTTATGAATGATCGTACAAAAATACTATACAATTTGTAATGGTCTAATGTCTCATAAATACGGGAAGAACAGATAGTTATTTGACCAATGTCGTGTTTTAATACCTTTGATCACAGAAAAGGCGGAATTTTAATACAGAGTGGTGGTGACAGGCTTTAATTGTATCATGTCACGTGTATTGCTGACAGTGTAAAACTAATTTCTTACAGAAATATACTCCCACCCATAACAGTGATGTATGTTTGGATTGTTGTAAACGTATCTAACTATAAGTGTACGGATCAAATACAAATACTGACAACATGCAACCAAAACTAATGATATAAAGACAGACATTAGGATAGGTTTCAGGTCAGGTAGATCGATAACTGCTGACATTTCAATTATATGAGTATGTATATATATATATATATATATATATATATATATATATATATATATATATATATATATATATTTATGGTTGTGTGTGTATGTGTGTGTGTGTTTGTGTTATAACTTGCAGACGTAGAATTAAATACCCATCTTTAATTTGTACTCACTTTCTATTTGATACATATGTTGCGGTCGTCGTGACAGTTCAACTTTTTAATTGAATGAAATACATCTTATAGTGGGGGGTTGTGGGGCGGGGGGGGGGGTTATGGTGGTTACGCTAGAGAAGGTATGTAGGTTCTAGTTGTCACGTGATTACTCATTATATCGTCTTACAATATATAATTATTTCTTACAAACGGAACGGACCACGCTGTAAATAGTTAGTCATGGTGATTCGTATCTATACAACCATGAGAAGCGTGGGTAGCTTATTAAATATTTCTCAAATTACTTTCAACCTCAACCACTTTGTACGGATGTCACGCCATAGACGAATTGGAACAGATGTGGAAACTGTTGTATAAATAACAGTTGTACTCTACTGACACGTGATTTGCGATAGCATGAATTACATCAAACTTCTTATCTCTGATGATTCAAGATTGACGCATGTAGATTCTACTCAGAAATCAAATAAAATACAGTGTGATGAAGTTCAGTTACCACAGTTACTCAAAATACTAATATGAAACATACGTCGGCGAGGTACTCGAAAGTGGTAAGAGTTTTAAATCTCATAATAGTCCATGTACGTGTGTTGATGTTGTTGTTGTTGCTGTTGCTATTGTTGCTATTCCACTATTAGTTTCTACTCCACTCTCATTTCTCCTGTATGTCAGCCTCCTTTGCTCTTCAGACAGACGGACAGAAATATATAAATGAACATAGATACATGCATACATACATACATACGTACGTGAGTCCGTCCATACGTACGTACGTACATACATTCATGTATACATACATACATACGTACGTACGTGCGTCCTTCGGTCCGTCCGTACGTATGTACATAAAAAAGACATACATACATACATACATACATACATACATACATACATACATACATACATACATACATACATACCGTTAATATGGGTCGATATAATTAATCGAACATCCCAAACGAAAAAAGTAGTTTGATAAAGGTGAGGATATGTTGTAATACATTTAAATGAAAGAGAGAGTTTCATTCCAGGGATGACAAGGAATAAAATATGATCTCTCCCATAAGATTATTAAGTACGGATTCTGTTGCACAGTGTTGCATATGCAAATAATAGTAAATAGTGTGCCATTAAATTATCTTTCGAATGGTTTGGTCGAATGTTTGCTTTTAAAAGCCATATCAACACACCAATTACTACTCATGGATCTGCGATGGAGTAGTATGCCTTTAAAGGAGACTCGCCATCGCAGTCAACCCGAGTTCGTTTGGACAGAATTCGAACTTGCAAGCAAATGAATCTTAGTATGGCAATTTAACCACTGAAATATTGCAAGCAAATGAATCTTAGTATGGCAATTTAACTACTGAAATACTGCAAGCAAATGAATCTTAGTATGGCAATTTAACCACTGAAATACTGCAAGCAAACGAATCTTAGTATGGTAATTTAACCACTGAAATACTGCGGTTCCAGATGGAAATAAATAAGTTCTAGATGCATTCGAAACTAATTAATATAAAGAATAACTAATGCTGGAATAGGTCGAAAACATTCAAAGAGTGTTACAGTATGCAACAGGATAGAGAAGAGGATCGTACATAAATTTGACAAGTGTTTACGACATCAACGATTCCAGAAAACACCGATGTTTTGTAAAGCTTTTCTCCTATACACCTCTCTTTGTCATTTAACAAGAGAATTTAATATTTTCTCACGCATGCGTCAGAGAAATCTAGCTGATTTGATAATTTTGCTTTTCTTATCTCGGTCTGGTTGTCTCAGCCAAGTTGTCTCAGTCATGATAGGAACCACTTTCTCAAGGGAAGCTACCCTTCTTGTCTTCGGCTGTGCATGACGGAGTTGTTTGACAGTCAAACAAACACCGACACTTTACCAAATGTATGTATGTACATATGTATATTTGTAGATAGGTAGGTAGGTAGTTATGCATGTGTGTATGTATGCATGTATATCAAAATATTTTGGATGAGAGAAACGAATAACTTCAACAAAGAAAGAAAAGAAAAACGGAGATAAAACAAAATGAAAATGGACTGCAAACTAGGGAACATATTAACTCGTAAAGGTAGGAGACCAAAAATCGTAAATGTTTACCATCCACTGAGTACCTATTGTATGTATAAAGCACTTTTTTATTTTCATGGTGGAACGTTCCAGAATTTTGCTAAACATCAACCAGTAATTTGACAAAACTCGCCATGAAATAGAGGTGTCTTTGAAACCCCAGAAACTTGCGACTGAGAAAATAATAAATCAGGCGAGGAGAGAAAAAGATGCGAAACTGCGATAGAGAGCAGATTTACAGAAGTGGACGTAGAACTTGTTGCAAATTTTGTTTTAGAGCATGAAAATGTAAATACCAAACGTAAAACTTTAGGACAAATAAAGCTTCTCGAAGAATATCTGCAGAAAAGACAATGAGAGAAGCCTGACCTCAACAATGTTCTCTCAAGATTTGTCCTTTCCAATACACAGAGATTATATAGCATCTTAAGAAACAAAGTAAGTTCACACCAGCCTTTTAAAAATTAAAAATTACGAAATAAAGTATTCTTTCAAACAATTTTTCAGATCACTCGTTTCAAAATACACCAGATGTACCGTTATTCAAGACTACTAATTCTAGTAAACATCCGTATATGGTAAAGTTTATGTATAAAAAATACCCAGCATGATTTACAAGCTACCTTGCTGTTTTTGAAACTTCTTGATAACTTTTTTAAGGTACGAGACTGACATATGAGATATCTTTTCTTCTAAATAAACTCGGTAAAAATAAAATTATATTGATAATTAATGTTGGAATTAATGCTTCAATGTTTTATAAAGGCCATTACCAACTTTGGTATGGAGTTAACTCCTTTCTGTAAATTAAGGTCAAAAGATGCACAAATATAAGAAATATTTTAAAACAATAGGCCATAGTCGGTCTTATCTCGCTCACAGTACTTAACAGGTGGCCAATAAAATAAACAGGCTTTGTAGTATTGTAAGAATACAGCCTTTGTAGGCAATCTCAGACATTTTATACCATGTCGATTTAGATATTTTAATATCGTCTAAAGCAATTATTTCCAAAGATAAAGTCATGATTTATAGGCATAGTCTCTTGCTCATAATCAAGCCAATATCTTTTGAAGTTAAATCTACTGAAGAAGCTTTAACTCGTGGATTAATGAGTCCAATAGCTCTCTTGAAATAATAATTCACCGCTTGTCAACTTATTGGGGTATTTTTTAATTTAAAAATAAAATACAAAATACAAATTTCAAATTATTTGGGAATACTGGCATTGTATATATGAAATGCCATAAAATAATGCATAATACATGTGATAACATATAAATGACAAATTTTTCACGCATTTTAGCATGGCAACACTAACAACGGCCAAACTCTATTTCAACAAACATAACAAATGTTCTTCCAAAATTTCAAATCTTGTAAAGTCTTCAGAAATAATTTTTTGCAACAAAATTTATAAACTTAAACATAATTTTTGAGAATAAATTAGTATGATTAATTGCAACATTCAACACAGTTTATACTAGACTAAAACTGTACATTATATTTGTCATTATTACATCGGATCAAGTATTTCCACAGTTATTATTTCCTTGAAAAGAATGTATTGGTGTGCATCAGATACGCACATCAATATTTCTGGTTTTGTCTGGGCCAAGCCCGCTTTTCGGTAATTTTCCTTTGTGGCTTTAATTCGAATTTTTTGGGCAATGTATCATTATAATAATTATCAAGGTTCTAATTAATCATCAGTTTACAAGTTCACTTTAGAGCCAATAATTTTAGCTACTTAGAGAGTTACTTGTTATATTTATTTCACAAATTACATATTATTCATTTTAATCCCGAGGGCGTATTATTTGACTACATTTTGTTTTAATTGTTCTACTGAATTCATTGTCTTGTTTTTTTGTCCGGTTTGCATTTTATTACATGAGGAAAACTTCTGCGTTACCCTAAATCATTGGTAATAAATATTCAGCATCATGCGATCATTCCCTTGCTTTCCTTTAGATAGAGGAGGAAAATATTTTCCAACAGATAAATAATTGAGTAAATAGCATACTTATTGTGAATGCACTTTCTAACTACGATGAAATTTTTTAAGATTCGAAAATTGTGCTCATACGAAAACTCTCTGGATATCATGATGATATAAGCCTCATAACTAAGATTGATATAAATCTGATAACAAATAATCACAAAAGTGTTAACAAGTTCAGCCAATCAGATTCAGGCTTACCTCGGGATTATGCGTTGATCTCGCTGATAATTGTATCCATCTAAGGTCTCAAATCAAGCCTATTTACTAAGCTTACACAGAATCAGATCTGAAGTACAGTCACTAGAGTAGCAACATGTATAGCACATCAGATCTAAACTATTGTTGTGTGTGAATCTCGATAATCATTGAACTCTTGTCAATCTTGATCACATAACCGAAATTCAAAGTTGACTTTAGAAGTGGTAACAACGTCAGCCAATCATGTGCAAGATCACCTCATTCATATGAATGGAGAACTCGCTCATTGTTGTACATTTCCAAGATCTTTGTGCTATAACCATGCATTCCAAGTTTGATCAGAGTCAAATCGGAAATGTATCTTCCAGCGTAGTAATATTCTCAGGCAATCAGGTGCAAGCTCGTCTCATTAGTATGTTTGGATCTCGCTGATTATTAATCTCGATGATCCAAGATCTCGATGTCATAAACCAATTGTCGAAGTTGTATCACAATTGGGTTAGACATATGACTTTCAGAAAGGAATAAAGCTCAGCAACTCAAATGCAAGATCACTTCACTGATATGAGTAGCTCTCGCTCATCATTGAATTCATCCAAGATCTCGATAATATAAGCATATCACTAAGATTTAATTGAAATTGGACCGGAAATATGACATCATCCAAAATGGTAACATGCTCAGCCGATCAGATGCAATATCACCGCATCAATATGCGTTCATCTCACTCATTGTCGAATAACTCTGAGATTTTAATGATATAAACCCATATTCCAGAGTGGTGAGAAGCAAATGCTGACGGACGGTCGACGAACGAAACCGGACGCAAAACGCACGACGGACGTATGGCCATATCATTATACACTTGTCCGTACGGCCAGGTCAGCTAAATATTAACAACGTGGCCTTAAATTTAATAATTGTCTTGTAGTGACTTTGAAGCACATTCATTCTTGTTTTTGTGTTGTTACCTTGAAATTAATTCCTAGTCATATTGCATCCCCAAGTGGAAGTTGTGGAAATATATGTTAAAAGGAGGAGGCGTGTACATTTCAAGAAAATTCGATGCTTGTGAGTGGTCTAATATTTAGTCCCTTTGTTGTTGTTGTTTTTTTTTATTTCCGCGGGGAAGGGGGGCATTTCCGATACTTTAATATGATACAGACAGAGATTGACCACCAGGTGCCATATTTTCCAAACCTGAACTGAAAAGTTATTTTTGCTCAGTGCTAGGTCTGCGAATGTAAGTTTTGACAGACTCCTCACGTTTGTGGTCTGTGAAATAAAATATTTATGTTAGCAAACCCAGAATCGCTCATAGCTTGAATTGCTGTCGCACGGAATAAGTGTCCAGTGTAGCGTTACACTCCTGCATTCATGCAAATGTCTGGCATGAATGTGGAGAATTGTTTGGGTTTTTTAAGTTCACAGATATACCATTTGTCAGCTAATTCAGGAGATTTTAGTCCTTCTTTGCTGCGGTGTGTAGATAAAGTCTTTGATGCTTTGTCAGATTACTACAGGAAAACTTTTACAGATTTAACTTGACATGTCCTTGTGCCAGTTGCATACATTCTCTTGTCTGATGTTTCTTCAAGTTTCTCATCAACACCATCTTGGTGATATTTGTTTAACTGTTTGATGAGTTAGAGGAATGTACTCCATGCCAGATTCATCAGTTTAAAATTTTAAAGAAGTTGGGGTCAATTGATGGTGAAATTCTACACCTCTGGTCAAAAAATGAATATCCAGCAGGTACCAGATTCTGAATCTCAGGGCAAAAGGGTCAGATTTTTGAATATATGCATTGATTTTCCCTAGTTCGTCTGGTGAAATTACTTCATAGTGCTGGAGTTGTCTTGAAATACCTGATTTTAGATCAAATTTAAATTTTACATTTAAAATTGAATTAGCATGTTGTAATTCTTTGTCTTTGACAATGTCGATTTCCTTTCCAATATTCGTATT
Source organism: Margaritifera margaritifera (assembly GCA_029931535.1). Lineage (NCBI taxonomy): Eukaryota > Metazoa > Mollusca > Bivalvia > Unionida > Margaritiferidae > Margaritifera > Margaritifera margaritifera. The sequence continues at coordinate 4,755,254 of JAQPZY010001681.1, forward strand.
TATTGCTGCGCGAACATTTTTCAAGGAATTCTTAGGATAAGAATTTCGGTTGGGCCTCAGCGTAGAACCTTCTTAAGTGGACACTCAACTCATCTGTTGCGATTGTGTTGAAGTTCAGCTTGTGTCCAGTACTTTGAATGCACCAAGCTTTGAATACATAGAAACAATATTCATAGCCATACAATTCTTACACTTTGCAAGCTCATTTTGAAATACAGATAAAGAAGACACATTTTCGACCTTGCTATGAATATCATGATATCATGCGTTTGATCTAGCATGGTACAATCTATACATATTTCTCATAAATTTATTGTCGGTATTTTTCATATGTAATATGGTAACATTAAGAATTTGTATCCTTCAGCACAGCAATTTTTCAAAAATTTATACAGAAGATTTATTTATTTAAACAAAAGAGTAGCAACTAAACAAAGTAATGTAATTTCTTTTTCGTTTAAATGAATGACCACACATCTGAATACTAATTTAACTTAAGAAAATAATAAGCTATATGGATTATTATATACATTTTTCAATTGCATGGAGTCGCATTGGTGGAGGGCATCATGGCGTTGTCATATCAACAAAGTGTGCCCTATATTAAAATATGTAAGATTTATCCATCAAAGATATTTCATTTGATTAATCTGCGTATCTTCTTATTCGTGCTATAGTTTTAGTTTTAAAAAAAATTATTAAATCTTTGAGTAATGCTCTCACATATGTGTGGGGTTTTTGTGGAAGTGGTCAAATTTACACCAACCCACCCACCCAACATATATATATATATATATATATATATATATATATATATATATATATATATATATATATATATATATATATATATATATATATACAAACACACACGCTTTTAGAAAAACAAAGCGGAAAACAATTTGCAATTGAAAACGCGTATGCCACATTATGTGTTACGTTTGGTGGCCTCTGAGTATTGGTTTATTTCAATTGCTTTCAATTCCTCTTCAGATAATTTATTGAATCTTGGGATCTGCTCCCTCAGCAGGCTCAAATTTGACTGACCCAGTTCCCACGCTATTATTGTTGCTGTTGTGCAGGGCTTAGGTGACGGAGGTCATGGGGTGCTGCTCAAGGGATTCTTTTGATGTTGTACTGTTAAATTGTCAGCTCTTTTAATATCCATTACAATATCATCAAATCCATCTTCATCTTTCTCTAGGGCTACTAGTATTTCTTCTAGCTTCTTGTGATCTAATTGTTCGAAATCAGCAGGAAGTTGTAATTAAAAAATCACCATAAGCGGCCATATTGCTGGACGATGTAGCAGACAAACGTCGAAAGTGTATAGTGAACTATGCAGTGGAATGAAATGATATTGGAAAAGGAGAAAAAATTATGTAATTTTCTACTTGTTTGCTGAATTTCAAATTTAAAAGAAAAAACAATCGTTTCAGTGTGCCGTGTATGCAATGTTTATTAACATTGCAAACAGTGCTGGAAACAGAAAGTAGGCCCAGAATTTATTGATGTGTAAAAAAATTCCAGACCAGTATCACATGAACGTTAATATGCAATCATATTGCAGAAAACCCATTCAATTCATAATAAATACGACAGTTCCTATCATAACATGTTGCTTTTTTTATCAGTATCTTACACAACAGAGCAACTGTGACGACAATGAGTGAAATGAATTGAATACAGAGCCTGGACGATTTTTTAGCAATTTAAAAACAACTGAACAGTAGGCAACAGTGACTCAAGTTTGGTGTCTGAATATCTTTCTCCAAAGATGCACCCAACTGCATGTGTGTGTGTGTTTGTGAATAAGCACAGCAAAATAACAATTGCTGCCCGGGCAAGGAGGAATGGCAGACGTATGGAGGGGCACCAAATGAATATTATATATAGTCCACTTCTAGAACCTGAATTATTAAAACTCAAAGCTCGTCAATGTACATGAAATTTAAAGGACCTATGTCGTAAATTTCGTGTTGTTTCCAACTTGCCACACATTCTTTGGTAAGTAGGAAGAGTACAATGCCTGTCTTCTTTACACAAGAGATGATAAATTGTATGCATCACTAATCACAGCACTATTAACACAATGAATTTTTCGTGAACATAAACGGTTTTGGGTGTGATGTCTTTGCATGTTTTCTATCTTTCATCAGTCCCACATAATATCTTTAGCTTAGTCGGCTACATTTCTTTATCCAAGCGTCGAATCCAAAACTTTTCCGGTCATGCATATGGTTCCAGTCGTAAATCTGTTGGTGTATCTAACTAACCACACACTGCTTGGTAAGTGTGAAGAGTAGATAAAGTACAACGAATGTCTTCTTAACACAGGGGTAGAGCAGTTGTATTCATCACTAATCACAGCACTTATGTCAACGAGAATTATATTCTGAACCGAGGAAAGGAAGGTAGTGACAGCACAGTAAACAGAAACTGTATTCTCCTATTCGTGGAGGTTCACACCACAAATGAAACACTGTACTTTATCTCCTTCTTCTAAGTCGACAAATCCAGCTCTGGCTAAACATGTCAGGGTAGGTCCTTCCAGATCTTTATACCATTTTATTTTGAAAGTTTAGAATGGACTTTCAAAATCACTATAGCCAGGCAAAGCCATGGGAAACGTATATTCTTCCTTGATTTGTGATTTTCAATGAACTGGACGTATCCAAAGTGGTTTGTGAGTACAGGGATGAGATCCATGGATAGGTACATGAACCCTTTCGGTAGAAGAGCAGCAAGGTAGTGCTGAACAGCCCATGTAACAGGTTGTAACATCACTCTCGTCCCACGGCACAGCATCACACTCAACATCATTGAACCTACATTTGGTGGGTCCATCACATTGTTTTTGTGTCGAATTCATCATTTACGGTGAACTTATCTGCTCAGAATAATCTTTCTGTCTTGGAACTCGCTCCTTTTTTACTGGAGAGCGGTGTGTCCGTAAGGTAATGTGTTGTAATCGGGAAGTTTCACGCGTTGCTGGTAGACAATATTATACACTATTGTAAGGGCTTACTGACGATTTAATGATCTGACATACGTAAAATCTTGTGAGAATCCACCGTTTTGACACGAACGTCTTGATCTCGACCTGGTTTTAAGGCTTCTTTACACATGTTAAAGTTTACCACTTGAGTTGAACGATGGTTGAGGGTAACTCCTTTTCACAAATACATTTAGCATGAAGTTGTCCTTTCTTGTCTCGGTACTGGTATCCGTAATTGTTTAGGTCCACTACGGGAAAAACTCAAAATAGCGTTGTGTAAGCTCCCAAACCTTCTTCTTCGATGTGTGGGTGATAGTCTCCAGGGCGATCGACATAACGTGCAACTATCGGTGTCAAAGTAAATGATTCGATCTCCTAAAGATTCCATGACGGAACACAATTTTAAACGGGCATTAGTTGTCACGAAAGAAGCACTGATAACATTGCTAAACTCGTCCGCTAGAATAAACTCTGAGATTTCTTCGCAATTCACCAAGATCAATTTTCCCGTATGATTTCCACGTGTTTAATGAGTTTCCTTTTCTCGTCGCTGAGTTCAAACTATTGCCTTTGATCTACGAAGTTTTCGCTCTTTGGCAATTTTGGACGTTGAGCTACCTTTTCCCACAAACACGTCAGCATGACTTATGCAAACGATCATCTTTCTTCGTTCTGTTCTACTCGTTCCAAGGCGATGCCTTCTAATGATCAGTACCGTTGTTTGAATTGATTTTTGTCTTCTGGAGTGTGACACCAAGAAGGATAGCCGCTCGCTTCTTATTTCAATTTCAGAAGCTTGCTGTAGCCTGAACAAAATCCCTGGACTCGAGTCCTGTGGTAGGAACGTATCAAAATTCGTATAGTTTTAACAATCTGTATTAGCGATCAAGAGCAGGAAACAATTCGACACTCACCTAAGTTACTGTCAGAGCGTGTTCTTGGTCATAATGACAACAAGGTTGGTATTGATTACACATTCAGCCCACGTACAACATACAGAAAACATCAGTTTTCTGTGCCAATGATGAGGTCAAAATTGTACAAGTTCGTCGGTGCAACAATATTACATTTGATCAAACATTCGTACTGGATAATATGTTGCAGGTCGATGTGTTCTTTCAAATTTTTACAATGACCAGTTATGAATCGAGCATATTTACACACCCAGTGATACAAGGAACACACATCAAAGTGTTTCCTTTGTCATCCTTGAGCTTAGTTGGCTTCGTACAGGAAGCGCATAGCATTGATTCGTCTTCCAAACAAACAATCGCGTGTATTCAAAGGTTCAATGTCTACCACAAAAATCGTACTCTTCGATGATGTGTCGAACTTCTGGATCTGTTTTCAAACGTCGATCGTTGTTGTCTTCCTACATTTCTACCACTTGGTATCCTTAAATTCCATACTCTGGCGTCGTTACATGTTCGACTGTAAGAAAGAATTGTTCAGGTCTATTTGAGAATAATAGGTAGAGCATCCATGAAATAAACATACCTGCAATGTTTACACAATCTGTGAAGTTTCTAAATCCGAACCATTCACGTAATAAGATTTGGTCTTATTTTCTCCACCTTTTCTACCACTTGTCTTCAGTGATTCATAAGTAATGAAACCTTCGCAAAGCGTAGGCTGAATATCGACGGCTGACAGATTGATAGGATTGAGGTGGTGTGCTGGCTAGTTTGTTCTGAAGCATGAACTTCTTTCGGTACATCAATTCACATGCATTGTCGATGGTAGAAGCTTCCTTCAAGGGATCTATACCACCATGACCCAAAAATAACCGCGGACATTTTCCACAACAACGTTCTAAAATGTCCACATTGGTTCGACAATATTTAAACATTTCTTCTTCAAAATCGAATGGGTCTGAAGAGTCGATTTGGTACCAGCCGTAGGAGGCTTCTCGTTGTTCTGTTTGCATACCATCAGGGTCGTGGTAATGATATTCAGGCAAACGCGTAGCACGACGTGTGGATTCGCTTCGGTATGGAAAAAGTGTGGAAAATAGCATTTAGTCATTTCTGGCAGTCCAAACGTTTGAGGCATTCTATTCAAAAGCATAACCAAATAACTCATAGAATTTTGAAAGTTTTGTTTTCCCAATTTTGTGTAGATGATTTGACTCCGTTCATGGTGTCGTTTGAAAATGTCGTTCCTTGTTCTGAAACATATTTCAAAAGAATTTATCAGTTGAATGCTGAGAAACTGTAAGCAATGCCTTTATTTTCTTATGACAGTTCTCGTAACGACGCACCTTCTCTTTGCTCCAGGTGTAGTCGGCGGGGTTTAAAACCCAGTCAGCAAAAAAGGAAAGAGTATGTGAAACACGAAATAGCTTTTCACGTCCCTCTGGAATCACACAATAATTCCGACAGTAACAAAGTTAAAGTTCATGAATGCAGTTGTTGGAAGCACGATGAGCCACAAAAACGTTAGGAATGTGAATTCCACTCTATTGCGACCATTCAAAGTAAAAAAAGATAAAATCCACACAATGTTCTCGTTTATTTGCTTGTTCTGGTCGTCATTCAATATTTCAGTGGGTTCGTTCTCATGTCTTTGAATATAAATTTAATGATCCAGCTCGACGACTTACCCACAAAATGGAAATTATCTCTTTCCTAGAAAAACGGATGACTTTTTGTTATTGGTACTAACATGATGTGCAAAAGTGTGGGACACTGTCAATCATTCGCAAGCACATTTCTGTCACTCGTAACAGGCTGGACAGAAGAATCTTCGTTTGCAAGTAGTGCATTGTATTCTTTCTTACCCTTAAGAAATACAATGTATAGATGCTAAACAGCCAAGACATCTCTCTCCACAATGAATATGTTACTCCAGATAGGTGAATCTATGGTCACATTTGTCATAAAAATATTTATATCCGAGAAATTCTTTGATAATAATAATATCATCGAAATGATTTTGGTGAAGATAAATGTGAATGTATTTTACGTCTGGAAAATTCGGTCATGGAAACAGGAAATATCCACGAATGATCGAAGGGTACACTTTCGATGTTCAACTAGGGGCCCTCACATTTTCAAATTGTTGCATTTTAGGAACTCCACACACGATCTCTTTCAAAATTCTTGCTTGTTTCACAAGGAGTTCAGCTTCTCTCTGTTGTTTGGCTCTGTCCAATTGTCTAATTCTTTTCCATAATTGATTCCATTCTGGTGTATAATTTTTTTTTTTTTTTTGCATTAGTTCGAGCCACCACGACGGCACAAGCTAAACGCATCTCTTCTTGATCGTTGTTATCTGGACGATAGTTTGCCTAGTACTGAGAAATTGATCCGCTGATTAAAGGTTCCATCGCCCGCTGCCTGAAGGAGGTGAAACGTGTGTCATATGAAGAGTAGTTTCTCCATCGGTCGTGCCAAACTTATCATTGGATTGTTGGACGAATTGATTTTTGTCTACAATTTTTAAAATATTTACTGCAGGTGTACTAAACTCGATCCAAACAGGAGATCTCAATCTGACCTGAAAAGATGGATAGTCGCAAACGATCTTGATCTTTAGCTTGGCATTGTCATTTATATTCCTCTAACTCAGACTCCAATAAGTCTATAATGAACACAGCTGCTTTCTCTCCTGGACACATTCGCTCCATCTGTTTCTTTATAAAATGGGGAAGGAGGTGAAGGTTGTACTACCGAAAACATTCTTGAGAGGATGAGAAATTGCAGAAAACCAAATCCAAATTTAAGTCATTCTCCTCTAGAATATTACGCACTGCAACAGCAGTAGTTGTAGTATCACTCCGAGTATTGAAGTATACACTGCAGGCGCAACCCAGCACATTGTCTTCATTGCAGACATGTTATACTGTATTTGCACTATTCCGCGCATGTATATTGAAAGTGACTACACGTGTCCGCTGAATTCTGATTGGAAGATAGAAAACACGCTGTGACTGAATTATGACATTTTTCAAACAAAACGTATCGTCTCAGTGTTAAAATTCCCATTGAGGCAGAGTGACATATTTGAAGCCATATTGAAATGATTTCAAGATGGCAGCTGTAATATTAACTTCCCCTGGGCCATAGTGACATTCTTGAGGCCATAGGGACATTGTTGAGGCCATATGGACATATATGGGACATAGTGACATCCGTTACTACTTATGCAGCTTTAAGACACACGGTTGGCCTATAAAGAAATATCAGAATGGCATAATATAATTTAATTTTGGTTAATATAGATGTATATTATTCCATTTTGACTCCTCTAAATTGGACATACAGTGTAGGTCTCCAAACATCCTCTTTCACATTTGTCGTAAGCTGTAAAACAAATAACAAATGTCCTCAATTTATAGTGTAGAATAATTTCGTTCATTCTCTTGTAATACATATTAAAGTAGTGTCATGAGGCCCATATGGAACGTTGGGAAGAAGGTTGTGGCACAACTTTTGTTCCTATGTACGAGTGTCTGGTCAAAATGGACTAATCTATCTTCCTCTCGTATAAAACGTCTAAACAGGGCCACTACATATTTCAAAGGGTCATATCACTGTTGATGTGAGTTTTGGTTTCTACAACTGAAGCCAATGTGTCATAACATACCCAGACAATGGTTAGTTACTTCACAAATTTCGTGCCTTAATGCTTTAGACCACAGTTCAGGATGAATTAGTGCAACGTGATGGTGTTACATTCTGATTTTATAATGTCGCGTGGGAAAGTAAAAAAGGATTTTACCATAAGAGTAAAAATCAAAAAATCAAAATAAGGACAGGCAGACAGAGGGAAATATAGACGAGTATATAATAAAGAGAATAGGCAAGTCGTTATACAGATAGGCAGAAATTTCCTTTATATACATCATCCTTACCTGTATTAATAACAGTAATATACATTTTTTACTTAAACACAAAATTCTCTACCAGTATCTGCTCTGCAACCCACCCACCCCCTCCTTTTTGAATAATAAAATCAGTCAGCACATAGTACACATCTTAAGAAAAGGTATTAGTGACCATTTCTCTAGCTATCAATTTTCAGGTTTATGTGAACCCATTGACTAATTGGCCAGTACACAGTAATAAATGAATAGATCGTTATTTAGTTAAATGATGTTAAACGTAAATCGTAATGTGTATCTGAAAGGGTTTTCTATGCGATTGTCATAATAGCAACGGACCATATTGTAAATATTTAGTCAATGTCATCCGTGTATATATAACCATCATAACTGAGGGTGGCGTTCTAGATTTGTCTCAAATTACTTTCTACCTATTACACTTTGTCGGGGTGTCACAGCTTTAGACGAATTTGGAAAGTTGTGGAAAATGTCGTATAAATAAAAGTTGCTCTCCTGACACGTGGCTTCAGATAGCATGTATGTTATTGAACACCGATAATTCGAGATTGCATGAAGATTCCGTTCACAAATCGAACCAAAAGCGGTGTAATGACATACAATTAATACAACATTCAACACACTATTGCAAATTGCCATTGCGATCGTATACTGAATACACGTTATTTCGCTATGTTACGCCGATCACAGGACAATCATATCTGTGGTATTTGGCCACCAATAATAATCCGTTTAAATCCCACTATTATTTGTCAAAAAATGCAAATAGTCAAAGATATTCCACAAGAAACCACATCCGTCGCCATCTTGAAATAACTCTCTCATTCCTGGTTGAGCAAGCTACATATACACGGCACACGTGTCTTGTGCTGGGTGCGTTCGATTAGCAACACGACTGACACGCATGACACAGGTTTGCTACTCATACGCGAGCAACGAAAAGGTGGTTGATTGAAGCAAACTGACATATGGTCTTAGTATTACCTTTTATCAAACGCAGATGAAGCTGTGTACGCATAGTGTAGTTTATAAGTCGTACGAGTTATAAATGTAAGAATAATCCATGAACGTGTGTTATTGTTGGTGGTGTTATTGCTGCTATTAGCCGCGTGCTTTAGTTACACCCCTTACTTTCTCCTTGTGTCTGTACGTCTTCTTTGATCTTCAAAGAGACAGATGGAAGACCAGAAGTAAATTCATGCATACATAACACGCACATTCGTGCATACATACATAACAGATACCTACCTACATACATACATACATTATCTTCACTGTGCATATATATCAATATACTTGATTCAACATAATTAAATAAATAAAGCAATTTAGTAAAGGTGAAGATTTATTGTAATAAATATTTTGACAAATTGATTTAAAAAACAAAAAATACAAAAAACAAGCAGCACAGAAAATTCATTCCAGACACGGCGATTACTATGAATTAGGTAACAACTTACTAACAAATACCAGCAGCTTGATGGAAAAGGTCTTTATAATCATATTTCACACAATATTTAGCTGGAATCATGCAGATTCTTGAAATCCAGTATATTAAATTGATACATGGACATAATAATGATATATGCATTTGTATTGGAAGAAAACGGTATCAGACGCTAACACTTCAACAATTTCTTAACAAACAAACTAACAAAGAAACATTTCTTGATGTAGGTCTCTCTATTTTAGGGTCTTTTTTCAAGGAAGGCAAATTGTAGTTCAGTTCAAAATACTAATGCTTTATAATTGTCGATAGCATAGCAGCAGAAAGTGGCTAAAACGATGTCATTTATGCAACCATAAATACCATGGCGAGGCAACCAAATGTTTTTTATCGGAAACTTGTGTGATCCAGTATTAAGAAACGCTTTCATTATAAACTTCTTTACTTATTATTTTTTATGCAGCTTTTTCTGCATCTGAAGAGCAATAAATGGAAAGAGTGTAAATTGTAACACGTATATTACCGGTATTTTATGTAGGCATCAAAGCACGGGATATTTCAACTAATCATGTCCATACCTTTGATGAATATTTTCTATAGTTCTTGTTATCTTTACGCATACCCGTACTGTTTCAAAAAAACTGACACACACAAAAATGGAAATTGTAACCGTATTTATAACATGTAAAATATAATAGCTAACTCCGTCAGTTATTTGCACGCACACGCACACACAAAGAACACGTGCACACACATATATACACATACCATTGTTTAACAGAGTATCTTTTTTATAGCACAGTGTAAGATCTTGTATTGTATTGTTTATAACTTGATGACCACTGATTTAACCATGGCGGTTTTCTTTCACAAGAAAAGGTTTACGAGATAAACAGCAGATTACGTCATATTTTAACCCTGGATAGAATTATTTTTACATGGGGAGTAAATGTTGGAGTGAATACGAAGTTGAAGAAAGACATCCTGTATGACCTTGAAATAAACATAAGCTTTTGTCATTTGATTAAAGGAGGTTGACAAATATTCAGTAATAAAGACAATTATAACACTTTTTAATGACACCAACACCGGAATAGGACAAATTAATTTATTTCACTTCTGTCACGTGGATCAATTTGATAAAACAACATTAAATTAATAATGAGGTTCATCCGTAAGCCTTATGATTCAGGTTTATTTAACAGATCAAGTGCACTCCGACCGTCATGAAAAGTACTACATATTAAGAATGCACAACGAAGTAATTTGCCCAATCAAATTACACATGCGAAAAAAGTTACCAGAATATACACAAAGTGCTGGACTCTTGAAAAGTTTGAAGACTAGATTTCTTTACAGAATTCTCGCAAACTGCTAAGCATTTCAAAGTTGGTTTGTTACGGGCTCCTAAGTCAAGTCGATACTAATGTAGTAGTAGTAGCAATAGTAGCAACAGATGGAGTAATAGAAGTCGGTATTATTATAGTTGTAGTAGTGACCTAGATGGTTGTGTGGTGATGATGATGATGATGATGATGATGATGATGATGATAGTTTAAAAAAAAATTTCAGCATTGGCGGCGATAGTGGAAGTTGTGTACTTAAAAGAAATAGTACTCGTCCTAGTCATCAATATTCAGTAGTAGTACTACTCGTATTAGTAACTGTAGAAAAAAGTGAAGCAAAATTCCAACAAGCACTAGTGTACAAGTAGACCAGTTGATTTGCCGTTTAAAAAGCGGTGATACAAAAATACATACATATACGAATGGGCGGATGGACAGACACATATGGATGTATGGAGATAAGACAAGAGAGACAAAATAGATATGTACATGCACACGTACATATGGATATACATACCAATATAAGCTATAATGGAGAGATACTTTTGTTGATTTCCAAGCATTACCCTTGAATACAGAAATACTGACACGATATATTTATACAAATCAATACAGATGTTCTGACCAATGTAATGAATACCTTGATATCAAGGAATACAACGGCCTCTTTCTCTCTATAAAGGGGCTCATACATGGTCCAGTGAGCAAACAGTGATTAAAGTTCTATCCTGCGAGATAACTGATTACATTCTTGTCATACCCTTTTAAATTATATTTTTAAGAATTCATCAGTCCTTTGTTAAATAAGATGTAAAGATAAAGTTATTTAAAAGTAAAGGTATACAATTCTTTTTGGTTCCAAATTGTACTTTATTTACAGAACGTAGTGTCAAAAATAATGTACACTTTATATATGTTGACAAGCTGGTACAGGCACAAGAAAATCGGGCAGTCTCTCTCTCTCTCTTTCTCTCTCTCTCTCTCTCTCTCTCTCTCTCTCTCTCTCTCTCTCTCTTGCATATCAAATCACGAGGCAAAGTATAGTAAGCTACTGCGCTTAAAAGTGTATGCCACGTTCGTTCGTTATTCTGGATTTAAAGTCGTTTCTCGTATAATATACATTTGTGACTACTTCAGATGCACGCTTTCGCGTGCTATTTAATTTGCGCGATTGACTGCAAAATATTATTGCCGCTCAAGCAAGCCGCAGAAATAAAAGGCGCTTCGATTGCCACCGTCCATCTATCAGTCCGTCTGCCGTTGCCTACCGGCTATCACCTTATTTCGTTTTTGTCCAATCTATGCCCAGTTTCATATTTCCAGTTGGGCTGTCCGTAACCTAACGCCAAAGATCACATACCCGAGTCAAATATTCCTAAGTTGTTAATTATTCTAAGAAATAGCTTCCTTGTCTTTTGCACTATACGTGCTTGTACGTTTTCCGAAAACAGATACCAATGATGGTGGCTTAAAGTAGCCGGTTAATTTTGTGATCTTTTCGCGACGCCGTTAGTTCATTCACCAGCATACCAATCGGTGTTTTTCAGGGCCATACAGTTTTCGCCTGAATAGGGCTTTCGGGGGTCAGAATGAAAGCCCAGGGTAAAATGTTCCCATTTTGTGCCACACAATAACATATCAAATATTTGCCCACTTATATATAGCAATCGGGCTGTCCCTACTTGTAGTATGCGCAAGTCGCATGATATCATATTATACTGGGTTGAAATATTTTTTTAAATTTTTTTTCTCATGGTTCGTAAATTTGAATTTCGGTACTAAGCGTAAATGCTGTTAAAAAAAAAAAGAAAAAGAACGAAAACAAATAAATAAACAAAAATAATACCAATATTAGGCATAAATTGCCTTTTATTTTTCTTATCTTAATCCGGTACATATGGACATTTGTGTGGCAATATGTCAGGAGTTTTAATTAACATTAAACCAATCAGTAGGCAATTTAATAGTTATAGATCAAGCAGGGTTTTCAAAGCCAAAATGAAAACCATCAGCCTGCCTATTTTGGTGAAGCGTGGATCGCTGCTCCTACTCCAGCCGGAAGTCCCTGGTCGCTATCCCTGGAAAGCTCTAACAGGTTTTCCCTGCAATTGCCTGGTGGTCCTAGCCGCTCACTTAACCGGATGGCTTGCCTCCCCGAGCTGTTTCTCAGCGGTTCTTCGTGGTAGCTGGCCAGATGGTTGGGCTTGTTATTGTTGTTGTTGTTTCTTTTTTTTCTTTTTTTTGTGTCTGACGAGCTTTTGGATATTTTAGTCAATTCCACCAGCTGGTTTCCTTCCCGGTAGCTGGAGGGCTCCCTCTCCTGACACGTCTATTGCTGACAATGTGAAATCAACTTTGTTAAAGAAAATGATTTTCGTCATAAAGCGTCTTCTGTGTTTGAATTGCACAAAATGTATTTAACCAAAAGTGTATGAATACAAAATATAAATACCATCACACAACCAGAAATAATGACAGACAGACATACAGATAGATTGATGGATAGATGGATAGGTAGGTTGGAAAGTAGACAGGTCGATATACAGACATTTCTATTATATACATTAGTTATATGTACAACAGTAATCTATGTATGCATGCATGCATGTATGTATGTATGTATGTATGTATGTATGTATGTATGTATGTATGTATGTATGCGCGTATGCATGTATGCACGTGCACACCTAATTACCTACCAAATATCTGACTTTGTACCTACCTTTCCGGCTGATACATTTATCGTTGCCTTTCGTGTCAAGGAAAGTTAAACTTTGCCAGCGAATTAAATGTATCTTAGTTTTTGACGCCAGAATGGTATAGATACTTATGTGATTGTGTCTGTTGAAATCAGTTGTCAGGTGACTACTTCGCCTGTATACGGTAAGAAATAAGTGTCATTGGGATCGAGTTACAATAAATCATTATGTCCTTAACTAGATTTAGCTGTAAATCCTAAATGTGTATCTTAACGGGTTTTCACTTCGGGTTGTCATAATCGCAACGAACGATGCTGTAACTATTTAGTCACGGTTATCCGTCTCTATACAATCATTATAAATGTGGGTGACGTCATCCATAGTTAAACAACCATAGAGTGTGGGTGGCTTACTATATTTGTCTTAAATTTCTTTCTAACTCTAACAATTTGTAAGAGTGTCACGCCATTGGACAAATTTTAGATAGTTGTGGAAACTGTTGCATAAATAATATTTCTATTATCCTCACACGTACCTTCTTGGCGTGGATCACATGACACTTATTGTATATCTGAGACATGAAGATTCCTTTAATAACTCAAACAAAACCCAGTGTTATGACATTCAGTTAGCACAACACTCAAAGCACCAGCGTCAAACATGCATTTGCGAGGTACTTGAAAGTCATAAGAGTTGTGTATGTCGCAATCATCGATGTACTTGTGTTCTTGTTGTTGTTGTTGCTGCTGCTGTTGGCCGAGCTTATTAATTCACAAACCATCTCCGCTGATCATCAGGTAGACAGACAGAAAACTAGACCTAAAAGGAAAGTTTATTATTTGTGTATTTATACACAACTTTTCTATTCTTACATAATTTTCTTTGCTAACTGCACAGTTACCTGAGTATATTTAAAAATGTTGTTATTATATTGTGCATTAGTATCCCACTGGTCCATATTTGTTAATTAGTAGGGCCTGGGTAATATTAAATAATGCACACATCTAAGGAGAATATAATTGACCCCCCATAAGTCTATTCAGACATCTAGATAATCTGGTGATGAGATTATCAGCTTAAGCTAGGCAGCAAACTCATTTGGAGTTTTGGTCAGTCCTGCAATGGTCACTATTTTGCAGGCATGATCTATACCGAATCAAACTGTGGTCAAATTAAGGATGTATTCAAAGGCCAATCAGAACTTACTTCACTGAATAATTTACTCTAATGAAGACCAAACAAGATGCACTTCACTGATTGATTAGTCCAATTATGTATTAATGTGTATATGACCTCAACACTGCCCTTACGTGTGGCAACTATGAGATCACTATTAACCAATCAAAATCGGGCTAAGACTTAACTAATTGATAATTTTGTATATGATATAATTACTAGCCAATTACAATTGGGG